>CM038680.1:593778746-594978746 GCA_021605205.1 Aegilops longissima
CATTGATGAAAAATTTTAGGCAAGCATGAGAAATGAATGATGTAATGTCCTCATTACCTGCTCAGGCGTAATCGTGTCCAACTCGGTGATGTACTTTTTGGTACATGAGATTGACATCGTTCGTCATCTCGGATACCACATCCCACTTGTAAGCCCAAGTGGGGCGTCATAATTCGCCATCTTTATCCCAAGGATTAAACTTGACGCTCTTCGGGCATCCAACAGGCAGACGCTCCCAGCTCCATACAGAAAGTAGAAGCAGATTACCACCAATGCATGCACTATCTGTGATCCTGCAACACGCATCGTCCAGCTGCATATCAAAGAAAACAATGTTAACTTGACAGCAAGGTTGCATTGCTAATGAAGAAATGAGTTGATAAAAAAACAAACCAACTACCTATCGGTACAAGTAGGCAAGAGTCGTTGAACCCCAGCTCCATCTGCTACCGAATACGGTCAACGCCTTCAGCCACATCCATGGAGCATTCTTGCCTGTGGATTCAGGAAATAAAGTCCTCGAGACAACATACCACATATAGATACAAGCATGTGTCTGGATCACGTCATCAGTGGCATCCGCAGGGCAATGCGCTAAGTTCCTTTGAATCCACATGAAAGCAGCTCTGGCTTCTTTCCTTTCCTTCTTCTTCTTCTCTTCTCCCTCCTCTACATCAGCCTCAGCCTCGGTAGGAGCCATACCGATAAGAGCAGTCATCTGCTGGCGCCATCCTTCAGAATCAGTGCTCAGACAGAGAGGCCTCCCGTTGATAGGAAGATCGGTGATCAAGGAGACATCCTGGAGCGTCACGGTCATCTCCCCAGTCCGAAGATGGAAACTATGCGTCTCCAGTCTCCACCGATCAGCAAGAGAGGACACCAGTGGAGCGTTAAGGTTCTGCGTGGACCGGCTGACCAACTGAATCCACGGGAGGAGTCCTGCCTGCTGGATGTAGGGTGTGTACCGCTCATCGTAGGGTATGGCAGGACCAGAGACCCTGTGATACCGAATCTTCAGAGGTTCAAGCTTCTGCAAAAAAACAAGTAATGACAAATCTTAGGGCATGTCTATTTCAACTAAAGGCAAATTTGCAAAATATTTAGATTACTCATTATTACCGTCCCCTTCTCGCGCATCATGTAGGCCCGGTGTCCTGTGTCATAGGCATTGTCGGGAAGCCAAACCATCCTTACAAACTTCAAACAATAAACATATATGAGTTCATCTCAAATATCGGTATACACTAAACATCTCATATGTGTTCATCTAAACATCTCATATGTATTCATCTTACAAGAACCTCAACATCTCCTTCTCACACAATGAATAAATGATTTACAATACTCATTTGAAAAATTCTCATATATATCTCCTATGTCATATGTGTTCATATCAACATCTCATATTTCAAATAAACTCAACATCTCATATATATCTAAAAAAACTCAACATCTCATATATAGATATAAAACTCAACATCTCAGAATTATCTACAAAACTAGGCATCTCATATATATCTAAAAAAATAAACAATCTAGGTTTCACTAACAAGAATCATATATTGTGAACTAATGAACAATACTAGGGTAGTACCACAATGACTACACATCTTAAATCACAACACCCAATCTTGGACAAATCTCTAAAATGGCAATGGATTTACGGAGGAAAAGAAAGGGAACGGAGGAGTTTACCTAGTAGGAGGGATTAGAGATCGAATCCACGGTTTAAATCTCCAGATCTGAGAGGGGTGTGTGTGTGTGTGGGGGGGGGGGGGTCGAAGGGGGCGCCGCCGCTGCTCTCTGTTACAGAGAGCAACTGCCTTGGAGAGGGAAGAACTGCCTAGGGAGGGCTGGCCTAATGCGGCTTAAGTCAACGTGCAGCGCCTAAGCGCTAGGCGCTGCACATTATACTGTGTGGCACCTAGCGCTTAGGCGTTCCACGGCTGGCTGTGGAGCCGCGCCTGGTCGGGCGTGCGGCGCCTAAGACAAAGGCGCTGCATAGTGTAGTGCAGCGTCCGGCTGTCAGGCGCCACACAAAACGGCCAGTTTGTGAATCGTGATTTGATTTTGTCCACAGGTCAAATATGTGTTTTTTTGCCTCTCTCTTCAAACTTTTCTTTTCTGCACGGGTCCTGTGTTGTGCTTGTACGTGATGCGGGTGAAGAGAATCCAGATTTCCGGAGAGAAACGCTGGTCAAATTTGCTCTTGGGGCAGGGAGAGGGACAACCATGAGGTTTCCACTAACCAACGGACAGGTGCACCGATGCTGCTGAGCACAACCTCTCACTTGAGCCCATGGTCGTCGAGTCACGCCGGCGCCGCAGCATCAACATGCAAGCAATCTGACAACGAGCTGTGATGAGAAAGAGTGTGGTCTAGTACAGGTTTAGAAGCATAAGAGCATCTTCACTAGTGCCCCCAAGAAGCCTCCCCAAGCCACTTTTTAGGCATCGGCGGACGAAAAACGTCCCACTCAGGCCTCCAGGACCTTACTTTTCGTCGGATTAGACGAAAAATATGGCCGGCGCGCCCAGGCCACACCCAGGCCATCGGGGGGCATCTGGGAGCACCGGCGCTTTATTTAAGCCATCCAATTGGCCCACGTCAGCCACCCACCCCCTCTCCCTCCTCTCCTTTCTCTCCTCTCCTCTCTCTCCTCTCTTTTCTCTTTTCTTCTACCTACCCCATGCACACACGCCGAGCCGCATGGGAGAGCAAGCCCGCCGTGGCCGTGGCCGGAGCCAGGGGCCAGGGGCGCGGACGAGTCTTCCTCTGCGGGCTCCGGCCTCACCGGGGCGGAAGGCGAAGGGGGAGCGGCGTCGGCGGCGGGGAAGCGGGGCACTGGGAGGTGCGGGAAGCGAAGGCTGGGCCAGCGGGCGGAGGGTCGGCGAGGGGTAGTCAGTCGTCGCCCGCGTGGCGGAGGCGCTTCTTGTTTTGTGGTGGTGGCGGGCGGGGTGTGTGGGGGGGTGGTGTGTGAGTCGGCCCCTCATGAGAGGGGAAGAAGACAGCCATGAGAGGCATCGGATCTGAAACGGAGAGGGGTCAGCCGCACATGGAGGTGGCGGTGGAGTCGCAGGTGTGGTCGCCGCGGGCGCCGAGGAGGACAAGCTGCTGCGCGGCGGCGAATCTGGAGGTGAGCGACCTCTTGGTGCCGGAGTCCGGGGTGTACTGGCGAAGCGTGACCATGCCCTGCACGAGGCTCATCGCCCTGGGATTGGGCGGTCGCGTGGAGTCCAGGGCGGCGGCGAGCCAGTCGGTGGCGATCCAGACGTAGCCGGACGCCATCATGCCGAGGGAGCGCGCGGCGGCGGAGACGGCGAGGCCGGAGTCCGGGTTGACGTGGACGATGCAGATGCGGGACTCCGTCATGGTGACCCGCACGAGCAGGTCGGCGATGGCGGCCGCGTCGGCGTCCTGAGGGAAGGGCACCTTGGCACGCTGGGCCTCGAGCGCGTTGCCGAGGGCGTAGACGCCGCCGTGGCCGTAGTCGTTGGACGTAGATGACGGTGACCTCCATCCAGCCATAGTAAGTGACGATGTCGGCGACGACGGCCATCTGAGAGGAGTCACCTGCGCTGGGAGGGCGTCGATGGCTGGAAAATTTATCGTTCTCAGAACAAAAAATCCGCCGGTGCCTCCCCAGGAGGCGGAAAAAACGCCTCCTGAGAGGCACAACGGCTGGAGATGCTCTAAGAGCATCTACAGCCGGATTTGTCAAATCTGACCCCTCAAACGCCCGCGCGCGTCCGTGGACAGTGACTGGTCGCCCCTTAAAAAATGCATTACACATCAGGATACCTCAAATCCATATTACTAAACAGTATAACGTAGCTACCTACGAGCCTCCACGGCAATTTGGATCTCCCAGCCGTCGGATCATGTTCCTACGTGCAGGATTTCCTCGGAGGCAGCCTCCGAGGCCGCTCACGCTAATTATGTATCCCACGCTCGAGGCAACGTTTCGCGGGCCGCTGCTCCGCAGAATGAGCTACGGTTTCTACCCATGATTGGGCCGTAAGATCAAAAGGCCAGGTCCAGTAGAATGTGCAATGATTTCCCATCTGATTCCCACGTTAACAGGCCAGGTCGTCCACGTTTTCTAACCATCCCGAGCTGCTCCGCTGTTCCTCAGTGATGCGCCGCCGCCGCCGCCGTCCTTTCATCCCGTCGGCGAGGTTTTACTGCACGTCTACCTCGGCGTCCGTGCCCTCCACTCACCCTCGACTCTTCCTCCTCGGGCTATACTCACTTCTTGATCCATGCATGGTGGTTGATGTCCGTTACTACTCATTCACCTTCACCTCCCTTTCCCCTCGGAGGAAAATCTCTCCTCCTCTACTTCGTGCGAGCCTACTAATCCTTTGCCACGTTTCTAATTTGATTAGCACTTCATTTTTCTGGCCGAGATGTTTGTTGCTAGGTTGATTCATGGCTTCTACCATAATGATTTATTTGCACCTTATTTCATTCTTGTTGGTTGTTGCTAGGTTGATGAGCGATCACGGCGACAACCTCTGGCCTTCACCAGTTGGCCGACGAGAGATGAAGGTGAGAAGGGCAACGTCAAGAAGTATTCGCCTTCGCTGTTGTAGCAGTGCGTGCCACCGGCGACGGTATTCAAGCTGGTTCGATGAGATGGCCAATCGATGCGTGTTCCTTGTGTGTTCGTCACCCCCCAAGAACCATGCCTGTCTTCTTCTGTCGATGCGTTGTAAGTTCAGCCTTCTGCTATTTGTGTTATGTCCAGATAGTTAGTACTGTACTCCATAGTTTCGCTTTGGATTGTTAGTTCGTCAACTTTATTCATTCCATGCATACATGGTTAAAAAAGAAACCCTGAATAACCATCTTTTTCTCCCCACTTTGCTCTCCGACGATGCTGAACACACAATATATGCCTGTACTCTGGTGTGACTAATGTTTTTTCTTACAAAATTTAATAAATTGCAGCATGGCACCGCTTGCAGATTTATTGGGACGTGATCTTGGTTTAGGATTGAGCTATCATACAACTCCATGCTGTATGTTAATATGAGAACAGCCAACACAAGTACTGGATCAATTAAGATTGCATGCCAGCATCACATTTAACTTGCTGCCTTTCACAAAAAATAAACATTCGACTCACCCCAAAAATATGATTGTTTGATCATGTATTTTTTTACCAAATCAATTACATCGTTTTAATAATCATTGTTGCACGCACCATACATTATGTTTTTATCACACAGTCCATCCTTATTATATCTATATGCTTATAAAGGATTAGATCACTCCAATAAAATATGGGCGGGCGTGGCAACGCGCGCCAATATGATCTAGTTATTCCATACAACACAACGATCTTTGAGGGTAGCTTCGTCCGGTTCCGCTCCCGCCCGCCCGGCTCCGCCCTGGCCATGTTTGACGGCTGTTTCCCTATTATTGTTTTATATTTATTTTTGTATTGCAGCACATGGTACACAGACTATTTTTGTTTGATGAAATGTGGCCTCCTTCTTTTAAAAATTGAACATTCATGTTTCACGTACAATAGCATTGAAAAAACACGTGAACATATTTTACAATCACATACATTGAATTTGGCATACGTGAATATTTCTTTTCTGAAAAATGAACATATGACCGAAGAAATATGAACACTTTACACGATTCTGTTCATTAAAACCGGCTGGTCCGCTAGTGTGGTTTTAGGAAGATTCTGCCGACTGGTACATATCGACTTTTGCTTATTTCGCCAGGTTTTTACGCGATTTTACTTTGATTTTCTGTGATTTTATATTAGTTTTTATTTTTTTTCGTATTTATTTTCCTTTATATCCCTTTTTTGGTTATTCATTTTTTGAACATGAACTGTTTTTTAAACACACATTGAACATTTTTCGTCTATAGTGTCAATATTTTTCAGATACACGTTGAACATTTACAGATAAATGTTGAACATTTATGCACATACATGTTTGAATAATTTTGAAATGCACATTGTTTTTTTCTTAAAACACAATGATTTTTTAAAATGGCGTAAAAATTGTATAATGTGCAAAACATTTTTAAGTGTTTTATGAACATTTTTAATGACACATACAATTATCTATGTTTTGAACATTTCTTAAATATTGCATGAACAAAATATTATATTTTCATTGCCAATTTTTTAATTGAATTAATCTTTTTAATGCGTTGATAATTTAGAATGTCATGAAAAATCTAATAATTTTGAATATAACAAACTGTTTTTAAAATCTCGGAATAAAATGTTTACATTCTACAAACATTCTTTTATTGCGTGGTGAACATTTTGATAAGGAAAAAATAATAATTTTACAATTTTCTGTTTTTTAATAAATACTTTTGCACCTTTCAGTTTTTTATCAAGAAAACTTGCACCATATTGTTTTTTGGAGCATGGACTGTATGTTTGTGTTATGTACGTGCTCAAGAACCAGAAATTTTCCACGGCTGCGCTAGCGTAGAAATAAGTGCATGCATGAAGGGTTTATCTCTAGCCATTCAGCGTTCGAATCTCCCAATTTGCATTGAGATGGATTCGATACTAGCGATGAACGTGTTGAATGTCAGTGGCATGAACAGGTCTGTTTATGCGGCGTTGATGCAGGAGGTCATGCATTTGAAGTCTCTTCGTATGATTCATATTACTCATATCAATCATGGTCAGAATTGTGTAAGTGATTTCCTAGCTAAATTTGCTAGAACTGGTAGTAGAACCGTAGTTTGGTTGGGCTCTGGCCCAAGAAGTCATTGAGTTATGTAAGAAGGATTGTACGGTTGATGCTAGAGTAATATAAGTTATTACCCGCAAAAGAAAATCTAGCATAGAAATTTTCCTATGATGAAGATGAACTAGGGCCACGTCAGAAATAACAACGAAAAGAAACAATCGGATTTAGCATATCGTAGCGGGTCGGGCCAAGCGAGAACGTCTGGAGGCGAGCACTACATCTGCCTTGCTACACGCATGGTATAGATGGGGAGCTCCTACGCACCGCTCACTGCGGCAAAAAATATATTAAATGAACCCAAAATGCCCTTTTATAAACCCTGAGAATTTTTTTTTGCGGGTAAAACCCTGAGAATTTTGGCTAGAGTTAATAAATATATTATAACTCCATCCAACATTTGTTAGATTCAAAAGGAGAATTATTTTGGGCTTGAATTTAAACATATATTGTATTTGAATTAGATTTGTATTCATAATAAACAGAATAAGTATACAATAATTCTGAATAATTTATGTGCATTTGGGAAAGTCTAGAGAAGTCATATAAATGTTTATGGAAGATTTGGTATGAGTTTGAATATAAATCAGTACTCCCTCCGTCCCATAATATAAGACGTTTTTTTATCACTACACTAGGACGGAGGGAGTAGCAAATATGAAAGACAGAATCCAAAGAATAAAAGACATAGGCAGAAAACTTACCTGTAGCAGCCCAACAGGAACCGGCCAGCCAGCCCACTCGCCACCGTCTTTAACCCCGTGCCAGTAGGACGCGAGAGGTCGCGCCTATATCTTTGAAATCACTAGTTAAGGAGTATCCGTTGCAAAGATCACTCCAACTTTCCAGGTTGCGACAAGTGGCGCACATGTAGCACGCTACTTTGTCGCAACCTGAGAGTTTTCTCTTTTTTCGTAGATCCGTTTATTCAAGATGTTTTATCTCTCAAACCGTGCGTCCAAATCTCGAACCACTTCACCATTGGATTCCTCGCGTCGAGATCTTTAAAACTAGATCCCACGTTGATAGGTTTTGATGAATTGTTTTTTCCTTTCCGAAAGAGGCACACCCGTGCCTCTCACGAAATCATAACCATGCCTCTCGCAGAAGCAAAACCGAAACTCTCACGTACAGGGGTTATCGTAAAGGGGCTCAATACCTTTATACTCACTCCCAAGTGAGACGCTGCTTCGCCTATGCTCGCCGGTCACGCTCCAGGAACCGCTGCTCTCACCTGCAAGGCCTCCAGGATTCGAGGCCTCCCCAACGCCTCCCCTGATTTGCAGCGGGCCGCTGCGGCGCACGCCATCGCCGGTGAGGCTCCGCAGGGGCGATGCCTCGGTTGGTGGTGCGGTCGGCTTGCAGCACCTGGCGCCGCTCTTTGAAGAACACCAGGGCGCCATCCTGCCCTCCCCTGCTCCAACACCTGCGAGGGCGCTGACGACTCGTCGGAAGACTCTGGCTGGGATCGCCATATCCAAGACCGGTGGCGGGTTCTCCATCACCAAGCCGCGGGCTGCTGGCCGCCCCAAGGCGGCTCCGGCGGCAAAAGCGGCTGAGCTGCTGGTGTGCCGCTCTTTGGGCATCGTCAAGGACGGGGAGGACGTCACTGCCGCTGCTCTGGACGCGTTTGCGGAGCGTTTCAAGGAGCAGCTGTCGCCGGACTTGATCGTGGCTTTGCGAGGGCTGTTTAAGTTCGACAACAACAGCGCTACGGGTGTTGAGGATGCTCTCATTGCGCATGGAGGGGAAGGCGCTCTTGATCTAGAGACGAACAGCGACGGCGCCGCGGGCCAGCAGGCGGCCAACTGAGAACATCATGTTCGCTGTGCACCTGGGGTCCCAGTTTCCATATGTTAGCACAATTCCATGTACTGGTAGCTTTTTGGTCAGTGTGTAAGGGTGATCAACGGGCCTGGAGTGCCCTGTTAGGTGTTTATTCCATGTGCCAGGATGCGGTACGTGCCTGGAGTACTTGTGTTGGCCTCTAGCCATGTATCCAATCTATGCAAGAGCTGCGTTTGCAGCAGATGCTTCTCCCAGTAGTCCCCAGACTGCATGTTTTTGCTGTGTGTGTGACTGCTTGCTCTGCTTCCACCATGAAGTCAGACTACAAGGTGCCCTACGTTTCAATATGTTAGAACAACCGATTAATTTTCTGAGTTGGAACGTAAGGGGTCTGAACTGCCCAGATCGGCGTGCCACGGTCAGCGCCATGATCGCCTCATCGTCGTGCCATGTCGTGTGCCTCCAAGAGACTAAGCTCGACAATGTTGACCAGTTCTCGGCAGCCTTCCTGGTGGGACATAGGTTGCGTAGCTTCGCGCAAAGGCCTGCAACTGGCACTAGGGGTGGCATCTTGATGCTTTGGGATGACCTCCTTGTGGATGTTTCCTGCATCAACACCACGGCGTTTTGCCTTTCCGCCATGGTCAGGGTGCGAGGGACCGACATGCTCTTCAAGATCACCTCCGTCTACGGTCCCTCAGACTCCTCTTGCAAAGATGCTTTCTTTGCCGAGCTGCTGGCAGAGAAACCACCGACCGGGGTGACCTGGCTTGCCTCAGGCGACTTCAACCAAATTTATAGGGCGCGAGATAAAAATAAGAGAAATGTGAACCGCGGCAGGATCAACCGTTTCAGGGCAACGCTCCACAGTTGTGAACTCAAAGAGATCCACCTTCAAAACCGGAGATTCACTTGGAGCAATGAGAGGGCAAATCCAACCTTATGCAAGCTTGACTCTTTTTTCTGCAACGCCGAGTGGGACACAACTTTCAACACTCATGTCCTTAATGCGCTTTCCTCCTCTCTCTCCGACCATTGTCCGCTTCTTCTTGCTGATGACAAGGGACCAAGAAGGCCTCGAGTGTTTAAATTTGAAAACTTCTGGGCATCCATGCCCGGATTCAACGAGGTGGTTCAAAAGGCGTGGAACGAGAGGGTTGACCACACTGAGCCATACCTCATTCTTTACCACAAGCTCAAGAAGACGGCTCTCCGCCTATCTGAATGGAGTAGAGGTCTTTTCTCCAAGGCTAAAATTCACCACCAGGCCGCGCTCTTGGTGATATTTCGCCTCGACATCGCCCAAGAGGATAGGCTCCTCTCCACCGAGGAAATTGAGCTCCGGGCCAGACTCAAGAGAAGGGTCATCGCCTTGGCGGCGCTCGAAAGATCGCGCAAGAAGCAATGTGCGAGAATTGCCAACCTTAGAGATGGGGATGCTAATACAAAATTCTTCCATCGCCGAGTCAATGCAAGGCGGAGAAAAAATCATATCCATAGAATAAAAAATGAGCATGGTTGGGTCACCGAGCACGACGCCAAGGAAAAGATAATCCATGACCATTTTTCCAATGTCATGAAGAGAGGCCCCCGATGCCACAAAGATTTCAATTGGGATGAGCTAAATTTGGAGCCTCTTGACTTGCATGACCTTGGCTCCCCAATGGCCGAGAGTGAGGTCCTGGATGCGATCAACGACATGCCAAGTGACAAGGCGCCGGGGCCAGATGGGTTCACGGGCATCTTCTTTAAGAGGTGTTGGGACATCATTAAGCCTGATCTCATGAGGGTGACCACACATTTTGACTGCCTACACACCTCAAACCTCCAGTGGCTCAACTCCGCAAATGTGGTGCTCTTGCCCAAGAAGGAAGGGGCGGAGGGGATCGCCGACTATAGACCCATCAGCCTCATCCACGCGATCGCAAAGATTATTGCGAAGGTGCTATCCATGAGACTAGGCCCACACATGAAAAATCTCGTCTCTAATGCCCAAAGCGCCTTCATCAAAACAAGAAGCATTCACGACAATTACTTGTATGTCCGCAACCTTGCCCGACGCCTACACAAGAGGAAGACCCCATCCCTCCTCTTCAAGCTCGACATCCGCAAGGCCTTTGACTCCGTGAAGTGGGAGTACTTGCTTGATCTCCTCCAGCGGCGAGGATTCCCAAGTAAATTCAGGGATTGGATCGCGGCCCTCCTTAGCTCTTCATCCTCGAGGATCATCCTGAATGGTATTGCCGGCTGTCCAATAAAGCATGGGAAGGGGCTTCGGCAGGGAGACCCTATTTCCCCGCTTCTCTTTGTCATCGCCATCGACCCGCTACAAAAAATCCTTGATGTGGCAACAAAGAAGGGGCTCCTCCATAAAATCCGGGGAAGGGGGGCCATGATGAGGACCTCTCTCTACGCGGACGACGCGGCCGTCTTCCTGGCACCGATCAAGCAGGATGTTGACAACTTTGCTAGCATTTTGAGGGGATTTGGGGATGTCACAGGTCTTTGCACCAACTTCCAAAAGAGCTCGGTGGTGCCCATTCGTTGCAACCACCTCGATTTGGATTCCCTAACTCAAAGCTTGCCGGCTGCGCGGGCGTCTTTTCCTTTGCGATACTTGGGTCTCCCCCTCTCCGTGTGGAAGCTGAAATTAGTGGACTTCCAATTCCTCGTGGATAAAGTGGCAAGCAAGTTGCCAACGTATGATGGCCGAAACATCACCACCATCGGGCGAATGACCCTAGTCAAGTCCGTGATCACTTCCCAAGTGGTCTACCCCGCCACCCCTTTGGTCATACCGCCAACCATCCTCCACAACGTCAACAAGCTTGAACGAGCCTTCCTATGGTCCGGCTCAGAAAAGACATCGAGGGCCAAATGCAAAGTGAACTGGGAGACAGTTTGTCGGCCTCTTTCGTACGGAGGGCTTGGGGTCCTGAACACCTCCAAGTTTACGAGGGCTCTCCGGTTACGATGGCCGTGGTACGAATGGAAAGAGCCCAACAAGATGTGGGTGGGGATGGGAAACCCATGTGATGCGGAGGACCTCAACTTTTTCTATGCCTCAACCACCATCACCGTTGGTAACGGAGCGAGGACACCCTTTTGGGACTCTCCTTGGCTTCTTGGGCGTTCGCCAAAAGACATTGCCCCTCTCATCTTCAAAGCCTCCAAGAGAAAAAGTTGGAAGGTCAGGGAGGCCCTCAAGCACAACGCGTGGATCCTCAAGATCAAAACCCCCACCAACGTAACCGCCGAGCACATCACACAGTTCTTCGCTCTTTGGATGCTTCTTAATGAGGTCCACCTTGACGAGCTCACCGAGGATGAAATTATTTGGAAGCATACGAGCAATGGGCAGTACTCGGCGACTTCCGCATACAGAGCGCAATTTCTAGGGATGGTCTTGTCGCCCATGGACAGGATGGTTTGGAAGGTTTGGGCGCCTCCAAAAGTAAATTTTTTTGCTTGGCTAGCTCTTCAAGATAGAATCTGGACGGCGGATAGATTGGCAAAGCGAGGATGGCCAAATTGTGATGTTTGCCCTCTCTGCAAGAGAGTGCAAGAGTGCGGGCCCCATCTCTTCTACAAGTGACGCTACACCCGGCGTCTTTGGTCTCTGGTCATTGCGAAATTCCCCATGCTCGGGCTCGACACTTCCGCTTGGCCCTTGTTTGAAACCGTTCAACACTGGTGGGCAAGCACTTGCGTCGAAGGAATGCCAGATCATCAAGCCAAGGCCTCCATCACCATGCTAGTCTCATGGACAATTTGGAACGAGCGGAACGCAAGAGTTTTTAAGCATAAGAGTGCCCCACCGCCAATCTTGCTTTCGTTCATCTCTACCGAGGCAAACCTTTGGGTCATCGCCGGAGCTAAGAAATTAGGGTCTTTTATCGCACGCGAGTAATCCGCATGTGGTGTATTTCGGTGGCGTGTAACAAACTCTATTCTCTCTTATTTAATGGATGAGGCAAAGCTTTTGCCTCCGTTTCAAAAAAAAAAACCGATGCACTCCGTACCTTTATACTCACAGGGTCGATGCACTCCGACAACCCCTGTACGATTGAGCCTGCCCAAGTATACAACTAATAATGTCTAGCCGGGATCTCGGTCATGTATTTGCTAGCGACAGGTGAATATAAGTTCGAGACAAAAGAGGCAAGTGCACCGGCATAAAAATTCAACGTCGTTATTTCCGTGCGTGAGTCTTGAGCACTTATATGGTTTGTTACATGCTAGACCTACGTGCATCGACCCTGTGTCCCAACATTTTTCCTATAGCAGCACTACCGGGATTTGGTTTTTCTACATTGGCTCGGTTTTCCCTGTAGCAATTCGATTTTTCTGTAACAACTCGACACTGCAGCACATATTTTTTTTCCTGTTGGTTAAAAAAGAAATTTATGTAAACACATACATTTTTCGAAAACACATTTTTTATTTAAAACGCAAGCAATTTTGGAAAACATGAATTATTTTTTAATTTTTAACACTTCGAAAGTGTATTTATTTTTTGTGGGAACAAGTGAACAGTGTTTTATAACTCAAACATTTCTAACAAAATTCCGTACATTTTTTGAAGACATGAACATTCTTTGGAAATACAAACATATTTTTGGAAAACACGAACATTTTTAGAAACGTGAACATCTATCAAAAGAGCAAACATTTTCTACATTTTAGTACACTTTTGAAAACATTATTTTGGGAAGTCATGAATTTTTTAAACATATTTTTTAAACAAAATTCCAAACATTTTGAAACTATGATCACTTTTTAGAAAAGGCAAATATTTTTGACATTGTGAATAACTTGTTATAACGTAAACATTTGTTGAAAATCCATTTTTCTGAAATTTCAAATTTTGTGGAAAACATAAATATTTTGAAATATGAATATCTTTTTAGAAACAGTTTCTTTTATTAAAACACTGAAATTTCTTGAAGAAAGAAAGAAAGGGACCTGAACGATTCGTGACTTTTTACTTTTCTGTTTTTTCTTTGTTTATCCTAGGTTTTGATGAAAAAATTATTCTTTTCAGGAAGGTTGCTTTTTTTCTGCTAGAAGCACAACATGTGCTTCCACCGAAAAAAGCAAAAAAAAAAAAAACCATCATGTGCTTTCACGAGAAGCTAGCTATGGACAGGGGTGCGTGGAAGCTTGCTATCTATGTCCAGAGCCATGAGTTGGTTGCGAGATCTTATGAGTTTCACCTCTAGCCTACCCCAATTTGTTTAGGACTAAAGGCTTTGTTATTGTTATTGTTGTTGTTGATGTGCTTTCACGAGTTTCCATGAGAACCACTAGTTTGCTTATGAGGGAACTACGACATGTGCTTCTCCGATAAAAAGAACATGTGAATCCAAAAAAAGCGCAATTGTGCTTTGGGCTCCTGTTTTTTATTCCAGTTTTCTTATTTTTTGATTGCCTACTTTTTTTGTTTATTTTTTGTCTTTTTTTTTTATTTCTTGTTTCCCCCGGTTTTTTCTGAAAATAACAGTTCGTCGAAACCTATTAACATGTTATCGTCTTGAAGATCTCGACTAGAGAAATACAACGATGAAAACAGTTCTAGATTTGACTGCATGATTTAAGAGATAAACCATTTTAAGAAAATAAATCTACAAACAAGGTAAAACACACAAATTGTGAAAAGTGACGCACATGTAGTGCCCCACTTATTAGCACTAGAGAAGGCGGGAAATGACATTTGCAACGAGTAACCCTTAACCAGTGATTTCGTAGATACAAGTGTGTCATTTGTAGTTGAATTCTTTCGCGTGCCGGGGATCGAACACATGGATTTGCTGTTTGGCCCAGTCCCCTCTGGATCCACAAACTACTTTCATATACCATGCATGGCCCTGTCCTCTTTTATGTGTCCTTTAATGGTCATTTGCCATGTTGCATGGGGTTTTCCTATTTGACGCGCTTTGTGTAAAATTGGCGCAAAAACAAAATGGAGCAATTATATTTGGGTTAGCCCATTTTAGGAGGAGCACATGTAGTGCACCATACGATTTTGGAAACATGCTAGAAGGTTCCCGGCCAGTTTTTGGGAACTTTCTAGAAGGTTTCTGAACAGGCTTTTGTCCTTTAATGGTCACAAGTTTTTCTGGTTTTATATTAATTTTGCACCTTTTTCTTTCTGCTTTCCTATGCCTTTTTCTTCTCATATTTTTCTTCAAAAATACAAATTTGAAAAAGTTTCCCAACCTAGAAATAAAAAGTATAAAATTTCAATTATTGTTTTGGTTTATACTACTGTGAGGTTTTTGAAATAGTGTTCATGTTTTAATGAAATGTGTGAATTAGAAATTTGTTCACACAATTGAAAAAAGCATACTTACATTTTCAAAATTCACATGAACTTTAAAATTTGTTTGCGTTTCCAGAAAATGTTCCAATTTTCAAAACACATTTGTGTTTATAAAAATATTTGTATTTTTAAACAATTTGCATCAATTTCATAAAAAATTCAAATATTTTTATTAAAATATTATTTTGCCGAATAATAAATTGATAAGTTCGTAAAAGTTTGTACTTCAAGGATAGTTCACAATTTTTCAAAATTTTGTCTTTCCATATAATGTAAAACATTGTTTGTGTTCTTAGTAAAATAATAAGAAATTCCAGTTATTCAACGATTTCAGAAAAAAAACTAAAATTCACACGATTAATTATTTTATTTATTTTAATGGATGTTATGATTTATCAAAAATGTACTCTACAGCCCGATTTGCTGCCGTCTGGTTCGCTCAGTATCGTGTTTCCTCCGTCAGTCCTATTTGGTGGGTAGGTTGCCAAAGAGCAACGTAGCTGCCCATTCTGGGTGTTTTACCAGCCGTTTTTGGGGAACCTTCCTAGAACACTTTTTTCTCTTGGTTTTTTCTTCCTTCTATTATGTTTTTCCTCATTTTGTTTACCCTTTCATTTCATTTACCTTTCCCTTTACCTCTTTCGTTAGTTTCCTTTCTTTAATTTTTTTCAATTTTTGACCAATATTTTCAATTCTTGAATTTTTTTTGAATGCACGATCCGTTTTTGAAATCAAAACCTTTTTTTCGAATCATCAACATTTTTTAAATTAATGAACATGTATTGAAATCATAATTTTCTTTAAATGTGAAAATCTTTTACAAAAATTTGCAAATGATTTTTGAAACTCGTGAACATTTTTCAATAGAGGAACAATGTTTGGGAATAGTTTTTGATATTTAGGAACACTTTCAGAAATTGAGGAACCTTATTTGGATTAGCAGATTTTTTTGAAGTGGTGAACTTTTTTTGAATTTAGGAACAATTTTGGAAAATCTCAAAAAATAGATTCTATTTGAACATTTTTTGAAATTCATGAAGGTTTGTTAATTCATTTTGTGAAAAATTCATGAACGTTTTATTGTACTTTTTTTTGCAAATTCGTGAACATTTTTTCATAAGTGAAGATTTTTTTTAAAATGTAAAATTTTATGATTTCCCGAAAATTTTTGCAAGGTCAAGAACATTTTTTGAGTTTGAGAACATTTTATGATTTCACGAACATTTCTTTTAAATTTGCATTTTTTAAATTTGAATATTTTTAAAATCCAGTAATGGTGACCTAACATGCCCTAACTGGTCTTGTGACAAATTTGTAGCGCCATGTTTGAAGAACTAAGGAAGAATCAAATTTAAGACATTTTGTAAAAGCTAGAAGAATTTTTGAAAATTTCAGAATATTTAAAATTTTCTGAAATCGTAAACTCATTTCGACAGTCCCAAACATTTCCCAAAAATGTGCACATTTTTTAATTTGTGAACATAATTTGAAAATGTTAACAGATTTTTGGTAGACACAATTCTTGAAAGCACAAACATTTTTTGATTTTTAAGAACAAATTTGGAACCAAAGATAAATTTTAGAAATCCCATACAAGTTTCTAATTGCGAACATTGTTTGAATACGTGAACACACATTTGAAAATGGAACATGTTTTGAAAACTGTGAACAATTTCTACAAAACATGAACATTTTTTGAAACTTTGAACAATTATGAAAATATCTGACAATTTTTGGTAATGCAATTATTTTTTTCATTATTTTTTGAATTTTTGAAAGCATGAACATATTCTGAACTTGAAGAAAAAAATTCCAAATGTCGAACAACTTTGGAAACAAGAAGAATTTTTTAGTACGTGAACAAAATTTTGGAAACTGGAACACATTTTGCAAACTTTGAATTATTTTTGCAAAATGGAAGCAATTTTTGAAACACGCACAATCTTAATAAAAGATAGTACTTTTTTTGGAAAACCAAAAAAAGTTTGAATAATCTAAACATTTTCTGGAATTTATAAAAACTAAATAAAATGAAAAGTAACAAAAAAAACAAAAGAAATAGAAAAGTAAAAAAGGGGGAAACAAAAGGAAGAAAAGAAAGAAACAGAAAAAAGAAATAAAATGAAAAAAAGAAAACTAAAAGAAAAATAGAAACAAAAAAACTGAAAAGGAAAAGTAAAGGAAAAAAACAAACAAAAAAGTGGAAGAGAAAAGAGAAAACGTGTGAAAACCAAAAAGAAACAGGAAAAACCGGCTGGGAAACTCTAGAGGTTACAAAAACCGAAAACGCTGAAACAGCTTAACAGGCCGGCCCAGGTAAGCGCTTGATCGCTAGCTCTGTCGGAATAATCGACAATTGGACGCAGTATGCATCAAATAGGATATTCCCTCGTTTATACTAGCTCATATGGAATGACCTCTCACGTGGACCATTATCAAAGTTATTCGCTCACTGTAGTTTGCTCGTTGTATGTTCACTCCTGTTCCCATTTTCTCCATTTTTGGTTTTCTTTTGTTTTTCTTTCATTCCTTGGACATAACTTTAGGGTTTTTTTTCTCGGTTTTCAGTGGTTTTTTGTTTCTTTCTTTATTTTCACAAGTTTTTTTGTTTTCTTTACTTTTGTTTTTTCCCTCTATTTTTGTTTATTTTCTTTAGTTTTATTTCTCTTTCTTTTCATTTGTTCTCTTTGGATTCTTTTTATGTGTTTTTCTTTCTCATTTTTCTTTGTTTGTTTTGTTTCTTTCTTTTTATTTGTTTTTCTTTGGCTTCTATTGATTTTCTTGTTTTCTCTGCCTTATTTTATTTCTTTCCGGTTTCCATTGTTTTTTATTTTCCTTTGTGTTCTTTTGATTTTTATTTTACATTTTTCTATATGGCAAACATAATTTTCTAATACACATTTAACGTTTTTAAATACAAGTTTAATATTTTAATATATGTTCACATTTTTTCTATAAATATTTTTAATATTTTTGAAATGCGTAATAAAGATTTTTAAAATACAAGATTAACATCTTTTGAATATATGGTCAACATATTTATAAACACATTTAAGCACTTTAAATAGAAGATTTCTTTTTAATGCATTTTCAATCTTTTTAACATATTTAAATTTTATAAAATGGCCGATAAATTTTTAAAATACTTGTTTAACATTTTTTCAAATGCTTGATAATTATTTTTAAATAATGATTAACCTTTTTCTCACATATTGTATATAATTTGTATACATTTTAGGCAAGAGAAACATTTTCTTTGTACACTTTTAACATTTTTAAATGCTTGATTAATATTTTTGTTTACATGGTTAACATTTTTCGATGCAACTTTTTACATTTTTCAAATGATTGATTAACTTTTCCAAATTCAATATTAACATTTTTATACAAATATTTGTATTTTTAAATGCTTGATTATTCAAATACTTGTTTAACATTTTCGAATTGCTTGATTAATTTTTTTAAACATGATCAACTTTTTCACACACATATATTGTTTCATATACATAATAGACATTTTGTTTATACACATTTAACATTTTTTAAATGCTTGGTTAACTTTTTTTCAAATGTTTTATGTAAAGTGCTTTTCACAATATATTTATTTTGAATATTGAGAAGTATAAACAAAAATAAAAATTAAAGAAGAAAAACCGAAAACAAAAAACATGAAAGAATGATGTCGCGAGCCTCTCGCACACCTGGGGCTTCCCATTTGTGGAGGTGTCTGACGTGATGCGATTCTAGGTCTCACTATAAGCGAGACATAGCTGCTCGTGGGGAGCGGGGCTGTGCAGTTCATCGTGCTCCAATACGCAGGTCGCCAAATAGGCGCTCCCGGTTTTGCTCACTACAGCATACAACGCCTGGTCTCGCGCTTGCGTCGGCAATAGGCCAGCCTAGTCGGGCACACCCTATGCCGAAAGGCGTGAAAATGGGCCAGCCCAGTTGAGCACGCCATGGGCGAAAGGGCGGCTGTTTGCCGGTAGATAGGTGCTCCTGAGAATAAAAATGTGTGTGGCCTTATTTGAAGACACGGAAGAAGGATGGTCCAGCTTCATGGACCGCACCATGCGACTGTTCGAGAATTGAGAACAGTGTCCACTCGCTCTCGTACGCACGGTTCACGATGGCCATGTCTTGGCTACCTCAAATCTGCTACTTAGCCTAGGGCGGCCAGAACTGAACGCTGCTTTGTCATCTTACTGTTGGCCGGGACCTAAAAGAGTACCATCACTCCGGTTTAGTCATGCAGCATTTGCCGGTACTTAATCAGGCAGGTTTGTCCCAGCAAAAGTTTCCAAGCATACAAACATTGACCGGTCTCCTAGGTCCTAGGCCCAGCTGCTGATCCACTCACGTGATTTTTGTCTTTCATGTCGCTATGTATACATACTCCTCCGGCACATCTTTCGCTATACGTACATTTCATCATTTTAAAAGGATTGGAGTAACGTAGCAAGGATAGTAAATAACAGTATGGTCATTTGTAGAGTATTGCTCTTGCTTTTGTGGCCATCTTGATCTCGTATCACTGCTTCCACCAAAAATACGGCAAGTGACACAAAGTTGGTGTGATTCCATCATTGGTTGTTACTTTCGACTTCAATGATGCCCATCATCCCTGCAGCGTAGCTGCCTGCGTCAATCTGCCCAATCGTTTTACCGCGAGCCAGATTTCACGTGCCGTTGCCAATGCAGATGCAGCTTTATATATACAGTTACATACACGCAAAAGGAAAAAAGAGCAATGTGCAGCCAAAGGTTGGCAGCGCCGCATGCAGATGCAAGTGAGGTAGCGTCCACAGCCCCATCATCATGGCTCCACAGGCCACTGTGGCTCGATGCGGGAAACGCAAACCGCAGTGCAATGCAGCTGCATACTGCATACGTGCAATGTTCATGCGAGGGGAGGGCGACACGACGCGACAAGGAGGCCCGGGAGCCGTCTCTTTCGTTCCGCCGCCCGTGCTTTATCGGGATCTCTTCCGCTGCGGCATGCGCCTCTCCTGCCTGCGTTCATTCCTGAAACTCCAGGTACAGCAGCGACACTTTGCTTTGCTGTTGCAGTCGCAGGGCAGGCGGCAGAATTAGTCGTTAACTTTTGTTGGACGTCGTGCCGCCGGTAGGCCTCGCCCTCGTCACGTCCACGCCACGGTGTGGCCGCGTGGGCGCGGCGTGTCCATGGGCCCGCCGGCGGCTCCATCCTATCGCCTTCCCACGGGCACGGGGCGATGCCTGTGGATTCCATAGCTTCTTCTTCTCCGCGCTCGTCGGCTTCTCTCGGTGAAAAGGCCAACCCAAGGCGAGGCGTGCGTTCTATCTCCGTCGGCCATCACAAAGGCGGAATGCAAACAGTAGTAGAGCACAGCGGCAGCACTCGTAGTTTAGTTCCTTTTTACCGAAGTGTCAGCTTCTCTTTATTCTTGCCTGTAAAGAATCACGAAACTGGCATTGGATCCCGGTCGCAGATCCTCTAAATGCGAACGCGCACACATGCAATGCACACTAATGTCAGTGTCACTAGACACGAGCGCGATAGCGAGCCACGCAGGAGCCCCCACGGCCGTCGGATCGGAAAGGGACGCCCAAACACACCCGGCGACCCTTCTAAATTCTAATTTGCTCGATTTTGTCTCGCTCTCCACGGATATGATGACGACCTGGACGTACGGACCGCGCAGATCCAACGGCGACCCGTTTAGATTATGCTGAGCTATAGCGGATACATGCATGCATCTAGTAGGATTTATGACGATGCACCTAACACAAATCATATGTGTAGTGTATCGGGCTCTCCGACTTTACCATACCAAATAGAAAAGCCATGGCCACTCTCTCCATGCTCACCTCTTGGACAATCTGGAATGAATGAAACGCCCGCATCTTCCAACTCAAGAGTGCCCCGCCGATGATTCTACTAGCTAACATCAAGATTGAGGCTCATACTTGGGTCACCGCGGGTGCAAAGAAATTGGGATCCATCATGCCACGAGAGTAGGCCTTTTGTAGTGGTGTTGTAGCACGATCAGTGGCGGCGCCAGGGGTATGCTCCTGTATTCACAGGAATACCCAAGATATTGATGCAAAAAAAAATTATATGTATACATACCCAAGAGGCTGTCCGGCGCCGCGCGTTGCAAGAGGCCCAGAGCCCACGCCTCTCGCGGTCTCGCCCTCTCCTCGACTCCTCGTACGCATGCCCGGTCGTCCGACTCACGCAAACCAGACACTTGTCTCGCCTGTTCGCCTCATCTCTCCTGGGCCCCAGATCCCGCAGGTGGCGCGTCCGGCGTCCGCCCGCGCCCATGATGCAAAGAGTCTGGAGGCGGAGAAGAAGCGACGGACCAGCGGTGCCGGTCCGCCGGCGTCCCCCCTTTCCACCTCAGCAGCAGCTGGGCGGCGCACCCCCGCCGGCCCCGCCCGCCGACCCCCGGCCCCCTCCTCCGATTCGTCCCGAGCAGCAGCAGTTCGTCTCATCCTCTGGTTCGTCCCTCCTCCGCTTCTCCTCCAATTTCAATCGTTGGCTGATTCCAATGCCTCTAATTTCTGGATTTGTTTCTATAATGGACTAGATGCAAGTTTTAATTTTTCTGTTTCTTTGTTTTCTTGTATTGTAGATGAAGAAAAATAAGATTGCTGGCAGTAGCAAATTTGCAATGTGGGAAAAGGCATCAAAGACAAAGAAAAGAGATGAATCATTTACACCGAATCAGGCAGCAGTTGCATCTAGTACTTGTGCTTTTCCTGTTCATCTTGAGAGGAATGAGAGCAATTTGCAGTTAGTGTTATGGGAACAACCAAAGAGTAGAGGCGAAACCTCAACACCTCATGTAGAAGATGATGAATCAATTGATGAAGATGATGAACCAATGCAAGCAGATTTGGATGCACTTGAACCCGATCCTGGGAAGCGGATTCCCATCTCAGCGTATGCTGTCAATGACCAAGATAGAGTAAGGAGATATATTGAGATGGGGCGATGCCAACCAAAAAAACATAAGTTTGACATTACAAATAAAATTGGAAAAGAGCGTCGCTTTTGTCCTGCTTGGTTTAAAGAATTTCCATGGATTGAGTATAGTGTGGGCAAAGATAGTGCTTTCTGTTTTGTTTGCTATTTGTTCAAGGATAAAACAAAATGTCATGGTGGAGATGCTTTTGTGAAGAAGGGATTTAGGAACTGGAACATGAAGTCGAGATTGAAGAAACATGAAGGTGATGTTAGTAGTGCTCATGCTCAAGCTCAAGAGAAGTATGATATGTTCACTACACCACAATCATCAATTCGGGAGTCTATTGCTTCAAACACCTCACAATACAAGGCTTTGTATAAGCAGCGTTTGACATGGACACTCAAATGTGTGCGATTTCTATTGCACCAAGGCTTGGCATTTAGAGGACATGATGAAAGTGAAAGCTCACTAAACAAAGGAAATTTCCTTGAGCTTTTAAATTGGCTAGCGGGAAATTTTGAAGAGGTTGACAGGGTTGTTCTCAAGAATGCTCCACAAAACTGCAAGATGACTCACCATGATATACAACAAGAGGTGATAAAAAATTGCGCAGAGGAGACTACTAAACTAATCATTGAAGAACTTGATGGTGGTCATTTTGCAATACTTGCAGATGAGTCTAGTGATGTGTATCAGAATGAACAGTTGGTTGTTTGCTTGCGTTATGTTGAAAAGAAAGGAAGGGCGGTTGTAAGATTTCTTGGTCTTGCTCATGTTGAAGATACTACCTCTTTGACACTTAAAGCTGCAATTCAGAAACTGCTTATGACCAGTGGCGGCGCCAGGGGTATGCTCCTGTATTCACAGGAATACCCAAGATATTGATGCAAAAAAAATTATATGTATACATACCCAAGAGGCTGTCCGGCGCCGCGCGTTGCAAGAGGCCTAGAGCCCACGCCTCTCGCGGTCTCGCCCTCTCCTCGACTCCTCGACGCATGCCTGGGTCGCCTGACTCACGCAAACCAGACACTTGTCTCGCCTGGTTTTGCCTCATCTCTCCTAGTCCCAGATCCCAGCGTGGCGCGTCCGGCCCCGCCCGCGCCATGCGATGCAAGAGTCCGAGGCGGAGCAGCAGGCGACGGACCAGCCGGTGCCGGTCCGGCGCCCCTTTCCACCCTCAAGAGCGCAGCGGCGGCGCCCAGCCCCGCCCGGCCCCGCCGCCGACCCCGCCCCCCCTCCTCCGATTCGTCCCGAGCAGCAGCAGTTCGTCCCATCCTCGGTTCGTCCCCTCCTCCAGCTTCTCCTCCAATTTCAATCGGTGGCTGATTCCAATGCCTCTAATTTCTGGATTTGTTTCTATAATGGACTAGATGCAAGTTTTAATTTTTCCGTTTCTTTGTTTTCTTGTACTGTAGATGAAGAAAAATAATATTGCTGGCAGTAGCATATTTGCAATGTGGGAAAAGGCATCAAAGACAAAGAAAAGAGATGAATCATCCACACCGAATCAGGCAGCAGTTGCATCTAGTACTTGTGCTTCTCCTGTTCATCTTGAGAGGAATGAGAGCAATTTGCAGTTGGTGTTATGGGAACAACCAAAGAGTAGAGGCGAAACCTCAACACCTCGTGTAGAAGATGATGAATCAATTGATGAAGATGATGAACCAATGCAAGCAGATTTGGATGCACTTGAACCCGATCCTGGGAAGCGGATTCCCATCTCAGCGTATGCTGTCAATGACCAAGATAGAGTAAGGAGATATATTGAGATGGGGCGATGTCAACCAAAAAAACATAGGTTTAACATTACAAATAAAAGTGGAAAAGAGCGTCGCTTTTGTCCTGCTTGGTTTAAAGAATTTCCATGGATTGAGTATAGTGTGGGCAAAGATAGTGCTTTCTGTTTTGTTTGCTATTTGTTCAAGGATAAAACAAAATGTCCTGGTGGAGATGCTTTTGTGAAGAAGGGATTTAGGAACTGGAACATGAAGTCGAGATTGAAGAAACATGAAGGTGATGTTAGTAGTGCTCATGCTCAAGCTCAAGAGAAGTATGATATGTTCACTACACCACAATCATCAATTCGGGAGTCTATTGCTTCAAACACCTCACAATACAAGGCTTTGTATAAGCAGCGTTTTACATGGACACTCAAATGTGTGCGATTTCTATTGCACCAAGGCTTGGCATTTAGAGGACATGATGAAAGTGAAAGCTCACTAAACAAAGGAATTTTCCTTGAGCTTTTAAATTGGCTAGCGGGAAATTTTGAAGAGGTTGACAGGGTTGTTCTCAAGAATGCTCCACAAAACTGCAAGATGACTCACCATGATATACAACAAGAGGTGATAAAAAATTGCGCAGAGGAGACTACTAAACTAATCATTGAAGAACTTGATGGTGGTCATTTTGCAATACTTGCAGATGAGTCTAGTGATGTGTATCAGAATGAACAGTTGGCTATTTGCTTGCGTTATGTTGAAAAGAAAGGAAGGGCGGTTGTAAGATTTCTTGGTCTTGCTCATGTTGAAGATACTACCTCTTTGACACTTCAAGCTGCAATTCAGAAACCGCTTATGACACACAATTTGACCTTTGCAATGGTTCGTGGGCAAGGATATGATGGAGCTAGTAACATGAAAGGTAATGTTAATGGCCTAAAAAAACTGATTATGAATGAGTCCCCTTCTACCTATTATGTTCATTGTTTTGCTCATCAACTACAGTTAACTCTTGTTGCTGTTGCTAAGGAGAGTGGTGATTGCACTTGGTTCTTTCAGCAACTTGCACACTTGTTAAATGCTCTTAGCATGTCTTGTAAAAAGATGAGAATGCTTCGGATAGCTCAGGCCGAGGAACTCATTGATGCATTGGAATTGGAAGAAGTGGAAACAGGGAGTGGGCTGAATCAGGAAATGGGTTTGGGAAGGCCATGTGATACACGTTGGGGCTCTCACTTCAAAACCGTGAACCATGTCATCTCTATGTATGGTGCACTACGAGTCCTCATCAAGATTGGAGACGAGTATCATGGTGCGGAGGCCCAAGCGGCTCTATCTATATTGACACCATTTCGATCATTTGAGTTTGTTTTCATAGCACACTTGATGCAAGAAATATTTGGATACACGGATGAGCTGTGTAGAGCTTTGCAAAAGCAAGATGAAGATATTGTTCATGCTATTGAGCTTGTTGATGTCACAAAGTATCACTTGGAGTGTTTGAGGACCGACGCTGGATGGGATGATTTTCTCACAAAGGTCACATGTTTTTGTATAAAGCATAAGATCAAAGTTGTTGATATGAAGGGTCCTTACTTTCCCGTTGGCCGGCCTAAAAGGGGTTTATGTAATGGTGCGATGAATTACCACAGTTTCAAAGTTGATATGTTTGTGGCTGTCATTGATAGGCAAATAAGTGAACTCAATGGCAGATTTGATGAGGTAAACACAGAGCTACTTTGTTGCATGGCAGCATTTTGTCCACTTCGTCTATTTGCTGCTTATGATCAGGAGAAGTTGGTTAGGCTTGCTACAAAATTTTATGCTAATGATTTCACAAGTGATGAACTGGCAAGACTTCCATGGCAACTAAACATGTATGTTACTCATGTGCGTAGAGATGAAAGGTTTCAAAACTTAAAGAATCTGTGTCAACTTTCAGTTATGCTTGTAGAGACAAACAAGCATGAACAATATCATATTGTTTACAAGCTTCTTAAGTTGGTATTGATTCTGCCAGTTGCTACTGCTAGTGTTGAAAGGGTATTCTCTTCAATGAATTATGTGAAGAATAAGCTAAGGAGCAAAATGGGTGATGATTACTTAAGCAATTGTTTGGTTACATTTGTTGAGAGAGAATTCTTCAATCAAGTAAAGGATGAGGATGTCATCAATCGTTTCCAGAAAGGCAACCGCAAAGTTATATTGTAAGGTCGGATATCAATCATATCATCATTTTATCAATCAAAAGGTACTTTTGTATCCATGTTTTTTTTATAATTATTATGGTTTGGCACATCCAAAAAATTATATTGTCATTATGGCGTACTATTTTGTTCATATATTGCAATAACCGCACTATTTGGTTCAGATATTGAAATTCTCGTACTATTTGGTCATATATTGCATTTAGAGTAAAAAAACATTTGGGTGAATACCCAGCCAGCAATTCCTGGCGCCGCCACTGAGCACGATGTGTGTTGTAACACAAAATTCAAACTCTCTTTTCCCTCTTAATTAATGAATGAGGCAAGTGTTGGGGAACGTAGTAATTTCAAAAAATTTCCTACGCACACGCAAGACCATGGTGATGGCATAGCAACGAGAGGGGAGAGTGTCGTCCACGCACTCGTGAGACCGAAAGCGAAGCGTTATAACAACGCTGTTGATGTAGTCATACGCCTTCACGATCCGACCGATCCAAGTACCGAACATACGGCACCTCCGTGTTCAGCACACGCTCAGCTCGATGACGATCCCGTGCTCCGATCCAGCAAAGCGTCGGGATGAGTTCCACGACGACGACGGCAGGACGATGATGATGCTCCACCGACGCAGGGCTTCGCCTAAGCTCCGCGACGATATGACCAAGTG
This sequence comes from Aegilops longissima, assembly GCA_021605205.1. NCBI lineage: Eukaryota > Viridiplantae > Streptophyta > Magnoliopsida > Poales > Poaceae > Aegilops > Aegilops longissima. The sequence continues at coordinate 593,805,152 of CM038680.1, forward strand.
GAATATGGTGGAGGGGCACCGACACGGCTAAGGAACGATCACGTAGATCAACTTGTGTGTCATGGGGTGCCCCCTGCCCCTCAGATACAAAGGAGCAAGGGAGGGCCGCCAAGGAGGAGGAGGCGCGCCAGGGGGGAGTCCTACTCCCACCGAGTAGGACTCCTCCTTTCCTAGTAGGAGTAGGAGAGAAGGAAGGGAAGGGAGGAAGGTGCGGCCCTCCCCTAGTCCAATTCGGACTAGGCCTTGGGGGCGCGGCCTGCCCTAGGCAGCCCTCTCTCTTTCCCGCAGGCCCAATAAGGCCCAATACTTCTCCCCGGCGAATTCCCGTAACTCTTGGTACTCAAAATACCCGAATCATTCGAACCTTTCCGAACTCCGAATATAGTCGTCCAATATATCGATCTTTACGTCTCGACCATTTCGAGACTCCTCGTCATGTCCCCGATCTCATCCGGGACTCAACTCCTTCGTACATCAAAACTCATAAACTCATAATATAACCATCATCGAAACCTTGCGTGCGGACCCTACGGGTTCGAGAACTATGTAGACATGACCTAGAACTATTCTCGGTCAATAACCAATAGCGGAACCTGGATGCCCATATTGGCTCCTACATATTCTACGAAGATCTTTATCGGTCAAACCGCATAACAACATACGTTGTTCCCTTTGTCTTCGGTATGTTACTTGCCCGAGATTTGATCGTCGGTATCCAATACCTAGTTCAATCTCGCATCGGCAAGTCTCTTTACTCGTTACGTAATGCATCATTCCGTAACTAACTCATTAGCTACATTGCTTGCAAGGCTTATAGTGATGTGCATTACCGAGAGGGCCAGAGATACCTCTCCGACAATCGGAGTGACAAAACCTAATCTCAAATACGCCAACCCAACATGTACCTTTGGAGACACCTGTAGTACTCCTTTATAATCACCCAGATTACGTTGTGACGTTTGGTAGTACCAAAGTGTTCCTCCGTAAACGGAGTTGCATAATCTCATAGTTACAGGAACATGTATAGGTCATGAAGAAAGCAATAGCAATATACTAAACGATCAAGTACTAAGCTAACGGAATGGGTCATGTCAATCACATCATTCTCCTAATGATGTGATCCCATTAATCAAATGACAACACATGTCTATGGTTAGGAAACATAACCATCTTTGATTAATGAGCTAGTCTAGTAGAGGCATACTAGTGACTATCTTTTTGTCTATGTATTCACACATGTATTATGTTTCCGGTTAATACAATTCTAGCATGAATAATAAACATTTATCATGAAATAAGGAAATAAATAATAACTTTATTATTGCCTCTAGGGCATATTTCCTTCAGTCTCCCACTTGCACTAGAGTCAATAATCTAGTTCACATCGCCATGTGATTTAACAGCAATAGTTCACATCACGATGTGATTAACACCCATAGTTCACATCGATATGTGATCAACACCCAAAGGGTTTACGAGAGTCAGTAATCTAGTTCACATCGCTATGTGATTAACACCCAAAGAGTACTAAGGTATGATCATGTTTTGCTTGTGAGATAATTTTAGTCAACGGGTCTTTCACATTCAGATCCGTTATGTATTTTGCAATTTTCTATGTCTACAATGCTCCGCACAGAGCTACTCTAGCTAATTGCTCCCACTTTCAATATGTATCTAGATCGAGACTTAGAGTCATCCAGATCGGTGTCAAAACTTGCATCGACGTAACCCTTTACGACGAGCCTTTTGTCACTTCCATAATCGAGAAACATATCCTTATTCCACTAAGGATAATTTTGACCGCTGTCCGATGATCTACTCCTAGATCACTATTGTACTCCTTGCCAAACTCGTGTAGGGTATACAATAGATCTGGTACACAGATGGCATACTTTATAGAACCTATGGCCAAGGCATAGGGAATGACTTTCATTCTCTTTCTATCTTCCGCCGTGGTCGGGTTTTGAGTCTTACTCAATTTCACACCTTGTAACACAGGCAAGAACTCTTTCTTTGACTGTTCCATTTTGAACTACTTCAAAATCTTGTCAAGGTATGCACTCATTGAAAAAACTTATCAAGCGTCTTGATCTATCTCTATAGATCTTGATGCTCAATATGTAAGCGGCTTCACCGAGGTCCTTCTTTGAAAAACTCCTTTCAAATACTCCTTTATGCTTTGCAGAATAATTCTACATTATTTCCGATCAACAATATGTCATTCACATATACTTATCAGAAATGCTGTAGTGCTCCCACTCACTTTCTTGTAAATACAGGCTTCATCGCAAGTCCATATAAAAGTATATGCTTTGATCAACTTATCAAAGCGTATATTCCAACTCCGAGATGTTTGCACCAGTCCATAGATGGATCGCTGGAGCTTGCACATTTTGTTAGCACCTTTAGGATTGACAAAACCTTCTGGTTGCATCATATACAACTCTTCTTTAATAAATCCATTAAGGAATGCAGTTTTTACATCCATTTGCCAGATTTCATAAAATGTGGCAATTGCTAACATGATTCAGACAGACTTAAGCATCGATACGAGTGAGAAAATCTCATCGTATTCAACACCTTGAACTTGTTAAAAACATTTCGCAACAAGTCGAGCTTGGTAGATAGTAACACTACTATCAACGTCCGTCTTCCTCTTGAAGATCCATTTATTCTCTATGACTTGTCGATCATCGGGCAAATCAATCAAAGTCCACACTTTGTTCTCATACATGGATCCCATCTCAGATTTCATGGTCTCAAACCATTTCGCGGAATCTGGGCTCATCATCGCTTCCTCATAGTTCGTAGGTTCATCATGGTCTAGTAACATGACTTCTAGAATAGGATTACCGTACCATTCAGTGCGGATCTTACTCGAAGACCTACGAGGTTTGGTAGCAACTTGATCTGAAGTTTCATGATCATCATCATTAACTTCCTCACTAATTGGTGTAGAATCACCGAACTGATTCACGTGATGAACTACTTTCCAATAAGGGAGAAGGTACAATTACCTCATCAAGTTCCACTTTCCTCCCACTCACTTCTTTCGAGAGAAACTTCTTCTCTAGAAAGGATCCATTTTAGCAACAAATATCTTGCTTTCGGATCTGTGATAGAAGGTGTACCCAATAGTTACCTTTGGGTATTCTATGAAGATGCACTTCTCCGATTTGGGTTCGAGCTTATCAGGTGAAAACTTTTCACATAAGCATCACAACTCCAAACTTTAAGAAACGACGACTTAGGTTTATCGCTAAACCATAGTTCATACGGTGTCATCTCAACGGATTTAGATGGTGCCCTATTAAACGTGAATGCAGGTGTCTCTAATGCATAACCCCAAAACGATAGTGGTAAATCAAGAAGATACATCATAGATCGCACCATATCCAATAAAGTGTGGTTACGACGCTCGACACACCATTATGCTGTGGTGTTCTGTGGCGTGAGTAGTGAAACTATTTCACATTGTTTAAGCGAAGGCCAAACTCAGAACTCAAATATTTTTCCTCTGCGATCATATCGTAGAAACTTTTATTTTCTTGTTACGATGATTCTTCACTTCACTCTGAAATTCTTTGAACTTTTCAAATGTTTCGGACTTGTGTTTCATCAAGTAGATATACCCATATCTGCTCAAATCATCTTGTGAAGGTCAGAAAATAACGATACTTGCCACGAGCATCAACACTCATTGGATCGCATACATCGGTATGTATTATTTCCAATAAGTCAAGAGCTTGTTCCATTGTTCCGAGAACGGAGTTTTAGTCATCTTGCCCAAAAGGCACGGTTCGCAAGCATCAAATGATTCATAATCAAGTGATTCCAAAATCCATCAAGCATGGAGTTTCTTCATGCGCTTTACACCAATATGACCTAAACGGCAAGTGCCACAAATAAGTTGCACTATCATTATTAACTTTGCATCTTTTGGTTTCAATATTATGAATATGTGTATCACTATGATCGAGATCCAATGAACCATTTTCATTGGGTGTGTAACCATATAAGGTCTTATTCATGTAAATGAACAACAATTTATTCTCTTACTTAAATGAATAACAGTATTGCAATAAACATGATCAAATCATATTTATGCTCAACACCAAATAACACTTATTTAGGTTCCACACTAATCCCGAAAGTATAGGAGTGTGCGATGATGATCATATCAATCTTGGGACTACTTCCAACACTCATCGTCACTTCCCTTCAACTAGTCTCTGCTTATTCAGAACTCCTGTTTGAGTTACTAATCTTAGCAACCGAACAAGTATCAAATACTCAGGGCTACTATAAACACTAATCCCAATAGTATAGGGAGTGTGCGATGATGATCATATCAATCTTGGAACTACTTCCAACACTTCATCGTCACTTCCCTTCAACTAGTCTCTGCTTATTCAGTAACTCCTGTTTGAGTTACTAATCTTAGCAACCTAACAAGTATCAAATACTCGGGGCTACTATAAACACTAGTAAAGCACACATCAATAACCTGTATATCAAATATACTCTTGTTCACTTTGCCATCCTTCTTATCCACCAAATATTCGTGGCATTTCGCTTCCAAAGGACCATTTCCTTTGCAGTAGAAGCACTTAGTTTCAGGCTTTGGTCCAGCTTTGGGCTTCTTCAAGGAGTGACAACTTGTTTGCCATTCTACTTGAAGTTTCCTTTCTTTCCCTTTGCCCTTTTCTTGAAACTAGTGGTCTTGTCAATCATCAACACTTGATGCTCTTTCTTGATTTCTACCTTCGTCGATTTCAACATCACGAAGAGCTCGGGAATCTTTTTCGTCATCCCTTGCATACTATAGTTCATCACGAAGTTCTAGCAACTTAGTGATGGTGACTAGAGAATTCTGTCAATCACTATCTTATCTGGAAGATTAACTCCCACTTGATTCAAGCGATTGAAGTACCTGCATAATCTGAGCACATGCTCACTAGTTGAGCGATTCTCCTCCATCTTTTAGCTATAGAACTTGTTGGAGACTTCATATCTCTCAACTCGGTATTTGCTTGAAATATTAACTTCAATTCCTGGAACATCTCATATGGTCCATGACGCTCAAAACGCCTTTGAAGTCCCGATTCTAAGCCGTTTAAGCATGGTGCACTAAACTATCAAGTAGTCATCATATTGAGTTAGCCAAACGTTCTTAACGTCAGATCGCTCATATTGCGCTAGCCAAACGCTCATAACGTCGATCCGCTCCTGCAATAGGTCTCATCACCTAGCGTGCATTAAGGACATAATTCTTCAGACAGCAATGAGGATAAACCTCAGATCACGGATCCAATCCGCATCATTGCTACTAACATCTTTCAACACAATTTTCTAGGATCATATCAAAATAAACATTTGAAAGCAACAAACACAGGAAGCAACAACGCGAGCTATTGATCTACAACATAATTTGCAAAATACTACCGGGACTAAGTTCATGATAAATTAAAGTTCAATTAATCATATTACTTAAGAACTCCCACTTAGATAGACATCTCTAGTCATCTAAGTGATTACGTGATCCAAATCAACTAAACCATGTCCGATCATCACGTGAGATGGAGTAGTTTCAATGGTGAACATCACTATGTTGATCATATCTACTATATGATTCACGCCGACCTTCGGTCTCGTGTTCCGAGGCCATATCTGTTATATGCTAGGCTCGTCAAGTTTAACTCTGAGTATTCCGCGGCGCAACTGTTTTGCACCCGTTGTATTTGAACGTAGAGCCTATCACACCCGATCATCACGTGGTGTCTCAAAGACGAAGAACTTTCGCAACGGTGCATACTCGGGAGAACACTTCTTGATAATTTTGTGAGAGGTCATCTTATAATGCTACCGTAAATCAAAGCAAGATAAGATGCATAAAGGATAAACATCACATGCAATCAATATAAGTGATATGATATGGCCATCATCATCTTGTGCTTGTGATCTCCATCTCCGAAGCACCGTCATGATCACCATCGTCACCGGCGCGACACCTTGATCTCCATCGTAGCATCGTTGTCGCCTCGCCAACTATTGTTTCTACGACTATCGCTACTACTTAGTGATAAAGTAAAGCAATTACATGGCGCTTGCATTTCATACAATAAAGCGACAACCATATGGCTCGCCATTGCCGATAACTCGGTTACAAAACATGATCATCTCATACAATAAAATATAGCATCACGTCTTGACCACATCACATCACAACATGCCCTGCAAAAACAAGTTAGACGTCCTCTACTTTGTTGTTGCAAGTTTTACGTGGCTGCTACGGGCTGAGCAAGAACCGTTCTTACCTACGCATCAAAACCACAACGATAGTTTGTCAAGTTGGTGATGTTTTAACCTTCGCAAGGACCGGGCGTAGCCACACCCGGTTCAACTAAAGTGACAGACACCCGCCGGTCACCTTTAAGCAACGAGTGCTCGAAGCGGTGAAACCAGTCTCGCGTAAGCGTACGCGTAATGTCGGTCCGGCCGCTTCATCTCACAATACCGCTGAACCAAAGTATGACATTTGGTAAGCAAGATGACTTATATCGCCCACAACTCACTTGTGTTCTACTCGTGCATATGACATCAACGCATAAAACCTGGCTCGGATACCATCTGTTGGGGAACGAGTAATTTCAAAAAATTCCTACGCACACGCAAGACCATGGTGATGGCATAGCAACGAGAGGGAGAGTCGTCCGCCCACGCACTCGTGAGACCGAAAGCGAAGCGTTATAACAACGCTGTTGATGTAGTCGACGTCTTCACGATCCGACCGATCCAAGTACCGAACATACGGCACCTCCGTGTTCAGCACACGCTCAGCTCGATGACGATCCCGAGCTCCGATCCAGCAAAGCGTCGGGGATGAGTTCCACAAGACGACGGCGTGGTGACGATGATGATGCTCCACCGACGCAGGGCTTCGCCTAAGCTCGCGATGATATGACCGAAGTGGAATATGGTGGAGGGGGCACCGACACGGCTAAGGAACGATCACGTAGATCAACTTGTGTGTCATGGGGTGCCCCTGCCCCTCAGATATAAAGGAGCAAGGGAGGGCGGCCAAGGAGGAGGAGGCGCGCATGGGGGAGTCCTACTCCCACGGGAGTAGGACTCCTCCTTTCCTAGTAGGAGTAGGAGAGAAGGAAGGGAAGGGAGGAAGGGGTGTGGCCTCCCCTAGTCCAATTCGGACTAGGCCTTGGGCGCGCGGCCTGCCCTAGGCAGCCCCTCTCTTTCCCGCAGGCCCAATAAGGCCCAATACTTCTCCCGGCGAATTCCGTAACTCTCCAGTACTCGAAAAATACCCGAATCATTCGAACCTTTCCGAACTCGAATATAGTCGCCCAATATATCGATCTTTACGTCTCGACCATTTAGAGACTCCTCGTCATGTCCCCGATCTCATCTGGGACTCAACTCCTTCGGTACATCAAAACTCATAAACTCATAATATAACATCATCGAAACCTTGTTGCGGACCCTACGGGTTCGAGAACTATGTAGACATGACCTAGAACTATTCTCGGTCAATAACCAATAGCGGAACCTGGATGCCCATATTGGCTCCTACATATTCTACGAAGATCTTTATCGGTCAAACCGCATAACAACATACGTTGTTCCTTTGTCTTCGGTATGTTACTTGCCCGAGATTTGATCGTCGGTATCCAATACCTAGTTCAATCTCGCATCGGCAAGTCTCTTTACTCGTTACGTAATGCATCACTCCGTAACTAACTCATTAGCTACATTGCTTGCAAGGCTTATAGTGATGTGCATTACCGAGAGGGCCAGAGATACCTCTCCGACAATCGGAGTGACAAAACCTAATCTCGAAATACGCCAACCCAACATGTACCTTTGGAGACACCTGTAGTACTCCTTTATAATCACCCGATTCACGTTGTGACGCTTGGTAGTACCAAAGTGTTCCTCCGTAAACGGAGTTGCATAATCTCATAGTTACAGGAACATGTATAGGTCATGAAGAAAGCAATAGCAATATACTAAACGATCAAGTGCTAAGCTAACGGAATGGGTCATGTCAATCACATCATTCTCCTAATGATGTGATCCCATTAATCAAATGACAACACATGTCTATGGTTAGGAAACATAACCATCTTTGATTAATGAGCTAGTCTAGTAGAGGCATACTAGTGACTATCTTTTTGTCTATGTATTCACACATGTATTATGTTTCTGGTTAATATAATTCTAGCATGAATAATAAACATTTATCATGAAATAAGGAAATAAATAATAACTTTATTATTGCCTCTAGGGCATATTTCCTTCAGCAAGTCTTTTGCCTCCTTTCAAAAAAAATGTGTAGTGTAACCCACCTGATATCAAAGGTTTAGCCATTTGGGAGCTGCCAGGTAGGAGTAAACATGTTACAGCAGTTGAAGCCGTGAGCTCTGACCAGTGAACATAAATCTGGGTCGATCACAATGGAATTAATCCAGAATAAGACTACTCTGCCCAGCCAATCATTACGTTGTTCGCAGATGCACGCATGCGCCGGCATGACGAGAGGGACATTTGTAAAAAAAAATTGTCTGTCTAGGACACATCTAGATGTGACATAAGTACATAACTATGTCACATCTAAGCTGATATCCACTCTGTTTGTGGTCTATTTTTTGTCCTAGTTTTTTTATTTCTTGTTGCTACATTATATATCTATGGGAGCTTAGATGTGACATCCTTAAAAAACATCTAGATGTGAATTAGACAAACTATTTTTTTAAGAAGGAAGACCCCTGGCCTCTGCATCTGGACGATGCATGCAGCCACTTTATTAATTGTTCACACAAGACCTTACAAAGTAATGCAGACTAAAGCCACCTTCTAGGCAACATCTGTTGCTACTCCTATCCAATTGATGAAGGACTGCTGATAGTCTAGGCCTAATACCAAACATACATCGCAGCCAAACCTAACATCTAAGACCTGAGGTCCCATCCAGGATGCCTGCCAGGTATGGGTCACCCACCGGTCCGGTGCACTCCTTAACCAGGACGCCTACCGGGTATGAGGCCGCCGCAGCCACCTGCCACCAATCCATCTTCAGAGCTGTACTGCTGCATCTACCTTGCCCGGTCTAGCTGCCGTCGACGCCACCACGACGCCAGACTGTAAGACATAATATGTTGGGAACTTGCTCGACACCCTAAACGGGGTGTGGCTTCTCATTATATAGAGGTACCCACGGGGTACAATACAACGTTACAATATATGTGTACAGAGGCTACGTATATATAGTCTAACACCCTCCCTCAATCTTAACTGTGGCCTGAAGTACAAAGCAAGTTAAGATTGCGCCTATAGCCTACAAACAGTGGTTGTGGAAGAGGCTTCGTGAAGATGTCAGCAAGTTGATTCTTGGATGAGATAAACTTGATACAGAGTAGCTTCTGTGCAACACGTTCCCGAACAAAATGATAGTCAACCTCAATATGTTTTGTGCGAGCATGGAACACCGGGTTAGATGATAGATAAGTAGCACCAATGTTGTCACACCACAAAACTGGAGGCTGAGCCGGAACTGAAAGTGCATTATATCGACTAGAGGGGGGGTGAATAGGCGATTTTTATGAATTCTTCACTGAGGAATTTTCCGAAGAGGAAATTCCTTAGCGAAGAACTAATTGCAGCGGAATAAGTACTCAGAAATAAGCATAACAGAATACACGCATGGTCATCATGATGAAATGAAGACTAGCTCAGAGTACAGAAAGCGTAATCACAGGATAACACAAGATGAAGACAAACGGACTGAAGAAATTGAACTGAGGAAATTGAGAAAATCTTCAGTCAAAGTCTTCAAACACAGATATGAATAAACACTCAACACAGTAATGAGGAAATGAAAGGGTTGAGGAAATAGAACCAGTTAGGTTGGTGAAGACAATGATTTGGTAGACCAGTTCCAACTGTTGTCTCGGTTGTACGTCTGGTTGGAGCGGTGAGTATTTAAACTCGAGGACACAGATCCGGACACCCGATCGCCGAGCACGCAGCTCAGACACCAAGTCCTCACCGATTCTCCTTGAACTAAGGTCACATGACCTCGCCCAATCACTCGTGGTAAGTCTTCAGCGACTTCCAAACCTTCACAGACTTGGTCACTCGGCGATCCACAATTCCTCTTGATGTTTCTAGACCATGACGCCTAACCGTCTGGAAGAAGCACAGTCTTCAAAGGTAACAAGCGCCGGATCCACGAGGATCAATTTCTTCATGATGCTCAATCACTTTGGGTTTGTAGGGTTTGGTTTTGGGTTTTCCTCACTCGATGATTTTCGCCAAAGTCCTCTTGAGGATGGGTTGCTCTCAAATGACAAGTGTCAAGTTCTCTCGGAGCAGCCAACCAGCTAGTGGTTGTAGGGGCGGCTATTTATAGCCTAGGAGCAGCCCGACATGATAAGACATAAATGCCCTTCAATGATATGACCGTTAGGTGGATAAGATATTTTGGGACAGGTGGCCAAGAGAGAAAGAACGGTCGGAAATTTGAATATCAAATTCCTCGGGCTATCATGTTCCTCATCGTAGGCAATCCCGACTGGCGAATTCCTAACTCCTCGGCCGAACAAATTCTCAAATGACCGTAAGAACTTCGTCTCACATCAAGAAATTGACTGAATCTGTATGAGATTTCCAAAGGCTTCACTCAAGGGATTGGTAGGTGTAAGATTTTGAGTTGAGCATCACATGGAAATTTTTCCTTAGTATTTCTCGACCCCTTTAACAAAGACGGTGTTTCCTATGACTCAAGAAGGAGAAAATGAAACTACGAAAACAAAAGTCTTCACGCTTCATGTTCCTCAAATGAATACCAAGTCTTCAAGGTCACACCAATTTCTTCACTTTCAAAGTCTTCAAAATATCAAAGTCTTCAGTCGAAGAACTTCATTTTTAGGGGTCGACTTTCTCTGTAAATATCAAACTCCTCATAGACTTATAGATCTGTGTACACTCGCAAACGCATTAGTTCCTTAACCTATAAGTCTTCAATCCACCAAAATCACTAAGGGGCACTAGATGCACTTACAATCTTCCCCTTTTTGGTGATTGATGACAATATAGGTTAAGTTTTCAACGGGGATAAACATATGAAGTGTAAATACTGATAATGAGGAATTCGATTGCAAGATATAGAAGAACTCCCCCTGAAGATGTGCATAGTGAGGAATTTGCTTTTGAGGCAATGCACATTTGAAGAGTTGAATCATGGAGATTTCCCCCTATATCTTGTAATTCATACACGCATTTGACATATAATATGAAGAATTTGAAATGCATGATGAAATATGGTGCTTGATGTAATTCAGCATGCATGCGATAACATTAATGAGGAACAAGCATGCAAAATAACGCATCAAGAGTATCAGAGTTCAAATAGACTTGCTTTGAAGATTTTCAAGGAGCTCAAGAGAATCAGAGCATAGTGCAAGAGCATAATGCATCAAAAGTATCAAAGCACCATCGGGTTTAAGATTACAACTCGATCCAATAAAAGTTTCAGAAGAACGAGAGTTGTAACTTAACAAAAATAAATTACTGTATATAGGCTATAAACTAGACCCGCTTGAAGACTAACTCAAATTTCTCCCCCTTTGTCATCGAATGACCAAAAGGATCGAAACTGAGGACTAACGCTCCTGAAGAATTTCAAGTTGAAGAAGGAGCGCCAGCGTTGTTGGGGTCGGTTGTTGTAGTGGGACTTGCCGCGGTGTCGTCCAAGTCTTCATTTTCATCAGTGTCGCGCGATGAAGAATAGGAGCTGGCCACCAAGGAAGGAACTTTGACCTTCTTGTATTTCTTGAGGAGGTGCAGACCACCAAATTCTTCCTTGAGTCCCATTGACGCCAGTTCTTCCAAGACTTGTAGTCATGTGAAAGAACAGCCCAGTGCGTTTGAAGGTTTCATGGAGGTAGTAGTGGTTTTCTTCACTGCATTGTGTGTTGAGGTCATGTTGTGAAGAATTGAACCAAACCGACGCTTGACACATTTATGATTGCGATCAACCTTCCGATGAAGACCGAGGAGTAACTCACGATCAGTCATCACCACAGGTGAGAGCTTGAGGACTTTGCTTGACCGAGGTATTTATGCAGAGTCATGTGTGGCGAGTCATCATTGGTGGAGCAGGATGCTGCTTTGCGAAACTGTCCATCCAATGGACGAATGCCTTCATCGATCACAGCAGTAGCCTTGCCCTTGTCATCAGCTGAGGTAAATGTCCATTTGAGGACTTCAATCGGGGCAAGTAGCTACAAGTGGTTCGAGTATCAGCCTTGTAATTGAGTGAAGACCTTGTCTGATGAATCTCATTATCCAAGGCGCATAAGGCTTCAGCTCAAATGGTGACATAGCAATGTTTGCGAGTCCTCATGAAGAAATCATGGAAGTTGACGGAACGCCATGGATGATGTTGAAAAGCATATTCTTCATGATGCCAACGACTTCTTCATCATTCGAGTCGTGGCCTTTGATAGGACTCATTGTCTTCGCTGAATCCGATAGACAGTCCGAGGCACATATAATAATTCCTTGATGAGGAATTTGGTTCTTGGGGGCCTGCCTTGGCTTCAAAGGCTTCATCAACACTTGCATATAGTGATTTGAAAGTTCTGGTTCGTTGTAGATACAACGAGCACCATCAAGTGGAGGACTGAGTGGTAGAGCACGAAGCCATTCGATTCTTTGGTGCCTTGTAGTGAGTATTTTCGGACATCCAGTCTAATACCCATGAGTTCACGTCTTCAGCGTCTCAAAGTGATGTGCAGCGTTGCATAGAATTGAAGAATGAGTTCTTCATTCCGATCCACGTATATCGCAGAAATTGAAGTCCCGCATCGTGAAGAACACCGAGGACTGGCTCAAAGCCGGGTAGAGACTCCATGTCCACATGAGGGATATGAGCATGATCGAAGACTTTGTCTTTGTTGAAGAGCACTGAGGAATAGAAGTTGGCTTGGCTGGCAGTCCAGAAACGCTTCTTCCTTATGCGAGCAGAATCATATGGATTATAGTTAGTGAAGAATATGTGCTCGGCAAAGAAATCATCAGCCTTGAACTTTTGTTTGCTTGAGAACGGATTCTTTTGCTTGGGCAGAGGGGTGTCGGTGAGTTGCATCACCACCTCAGGAATCGCGTGTTTAGGTTCTTCAGGCTGAGGAATTTCTTGTTCCTCAACAAAGCGACCGAGGATCAAGAAGAAGAGTTCATCAAAGACTAGTGGCTGGAATTTCTTCATGCATAGAGCAAGTGGGTTGAGTTTCTTCAGAGTCCATTTGGACTGTTTGTGCAGGGGACTGAGGAATCTGTTGGAGCGGGGTGAAGAGAGGAGTATTGGGATGCAGACTTTCCCAAAAGTCATCATTCATCACTGGTGTGGTGCACCCAATATACACATCTTCATCTTCAATTTCTCAACACCAGCTTCTTCATTGTGAACCGAGGCATAGGTGAGGAAATGGCGGGGTTGAAGGGATTGCGCCCACTTCAATTTCTTCATCAATCTGCTCGACGAAGCAGCAGAATGATGTTCTTCATCAGATCCGATTGGGATCTCATAGTCTTCTCCAAAAGGAACAAGGTCCTTTGATGGCATGGAGGAAATCGGAACGACATCAATTGGATTTTCGAATGAACTGGTCATTGGCTTCATTTTCTTCGCAGCCGAAGAATCTGACATAGCTTATGCCTTCCTTTTCTTCACTGCAGCTCGTTCTGCAGCCTTGGTTTTCTTCACATCAGAGGCAGATGGAAGAATTGGAGTTGGTGTTGGCGCAGGAGGAGCTAAGGAATCTGGTTGAATTTCTTCAGGCGCAACTGATGCAGTTGCCCTGACTTCTTCAGTTTCTTCAGGCGCACCACTAGTGGATGCCCTGGCAATTTCTTCAGCGTCTGGAATGGGATCATCAGCCCTGGAACTAGCATTTTCATCAGCAGCCTGAATGTCATCAGCGGTGCTGGCATGTTCTTCAGTCGGCTGAGCTGAGGCTTCAGCCTGAGGAATTGCATGTTGCGTTGGGGCAGCAACATTTGTGAATTTCTTCGTCAGTTGAGCGAATCGACCTTGGCTCCTTGCCAATCAGCATAGTAAGAATCAAGTTTTGCCGAGGTCTTGAATTTCGATCTCGACCTTGAGAAGTTCCTCGTGTCATTTTGACAACGTTTTCTTCAGAACTTCTCCTTTCGTATTGAGCCTTCTTGATCTCTCTTGCCTTTTCAAACTTCCATTTCTCTTCATCGATGAAATGGGTCAACATATGACTTTGTCCAGGGTCGATGAAAGTCGAGCACAGGGTATTGGGATCCTTGTGCCGAGATCAATATAATCGAGGATTTTCTTGGATCCAACAGCAGAGGGCACAAATGTGCCTTTGGCTCTAGCGGCCCTTTCTTGGCGATCTCGATGATTTCCGCAAGTTCATCATCAGAAGCTTCATCATCAGAAGGCACATGGAATGCAACCTGTTTCTTCTTTGGACTTGGCCGAGGACCTCGTCCAGCTGTTGCTTTGGTCTTCAGCAGAGTCGGACCAGATGAAGAAATTGGTGCTGCTGAGGAACTTCTTTCAAACGCCAGAGGCAATCGAGAAACCAGCAGTCCTTTGACATGTAGCCAGATGCACAGGAACTGAGGATTTTGACGGAGCTGTTGAGGACTTTGGTGGAGCTGTAGCAGTGTGAGGAATTTGCCTTGAGGGCACCGCTGAGGAACTTGGCCGTGAGGGCGCTGAAGGTGAAGCACTTGGCTTATGAGCAGGCTTCTTTGGCATGGATTTCCTCGGTTTGACCGAGGCCTCGAGAGTGATAGCGATGGCAGAATCCTCATTGAATTTCTTCCTTTGCCTCCTTGGCTTGTCTTGCCAATTTAGCTTGGCGCTTAGCCCATTCTTCAGAAAGTCCTCACCACGCTTGATGTTGGTGGGGTCAGCTACTTGGCAGTGCCAATGGAGCTCTTGGACATGGAGGATTGAGAGCGAATTTCTTCATGTACTTTGGAGTCACATATCTGTATTCCCTCCATTCCCTTGCCCATCTCCATTCAATCTTCTGAATACGCACCTTGCGCTGATTTTTGTTTTCTTCATCAGGTGTGCAATAGTCAGCATAAATTTCCTCAGGGATCACAAACGCAGTCATAACCTCAGGTTTCTTTCCTCCTTTCTGTGGCTTCTTACCATCTGCCATATTCGTCAGTTGAGGAATTTGAACAATTGAGTTCTCTGAAGAAGTATGCAACTTTTCTTCGAGGAATGCTGCAAATGAGTTAAGTTGATGAGAACCTAGTGATTCAGCAGCGGACATGAGTACCTGTGAACAGAGTATAGTTGCGAGGAATATGAAGAGGTCATATGCGTCCTCAGAAGGGGTTTTCAAAAAGAACAAGTTTTGAGGATTTTGACCAGATGAGCCTTGAAGAATTTCACTAAGCGTTCTTTGTCTTAGGTTCCAGAGTTGTACAGATCGAGGATCCACACAATTGAGGAATCTGAAGAAAATGATTGCTTAGAGAAACGAATCAAGAGCATATAACTTGTGAGGTGTTTGTGTGTGAGGATTTGAAGAATAAAATACCTTTGAAGATTTTGTAGTGAAAGATTTGGATCAACGAGGGTAGTAAAAGTAACTTTTAATTACCCTAAATGAAGAACACGACGAACTGGGTGTTCTAGATGTGAAGCTCGTCTGTTCAGATCTTCCAAGCCCTAATTTGGCGGAGGAAGATAGCTATGGCGGCGGCGGAGTGAGGATTTCCGCAGTCGGCGCGAGTACGTCGGCGACGAGGTCGAGGCAGTGAAGCTCTTCCTCACCGGCGACGATGGAGTAGCGGCGGCGCTAGGGTTTGAGGAGCTCGAGCGGGAGAGAGAGGTTGAGCGGAGTAAAAGAAGTGAGGAAGGGGAGGGGTATTTATAGACACGGTGAAAAACGGTTCGCCCGAAGATTTAGGACGAACGTGCCCCTGATCATTCTCCTTCTCACGACATGTGTCACCCACGTACTGTGTAGTGGAGATCGTGTACGATCGTGGGTGAATAAAATAATGCATCGTGGGATGCGGAACGGTTTGAGCGGCAAAACCGAAAATTTGGGTAAGATCAGTTTTAAAGTTCCATTCGCAATTTCTTCAGCTGACAAGGACACAGTGAAGATTTTGAACGAGTTTCAAATAGAACGCACATGAAGAATTTGTGAATAGATTGGATTGAGTATAGCATAGAGGGGGAAGGGTCCGATCACATTCACTTAGCGTAAAAAGCGACTTGAAGAAATAGACATAAGTGAATCTGTAGAGGACATAAACCCATATATATATATATATATATATATATATATATATATATATATATATATATATATATATATATATATATATATATGTATTGCCAATGAAGAAAAATGACGGAAATAGTGAAGATTTTGCAAAGGTGAA
This sequence comes from Aegilops longissima, assembly GCA_021605205.1. Taxonomy (NCBI): domain Eukaryota; kingdom Viridiplantae; phylum Streptophyta; class Magnoliopsida; order Poales; family Poaceae; genus Aegilops; species Aegilops longissima. The sequence continues at coordinate 593,821,625 of CM038680.1, forward strand.
GAATTTGAAAAACTGAAGAATTTCAAAACTGATGAAAAACTCAAATTGAAGATTTTCAACTTTGGTGGTGGCGTGCCCCAGCGTATAAGAATGATGATTTCAGACACCGCGTACAATTGTCGTCGGGTTCTGAGAATCAAATTCTTCATTAATTTCTTCACACTTAGAGTGTTATTCTTCATTGATTGAAGAGAAACGTTTCTTCATGTGTTGCACATCTAAGTCATCAATTTTGCATAAGTGTTAGGATGTGTGTCTTTTTTAAAGAACATTCGAAGATTCTAAGATATTTAGCTCACACCGCAACTTGCTAAATCTCTTCTCATCCAAGGGCTTAGTGAAGATATCAGCTAGCTGTTCTTCAGTCTTCACGTGCTCGATGGAGATGTCGCCCTTCAACACATGATCACGAAGAAAATGATGACGAATTTGAATGTGCTTTGTCTTCGAGTGCTGAACTGGGTTGTGAGCAATCTTGATGGCACTCTCACTGTCACAGTAGAGAGGCACATTCTTCACGTTGATGCCGTAGTCCTTGAGAGTTTGCTTCATCCATAGAAATTGAGCACAACACGAGCCAGCAGCAATGTATTCAGCTTCCGCAGTAGACAGTGATACGCAGTTCTGTTTCTTCAAGGACCAATAGACCAAAGATCATCCGAGGAAATGACAAGTACCAGATGTTGACTTGCGGTCCACACGATCACCAGCATAGTCAGAGTCAGAATATCCAATGAGATCAAAAGTAGAGCCCTTGGGGTACCATAATCCTAGTGTTGGTGTGTGAGCTAGATATCGAAGAATATGTTTCACAGCCTTATGGTGTGATTCCTTCGGTGTAGCTTGAAATCGGGCACACATGCAAACACTAAGCATTATATCTGGCCTAGATGCACATAAGTACAATAAAGAACCAATCATGGAGCGGTATACCTTGTGATCGAAGTCAATACCATTTTCATCAGTGCATAGATGGCCATTTGTGGGCATAGGAATTTTGACGCCTTTGCAGTCTTGCATGCCGAATTTCTTCAGGACATCTTTGAGGTATTTCTCCTGAGATATGAATATGCCATTGTGTTGTTGACGAATTTGAAGACCTAAGAAGAATTTCAACTCTCCCATCATAGACATTTGATATTCTTCACTCATCATATAGGCAAATTCATCACTATAACGTTGGTCAGTACGGCCAAAGATAATATCATCAACATATATTTGGCACACAAACAGTTCACCATCATAAGATTTAGTAAAGAGAGTAGGGTCGAGTGAACCGGGTGTGAAGCCATTCTTCACGAAGAATTCCTTCAATGTATCATACCACGCCCGTGGGGCCTGTTTGAGACCATAGAGGGCCTTGTTGAGTCTGAAGACTTTGTCGGGATTCTTTGGATCTTCAAAACCTGGGGGTTGAGCAACATATACATCTTCCTCAAGCTTACCATTGAGGAATGCACGTTTCACATCCATTTGATATAAGGTGATATTGTGATGGTTAGCATAGGCGAGTAATACGCGAATAGACTCAAGTCTAGCGACAGGTGCAAAAGTTTCATCGAAATCAATTCCTTCAACCTGTGTGTAGCCTTGAGCTACTAGTCGTGCCTTATTCCTCACCACAAGACCATTTTCATCTTGCTTGTTGCGATAGATCCACTTTGTGCCAATGATATTATGCTTGCGAGGATCTGGACGTTTGACCAGTTCCTGGACATTGTTGAGCTCGAATCGATGTAATTCTTCTTGCATAGCCTGAATCCACTCGGCCCGAAAGGCTTCATCTACCTTTGTGGGCTCTGTGATAGAGACAAAAGCATAGTGCCCACAAAAGTTAGATAAATGTGAAGCTTTTGAGCGTGTGAGAGGACCTAGCGCTTTAATGTCATCGATGATCTTCTCAACTTGTACTTCTTTTGCAACACGAGGATGAGCTGGTTGTCGTCGAGGAATTTGATCATTTTCCTCAGCAGCATTGTCTTCAGCATTATCTTCAGGTGCATCAGCTCGACGTTCTTCGCTTACATGAATGAATTCTTCAGTAGATTCTTCAGTAGGAATAACATCCTCTGTTGCCTTGAACTTGATTGAATCCTCAGGTGCTGGTTCATCTAACACAGAAGGTAGATGCTCTCTTTGCGAGCCATTAGTTTCATCGAACCGCACATCTGCAGTGTCAACAATCTTGTGAAGAGCGATGTTGAAGACTCTGTAGGTGTGCGAGTCCTTTCCGTAACCAAGCATAAAACCTTCATGTGCTTTCGGTGCAAATTTAGAATTGTGATGAGGATCTCTAATCCAGCATTTAGCACCGAAGACTTTGAAATAATTTACATTGGGTTTCTTGTCAGTGAGGAGTTCATAGGCAGTCTTTTTGAAGAATTTGTGAAGATATACTCTGTTGATGATGTGGCACGCAATATCAATTGCATCAATCCAAAAACGACTAGGCGTTTTGTATTCATAAGGCATAGTGCGAGCCATCTCAACAAGAGTTATGTTCTTGCGCTCCACGACGCCATTTTGCTGAGGAGTATAAGGAGCAGATAACTCATGAGTAATACCAAGTTCATCAAGATAGGCATCAAGACCGGAATTCTTGAACTCAATTCCATTGTCACTCCTGATGTGCTTGATCTTCACACCAAAGTTAGTTGAAGCCCTTGAGGAAAATCGTTTGAAGACTTCCTGCACTTGATTTTTGTAAGTAACAATGTGTACCCATGTGTAAGAGAGTAATCATCAACAATAACAAAGCCATATAGAGATGCATCATTAACGACATCTGAGTAATGATTGGGACCAAAGAGGTCCATGTGAAGCAATTCGAAGGGACGAGTAGTGGTCATGATAGTCTTTTTGGATGCTTGGCCTTGGTCATTTTCCAGCTTCACGGGCTCCGCACAAGTGATCCTTGAGGAATTTGACATTTTCAATGCCAATGACATGCTTCTTCTTTGCAAGCGTGTGCAAATTCCTCATGCCTGCGTGACCAAGTCGCCGATGCCATAGCCAGCCTTCCAAGCTTTTGCAAGTAGACACACGGCTGGTTGTGGTCTGTAGAGAAATCAACAATATACAAGTCTCCTCTCCTAAAGCCTTCAAGACTTTGGAATTGTCGCTTCCATAATCACAACACAACGATACTTGCCAAAGATCACAACCATATCAAGATCACAAAGCATTGAGACTGACATGAGGTTGTATCCTAAGGACTCAACAAGCATGACTTTTTCCATGTGTATGTCCTTAGAGATCGCAACCTTACCAAGACCCAATACCTGAATTTTGCCTTTGTCAGCAAAGATGATATGCTTCAGATGTGACGGTGATAAGGGAGCATCCATCAATAGATTCTTGTCACCAGTCATGTGATTTGTACATCCACTATCGACAACCCACTCAGTGGCTTTGGGTTGATCATCCTGCAGATGAATTAGTACAACTTACGATCTCATATACTTCATCAGTGAAGAATATGATATCAAGTTCATCAGATGAATTTCATCAGTCAGTGTTAACAGATAATCAGTATGAGGACATGTGAAATGAAAGTTCATTTCATCATGATTAGCCTGCGTCCTTTCAGGCAATTTTGTCAGGTCCCCAGCAAATTCTTCAGACATTAAGGCACGTCTGGAGACCTGACCCTGCAGAAGAGATTAGTTCTTTTTCTTCACCACCCACATCTGAAGGGGTGGCAAAGAGTTCATCATTCTGTGAGCACCATACGATTATGGTGGCATAGAGGCCAATCCATTTCGTTTCACATAAGAGGGGTTAGGGTAAGCATATGAATAAGCAGAGAAATTCTTCGAGGACTTATGAACATATTGGTTTGAAGAATAATGCTCATATTCGTAGCCCTTAGCTCTACCCTGCGAAACAGAGTTGTTAGCACGATGATAATCATATGAGGACTTTGATCCTTTTGAGGAATTTGATCCACGTGAGGAATTTGGTCCGTATGAGGACTTGGATCCATATGAAGAATTTGGTCCATACGAAGAATTTGATCTGGGGTTCCTATTCTTCACAAGTGGTGTCATGAGGACATTCACCTGAAGACTTTCAAGGCACTTCTTGGGAACCCAGATTTTCTTCATAGGGGAACCGTTCCTGCAGTTAGTGCCAACATATCTAGCAAATACTTCACCATTCTGATTTGTGAACAGTTTATAATTGGAGTCAAATGACTCATCAGAAGAATGAGGAGATTCGCATGTAAAGCCAGATAAGTTAGATGGATCAACTGGAGGTTTGCAGCAACCCATGAGGTTTTGGGATACTGCTCAGGCTTCCAATATGTTCCATCAGCATTGAGTTTCCTCTCAAAGGCAATACCCTCTTTCCTAGGGTTCCTGTTGAGGATCTGCTTTTTAAGCACATCACAAAGAGTCTGATGCCCTTTGAGGCTTTTGTACATGCTTGTCATATACAATTCCTTCAGCCCTGCATCGTCAGTGATACTAGCAATGTCCTCAGATGAGGAATTAGTGATAGCAGAAGCAGGTGAAGAATTTGTAACAGTTGAAGCATTTGAACATTCAGGTGAAGAATTAGCACATTCACGTTCAATGCACTTTAAGCATGGAGGAACAAATTCTTCCTGAGAAGCGCTGATTTGTTGAGCAAGTAATGAATCGCGCTCCTTCTGAAGATCTTCATAACTCACTCTTAGATTCTCAAGATCTTGCTTTCTTTGAAGAAATTCATAAGAAAGTTTCTCATGATCAGATAGGAGAGTGTTATGATGACCTTGAAGGCTGTCAAACCTAGACTGAAGTCTCTGAAGATTTTCAGTCAGGGCTTTAGTGCGATCCATTTCTTCACCTAACATATCATCACTCTTATCTAGCATGTTTTGAACCTTTTCCAAAGCCCTTTGTTGTTTTGACAATCTTAGCAAGTTTTGAGTAATCGGGCTTTAGATCATCATCGATTCATTTTCACTAGATTCGGAGGAGGTATATTTGAGTTCCTTGGCACCCTTTGCCATGAAGCAATAGGTGGGAGCGTAGTCATCACTATCTTCATCAGCTTTGTTGGTGAGGTCATTTTCTTGAATTGAAGATGGACTTCTTGACGAAAGCGAGAGCGAGAGCTAGACTCGCCACACCGGACTCAGATTCTTCGATGCCTCCTCTTCCTCATGTTCCTCGATTCAGCTTCAGAGTCCATTTCCTTGCCAATGAATGCCCGAGCCTTTTTGGAGCTGCTCTTCTTGTGAGAAGAAGGCTTTGAGGATTTTGATGATGAAGATTTCGATGATTTCTTCTTCTTCTTGGCGTCATCGAACTGTAATCCTTGTGTTTCTTCTTCTTTAATTCCTTTTCCCATCGAGGACAATCTTGGATGTAGTGACCAGGTTTTTGCATTTGTGACAAAGTCTTCTCTTATAGTCACTTTGGATGAGGAATCACTTGCTTCTTGAGGATTTTCCAAAGCGACCACGTCTTGAGAACTTCGAATTTCTTCACGAGCAGTGCTAGCTCTGGCCTAATTCTTGGGATCTCCAAGGCTACTACCGAGTCTTCACACTCGATTCGAGACACAACCTTGGCCTTGAGGCACGTGTTTTCCATAGCTAGAACCATAGAGATCTCTCTTTTCAAAGAAGTGGAACTCATGAGTATTTAGCCTCTCGAGGATATCGGCAGGATCGAGTGACTTGTAGTCAGCACGCTCTTGTATCATCAGTGCCAGAGTATCAAATGAGGAATCAAGCGATCTCAACAATTTCTTCACCACCTCATGGTCGGTGATGTCAGTGGCGCCAAGTGCTTGAAGCTCATTTGAAATGTCAGTGAGGCGATCGAAGGTTTGTTGAACATTTTCGTTGTCGAGTCTTTTGAAGCGGTTGAAGAGATTCCAAAGAACATCAACTCGGGAGTCACGCTGAGTTGAGACTCCTTCATTTACTTTGGACAGCCTGTCCCAAATGAGCTTGGCAGTTTCCAAAGCACTCACTCTTCCATATTGACCTTTGCTCAGATGACCACATATGATATTCTTCGCTTGAGAATCGAGTTGCTTGAATCTCTTCACATCAGCAGCATTCAGAGATGGCGTGACTGAGGGAACACCATTTTCCACAACATACCAGAGATCGTTGTCAATTGCTTCAAGATGCATTCGCATCTTGTTCTTCCAGTAGGGATAGTCCGTCCCATCAAAGGTAGGACACCCTGCTGAGACCTTGATCATACCTGCGGTCGACATAACTAAAACTCCAGGTGGTTAAACCAAAATCACACAGAACAAGAAAGTACCTTGCTCTGATACCAATTGAAAGTGCGTTATATCGACTAGAGGGGGGTGAATAGGCGATTTTTATGAATTCTTCACTGAGGAATTTGCCGAAGAGGAAATTCCTTAGCGAAGAACTAATTGCAGCGGAATAAGTACTCAGAAGTAAGCATAACAGAATACACGCATGGTCATCATGATGAAATGAAGACTAGCTCGAGTACGTAAAGCGTAATCACAGGATAACACAAGATGAAGACAAACAGATGAAGAAATTGAAGCGAGGAAATTGAGAAAATCTTGATCAAAGTCTTCAAACACAGATATGAATAAACACTCAACAAGAATGAGGAAATGAAAGGGTTGAGGAAATAGAACCAGATTAGGTTGGTGAAGACAATGATTTGGTAGACCAGTTCCAACTGCTGTCTCGGTTATACGTCTGGTTGGAGCGGCTAAGTATTTAAACTCGAGGACACAGATCCGGACACCCGGTCGCTGAGCACGCAGCTCAGACACCAAGTCCTCACCGTATTCTCCTTGAACTAAGGTCACACAGACCTCGTCCAATCACTCGTGGTAAGTCTTGAGCGACTTCCAAACCTTCACAGACTTGGTCACTCGGCGATCCACAATTCCTCTTGGATGCTCTAGACCATGACGCCTAACCGTCTGGAAGAAGCACAGTCTTCAAAGGTAACAAGCGTCGGATCAACGCAGGATCAATTTCTTGATGATGCTCAATCACTTTGGGTTTGTAGGGTTTAGTTTTGGGTTTTCCTCACTCGATGATTTTCGCTCAAAGTCCTCGGAGGATGGGTTGCTCTCAAATGACAAGTGTCAAGTTCTCTCGAGCAGCCAACCAGCTAGTGGTTGTAGGGGCGGCTATTTATAGCCTAGGGAGCAGCCGACATGATAAGACATAAATGCCCTTCAATGATATGACCGTTAGGTGGATAAGATATTTTGGGACAGCTAGCGCCAAGAAGACAAGAACGGTCGGAAATTTGAATATCAAATTCCTCGGGGCTATCATGTTCCTCTTGTGTAGGCAATCCGACTGGCGAATTCCTAACTCCTCGGTCGAACAAATTCCTCGTGACGGAAGAACTTCGTCTCATCCTTTGAAGAAATTGGTGAACTGTATGAGATTTCAAAGGCTTCACTCGAAGGGATTGGTAGGTGTAGGATTTTGAGTTGAGCATCACATGGAAATTTTTCCTTAGTATTTCCTCGACTCCCTTTAACAGTACGGTGTTTCCTATGACTCAAGAAGGAGAAAATGAAACTAAGAAAACAAAAGTCTTCACGCTTCATGTTCCTCAAATGAATACCAAGTCTTCAAGGTCACACCAATTTCTTCACTTTCAAAGTCTTCAGTCGAAGAACTTCATTTTTAGGGGTCGACTTTCTCTGTAAATACCAAACTCCTCATAGACTTATAGACATGTGTACACTCGCAAACGCATTAGTTCCTTAACCTATAAGTCTTCAATCCACCAAAATCACTAAGGGGCACTAGATGCACTTACATGAACTTCCTGCTCCATGGCAGCATGCCAGTGGGGGATGCTCAATGCAGCCTGAAAGTGACGAGGTTCTACAGTGGGATCGGCAGTAGTATGGGTCATGCACGCAGCAAGCCACGCAACCGTACCATCCGTGCGTTCCTTCGGACGAAAAATGTCGTGCTGGCTCCGTGTTCGAGGACGAAGAGCAACTGCAGGCTGCAGCGACGAGGCCGGTGTGGAACCAGGCGAATCCGACTCGGAGGAGGCTGAAGCAGAGCCTGTCGGTGATCTGGAGACCGAAGCAGGGCTGGTCGGTGCAGGTGACCGCACTGCCAGGCCAGGCGAGGCAGCGGCCGGGGAGCCCAAAGACCAGATCCAGTGTGAGACAGGCGAGGCGAGCCGCCGAGGCGAGCCAAAGCGAAGCGGACCCAAAGCGAGCCGGGCGAGGCGGGCCCAGGCGTGCTTGGCAAGGCTAGAGCTGCCCAGACGAGGCGAGCGAGGCCAGCCGCGCCCGGGCCGAGACGGCGATCCGCGAGCCAGGCGCGGGCGCGCGTGGGTCAGGCAAGCCGGGCACCCACGAGGCAGCCTCCACAGGTGAGGCGGTAGGGGGTTGGCGGGCGCCACCCGCCATGCATGGTGCATGTACGTCCGGAGCGGGAGGTACGTCCATGACCTGTTCATCAAGGAGCTCGAGACGGGCGCCGCGTCCAATACCTGCAGCATGATTAGGAAGCAACGCAGGGGCATATGCAACATCCACAAATTGATCAAGCAAAGGTATAGACACAGGCACTGATGATATAGGAGTGGTAGAGTGAGTCGAAAGTGCACGAAAAGGGAACACATTTTCATCAAACACAACGTCACGAGAAATGTAGACGCGGTTTGTTGGAACATGTAGGCACTTGTACCCTTTGTGGAGGGAACTATACCCGAGAAAAACACACTTCTTAGACCGAAACTCGAGCTTACGCTTGTTATATGGACGGAGATGAGGCCAACATGCACACCCAAACACTTTGAAGAACGTGTAGTCTGGGATTTCATAGAGCAAGATTTCAAGCGGGTTCGCATTTTCATAAGTCATGAGGGAAGCCTATTAATAAGAAAACAGGCTGTGGAGAAAGCATCACTCCAGAACCGAAACGGAACAGATGCATGAGCTAGTAAGGTTAGGCCAGTTTCAACGAGGTGACGATGCTTACGTTCGGCAGGTCCATTCTGCTGATGTGTACGAGGACATGACATACGATGCGAAATCCCAAGTTTGTTAAAAAACGAGTTGAGGTTGTGGTATTCACCACCCCAGTCGGATTGAACATGAATGATTTTCTGTTTAAGGAGACGCTCAACGTGTGCTTGAAACTGAATAAAAAACATCAAACACATCAGACTTACGTTTAATAAGATATAGCCAAGTAAACCGACTGTAAGCATCAATAAAACTCACATAATAATTGTGACCACTAACGGATGTCTGGGCATGACCCCAGACATCAGAAAACACAAGATCAAGAGGATGTTTCACAACACGACTAGACTCTGAAAACGGAAGTTGGTGACTCTTGCCCTGCTGACAGGCATCAGAGACAGTTTCAGCAGTTTTATTGGACACAACTGGTAGCTCATAACGATGCAACACATGACGAACTATGGGAGCTGCAGGATGACTAAGGCGCGCATGCCAGTGAGTGGGCGACACACGGACACCACTGAACACCTGAGGAGAAGACTGCATGGAAGGTGTGCGAGGTGCATCAAGAGCGTACAAGCCATGGCGAAGACGACCGCTAAGCAGAACGGCCCTCGTGTCCCGATCCTTGATAAAGAAACGAAAAGGGTCAGCAAGGACATTATTATCACGTGCAAGTTGAGGAATAGACAACAAACTACGCGTAGCAGAGGGAACACGAAGGACATTGGAAAGATGTAGTTTGCGAAAATTGTGTGCAAGGAGAGAAGCCTGACCAACATGAGAGATGCGCATGCCTGCTCCACTGGCGGTGTGCACCTGATCATGACCACGATATGGCTCCTGAGTAGAGAGCTTGCCCATCTCGCCGGTGAGGTGGTTAGTAGCTCCGGTGTCCATATACCATGTCAGATCAATGGAGTAGGACGGAGTGCGACCATGATCATGACTTGTTACGGCCGCGGCGGCCTACTTGTCGTTCCCTTTACCATTGTTGCCGAGGCCCAGAAAATCTTGCTTGTAGCAAAGATGACAGCGAGAGGCGATGTGGTGCTCAAGACCACACAGCTGGCAGGCCTGCGGGGCACCGCAGGAGGAGCAGCAAGCAACCGGCCGGTTGCCACCCGTGATGGATGGCGCATTGCCAGGTGAGGCCGGCTGTGAAGACGGTGCCGGCTTGCCACCTGAAGATGATGACCGCTATGGTTTGCCACAAATCGCAGCATTGGCGGAGGCAAAGCCCGGTGAGACACGGCACGCCTTGATGCGTTGTTCACGACCAAGGAGTCGGGCATAAAGCTCGCGAGGTGGAAGTGGATCATCACGGCCATGAACGTTCTCAACGAGATTGTCATAATCATCATCGAGCCCGTTAAGGACGAAAGTGGTGAACTCCTCGTCCTGCAGAGACTGGCCAACCGAGGCCAATGTGTCGGCGAGACCCTGCATCTTGTTGAAGTAGTCCGTGATGCTGAGGTCACCAAGTTTGGTCTCACCGAGCTCGGTGCGTATAGAATGAGCACGCGCCTGAGACTGCGAGGCGAAGCTGGTGTGAAGCGCCGCCCACGCCTCCCGGGACGTAGCAGCGAAGATGACCAGCGACGAGACGCTCGGAGTGAGCAAGGACTGGATGGCGGAGAGGATGGCCTGATCCTGGGCCACCCATGTGTGATACGCCGGGTGATGAGGGGGCGGACACGGGATGGATCCGTCAACATGGCCCTCCAGATAGCGGCTGCGCAGAAGAGGCAACACCTGGGCACGCCAGGACAAGTAGTTGCCCGGCGCGAGCTTCACCGGCAGCAGGTGCGAGAAGTAGAACGGTGACGGCGCTGCGGCCTGAACAGCGTGCGCATGCATCAGTGGTGCGTAGGGACCCATCGACGGGGCTGTCTCGGGAGGAGGCGCACCCGCCGAGTAGACGCCGGGAGGACCAGAGACGAGGGCATCGGCACCGTAGTTTGCCGCGGCCCCGTAGGATAGTTGCGGCGGAGCGGCCGCGAACCCAGACGGCGCGGGGTAGGGCTGCTGTGGCGGCAGCGTCGAGTAGGTCGGCGCCGGTGATACGTCTCCAACGTATCTATAATTTTTGATTGCTCCATGCTATATTATCTATTGTTTTGGACTATATTGGGCTTTATTTTCCACTTTTATATTACTTTTGGGACTAACCTATTAACCGGAGGCCCAGCACATAATTACTGTTTTTTGCCTATTTCAGTGTTTCGAAGAAACGGAATATCAAACGGAGTCCAAACAAAATGAAATCCTCGGGAACGTGATTTTCTCATCAGATCTCACTCTCGTAAGTGACCGTGAAGGGATTGACAACCCCTATTCGCGTTGGTTGCGAGGAGTTATTTGCTTTGTGTAGGTACAAGGGACTTTGGCGTGGCCTCCTCTTGGATTGATACCTTGGTTCTCAAAAACTGAGGGAATACTTACGCTACTCTGCTGCATCATCCTCTCCTCTTGGGGAAAACCAGCATAAGCTCAAGGCGTAGCAAGAAGGATTTCGGCGCCGTTCGGGAGTCTACGCAAAGTCAACATACCAAGTACCCATCACAATCCCTTATCCCTCGCATTACATTATTTGACATTTGCCTCTCGTTTTCCTCTTCCCCACTTCACCCTTGCCGTTTTATTCACCCTCTCTTTTCGTTTGCCTTGATGTCTTACTTGGCTCGTTTGCTTGTTTGGTTGAAATAGTTGAGTATTTATTCCTAAATAGAGAAGCCAATATCTATGGATCCTCATCCGCTTGCCAATCTTTTTAAGAGATCCAATTATGATGAACCAATTCCTAGTGATTTGGATGCACTAGATTATCTTTATAAGGTTTTGCCTGAAATCCGTGAAGTGACTCACGATAGATCTTTGAATAAAAAGCATGATTGCAATGATTTTATTATAAATTCTTTTGATGTCAATTTTGCTAATGATATGCAAAACCCTAAGCTTGGGGATGCTAGTTTTGCTATGTCCAATAGTCATGATTGGGGAGATTCTTCTTATGATCTTGAAAATTTATTTAAGCCCCATGATGAATATAAGATTGATAATAGTGTTTGCTATAATATTGAAAGTGGGTTTGGAAGAGTGTCAACTTTAGATCCCACATATTTCGATAACATTCAATCTTATGAAATTTTTGATAAAAGTGGGCTTGGAGAAATCATGATTTTAGTTAATGATAATCCCACTATTTTGGAAGAGTGTCAACTTCGCATGCATGTGGATCGTGTTGAGAATATGTTATGTGATAGCTATATTGTTGAATTTTCTGATGATCCTACATGTAATTATTATGAGAGAGGAAAATATGGTTATAGAAATTTTCATGTTACTAAATTACCTCTCGTTATGTTGAGACTGCTATTGTTTCTTTCCGTTTCCTTGCATATACTAGTTTTTGCTTGCTATGATAATTTGTTTGCCTATAATATGCCTATGCATAGGAAGTATGTTAGACTTAAGTGTGCTTGTCACATGTTTTATGATGCTCTCTTTGTGCCTCAATTCTTGTCTTTCTTGTGAGCATCATTGAAATCTCAATGCCTAGCTAAAAGGCTTTAAAGAAAAGCGCTTGTTGGGAGACAACCCAATATTTTTCCTTGCTTCTTAGTAATAAATAATCCATCTACCTTCTGTTTAGATGTGGTTTTATGTTTTAATTAGTGTTTGTGCCAAGTTAAACCTATATTATCTTCTTAGATAATAGTTATTTGATCTTGCTGTAATTTCCAGAAACTTTCTGTTCACGAAAACAATTGTTAAAAATCACCAGAACATGATAAAATAGTGATTCCAATTGCTGATGATCAATAAACAAATTTCCTAGGTCGTCCTAGTTTGGCTGAATTTTTGGAGTTCCAGAAGTTTGCGTTAGTTACAGATTACTACAGACTATTCTGTTTTTGATAGATTCTGTTTTTCGTGTGTTGTTTGCTTATTTTGATGAATCTATGGCTAGTAAAATAGTTTATAATCCATAGAGAAGTTATAATACAGTATGTTTAACACCAATATAAATAAAGAATGAGTTTATTACAGTACCTTGAAGTGGTCTTTTGTTTTCTTTCGCTAACGGAGCTCACGAGATTTCTGTTGCGTTTTGTGTTGTGAAGTTTTTAAGTTTTGGGTGAAATTCTTTTGATGGATTATGGAACAAGGAGTGGCAAGAGCCTAAGCTTGGAGATGCCCATGGCACCCACAAGATAATCCAAGGACACCAAAAAGTCAAAGCTTGGGGATGCCCCGGAAGGCATCCCCTCTTTTGTCCACTTCCATCGGTAACTTTACTTGGAACTATATTTTTATTCACCACATGATATGTGTTTTCCTTGGAGCGTCTTGTATTATTTGCGTCTTTGCTTGTTAGTTTACCACAATCATCCTTGCTGTACACACATTTTGAGAGCCATACATGAACTGGAATTTGTTAGAATAATTTATGTGCTTCACTTATATTTTTTGAGCTTTATAGTTTTGCTCTATGTGCTTCACTTATATATTTTGAGCTTTATAGTTTTTCTCTAGTACTTCACTTATATATTTTAGAGCACGGTGGTGGATTTGTTTTAAAGAAACTATTGATCTCTCATGCTTCACTTAGATTATTTTGAGAGTCTTAAATAGCATGGTAATTTGCTTAAAATAATAATATGCTTGGTATTCATGATTTGTAAAACTTTCTTTTGAGTGCGTTGAATACTAAGAAAAGTTTGATGCTTGACAATTGTTTTGAGATATGGAGGTGATAATATCAAAGTCGTGATAGTTGAGTAGTTGTGAATTTTAGAAATGCTTGTGTTGAAGTTTGCAAGTCCCGTAGCATGCACGTATGGTAAACGTTATGTAACAAATTTGAAACATGAGGTGTTATTTGATTGTCCTCCTTATGAGTGGCGGTCGGGGACGAGCGATGGTCTTTTCCTACCAATCTATCCCCCTAGGAGCATGCGCGTAGTGCTTTGGTTTTTGATGGCTTGTAGATTTTTGCAATAAGTATGTGAGTTCTTTTATGACTAATGATGAGTCCATGGATTATACGCACTCTCAGCCTTCCATCATTGCTAGCCTCTTCGGTACCGTGCATTGCCCTTTCTCACATTGAGAGTTGGTGCAAACTTCGCCGGTGCATCCAAACCTCGTGATATGATACACTCTTTCACACATAAACCTCCTTATATCTTCCTCAAAACAGCCACCATACCTACCTATTATGGCATTTCCATAGCCATTTCGAGATATATTGCCATGCAACTTTCCACCATACCGTTCTTCATGACACATTGCTCATTGTCATATTGCTTAGCATGATCATGTAGTTGACATAGTATTTGTGGCAAAGCCACCATTCATAATTCTTTCATACATGTGACTCTTGATTCGTTGCATATCCCGGTACACCGCCGGAGGCATTCATATAGAGTCATACTTTGTTCTAGTATCGAGTTGTAATCATTGAGTTGTAAATAAATAGAAGTGTGATGATCATCATTTAATAGAGCATTATCCCCAAAAAAGAGAAAGGCCAAAAAAAGAGGCCCAAAAAAGGGGCAATGTTACTATCTCTTTTTCCACACTTGTGCTTCAAAGTAGCACCATGTTCTTCATATAGCGAGTCTTATATATTGTGCTTCAAAGTAGCACCATATTTTTCATATAGAGAGTTTCATATGTTGTCACTTTCATATACTAGTGGGAATTTTTCATTATAGAACTTGGCTTGTATATTCCAACGATGGGCTTCCTCAAAATGCCCTAAGTCTTCGTGAGCAAGCAAGTTGGATGCACACCCACTTAGTTTCTTTTGTTGAGCTTTCATACATTTATAGCTCTAGTGCATCCGTTGCATGGCAATCCCTACTCATTGCATTAACATCAATTGATGGGCATCTCCATAGCCCATTGATTAGCCTCGTTGATGTGAGACCTTCTCCTTTTTTTCTCTTCTCCACATAACCCCCATTATTATATTCTATTTCACCCATAGTGCTATGTCCATGGCTCGCGCTCATATATTGCGTGGAAGTTTATAGGTTTGAGATTACTAAAGTATGAAACAATTGCTTGGCTTGTCATCGAGGTTGTGCATGATGAGAGCATTCTTGTGTGACGAAAATGGAGCATGACTAAACTATATGATTTTGTAGGGATGAACTTTTTTTGGCCATGTTATTTTGAGAAGACATGATTGCTTAGTTAGTATGCTTGAAGTATTATTATTTTTATGTCAATATGAACTTTTGTATTGAATCTTTCGGATCTGAATATTCATACCACAATTAAGAAGAGTTACATTGAAATTATGCCAAGTAGCACTCCGCATCAAAAATTCTCTTTTTATCATTTACCTACTCGAGGACGAGCAGGAATTAAGCTTGGGGATGCCTGATACGTCTCCAGCGTATCTATAATTTTTGATTGCTCCATGCTATATTATCTACTGTTTTGGACTATATTGGGCTTTATTTTCCACTTTTATATTACTTTTTGGGACTAACCTATTAACCGGAGGCCCAGCCCAGAATTGCTGTTTTTTTGCCTATTTCAGTGTTTCGAAGAAACGGAATATCAAACGGAGTCCAAACGGAATGAAATCTTCGGGAACGTGATTTTCTCATCAGATCTCACTCTCGTAAGTGACCGTGAAGGGATTGACAACCCCTATTCGCGTTGGTTGCGAGGAGTTATTTGCTTTGTGTAGGTACAAGGGACTTGCGCGTGGCCTCCTACTGGATTGATACCTTGGTTCTCAAAAACTGAGGGAAATACTTACGCTACTCTGCTGCATCATCCTCTCTCTTCGGGGAAAACCAACGCAAGCTCAAGACGTAGCAGCCGGCGGCGGCCCGTAGTGATGTGGTGAGGGGGGCGCATAGGGTTGGTGATGAGGCGGCACCGCGTAGGACGCCACTGGCCAGGAGGACGGCGGCGGCTGCAACGAGCCCTGGGCAACCGGCGACACCCCATACGAGGCAGGGGTGACACCAACGGGCGGCTGCATGACGACGCCGTAGGGCGCCTGCGTGGCACCACCATGAGGCGGCGGCGCAGCAAACTCGATCGCAGCAGAAGGATCCGCCGAAGGGTCCGATCCAATCGGGGACTCGGGTGGCGGCAGGGCTCCGTAGGCCGCCGCAAGGGGCCGAGAGGCAAGGAACGACGACATAGGAGCGAGGACCGGCGCGGCGATGGCGGCAGCGACGAAAGTCGGCGCACCGGCGGCGGCGGCGGGGGCAGCGGAAGACATCGAAACCCTAATCTGATACCATGTAAAACATAATATGTTGGGAACTTGCTCGACACCCTAAACGGGGTGTGGCTCTCTCATTATATAGAGATACCCACGGGGTACAATACAACGTTACAATATATGTGTACAGAGGCTACGTATATACAGTCTAACACAGACCGCGTCACCCTCCTGCGCGAGTCCATCTCCGCGCATCGGACGTCGAGTCACCACAGCGCCATGCCGCCGAGACCCGCCGCCATCAATGAGTGAGATGACGCACCGCTCCACCAAAGAATCCGTCCTCTGGTCCCTCGATCACGTGTGTACCTCCAAGAATGACGCTCCCAAGGGGGGAACAACACTAGAGCGCCGCCGTCATCCGATCATCCGATCTAGGGTTTCCCCCGGAGGTAGCAGAGAGTGGCCTTGAACTTCTCCATGGCGATGCCTTCAAGAAGGGAACGATGCAGATAGCGCCGCCACCGCCGGCCTTGGCAGTAGCCGAAAGCAAGTTTTCACCTAGATCTGTTCGAAGGAATCCAACTCCCGTGCACGGCCACGAGGAAGAAGGGAAGTCGCGCCAGGGGAGAAGCCCCGCCGCCGTCGGCACTGCCTGGGCTTTGCCCGACGGTGGCTCTCGGCGGCGGCGAGGGGGAGGGGAGGGTGGAGGAAGGCCGGCGGCGGGGGCGGCTGGGGTTCCCCCGTGTCGCCTCGAAGTGGGAAGCAGGACATTTGTATTTCTAGAACTCCCTCTATCAAGAAATATAATTTTTTTTAGATAGTGATCTATAATCTAGACTTGATTTCAGTACTAAACCTTTTAAATCATGAAGCATCTCCGACGATAAAATCTATCTGTCCTTGCTAGGAGCTGGGCGCGTAAACTCATGACCAAAAATTCAAATACTGCCAAGCAGGTTCAGTATTTAAAGAATAGTTTCCAGAGCACTAATGATTTTTGTTCCGGGAGCACAAACTTTACATAGTCATGAATATGTGTACAAAATCTTCTTTTTGTGTGTCTTCACAGTACATTCCATGAGAATGTGCTGGTACGTTCGGACAAAAAAAAAGTTAAGTACATAAACCCCCTAACATGCAATTCTAGCCTGTTATTATCAGCCAAATAGTGCGCCAGGCATATCTATTCTGTGCACGTCTAATTTCCACAAACGCATAATGGAGGTGACACCATGATGACGATGAGGAGCAATGGAGCCATGATTTGATTCTCCCGGTTGGGTTGCTGCTACCACATCTCTGGATCAAACCTCTCTCTCCATCCATCGGTGATCAATGTTAATCGGGGGTCCTCTCCCGTTTGATCCTGTGCGTGATGTGATTTTGGCAAACCCCACCCTGCAGGTTCCCACTTCTAGCTAGTGGAAAAATCACATCAGACGGAGAGAGATCGGTATATTAGCAGATAAATTGTGCATCTCCAAAGCAACACTGGCCGGCCCCTTGTCTTTCTAATTCTGGTGGGTGTAGGGTTGTCAGTTTACTATTGGAGCAGTAGTACAAACTGGGAAGGGAAACAATGCTAGTAATCGTTTGCCCTTTGAGATGTTGACATGCATTGCCATGACACATATGACAGTACTCTAGGGGAAGCAGAAATCGCTATCACCTATCAGGTTCAGGTACCGTCCACTTGTTGATCGGAGCGGTGCATGTTGTCCTCAGTTCACCGTGTGCCCTGTCCACTCTTTTTGGCTTTTCGATTAGCTTTGATAGCTGTGTGTGCAATGCATGTCTCCGATTTGGTTCGACGGTTCACTTGAAACAGAGAAGCCAACTTTTTTGTTTATCTGAACATAGAATCCTCTGTCCTGAGGGGGAGCACGCAATGTGCTCCGGCCGGCCATGAGCGTGGTGGCTACTATGATGAGCAAGGGATTCAAATGTCAAGTGAGAGGATGGGGAATTAGAAAGAATCATTGTGCATGCCTGCCCTCCCCTCCGGGTGGACGGCGACGTGATGCTGTCACATGCATGCCGGTGGACGTCTGCCGTCTCACCGTGTCGCTACTTGAGCGGTGTGTGCACTGCACACGCTGCCAGTGGAGAAAAGGGAAGGTACAGTTTAACGCCTGTTACTTTGGCTCCTCCAACTCACCGCTAGAACACAGGGCAACAAGATGGTAATTCGATCCACCGACGTCGTACGTGTCGTTGACGCGACACTTGGCAGTAGCCAGTCCTGATTATGAGCTCAGTGCTTTTATCCTGCTGATTCTTACCCATGAGCTGCAAGAAGTGCGACAGACTAATGACCTGAATTTTACACCGTTCCTCGGTCAAAAAATCTACTTATTCGTTGAGTATCGTACGTACCAAACAGAAGCACAGGTACACAGCATTAGTGACGATGGATCGCGAGGGAGAAGCGAGAACACGACCCCTAATTAAAGTGCACATGCGTGCGCACATGGATTTAGCCAAGTTTTCCTTGGACTGAGGCCAATTCCACCACGCAATCTTAAACGGACGTTTGTTTTGTCTGAATTGTGTCCATTTGGATAGGGAAATGAGGTCATGTCCGGCCGTTTTTACGGGATCACGGTTACGCGTGCGTCCGTACATGTCGCATCCGTTGGCGCAAGACGGTCAAGATCCGTTTGCCCCAGCTTGTCCGCCTCCATTTTAAAAAAGAAAAACGTTCAAGCCAGCGGCCCTAGTTCACACCGGCAACAGAGCCAGCGGCCTACACGTCCATCGCCGGCAACAGAGCCAGCGGCCGGCAACATGACCAGCCTCCAAAATGAATAGGTGTCCTCGCCGGCAACACAACCAGCGGCCGGCAACATAGTCGGCCTCCAAAATGAATGTTTTTCTCGCCAGCACACAGCCAGCGGCCCAGCGGGCGGGCGGCACCCATGCCAGCCTTTAAAAAGAACGGCCACGGCCGATCGGACGACCTACTTCAGGCTGTCGGCGTCGAACATCTTCTTCTGCCTGGCCTCGAACCAACTCCTCATCTTCTTGCTCATCTTGGACAAGTCGACGCTCATGATTGCAAGGGCCACTCCAACGTCGACCGGTGGCGTTGGTGTGGGCATTCCGTCAAACAAGACGCGGGGGGACGGCATGTGCCCGCAAACAGTGGCCGTGCATGCTTTCTTTGCATCTCGACGGACGGCGGCTAGCTGGCTGCCGCTGCTAAACCCAGGCGTGACGTTGAGGTCGATGACGACCGAGGGGCGCGGGGTGGACGGCGCAATCACGCCAACGTCCGGCGACCCCGAGAAAACGGGTCTGGGCGTCGTGCCTTGGCGGGGGAAAGCCGAGCGACATAGGCGTGGTCTGCGACGTCGGCGACTGGCAGGGCGGAGGCCGCACGACCGATGAGCATGTGCTCGCCGGGTCGACGGCCGCTGTAGGGAACCGGCCGGACGGCACATGCCAACCATGAGGAGGGCGTGCGCTTTGTTGACGATGTCCTCCTTCTCGTCGACCGCGGCTTCCATCGCATCGCGCTCGGTGTCGAACTTGACCGCGGCGGCATTGACCTTGTTGACCGCCCTCCGGCTCCTCCTCTTCGCCGATTCCGCGTCCAACTTGACGATCTCCTCCGGCGTGCACTCCGACCTCGGCTTCCTTGGCGCCTTGGCCGCCTTCTTCTTCACCTTTCCGGGCGGGTCGACGGCCAGGCCGCCGGAATACGGCTGGGCGTCGACCATGGACGGGGGAGGGAGGGGACGGCGTGAGGGACGTGGGAGGGTTTGGGGGAAATACCGCCAAATGGGGCGTGGGGGGTTTTGCTTTGTGCCACCGACAGGCGGGCCAGTGGAGGACAAGCGCGCGCGTCCCGCCCGTCCGCACGCTGTCCGTTTCACCCCAAAATCGGCGCAAACTTGGGCCGCGGATGGGTCAAAAGCAGACAAAAAAGGGACAAAAGTTTGTTTGCTCCCGCGCGCTGAACCGTCTGGTTTGCCCTTTTACCATAAACGAACGAATGAGGCCGGACAGGATAAGATCGCACGGTCGAGTTGGCCTGAGAGCGATTGACGGATAAGGCAAGGCTAATTGAATGCCCTCACATGCCGTAACAACTACTCAGCTCGCTCTCGCCAATCAACCCAACACGCGAGACTGATATGTCGGCGCGGCGGGCCGGCGGCCATGCATCCATCTTCCGTCCTCTAGCTCAGGAGCCTGCTTGCCTACACATGCAGCACGTCGACGATCGGCCGCGCAGTCTTCTTAATATCCGACAGAGCGCCCGATTGAACGGGCCGGATCAATAAAACCGCAGTTTAATTTCGATGTACTGCCTGTGGCTCTGCGTGTGTCCTCTCCATCCTCTGCGCGTGCTGGAACAGCTGAAAAGAGTAGCACGTCCAGGGAAATCAACACGGAATATTGAGGCTGTACCCCCGATCGGAACATTACCGATCCGCACCCACTAGGTAGTACGTACCTGGATTAATTAAGCTCGTTAAGGTAGCTAGATTACTACGTGTACTTGCATCACACCCACACATGGATGGAGCCACACAACACTGAAGGCTCGTATGCGTGGAGTACATGCATAGTAGGGGCCGGTGGTTTGACATTTTTTGCATGGTCAGAACATGCAGTTTTATTGACTTGTCGATCAGTGTTCTTTACACTAAGCAAGCGTGCACCGTCTGCAATGGAAAAAGAAGCTACTCCCATGTATGTGTGTTTCTTCTTCGATCAAGCTGCTCGGGTCCCATATGCAGGAGTAGTTGCTAGCAACTCATAGTTCTGGGCTTATCTGCATTACGTAGAAGACGGGCATATATGCATAGAGATTAGAGCATCAGAATGACCATGCCCGTGCATGCACGCATGGTCCAACACTTGGGGATCACACCATCACCGTGAGCACGGGAAGCCTCTTGATCCTTTTCAATGCAGGCACGAAGGGCATCAATGCCTCCACGTACGCCCGCAAAACATTAACCATCGAGTACCTACGTGTTTATGGCCATTGGCAAAACTTAACTGATCTCTCTCTCTCTCTCTCTCTCTCTCTCTCTCTCTCTCTCTCTCTCTCTCTCGTGGAAAATATCCCATAATTCGGTCATGATTCAGAATTCATACATATAGTGTGTGTACCTGTGAACATTTGCATGTGCTGGTGGATGTACCGCCGTTTACATCTGCACGCTGCCTTCTTTGGGCTGGAACAAACGATCTAAAATTAGGACGTACTCCCTCCGTCTGAAAAAGCCTGTCCCTCAAATGGTCGTATGTAGCATCAAATTAGTGCTAGATACATTTATTTGAGACTCAAAATCAACTATTTTATGTCTATGTCCAAAAGAAAAAAATGTTTAAAATTATGTCCCTGAAACTTGTTGAGACTTGGGCATTTTTAGATGCAAAAACAATAAGCTTCATCGTTGAAACTTGCAGCTTTTTGAGAGATTTCCTTTTTTATTGTGTCCTCGTGCATGATTCAACTACTTCGCGCATCTGAGGCAAATCGAGCGGGCGGCAGTGCTTGGCAGGTGAGTACCCCAACACTTATGTGCCCGTGCGAATTTCCGGCAAACATAGAGTACTATACATGGTTTATTCGACTAATGGGCCATGATTAAAGATGAATAGATCGTAGGTCTTTTTGCAAAAGAAAAACTGCAAGTAGATTTTATGACAACAAAAAAAAACCGTCCTCGTGCTACGTACACTATGTGCAACGCACTACTCCTTCGTCAGTCCTATGAATCCGTTGCATACCCGAGCGGGCAGATCGAGCGCAGTGCATGCAGCTGTAGTTGCATATACTCTAGATCGAGTGCATGCAGCAGTAGTTGCATGCACCCCAGCGACACGTCAACTCACGCGGTAGGCCAGAGCCCAGATGAACCCACAAAGAACCAAGCCAAGGTTGACCACGTTGACTGATATAGTACTGAGGCAGGGCCAGTAGTGGTAGTATGTGTATGACTCGATTGATTGGCTCATGTGAGCGCGCAGTGTAGCGTTGGCTTGGCACTCCACGGTGACCGTGGCCACAGCTTCTGCACGCAGCTCTAGCTGTATATGTAGCTGGCCGGCACAGCCTACCCTGACTGCGCCTATGCTGCTTCGCTTTGGCATCTGTGGATTTGTACGTACGGGCGTGTAGTACTAGCATGGACGTACTGCTGGACACTGGACGCGTTGGCCGTTGGGTCCGGCGAGTTATGAAAAGGGAGAAAAGTTGAGGGCACGGTCGCTTATCCAGAGACTTGAGTGCACCTGCGGTGATTCTTCCAGGACCTGTACCACTGGCACTAGCTTTTAATTGCTGTTGCCTGTTGCATGCGTGTGGTGTATACTCACGTCTACTCCTATGCAGGGAGGTCCACAGGGCAGACCGGCCAGCCACTGCATTTATTTTCTGTATATAATGATATACGGAAGTTGTACGTCGCTTCAGGTAGGCCTACTCTACTGCCGCACGTATATTTGGTTCCAAGGCTAAAGGGGTGGTGCTCGGGCTCGGCAGCGGCGGTGCTCGCGTTCCCCTTTCGAGGGCGTTGTCGTGGAGGCTTAGATGCCCTAGGTCGTGTTATGACGTTGAAATCGGGTAGTCCTGTGCTAGCTTTTTGGCAGCACAGTTGCGCGCGTTTATGTTGGCCAGTTATCTAGGGATTAGCTGTCTCATAGTACTATCTCACCACACTGTGTCATTCGATCGTGTAACTTTGGTCATATTGCTTTATTGTATATAAAGCTGGGTGAGAGCCTATTTTGAGAAGCTAAAGGGGTGATACAAAAGCATATATATGCGGTGCTGCCTCGAGTATGTATCTACTCCCTCTTGTAATACTCTACCACTTGTATATAAACTGTATACTTCCTCTGGTGAGTTTAACATGGATGGTACTCAATGGTAGTTTAGTGGCCTGCACCAGCTTGCTTCGCCCTGTACTGTCTTGAGTTGTTCGACGGTTGGTTTGGCCTTGTCAGTATCATGCATTCTGCTATTTCCTCCGCGTCTATTAATCATGCAGTAGGTAGCTTGTGCCTGTTATTAACCAGACAAAAGCAAGTTGGAACAACACATAACATGATGCATCTGGACCTGGGTACAAGGTCTAATAATGGCACAGAACATTCCTCATATTCACCATATACTATGTGGCCGCAAAAAAAGATATTGCACAATTATAAGCTACTCCCTCCGTCTCATAATGTATAGTGTCAAAAAAACATCTTATATTATGAGACGGGGAGTAATAATTTTCTCATTTTCAAGAAGTCTTTCTCCAGGGTTCGGTTCAGAAGGTGGGATGGAAGAGAGAGAATGGGCTCATCGTGCGACAAGGTCGATCGATCACTCAAACTGTTCGGGCCGCAGATCCAAACATTTTTCTCCCACAATTATAAGGCAAATGAAATGGTAATTCGCACTCGTGCAAGGATTCCTTGCTCTGTGCAACGACCGGCAGGCCACAGCAAGTCCATGCAAGCCAGCCGGCCGTACGTGGCCGATCGAACCATGGCAGGACGCAGCAGGCGGCGCCATACTCGTCTGTGATGGAGACCACACTCTACTCTACCAGGCTGCGCGCGCGCGACCAGCTAGCTGCGCCAGAACGCAACAGCAACCCTTTGTCCTTTGCCGGAGGCCGCTCGACCAGTGCGGGATGGGCTCGCCCGCCTCGTGCCGCCATTGCTCGCGCTCCTCCGGCACTGTGCCGCGGATCTCGTGAGGTCATCGCGCGCCACGCCACTCCCATAGCCGGCACAGGCTGGCTAACCTTGCTGCGCGCGTCGGGTAGGCGCCCGGCCGGGCCCCAAGCACAGTGGCCTGGCCGACCCTGTGACCCGGGCCATAGGTTAGCTGGGCACCGGCACCGGCCGGGGCGTCGAGGAGAGGAAGCAACCGCTTGTTGCGGGGGTTCTCACAAGGGAATGATTGGATAGATAGATTCATAGATCGCCTGGCCTCCAACTCGATGCTGGTCGCCGTCCATCGCTATTCGCTAGCTGTCGTGCATGCGGTGCGTGCTGTCGGTCCCACGCACAGTCACTAGAGAAGAACTCAATCCAGGGCATGGCCAGGCAGCGGATCGATCGGGAGATAGGGTATATTTTTTTATGGTAATACGTGTCTCACTCATATCATAAAGATTAAGTTACAAGTCATGTAAGGATTGACATGACAAAATTGAAAAAAATAGCAGAACATCTTTGAGCTTGACACCAACGCATGGTAATATGCGTCTAATGTATTATTCCCTCCGTCCCATAATATAAAAGCGTTTTGTGTCAAAAACGCTCTTATATTATGGGACGGAGGGACTACATCATAAGGATCGTAGTACAAGTCACGTGCACACCCACATTCGAAATTGAAAAACAGCAAATCGCTAGCCTTTGTATAAATAATTACCAACCAAAAAAGAAAATACAATAAAAACCGAAGAATCCTCTTAGCTTGATACCAACACACGTCACATGTCTCTGACGCCACCACAATAGCCATCAAAGGAAAAAATGACGAATCACCTCGTCACCCGAACTCGAGCGGCTCACCAAATGCGAAGCCATTACCGTTAAACGAATCAGATCGGAGCAACACCTTGGACACGTCATCGAACTCCAGATCTAGCACCCTTCACGACAAAAACATCGATGGAGGAATCCGTACCTGCCATCCACGAACCCAAAACACGACACACCATCTTCTAGATGTTGCAGATGCAGGCCACAATCTGCATCCACTCCTGGACTACCTCCCTGATTCTGCGCTGACACTAGAGGAAATGCCGTCGCCACGGCAGTGCCTGAGGACACAAGTCCACCATGAAGATGCCGCCGTCGCCACACCATCCTTGCTTCATATTTTCAACATCTATTAAATTATAGTTTTACTTGTTAGATACGTTCAATACTGTATAGGTGATGCTCTTGCATTTCGCGGGGGCGGTGTAGTTTTATAACTAAAAAAGGAACTTTTTGTACTAGAATTTATGGCACACAAGTGCACGGGCGCACATGACTCTGGTGCCCGCTTTTTATTTTGGCTTCTGATTTTCAAAATTTTATATCTTTGAAACAAAAAATCCAATTAAGTTCCGTTTTCATATTCATGTTTCTCGTGACCATCGGTTTCAAATAAGATCCATTTTAAATATATTTTGACAAGTTTCATGTTGAAACTTAGTATGAGCGACCAATAAAAAACAATTATTTCGTGTCTACGGCCGACCGAAAAAATTGTTTGAAATTATATCTTTGAAACTGGCTGAAACTTGGCAGTTTTAGACGAAAAAATTGTAAGTTTCATCGTCGAAACTTCAAACTTTTTGAGGAATTTTGCTCTTTATTGTGCCCTTGTGCGGAATTGAACTACTATGCAAATCACGTGGCAGATCAAGCCGGGGCGATCATGTTAGTTTTACAGATTTGAGAATACATATATGTGTGGCCTTGTTTGAAGACACGGAAGAAGGATGATCCTGTTTCATGAGACGGTTTGAGAATGGTGTCCACTCGCTCTCGTACGTACGGTTCACGATCGTCATGTTTTTCGCTACCTCAAATCTGCTGTTACCAAGAACTGGACGCTGTTTTTCATCTTACTGTTGGCCTTGGCCGGTACCTAAAAGAGTACTACTATCACTCCGGTTTAGTCATCCAGCATGAGCCGGGTACTTAATCAACTCCCTTCGTTCAAGAATTAAGACGTATTCTGATAAAAGAAAAAACGCCTACATTATAAAACGGAGGCGGTATCTCGTGGCAAAGGTTCCCAAGCATACAAAGATTGACTGGTCAGCCCGCTCTCCTAGGAGCTGATCCACTCCCGTGATTTTTTTATCTCCCATGAATTCTATGCACATATATACTCGATCATCTGTCACATCTTTCTTTATACTCCATTCGTCATTTTAAACGGGTCGGAGTGGCGTAGCAAGGACAGTAAATGACAGTATGGTCATTTGTAGAGTGTTTCTCTTGTTTTTTCTGCCATCTTGTATCACTGCTTCGACTAAAAATACGCAAGTGACCAGAAGTTCGTGTGATTCTATCTTCAATAATCCTACACTGTTCTATCTTGGACCCTTGGTGGTTACTTCCGACTTCAATGATGCTCATCCCTACAGCGCAGCTGGTTGCATTAGTCCAATCTTTTTACTATCCCGAGCCACGTTTCACGTGCTCCCATTGCAGATGCAGCTTGTTACATGCAAAAAAAAAAAAAGCACAGTGTGCAGCCAAAGGTTCCCAACTTCCCATGCAGGGTCGTGACGTACCGTCCACAGTCCACACAGGCACGGCTCCACCACCATCATGGGGTAAACTACGGACGCATGGCTCCATGCAGGAAACGCAAACCGCAGGGCCAAATCGGCTGCACAAAGCAGCTGCATAGTGCATACAGTATGTACGTACAATGTGCGTGCGAGAGCGAGACGACACGACAAGGTGGCCCAGGATCCGTCTCTTCCGCCCTCCTCCTTGCTTTATCGGGATCTCCTACCGCTGCGGCATGCGCATCTCCAGCCTGCGTTCATTCCTGAAATTCCAGGTACGTATCGTATGCGCCCAATCAGCATGCACAGCAGCATCAGGCCAGCAGCCACACTTCTGCATTGCTTTGCTTTGCAGTTGCAGTCTTTTGTTGGACGCCGTGCCGCCGGTAGGGTAGGCCTCGTCAAGTCTACGCCGCGGTGTGGGCGCTGTGCGGCCATGCATCCGCCGGCGGCTCCATCCTATCGCCTTCGCACGGCCACGGGATGATACTGATACGTGTGGATCCCATTTCCTTCTTTCCCGCACTCGATCGTTTCGTTGGCTTCTCTTTTGTTCTGAAAGGGATTGGCTACAGGACAGTGGACTGAAATAATATTTGAGCCAGTCGACTCACCCAAAACTTGTTTCAGTCGATTATGTACTAGCCAGATTTCTCTTGTTTGGTGGTGGGTCACCGGTGCATGCATGCAGACCCTTTCACCAACTAAATACAGTAGTAAAGTTGTGTTCAAGTACTACGCGTGCTAATGGTGGATCGCCGGCAGCTGAATTCTTTAATATCAAGCTGTTTCATAAGCAAGTTATGCTATGATGAGTTGTACTACGCCTGTATAAGATGAGAGACATAATTAGATCCAGCTGATTGCTGCATGGTATGAGATAAGATGTACGTATAGGACGATTGCTACTCCCTCCGTTCCTTAATATAAATCTTTTTAAAAATTCTAAAGCGGACTATATACGAAGCAAAATGAGTGAATCTACACTATAAAATATGTCTATATACATTCGTATGTAGTCTTTATTGAAATCTCTAAAAGGACTTATATTTAGGAACAAAGTGAGTAGCACATACTTTCAGTTGAGATTACACCCAGTTGACCATAATTATTAAAAAACAAAAAACAAAGCTAATACAAAACTAAAAACAAAACATTTTTTCTAAGAAAGAATGAATTAAGGATAATGATATTACCTAAAAGAAGAAATAAAATGTAAAAACACATAAAACAAACAATGGCCAAAAAATACACAAGATTGGCATAAAAAATTGCATTCTTTCGTTATATACAAAAATAAGCATACAATGGTGCAATTTTCAGATAGTGGTATAAATCGCACACACACATTGCACAAAAATTTAGTAAATATATATTCATGTTATGGGAGCTATTTGATAGGCGCCTATTTTTTTGTGGGCGCTCAATCAAATCGACTCCACCACTCTCGAGCACCTGAGCAAGATCCAAACGCCCAACCACCTTCTTCTTCCCCCCATACTAATACTAAAAGTATAAAAAACAGAAAAATGAAGTTTTCTAGGGAAGAATGAATTAGTGGCATTGATATTACCCTTTAACAAGAAAGGAAATGAAATAAAATAAATAATCAAAATAAAGAAGTTTCTAAGAAAGAATGAATTCGTGGCATTGATATTACATTTAAAAAGAAAGAAAATGAATTAAAAACTAAAAAAATATAATAATAAAGTTTTCCAAGTAAGAATGACTTGGTGGCATTGGTATTACCCTTTTAGAAGAAAGAAAATGAAAAAGTAATATAAATAATAATGTTTTCTAAGAAAGAATGAATTAGTGGCATTGATATTAGTATTACTCTTAAAAAGAACTAAAATAACATAATAACTAAAACAAA
This sequence comes from Aegilops longissima, assembly GCA_021605205.1. Classification (NCBI taxonomy): domain Eukaryota; kingdom Viridiplantae; phylum Streptophyta; class Magnoliopsida; order Poales; family Poaceae; genus Aegilops; species Aegilops longissima. The sequence goes on from CM038680.1 coordinate 593,849,922, forward strand.
ATCAAAATATTGAAGTTTTATGAACAACAATGAATTAGTGTAATTGGTATTACTCTTTAAGAATAAGGATAATGAAAAAAGTTCAGAAAGAACTTGCACACAACTTTCTACTAAAGTTGCACTTATGTAGTATGCAAGCAAGCATGTAATAGTGTAACTTTTGCACGTATTGAATAGTATTTGTGTGTGTGTATTTACACTCACTCAACATCCCAAAAATACTTACAAAAGAAAAAATATAACCAACTAATAAAGGAAAACAAAAACAAAAAGAGAACTGCATAAAGATAGAAAAAGAAAACAAAAGGGATAGAGGGATTGGCTTATAACATGTAAGAAAATTTTTACACTGTAGTATAATTTACATACATAATACTTACGTGTATACATTTACACACACACAATACACATAAAGTAAAAAAAAAGAAAAATCAGCCAAAAAAGAAAAAGAAAAAAGAAAAAGAAAAAATGTGCATCAAAACAGAGGAAAAAATAAGAAGAAAAGCACGGACACACACTACAGACACTCTGAAAGTGGCATGCATTCGATCCATGCACGTGCTGCAAGAGTTGTCAACCCCGGAGACATGCATGCATGCATGCATCTGAAGGCTACGGCGTGCACCGAGCAACGAAACGGGAAAATCGACTGAAGAAAGTATAAGGTCAGTCAACTCCGTTATGAGCTCTCACACCGTATCACAAAGCACTTCAATCAACGGTCACGGAATCGACTGACCGAAAATTAAAAATCCAGTCAACTGACGTTTAGCTAAAGTGGTTCTGAAAAGGCAGACCCAAGGCCATCACAAATGCGGGATGCAAACAGTGGCAGAGCACAGCAGCAGCTCTCGTAGGTTAACTATTTTCCTAAAGTTAAGCAAGATAGTTGAACTTTAGGAAAATAGTTAACCTACGAGAGCTGCTTAGGAAAATAGTTAACCTACGAGAGCTGCTGCTGTGCTCTGCCATGTGGTGTCGTGGGTGATTTGTAACAAACTCTATTCTCTCTTATTTAATGGATGAGGCAAAGCTTTTGCCTTCGTTTAAAAAAAAAACTATTTTCCTAAAGTTTCTCATTTTCTTTGCTTGTAAAGAATCAAGAAAGTGGCGTTGGACCCGGTCGCAGATCCCGCAACCCCCTAAATACGAACGCGCATACATGCAATGTACTACTCCTTCCGTTCGAAATTGCTTGTCTCGAAAATGAATGCATCTAAACTAAAATACGTCTAGATACATCCATTTTTGCGACAAGTAATTCCGAACGAAGTGAGTACTAATGTCAGTGTCGCCACACACGAGCCACGCAGGAGCCCCACGGCCGTCGGATCTGAAAGGTGGGACGCCCAACTGCATCCGACGATCCTCTTTTCTCGATCGATTTTGTCTGTGGCTCATGATGACGCCTTAGGCCGTTTGGATTATGTTGAGCTATAGCGCATAGTACATGCATGCATCTCGGATTATTATCAATCAAACGACAAGGCACCTAACGCAAATCACATGTGTGGTGTAGTCCACCTGATAAGAAAAGGCCAGGTAATGAGGTAAACATGTTCCAGAAGTTGAAGCCGTGGGCTTCTGACCAATGAACATGTATGTATGTGTGTCGATCGCAACGGCATTAATCCAGAATAAGACTACTCTGCCTAGCCAATCATTACGTTGTTCGGAGATGCATGCATGGGCTGGCATGGCGAGAGGGACGTTTGTATTTCTAGTACTATCCGAGGACTCCGTTAGACTTGATTTCATTGCTAATCCTTGCTAGATCATGAAGCGCATGTGCGATGAAAACACCTATGTACTCTTCCTAGGAGGGCGTGTAAGTGTAAATTCATGGCAAAAAAATTCAAGTTCTGCATAAGCAGGTCTAGTGTTCAAAAACTGGTTTTCATAGCACTAATGTGTTCTGTTCCGGAAGCACAAATTTTACATAGCCATGGATATATGTGCAAAATCCTTTTTTGTGTGTGTCTTTACCGTCCATCCCGGGAGAATGTGCTGGTAGGGTCCATATTGGTGAAGAACAAAGAAATTGTTGAGTATATTAATCCCCTAACATGCAATGGGAGGTGATTAGGAGAGAATTAGCATTCTAGCTTGTTATTATCAGCCAAACCGTAGGCTAGACATATCCATTCCGTGGACAGCTAATTTCCGCAGACGCATAATGGCTGGTTAATACCATGATGGCGATGAGGAGCAACGGAACCAAGGTCGGACGCCATGATTTGAAAGGTGGCACTCTCCCTGTTGGGTTGCTGCTACCTCCTCTCTGGATCAAACCTCTCTCCATCCATCAATGATCAGTGGTGTTAATCGGGAGTCCTCTCCCGTTTGATCCTGTTCGTGATGTGATTTTGGCAAGCCCCACCGTGCAGGTTCCCACTTCTAGCTAGTGGAAAGATCACATCAGATGGAGAGAGATCAGCATAGCAGATAAATTGTGTATCTCCAAAGCAACGTTGGTTCTGGCTGGCCACTTGTTTTTCTAATTCTAGTGGGTGTAGGGTTGTCAGTTTACTGTTGGTGCAGCAATGCACTGGGAAGGGAAACAAATACGAGATGTTGAGACAATGACATGCATTGCCATGACACATGACATGAGAGTGCTCTAGGAGAAGCGGAAATCGCCATCACCTCCACGTACCGTCCACTTGTTGATCCGAGTGGTGAACATCGTCCCGGCCGGCCTCCTTTGTGTCCCAAGCCCTGGCCGGCCGTGAGCGTGGTGGTTATGATGAGCAAGACCAAGGGATTCAAATGTCAAAAGAGCGGGTAGGGAATTAGAAGGAATCATTGTGCCTGCCCTCCCGGTGGACAGCGACGTGATGCTGCCACTTATATGCCGGTGGACGTCTGCCGTCTACTCGCTACTCGAGCGGTGCGGTGTGGACACGTCGCCAGCGGAGAAATAAAACGTACGGAGTACAGTGTAATGCCTGTTGCTACTTTGGCTCCTCTAGCTCACCGCTAGAAGATAATTTGATCCACCGACGTCGTACGCGCCGTTGACATGACACTTGGCAGTAGCTAGTCCTGATTATGTGATCTCAGTGCTTTTTAAATCCTGCTGATTCGTCGTACCCATGAGCTGCAAGCGTGGTAAAAGCAATCTCAAATTGACAAAAAAAAAGTACCGGTGAGCTGCAAGAAGTGCGACAGACTAATGACCTGAATTTTACCTCTCTTCTCCTAAGGATCAGCTAATCTGACCATCTACTAGTTTTATGTTTACTATTTTAGTGATCTAAACACTCTTAGATTTTCTTACAGAGGGAATACTACTGTACCAAAAGGAAGCACAGGTACACAGCGCCTGTGACGATCGATTGCGAGGGGAACGAAGAACACGACCCCTAATTAAGTGCACATGCGTGCACGCAGGGATTTAGCAAAGTTTTCCCTTGGACTGATAGCGATTGAGAGAGAGGGCAAGGCGGATTGAATGCCCTCACATGCCGCAGCAACTACTCAGCTCGCTCTCGCTAATCAACACAAGATGCGAGTCTGGTATGTCGGCGCGGCGGCCATCTTCTGCTAGCTCAGGAGCTTGCCTACGCATGTCGCAGATGGTCCTGCACGTATCAATCAAACGGCACTGGTAAAACCAGCAGAGGGTCGAACGGGTTTAATCGCGATACTGCATGCACAGTACGTACGTATGTCCTCTCCATATCCTCCGCGCGTGCCAGAAGCCCAGAGCAGTTAAAAAAAAGGGTACGTCCAGGGAAATTAACACGGATAATGAGCTTGTGCCCCCGATCGGAACATTCTACCGGAATGATCATGTGATTATTAATGAAAGGTAACAATTAGTTCTCCTAGTGCATCATAGGAGAGTATTATCATTAAATGAAGAAAGACATTTGTGATAGTATCATATATAGCTTGTAATTCGAGAAAACATTAGTTTGATTTGATCTAATACTACTTCAGACCATATACATGGAGTATCATGTATTATAGACATGGAGTACATGATACTAGTCTATACAAGATCGTATACTACATGGAATTTGTAGGCTCACCTGGACTACTTGCTCTAGTAGTACCTGCTTTCTAGTAGCAGTAGACAAAATAACCAGTATCTGGCACGTTGAAGCTCGTTAATAGGCACGGGATTACTACGTGGGGATTACTGTGTGTACTGCACTTCTATCTCAGCCACACCTACCATTTGGACGTGGAGTTTCTTAGCCCGAGCTCAAATGAGCTCATGTGAACAGTAAAATCGAAACATTTTTTTTTTCAAAAAACTGCAATTTTCTTATGACAAACATTAGTAAAAGTTCTAAGATCTTGCAAATAATCGTCATGAAATCACATTTGTGGAAGTCGTGACGAAAAAAACAAAAGCAATACTCTGAAAATGCTACTTTTGAAAGCATTTTGGAGCACTAATTTTTTTTGTCATGACTTACACAAATGTAATTTCATGACAAAATTTTGCAAACTCTTAGTACTTTTGTAAATGTTTGTCACAAAAAATTTGCAGATTTTCTTGAATTTCTTTGAATTTTTTGGATTTTACTGTTTACCCGAGCTCATTTGAGCTCGGGCTGAGAAGGTTAGTTTCCCCGGTAGTTTGACATTTTCGCATGGTAGGAACACACAGCTTTATTGGTATATCGACCAATATTCCTTACTCCTATGCATGGACCACATGGTAGGGGCCGGTAGTTTTAGCAAAAAAAGAAAAGAAAAGAGGAACTCTACTGGAGTCGCCATACGGCATATGGTATGTGGAGGCTGCGAAGGCGACACACAAACTCAGAGTTCCCATAATGCGTATTCAATAGTATTTGTTTGTGTTTTTCATTTATTTCAAATTATATGTTCGATTCAAGGTGCTTATATCATGCGTGTTCAAATATCGTTATTACATTTTTTGCAACTTTAAATGTGGCCAATGACATTTTCAAAATATGCAATGTCGCTACGTGCTACTGCCTGTGGTACCGCCGCCACCGTCTAGTCTTCATCCTTGTCTTCCTTCGAGAGTTCGTTGAAGAAGGCGTAGGGGTCGGACTCACAAGCGGCAGCCGCTACTCCTTCCGGTCGGTGGTTGCGGGGCGGGATCACTCCTCGTTGTGGCGGAGCGCCTGACTTCAAGTTGGGAGAGTCAAAACATGGTGACGACCGGCTCCTAGGGATCCAGCTCGGGGAGGGGGTCATGGGGCCAGCGGCATTGTGAACGGCTACGATGCACCCGAGGCGCGGCCTGACGCCATGGGAGCCAACAGATCCCCTAAGGCTCACATAACGGGAGCCGCCGTGGGAGGTGGATGCGGCCCCCGAACCGCTATGGGAGCAGGAAGCCTTGACTGTCGTGGTCGTCGGTGTTCCACGTTTGGAACAGGAGGATCAACTAATAGGTTCCATCCTTCCGGCGTAGCAGCGTTGTCATGGAGAGGGGAGAAGATGGCTAGGTGAGCAGACAACGAGGAAGGGGGACACGATAGCTAGTGTTTAGGTGACGGGGATGCCTTGCCGCCAGGCGTTTTATAGCCGGGGATGACTCCGCATGGCAGCCATCGGAACTGGCACCTGGGGTATCCGAGGGAGCGGGCACATCATTAACTGTCAGTTGTTAGCGGTCACGTAAACCTACTCACAAGTGATTATGTGTGCGCGGTGGTGCGTGTGGGGGCGACGGTTGGTCTAATTTCAGCGTTTGCGTGAGGAGGAAGAAGCTGAAACCTCCATCCTGCGATGGCGATTGGATTTGGAGCAAACTCCAAACTGACCTGCACAACTTTCAAATATGGAGGCTACAAGCTCGTTTCTCGAGTGAGCTACATAAATTTTGACGATCCAGAGGCACATCAGATAGAGTGCCATTTTAAGCCAAAAACATTATATCGGTGATTATTATGACAATTGTGTTGGGGAACGTAGTAATTTCAAAAAAATTCCTACGCACACGCAAGATCATGGTGATGCATAAGAGGGGAGAGTGTTGTCTACGTACTCTCGTAGACCGAAAGCGGAAGCGTTAACACAATGCGGTTGATGTAGTCGTACGTCTTCACGATCCGACCGATCAAGTACCGAACGTGCGGCACCTCCGACTTCAGCACACGTTCAGCCCGATGACGTCCCTCGAACTCCGATCCAGCCGAGTGTTGAGGAGAGTTTAAATCGACGACGGCGTGGTGACGATGTTGATGTTCTACCGGCGACGCAGGCTTCGCCTAAGCACCGCCTGAGATTATCGAGGTGGACTATGGTAGAAGGGGCACCGCACACGGTTGGGAGAGATCAACTGATCAACTTGTGTGTCTAGAGGTGCCCCTGCCCCAGATATAAAGGAGCATGGGGGGTGCGGCCGTCAAGGGAGGGCGCCAGAGGAGTCCTACTCCGACGGGAGTAGGACTCCCCCTTTCCTAATTGGAATAGGATTCGTGAGGGAAAGAGGAGGAGAGAAGGAAGGGCGCCCCCTCTCCTTGTCCTATTCGAATAGGGGAGGCGCGCCCAGCCCCGACGCCCTCCTCTTCTCCGTAAAGGCCCACTAAGGCCCATTTACCTCCCGGGGGGTTCCGGTAACCTCCCGGTACTCCGGTAAAATCACGATTTCACCCGGAACACTTCCGATATCCAAACATAGGCTTCCAATATATCAATCTTCATGTCTCGACCATTTCGAGACTCCTCGTCATGTCCGTGATCACATCCGGGACCCCGAACAACCTTAGGTACATCAAAACATATAAACTCATAATATAACTGCCATCATAACGTTAAGCGTGCGGACCCTACGGGTTCGAGAACTATGTACACATGACCGAGACACGTCTCCGGTCAATAACCAATAGCGGAACCTGATGCTCATATTGGCTCCCACATATTCTACGAATATCTTTATCGATCAGACCGCATAACAACATACGTTGTTCCCTTTGTCATCGGTATGTTACTTGCCCGAGATTCGATCGTCGGTATCTCAATACCTAGTTCAATCTCGTTACCGGCAAGTCTCTTTACTCGCATCTTGTAATACATCATCCGCAACCAACTCATTAGTTGCAATGCTTGCAAGGCTTAAGTGATGTGCATTACCGAGAGGGCCCAGAGATACCTCTCCGACAATCGGAGTGACAAATCCTAATCTCGAAATACGCCAACCCAACAAGTACCTTCGGAGACACCTATAGAGCTCCTTTATAATCACCCAGTTATGTTGTGACGTTTGGTAGCACACAAAGTGTTCCTCCGGTAAACGGGAGTTGCATAATCTCATAGTCATAGGAACATGTATAAGTCATGAAGAAAGCAATAGCAACATACTAAACGATTGTGTGCTAAGCTAACGGAACGGGTCATGTCAATCGCATCATTCTCCTAATGATGTGATCCCGTTAATCAAATGACAACTCATGTCTATGGCTAGGAAACATAACCATCTTTGATCAACGAGCTAGTCAAGTAGAGGCATACTAGTGACAATCTGTTTGTCTATGTATTCACACATGTATTATGTTTCCGGTTAATACAATTCTAGCATGAATAATAAACATTTATCATGATATAAGGAAATAAATAATAACTTTATTATTGCCTCTAGGGCATATTTCCTTCAGTCTCCCACTTGCACTAGAGTCAATAATCTAGATTACACAGTAATGATTCTAACACCCATGGAGCCTTGGTGCTGATCATGTTTTGCTCGTGGAAGAGGCTTAGTCAACGGGTGTGCAACATTCAGATCCCTATGTATCTTGCAAATTTCTATGTCTCCCACGTGGACTTGATCACGGATGGAATTGAAGCGTCTCTTGATGTGCTTGGTTCTCTTGTGAAATCTGGATTCCTTCGCCAAGGCAATTGCACCAGTATTGTCACAAAAGATTTTCATTGGACCCGATGCACTAGGTATGACACCTAGATCGGATATGAACTTCTTCATCCAGACTCCTCCATTTGCTGCTTCTGAAGCAGCTATGTACTCCGCTTCACACGTAGATCCCGCCATGATGCTTTGTTTAGAACTGCACCAACTGACAACTCCACCATTCAATGTAAACACGTATCCGGTTTGCGATTTAGAATCGTCCGGATCAGTGTCAAAGCTTGCATCAACATAACCATTTACGATGAGCTCTTTGTCACCTCCATAAACGAGAAACATATCCTTAGTCCATTTCAGGTATTTCAGGATGTTCTTGACCGCTGTCCAATGATCCACTCCTGGATTACTTTGGTACCTCCCTGCTAGACTTATAGCAAGGCACACATCAGGTCTGGTACACAGCATTGCATACATGATAGAGCCTGTGGCTGAAGCATAGGGTACATATTTCATCTTCTCTCTATCTTCTGCAGTGGTCGGGCATTGAGTCTTACTCAACTTCACACCTTGTAACACAGGCAAGAACCTTTTCTTTGCTTGACCCATTTTGAACTTCTTCAAAACTTTGTCAAGGTATGTGCTTTGTGAAAGTCCAATTAAGCGTCTTGATCTATCTCTATAGATCTTGATGCCCAATATGTAAGCAGCTTCACCGAGGTCTTTCATTGAAAAACTCTTATTCAAGTATCCCTTTATGCTATCCAGAAATTATATATCATTTCCAATCTGCAATATGTCATCCACATATAATATCAGAAATGATACAGAGCTCCCACTCACTTTCTTGTAAATAAAGGCTTCTCCAAAAGTCTGTACAAAAACAAATGCTTTGATCACACTATCAAAGCGTTTATTCCAACTCCGAGAGGCTTGCACCAGTCCATAAATGGATCGCTGGAGCTTGCACACTTTGTTAGCTCCCTTTGGATCGATAAAACCTTCCGGTTGCATCATATACAACTCTTCTTCCAGAAATCCATTCAGGAATGCAGTTTTGACATCCATTTGCCAAATTTCATAATCATAAAATGCGGCAACTGCTAACATGATTCGGACAGACTTAAGCATCGCTACGGGTGAGAAAGTCTCATCGTAGTCAATCCCTTGAACTTGTCGAAAACCTTTCGCGACAAGTCGAGCCTTGTAGACAGTAACATTACCGTCAGCGTCAGTCTTCTTCTTGAAGATCCATTTATTCTCAATTGCTTGCCGATTATCGGGCAAGTCAACCAAAGTCCACACTTTGTTCTCATACATGGATCCCATCTCAGATTTCATGGCCTCAAGCCATTTTGCGGAATCTGGGCTCACCATCGCTTCTTCATAGTTCGTAGGTTCGTCATGGTCTAGTAACATAACTTCCAGAACAGGATTACCGTACCACTCTGGTGCGGATCTTACTCTGGTTGACCTACGAGGTTCAGTAACAACTCGATTTGAAGTTTCATGATCATCATCATTAACTTCCTCACTAACTAGTGTAGGTGTCGCAGAAACCGGTTTCTGTGATGAACTACTTTCCAATAAGGGAGTAGGTACAGTTACCTCATCAAGTTCTACTTTCCTCCCACTCACTTCTTTTGAGAGAAACTCCTTCTCTAGAAAAACTCCGAATTTAGCAACAAAAGTCTTGCCTTCAGATTTGTGATAGAAGGTGTACCCAACATTCTCCTTTGGGTATCCTATGAAGACACATTTCTCCGATTTGGGTTCGAGCTTATCAGGTTGAAGCTTTTTCACATAAGCATCGCAGCCCCAAACTTTAAGAAACGACAACTTTGGTTTCTTGTCAAACCATAGTTCATAAGGCGTCGTCTCAACGGGTTTTGATGGTGTCCTATTTAACATGAATGCAGCCGTCTCTAAAGCAACCCCAAAACGATAGCAGTAAATCAGTAAGAGACATCATAGATCGCACCATATCAAGTAAAGTACGATAACGACGTTCGGACACACCATTACGCTGTGGTGTTCCGGGTGGCGTGAGTTGCGAAACTATTCCGCATTGTTTCAAATGTAGACCAAACTTGTAACATCCCCATCATCACACTACAGTAATATCCCCCTAATGAAGGTCATGTCATCATGATCATCATGCCAAAATGCCACTTGTCCAAAATCTGCTTCAAATTCAAATTCAAATTGCATGTCAAATATTTGCTTCTTCTTTCATGCAAATGAAATAGTTCATCCTATGGCAAATAATCCCTAGATATTTGTCATGTTGAAGCCAACATTTTTGGAAATTCCCAAATTACACTGGGAATTTATTATCTGGTCCAGAAGATTTAAGATGTCCTTTTCATTTTCTAAAATGCTTGGACAACTCTTGAAATGCCCAAACTTTTTGTGGCAGTGCTAGATATTGCAAAGTAATTATCTGACCAAGTTTCACATTTTTGCAAAATCTTATGGAAGCTCAAAATATTACAAAACCCCCTTTATGTAAAAAAAAGAAAAAAAAGGCCATTGTGCACTGGCCTAAGTGCACAGTGCCTAGAGCCCAGCCCACCACGGCCTCCTCCGCCTGCCCCCTGTTCTCTGTTCAAGCGACCGATGCACGCCCGCCATCGCCGCCGAACCCACCTCGCCGACCATGCCGCTACAGGCGCCGCAGGTGGATAAAGATCCACCTCTCCTCCCCCTGGCCTCCTCATCCATTCGCCCCCTCTCCCCTCTCTCCCTCTGGCCTCGCCCCCTTCTCCAGATCCACCTCGCCCGACGCACTGTCGCCGCCGCGTCGCTGCGCCACCGCGGCCACCCGGCCCTCCTCGCCGCCCCGATGTGTCCACGAGCCCCGCAGCCGTGTGCTGCTTCGTCTGCGCCAACAACATCAACGCGGGAGCCACCCCAGCGCCGGATCCGTCTTCCTCTGGATCATTGCCGCCGCTTTCGACTCGGCCACCGCCATCTGACTCTGTTATTTCGCGGGCCTTCGGCGCCCACCCGGTGAGCTCCTCCCCTCTCCCTTCTCTCACGTAGGCCGTCTCCCTCTCTAGCTCGCTCGCCGCAACCGCCGTAGCTCACCGTCGCCCTGCTCCATCACCGTCGTGGCCACCGCTGCCGTGGCCCCTGTCCGAGCCCTCCATCGTGCTCTGGTGTTCCTGTGAGCCCGCCAGCCCTTCCTCTCGCCTCCGTGCCCCTAGCCCATTCCCGACGTGACTTAACGCCTCCGCCGCCCGTGCTCGCTGCCGATGGCTATTCCGGCCGTCCCTAGGCGAGCCACCACCACCACCCGACACGGCATCGCATCGTGCGCGTTTGAACGGTGCCAACCGTGACGCTGGCGGCCGCTTTAGCTGCTTCCGACGAGGTTCGAAGCGGCTCCGCTGCGTTCTAGCGTCGCCGGCGGCGAGACGCCGACCGCCGCCGGCGTGGTGGGCGGGCCGACCCACAGCTCTTGCCGGTGGGCCTTAGGGCCCGTTGATGGGTTGACCGGTCAACATCCGACATGGCGATGCAGTGCCAGCAGCGAACCGCCCCACCGCTTAAATAATAAATAAAATGGTTTTATAATTAAAAGTAATTAGTTTAGCTAATTAGCCACTAACATGTGGGGCCCATCACCAATTAACCTCGGTTTAGTTTAAAATAAGCTCATATAACAGAGGCTGACAGGTGGGTCCCCCGTGTCAGTTTTGACCAGTCAACCGGACTGTTGACTGCTGACGTCACTCCTACGTCATGCTGACATCATATTCCTTTTCTGTTAGTATAAATAATTCCATAATATGTTTAAAACTTAGAAAATTCATATAAACTAATCTGTAACTCGGATGAAAATGTTTTCTATATGAAAGTTGCTCAGAAAAATCCAACGAATCCGAATACGCGGTCCGTTCATCTGTCACATGCCCCTAGCATGCTGAACATGGGACATTCCCCCTCCGGTCATCTACCTGACAGAGGTCCGGAACCGGGAAAACATTCCCGGTTGATTCCCCCTTCACCTTTATCGTGTAGCCATACGTTAGGTCACTCCCGGCACAACATATTGCCAAGTTCTGCTTTGTGATGCTATATACGCTTTATATTTACTGTTTCTTCCCCTCTTCTCTCCGGTAGACCCCAAGACCGATGTCGCTTTGTGATCGACTACGCCGACGACGACCCCTCCTTGCCGAGCAACCGTGCAAGCCCCCTTTGATCATCCGGATATCGCCCATTCCATTCTCTCATGCTTGCATTAGATTTTGCTATCTGTTATTGATTGCTCCTATTACGATGCATAGCATATTTTTGTATCTGTTGTTGTACCTTACCGCTTATCCTAAACGCTTAGTATAGGTTGGTTAGAGATCCATCGATGACCCCACTTTGTCCCGACTGCCCGCTGGATTATCGAAGACCCGATCAGCGGGATCGAAGACCAGACCCGACACCTCACGCCACATCACGCCCCTTCGTTTGCTCGACTCTGCAGAGTTACCATCGAGTGCCGAGGGTGGAACCTCATACATCACTCTGATGAGATCTCTCAGAGTAGTTATTGATCGTGGTCATCGAGGGTGATTTCCTCCTTAACCACTTCCGACACGACTCGTCAGTGCAACCCTCAAGTGTGAACCTCGAGGGTGATTCCTCTTACGCTCACCTTGATGTTTACATCTAGTGGAATTCATCGGGGGTGATTCCTCGGGTTTCCCCCTTGATGTTTGGACACACGGATACTTGGACTTTACCACGGTTACTTGGAAAGATGGGTCGACCCTGAGGGGTACCAGCGCGAGCTTAATTGCGAGTGATGTGGAGTCGGGTTGACCTGGAGGGTGCCCGTGAGATAATTACGAGGCGTGGCCGGGCATTCCTAGCCCTTGCCGCAAGTCCTCGAGACGGGGCAACGGGGTCACATCTTTCGTGAGTCTTTGCTTGTTACCGCGCGTTCCTAATCCACTACGATTTGGATATTTGATCCGAGGGGCCTCTGGCCTGATAGCACTAACCATCACGTGGGCATAGTATGGGCGTTCTGCGTCGTATACATCAGCCGAAGCTTAATAGGCGTCGCCGATCGAGAGGCGCTAGCGCGGGTTGGACTGCGTAAGCACTGCCTTGTTGAAGGAGGTAGCTAGGTTTGCTCACCGCCGCGACGCATAGCGTGCAGGAGTTCCGTGGGAGATGGCCCATGACCCCGGGGCATAGGTTTAGTCCGCGTCTGGCCTCTCTATTAAGCCTAGGTCGGGTTGCGGCGTATTGTTTGGCCGAGGCGGGCATGACCCAGAAAGTGTGTCCGGCGGAGTTAAGCGGCGTGGTGGGTAAGTTGGTGCACCCTGCAGGAAGAAAACATCTATCGATAGCCTGTCCTACGGTAACGGACACTTGGAGTTGTATCCCGATTGATACAACTAGAACTGGATACTTGTGGTGAGAATTTGATGGTGATGAGAACTGGATGGTGATGGTAACTGGATAGTATGGCTCTGGGATATCTTTCTCGCAGGAGTCGAGAAAGGATCTCCGGCCGAGGTTGATAACACTACTACTTTACTTTATGCTATTCTACTCCCTCCGTTTGCTGCAAGATGGTGGTTTCCAGAAGATGCTAGTCTTCGATAGGACTAGGCCTTCTCTCTATTCTGGCATTTCTGCAGCCAGTCCACATATACAGCCTTCCTTTGATAATGTTGCATATGTAGTGTAGATCCTTGCTTGCAGTACTTTGGATGAGTACTCACGGTTGCTTTGCTCCCCTTTTTCCCCCTTTCTTCGCTTTCCAGTTGATGCAACGGATGCCGGAGCCAGAGCGGATGCCACCGCCGATGCTTACTACTACGTGGAGGCCGCCGATGACCAGGAGTAGTTAGGAGGCTCCCAGGCAGGAGGCCTTGCCTTTTCGACCGTTGTTGCTTTTGTGCTAGCCTTCTTAAGGCAAACTTGTCTAACTCATGTCTGTACTCAGATATTGTTGCTTCCGCTGACTCTTGTGTTTTCGAGCTATGTATTCGAGACCTCGAGGCCCCTGGCTTGTAACATAAAGCTTGTATTATTTTATTTTGTGTCTAGAGTTGTGTTGTGATATCTTCCCGTGAGTCCTTGATCTTGATCGTACACATTTGCGTGTATGATTAGTGTACGATTGAATCGAGGGCGTCACAAAACTCGTAAGTCAAATATTCTCCTCCACGATCAGATCGTAGAAACTTTATTTTCTTGTTACGATGATTTTCAACTTCACTCTGAAATTCTTTGAACTTTTCAAAAGTTTCAGACTTATGTTTCATTAAGTAGATATACCCATATCTGCTTAAATCTTCTGTGAAGGTGAGAAAATAACGATATCCGCCATGAGCCTCAACATTCATCGGACCACATACATCTATATGTATGATTTCCAACAAATCTGTTGCTCTCTCCATAGTTCCGGAGAACGGTGTTTTAGTCATCTTGCCCATGAGGCACGGTTCGCAAGTACCAAGTGATTCATAATCAAGTGGTTCCAAAAGTCCATCGGTATGGAGTTTCTTCATGCGCTTTACATCGATATGACCTAAACGGCAGTGCCACAAATAAGTTGCACTACATTATCAACTCTGCATCTTTTGGCTTCAACATTATGAATATGTGTATCACTACTATCGAGATTCAATAAAAATAGGCCACTCTTCAAGGGTGCATGACCATAAAAGATATTACTCATATAAATAGAACAACCATTATTCTCTGATTTAAATGAATAACCGTCTCGCATCAAATAAGATCCAGATATAATGTTCATGCTCAACGCTGGCACCAAATAACAATTATTTAGGTCTAATACTAATCCCGAAGGTAGATGTAGAGATAGCATGCCGACCGCGATCACATCGACTTTGGAACTATTTCCCACGCGCATCGTCACCTCGTCCTTAGCCAATCTTCGCTTAATCCATAGCCCTGCTACCTCTTGAGCACTGCGTTGGATTTCCCCGAAGAGGAGAGGATGATGCAGCAAAGTAGCGTAAGTATTTCCCTCAGCTTTTGAGAACCAAGGTATCAATCCAGTAGGAGGCCACGCACAAGTCCCTCGTACCTGCACAAAACGATAGCTCCTCGCAACCAACGCGATTAGGGGTTGTCAATCCCTTCACGGTCACTTACGAGAGTGAGATCTAACAGAGATGATAAATAATATTTTTGGTATTTTTGATTTAGAGATGCAAATTGAAAAGTCAAAGGCAAAGTAAAAAAATAAAGCAAGTATTAAAGTGATGGAGATTGATATGATGAGAATAGACCTGGGGGCCATAGGTTTCACTAGTGGCTTCTCTCAAGAGCATAAGTATTTTACGGTGGGTGAACAAATTACTGTTGAGCAATTGACAGAATTGAGCATAATTATGAGTATATCTAGGTATGATCATGTATATAGGCATCACGTCCGAGACAAGTAGACCGAAACGATTCTGCACCTACTACTATTACTCCACTCATCGACCGCTATCCAGCATGCATCTAGAGTATTAAGTTAAAAACAGAGTAACGCCTTAAGCAAGATGACATGATGTAGAGGGATAAATTCATGCAATATGATAAAATAACCATCTTGTTATCCTCGATGGCAGCAATACAATATGTGCCTTGCTACCCCTTCTGTCACTGGGAAAGGACACCGCAAGATCGAACCCAAAGCTAAGCACTTCTCCCTTTGCAAGGACTACCAATCTAGTTGGCCAAACCAAACAGATAATTCGAAGAGACTTGCAAAGATAACCAATCATACATAAGAGAATTCAGAGAAGATTCAAATATTATTCATAGATAAGCTGGATCATAAACCCACAATTCATCGGTCTCAACAAACACACCGCAAAAAGAAGATTACATCGAATAGATCTCCACGAGAGAGGGGGAGAACATTGTATTGAGATCCAAAAAGAGAGAAGAAACCATCTAGCTACTAGCTATGGACCCGAAGGTCTGAAGTAAACTACTCACACTTCCTCTGAGGGGCTATGGTGATGATGTAGAAGCCCTCCGTGGTAGATGCCCCTCGTGAGCTCGAACAAGCCCCAAGATGGGATCTCGTGGATCTTGGAAGTTGCGGCGGTGGAATTAGGTTTTGGCTCTGTTACGATCGTTCGAGTGCGTGAGGTATATATAGGAGGAAGGAGTACATCGGTGGAGCAACAGGGGCCACGAGGCGAGGGGACGCGCCCTAGGGCGCCCCACCCTCGTGACCGCCTCTTCGTTCCTTGGAGTAGGGTCCAAGTCCTGGATCACGTTCGGTGAGAAAATCACGTTCGAAGGTTTCATTCCGTTTGGACTCCGTTTGATATTCCGTTTCTTGAAACTTTGAAATAGGCAAAACAGCAATTCAGGCTAGGCCTCCGGTTAATAGGTTAGTCCCAAAATAATATAAAAGTGGAAAATAAAGCCCAATATAGTCCAAAACAGTAGATAAACTAGCATGGAGCAATCAAAATTATAGATACGTTGGAGCGTATCGAGGCATCCCCAAGCTTAATTCCTGGTCGTCCTCGAGTAGGTAAATGATAAAAAGAGAATTTTTGATGCGGAGTGATACTTTGGCATAATTTCAATGTAAATCTTCTTAATTGTGGTATGAATATTCAGATCCGAAAGATTCAAGACAAATGTTCATATTGACATAAAAACAATAATACTTCAAGCATACTAATCAAAGTAATCATGTCTTCTCAAAATAGCATGGCAAAAGAAAGTTCATCCCTACAAAATCATATAGTTAGGCTATGCTTCATTTTCGTCACACAAAGATGTTCCCAACTTCTATACCCCCGATGACAAGCCAAGCAATTGTTTCATACT
Source organism: Aegilops longissima (assembly GCA_021605205.1). NCBI lineage: Eukaryota > Viridiplantae > Streptophyta > Magnoliopsida > Poales > Poaceae > Aegilops > Aegilops longissima. Next base: position 593,866,546 of record CM038680.1, read on the forward strand.
TAAATAATCTCAAACTTTTTCAACCTTCATGCAATACATGAGCGTGAGCCATGGATATAGAACTATGGGTGGAATAGAATATGATGATGGCGATTGTGTGGAGAAGACAAAAAAGGAGAAAGTCTCACATTGACAAGGATATTCAACGGGCTATGGAGATGCCCATCAATTGATGTCAACATGAGGAGTAGGGATTGCCATGCAACGGATGCACTAGAGCTATGAATGCTCAACAAAAGAAAACTAGTGGGTTTGCATCTAACTTGCTTGCTCATTAAGACCTAGGGCATTTGAGGCATCCCATCGTAGGAATATACAAGCCAAGTTCTATAATGAAAAATTCCCACTAGTATAAAAAAGACAACTTAGGAGACTCACTATATGAAAAACATGGTGCTACTTTGAAGCACAATATATATGAGACTCACTACATGAAGAACAAGGTGCTACTTTGAAGCACAAGTGTGGTAAGAGGATAGTAACATTGCCCTTTTTATTTATTTTCTTTTTTTGGGACTTTTTTTTCTTTTTGGCCTTTCTCTTTTTTTGGGAAATGCTCTAATAATGATGATCATCACACTTCTATTGATTACAACATAAGGATTACAACTCAAAACTAGAACAAGATATGACTCTATATGAATGCCTCCGGCGGTGTACCGGGATGGTGCAATGAATCAAGAGTGACATGTATGAAAAATAATGCATGGTGGCTTTGCCACAAATACGATGTCGACTACATGATCATGCAATGTCAATATGACAAAAGTAAAGTATGTCATGATGATGAACGGAACGGTGGAAAGTTGCATGGCAATATATCTCGGAATGGCTACGGAAATGCCATAATAGGTAGGTATGGTGGCTGTTTTGACGAAGATATAAGGAGGTTTGTGTGTGATAGAGTGTATCATATCACGGGGTTTGGATGCACCGACGAAGTTTGCACCAACTCTCAAGGTGAGAAAGGGCAATGCACGGTACCGAAGAGGCTAGCAAAGGCGGAAAGGTAAAAGTGCGTATAAAATCCATGGACTCAACATTAGTCAAAAGAACTCATATACTTATTGCAAAAATTTAGAAGTCATCAAAAATCAAGTACTACGCGCATGCTCCTAGGGGGATAGATTGGTAGGAAAGGACCATCGCTCGTCCCCGACCGCCACTCATAAGGATGTACAAGCCAGGTACACTTCATGTTTCAAATTTGTTACACAACTTTAACCATACGTGCATGCTACGGGATTTGCTAACTTCAACACAAGCATTTATCAAATTCACAACTACTCAACTAGCACGACTTTGGTATTATCACCTCCATATCTCAAAACAATTATCAAGCATCAAACTTTTCTTAGTATTCAACGCACTCAAAAGAAAGTTTCACATATCTTGAATACCAAGTATATTGATATTAAGCAAATTACCATGCTATTAATGACTCTCAAAATAATTGAAGTGAAGCATGAGAGATCAATAGTTTCTTTAAAACAATTCCACCACCATGCTCTAAAAGATCTAAGTGAAGCACTAGAGCAAAAATTATCACGCTCAAAAGATATAAGTGAAGCACTATGAGCAAAACTATCAAGCTCAAAAGATATAAGTGAAGCACATAGAGTATTCTAGAAAATTCCAATTTATGTATGGCTCTCTCAAAAAGTGTGTACAGCAAGGATGATTGTGGTAAACTAACAAACAAAGACGCAAATAATACAAGACACTCCAAGAGAAACACATATCATGTGGTGAATAAAAATATAGCTCCAAGTAAATTACCGATGGAAGTACACGAAAGAGGGGATGCCTTCCGGGGCATCCCCAAGCTTTGACTTTTTGGTGTCCTTGGATTATCTTGGGGGTGCCATGGGCATCCCCAAGCTTAGGCTCTTGCCACTCCTTGTTCCATAATCCATCAAAAGAATTCACCCAAAACTTGAAAACTTCACAACACAAAACTCAATAGAAATCTCGTGAGCTCCGTTAGAGAAAGAAAACAAAAGACTACTTTAAGATACTGTAATGAACTCATTCTTTATTTATATTGGTGTTAAACCTACTGTATTCCAACTTCTCTATGGATTATAAACTGTTTTACTAGCCATAGATTCATCAAAATAAGCAAACAACACACAAAAACAGAATCTGACAAAAACAGAACAGTCTGTAGTAATCTGTAACTAATGCAAACTTCTGGAACTCCAAAAACTCTACCAAAATTATAAGAGCAAGAAAATTTATTTATTGATCAGCAGCAATTGGAATCAGTATTTTATCACGTTCTGGTGATTTTTAATAATTCGGGCACTGAGCGCAAAGTTTCTGGAAATTACAGCAAGATCAAATAACTATTATCCAAGAAGATCCAATAGGTCTAGCTTGGCACAAACACTAATTAAAACATAAAACCACATCTAAACAGAGGCTAGATGGATTATTTATTCTTAAACAGAAGCAAAAAGCAAAAAACTAAAAACAAAATTGGGTTGCCTCCCAACAAGCGCTATTGTTTAACGCCCCTAGCTAGGCATAAAAGCAAGGATAAATCTAGGTATTGCCATCTTTGGTAGGCAATCCATAAGTGGCTCTCATGATAGATTCATATGGTAATTTTATTTTATTTCTAGTAAAGTGTTCCATGCCTTTCTTTAATGGAAATTGGAATCTAATATTTCCTTCTTTCACATCAATAATTAGACCAATCGTTCTAAGGAAAGGTCTACCAAGAATAATAGGACATGAAGGATTGTAATCTATATCAAGAACGATAAAATCTACGGGCACGTAATTCCTATTTGCAACAATAAGAACATCATTAATTCTTCCCATAGGCTTTTTAATAGTGGAATCCGCAAGATGCAAGTTTAGAGAGCAATCATCAAAGTCACGGAAATCTAGCAAATCACACAAAGTTTTGGGAATAGTTGAGACACTAGCACCCAAATCACACAAAGCATGAAACTCATAATCTTTAATTTTAATTTTAATAGTAGGTTCCCACTCATCATAGAGTTTTCTAGGGATAGAAACTTTCAACTCAAGTTTTTCTTCATAAGATTGCATCAAGGCATCAACAATGTGTTCGGTAAAGGCCTTATTTTGACTATAAGCATGATGAGAATTTAGCACGGATTGCAACAAGGAAATACAATCTATTAAAGAGAAATTTTCATAATTAAATTCCTTGAGATCCAATATAGTGGGTTTAGCAACATCTAGGTTTTTATTTCTTTCAATCCCACTTTTATCAATTTTATCATCAAGATCTAAAAACTCCGAATTCTTAGAACGCCTTCTAGGTAAGGGGAGATCATATTCAGTTTCATCAAGATTCATATTGCAAAACAAAGATTTAATAGGGGACACATCAATAACTTTTAGATCTTCATCTTGATTTTCATAGGAATTGGAAGAACACGCTTTAATATAGGCATCTTTGGAAGCACGCATCCTAGCGGTTCTTTCTTTGCACTCATCAATGGAAATTCTCATAGCTTTGAGAGACTCATTGATATCATGCTTAGGAGGAATAGATCTAAGATTTAAAGAATCAACCTCAAGAGAAATTCTATCAACGTTCCTAGCCAAATCATCAACTTTAAGCAATTTCTCTTCAAGCAAAGCATTAATATTCTTTTGTGAATTCATAAACTCTTTAACACTACTCTCAAATTCAGTGGGCATCTGATTAAAATTTCCATAAGAGTTGTTGTAGGAATTTCCATAATTATTAGAAGGATTACTAGGATAAGGCCTAGGATTAAAATTCCCTCTATACGCGTTGTTACCAAAATTATTCCTACCAACAAAATTCACATCCATAGATTCATTATTATTCTCAATCAAGGTAGACAAAGGCATATCATTAGGATCAGAAGAAACACTCTTAGTAGCAAATAATTTCATAAGTTCATCCATCTTTCCATTCAAAACATTAATTTCTTCTATCGCATGCACTTTTTTATTAGTAGATCTTTCGGCATGCCATTGAGAATAATTAACCATAATATTATCTAGGAGTTTAGTAGCATCACCTAAAGTGATTTCCATAAAAGTGCCTCCCGCGGCCGCATCTAAAAGATTTCTAGAAGCAAAATTCAATCCGGCATAAAAAATTTGTATAATCATCCATAAGTGCAAACCATGAGTACGACAATTACGTATCATCAATTTCATTCTCTCCCAATCTTGTGCAACATGTTCATGATCAAGTTGCTTAAAATTCATAATATCATTCCTAAGAGAGATAATTTTAGTGGGAGGAAAATACTTAGAGATAAAATCATCTTTGCACTTGTTCCAAGAATCAATACTAATTTTAGGCAAAAATGAAAACCACGCTTTAGCACGATCTATAAGAGAAAAAGGAAATAGCTTCAATTTAACGACATCATTATTGACATATTTTTTCTTTTGCATATCACATAAATCAACGAAGCTATTCCGATGAGTAGCGGCATCTTCAGTAGGAAGGCCGGTGAATTGATCTTTCATAACAAGATTCAACAAAGCAGTATTGATTTCACAAGATTCAGTATTGGCAAGAGGAGAAATCGGAGTGCTAAGGAAATCATTATTATTGGTATTGGTGAAGTCACACAATTTGGTAGCATCTTGAGCCATCGCGACTAACAAGCAATCCAACACACAAGCAAACAAGCGGACGAGGAAAAGGCAACGGGAAAAAGAGGAGGAGATTGGGAAAGAGAGGGCGAATAAAACGGCAAGGGTGAAGTGGGGGAGAGGAAAACGAGAGGCAAAAGGCAAATAATGTAATGCGAGAGATAGGGATTGTGATGGGTACTTGGTATGGTACTTGACTTGCTCTTGCGTGAGCCTCCCCGGCAACGGCGCCAGAAATTCTTCTTGCTACCTCTTGAGCACTGCGTTGGATTTCCCCGAAGAGGAGAGGATGATGCAGCAAAGTAGCGTAAGTATTTCCCTCAGCTTTTGAGAACCAAGGTATCAATCCTGTAGGAGGCCACGCACAAGTCCCTCGTACCTGCACAAAATGATAGCTCCTCGCAACCAACGCGATTAGGGGTTGTCAATCCCTTCAAGGTCACTTACGAGAGTGAGATCTGATAGAGATGATAAATAATATTTTTGGTATTTTTGATATAGAGATGCAAAGTGAAAAGTAAAAGGCAAAGTAAAAAACAAAGCAAGTATTAAAGTGATGGAGATTGATATGATGAGAATAGACCCGAGGGCCATAGATTTCACTAGTGGCTTCTCTCAAGAGCATAAGTATTTTACGGTGGGAGAACAAATTACTGTTGAGCAATTGACATAATTGAGCATAATTATGAGTATATCTAGGTATACTCATGTATATAGGCATCACGTCCGAGACAAGTAGACCGAAATGATTCTGCATCTACTACTATTACTCCACTCATCGATCGCTATCCATCATGCATCTAGAGTATTAAGTTAAAAACAGAGTAACGCCTTAAGCAAGATGACATGATGTAGAGGGATAAATTCATGCAATATGATAAAAACCCCATCTTGTTATCCTCGATGGCAACAATACAATATGTGCCTTGCTGCCCCTTCTGTCACTGGGAAAGGACACCGCAAGATCGAACCCAAAGCTAAGCACTTCTCCCATTGCAAGCACTACCAATCTAGTTGGCCAAACCAAACGGATAATTCAAAGAGACTTGCAAAGATAACCAATCATACATAAAAGAATTCAGAGAAGATTCAAATATTATTCATAGATAAGCTGGATCATAAACCCACAATTCATCGGTCTCAACAAACACACCGCAAAAAGAAGATTACATGGAATAGATCTCCACGAGAGAAGGGGAGAACATTGTATTGAGATCCAAAAAGAGAGAAGAAGCCATCTAGCTACTAGCTATGGACCCGAAGGTCTGAAGTAAACTACTCACACTTCATCGGAGGGGCTATGGGGATGATGTAGAAGCCCTACGTGGTATATGCCCCCTCCGGCGGAGCTCCGGAACAGGCCCCAAGATGGGATCTCGTGGATACATGAAGTTGCGGCGGTGGAATTAGGTTTTGGCTCCTGTTCTGATCATTTGGGGGTACGTAGGTATATATAGGAGGAAGGAGTACGTCGGTGGAGCAACAGGGGGCCCACGAGGCAGGGGGCGCTCCCTAGGGGGGGGGTGCGTCCCCCACCCTCATGACCGCCTCTTTCGTTCCTTGGAGTAGGGTCCAAGTCCCCTGGATCACGTTCGGGTGAGAAAATCACGTTCCCGAAGGTTTCATTCCGTTTGGACTCCGTTTGATATTCCGTTTCTTCGAAACACTGAAATAGGCAAAAACAACAATTATGGGCTGGGCCTCCGGTTAATAGGTTAGTCCCAAAAATAATATAAAAGTGGAAAATAAAGCCCAATATAGTCCAAAACAGTAGATAAAGTAGCATGGAGCAATCAAAAATTATAGATACGTTGGAGACGTATCAAGCCCCTATTTCGAGTTGCAAATATTAGCAATGTAACCAATTATCAAATACCCGAGTGCTCTGCGAGCATTAGTAAGGTACACATCAATAACATGTATATCACATATACCTTTGTTCACCTTGCCATCCTTCTTATCCGCCAAATACTTGGGGCAGTTCCGCTTCGGTGTCGATCGCTTGCGGTAGAAGCACTCGATTTCAGGTTTAGGTCCAGACTTGGGTTTCTTCTCTGAGCAGCAACTTGCTTGTTGTTCTTATTGAAGTTCCCTTCTTCTTCCCTTTGCCCTTTTCTTGAAACTAGTGGTCTTGTTGACCATCGACACTTGATGCTCCTTCTTGATTTCTACCTCCGCAGCCTTTAGCATTGCGAAGAGCTCGGGAATCGTCTTTTCCATCCCTTGCATGTTATAGTTCATCACGAAGCTTTTGTAGCTTGGTGGCGGTGATTGGAGAATTCTGTCAATGACGCTATCATCCGGAAGATTAACTCCCAGTTGAATCAAGTGATTATTATACCGAGACATCTTGAGTATATGCTCACTGACAGAACTATTCTCCTCCATCTTGCAGCTATAGAACTTATTGGAGACTTCATATCTCTCAATTCGGGCATTTTCTTGAAATATTAACTTTAACTCCTGGAACATCTCATATGCTCCATGACGTTCAAAACGTCGTTGAAGTCCCGGTTCTAAGCCGTAAAGCATGGCACACTGAACTATCGAGTAGTCATCAGCTTTGCTTTCCCAGACGTTTATAACATCTGGTGTTGCTCCTGCAGCAGGCTTGGCACCCAGATGTGCTTCCAGGACGTAATTGTTCTGTGCAGCAATGACGATAATCCTCAAGTTACGGACCCAGTCCATGTAATTGTTACCATCATCTTTCAACTTTGCTTTCTCAAGGAACGCATTGAAATTCGACGGAACAACAGCACGGGCCATCTATCTACAATCAAACATAGACAAGCAAGATAATATCAGGTACTAAGTTCATGATAAATTTAAGTTCAATTAATCATATTACTTAAGAACTCCCACTTAGATAGATATCCCTCTAGTCCTCTAAGTGATCACGTGATCCAAATCAACTAAACCATGTCCGATCATCACGTGAGATGGAGTAGTTTCAATGGTGAACATCACTATGTTGATCATATCTACTGTATGATTCACGCTCGACCTTTCGGTCTCTGTGTTCCGAGGCCATATATGTTATATGCTAGGCTCGTCAAGCTTAACCTGAGTATTCCGCGTGTGCAACTGTTTTGCACCCGTTGTATTTGAACGTAGAGCCTATCACACCCGATCATCACGTGGTGCCTCAGCACGAAGAACTTTCGCAATGGTGCATACTAAGGGAGAACACTTATACTTTGATAATTTAGTGAGGGATCATCTTATAATGCTACCGTCAATCAAAGCAAGATAAGATGCATAAAAGATAAACATCACATGTACTCAATATAAGTGATATGATATGGCCATCATCATCTTGTGCTTGTGATCTCCATCTCCGAAGCACCGTTATGATCACCATCGTCACCGGCGCGACACTTTGATCTCCATCGTAGCATCATTTTCGTCTCGCCAATCTTATGCCTCTACGACTATCGCTAGTGCTTAGTGATAAAGTAAAGCACTATAGGGCGATTGCATTGCATACAATAAAGCGACAACCATATGGCTCCTGCCAGTTGCCGATAACTCGGTTACAAAACATGATCATCTCATACAATAAAATATAGCATCACGTCTTGACCATATCACATCACAACATGTCCTGCAAAAACAAGTTAGACGTCCTCTACTTTGTTGTTGCAAGTTTTACGTGGCTGCAACGGGCTTAGCAAGAACCGTTCTTACCTACGCATCAAAACCACAACGATAGTTTGTCAAGTTGGTGTTATTTTAACCTTCGCAAGGACCGGGTGTAGCCACACTCGGTTCAACTAAAGTTGGAGAAACTGACACCGGCTAGCCACCTTTGTGCAAAGCACGTCGGGAGAACCGGTCTCGCGTAAGCGTACGCGTAATGTCGGTCCGGGCCGCTTCGTCCAACAATACCGCCGAACCAAAGTATGACATGCTGGTAAGCAGTATGACTTATATCGCCCACAACTCACTTGTGTTCTACTCATGCATATGACATCTACGCATAAAACCAGGCTCGGATGCCACTGTTGGGGAACGTAGTGTTGTCTACGTACCCTCGTAGACCGAAAGCGGAAGCGTTAGCACAACGCGGTTGATGTAGTCGTACGTCTTCATGATCCGACCGATCAAGTACCGAACGTACGGCACCTCCTAGTTCAGCACACGTTCAGCCCGATGACGTCCCTCGAACTCCGATCCAGCCGAGTGTTGAGGGAGAGTTTCGTCAGCACGACGGCGTGGTGACGATGTTGATGTTCTACCGACACAGGGCTTCGCCTAAGCACCGCTACAGTATTATCTGTTGGGGAACGTAGTAATTTCAAAAAATTTCCTACGCACACGCAAGATCATGGTGATGCAAAGCAATGAGAGGGGAGAGTATTGTCCACGTACCCTCATAGACCGTAAGCGGAAGCGTTATGACAACACGGTTGATGTAGTCGTACGTCTTCACGATCCGACCGATCCAAGTACCGAACGTACGGCACCTCCGAGTTCAGCACACGTTCAGCTCGATGGCGATCCACGGACTCCGATCCAGCAAAGTGTCGGGATGAGTTCCGTCAAGACGACGGCGTGGTGGCGATGATGATGCTCTACCGGCGCAGGGCTTCGTCTAAACTCCGCGACGATATGACCGAGGTGGAATATGGTGGAGGGGGGCACCGCACACGGCTAAGGAACGATCCGTAGATCAACTTGTGTGTCAATGGGGTGACCCTGCCCCTATATATAAAGGAGCAAGGGAGGAGGAGGCCGGCCCTAGGAGGGGGCGCACCAAGTGTGGAGTCCTACTAGGACTCCCTAGTCCTAGTAGGATTCCACCTCCCATATGGAATAGGAAAGAGGAAGGAAAAGGAGAAGGAAGGAAGGGGCGCCTTCCCTAGTCAATCGGACCAGATCAAGGGAGGTGCGGCCACCCTTGAGGCCCTTTTCCTTCTTTCCCGTATGGCCCAATAAGGCCCAATACGTATTCCCGTAACTCTCTGGTACTCCGAAAAATACCCGAATCACTCGGAACCTTTCCGATGTCCGAATATAGTCGTTCAATATATCGATCTTTACGTCTCGACCATTTCGAGACTCCTCGTCATGTCCCCGATCTCATCCGGGACTCTGAACTCCTTCGGTATATCAAAACTTATAAACTCATAATAAAACTGTCATCGAAACCTTAAGCGTGCGGACCCTACGGGTTCGAGAACTATGTAGACATGACCGAGACACATTTCCGGTCAATAACCAATAGCGGAACCTGGATGCTCATATTGGATCCTACATATTCTACAAAGATCTTTATCGGTCAAACCGCATAACAACATACGTTGTTCCCTTTGTCATCGGTATGTTACTTGCCCGAGATTCGATCGTCGGTATCCAATACCTAGTTCAATCTCGTTACCGGCAAGTCTCTTTACTCGTTACGTAATGCATCATTCTGTAACTAACTCATTAGCTACATTGCTTGCAAGGCTTATAGTGATGTGCATTACCGAGAGGGCCAGAGATACCTCTCCGACAATCGGAGTAACAAAACCTAATCTCGAAATCGCCAACCCAACATGTACCTTTGGAGACACCTGTAGTACTCCTTTATAATCACCCGATTACGTTGTGACGTTTGGTAGCACCCAAAGTGTTCCTCGGTAAACGGGAGTTGCATAATCTCATAGTTACAGGAACATATATAAGTCATGAAGAAAGCAATAGCAATGTACTAAGCGATCAAGTGCTAGGCTAACAGAATGGGTCATGTCAATCACATCATTCTCCTAATGATGTGATCCCATTAATCAAATGACAACACATGTCTATGGTTAGGAAACATAACCATCTTTGATTAATGAGCTAGTCAAGTAGAGGCATACTAGTGACTATATGTTTGTCTATGTATTCACACATGTATCATGTTTCCGGTTAATACAATTGCTAGCATGAATAATAAACATTTATCATGATATGAGGAAATAAATAATAACTTTATTATTGCCTCTAGGGCATATTTCCTTCATTATCAAGGTGGACTATGGTGGAAGGGGGCACCGCACACGGTTGGGAGAGATCAACTGATCAACTTGTGTGTCTAGAGGTGCCCCCCGCCTGTGATATAAAGGAGCAAGGGGTGCGGCCGGCCAAGGGAGGGGCGCCAGAGGAGTCCTACTCCCACCGGGAGTAGGACCCCCCCTTTCCTAGTTGGAATAGGATTCGGGAGGGGGAAAGAGGAGGGAGAGAAGGAATGGGGTGCGCCGCCCCCCTCTCCTTGTCCTATTCGGACTAGGGGGGGGGGGAGTGTTGGGGAACGTTTTAATTTCAAAAAAATTCCTACGCACACGCAAGATCATGGTGATGCACAGCAACGAGAGGGGAGAGTGTTGTCCATGTACCCTCGTAGACTGAAAGCGTAAGCGTTAGAACAACGCGGTTGATGTAGTCGTACGTCTTCACGGCCCGACCGATCAAGCACCGAAATTACGGCACCTCCGAGTTCTAGCACACGTTCAGCTCGATGACGATCCCCGGACTCCGATCGAGCAGAATGTCGGGGAAGAGTTCTGTCAGCACGACGGCGTGGCGACGATCTTGATGTTCTACCGTCGCAGGGCTTCACCTAAGCACCGCTACAATATTATCGAGGACTATGGTGGAGGGGGGCACCGCACACGGCTAAGAGATCAAGAGATCAATTGTTGTCTCTGGAGGTGCCCCCTGCCCCCGTATATAAAGGAGCCAAGGGGGAGGGGGCGGCCGGCCAAGTAGGGGCGCGCCAAGGGGAGTTCTACTCCCACCGGGAGTAGGACTCCCTTCTTTCCTAGTTGGAATAGGAGAAGGGGGGAAGGAGGAGGGAGAGAGGAAGGAAAGGGGGGAGGGGGGCGGCTCCGCCCCCTCTCCTTGTCCTATTCGGACTAGCGGGGAGGGGCGCGCGGCCCAGCCCTTGCCTCCTCTCTTCCTCTCCACTAGGGCCCATGTAGGCCCATTAAGCCCCCGGGGGGTTCCGGTAACCTCCCGGTACTCCGGTAAAATCCCGATTTCACCCGGAGCACTTCCGATATCCAAATATAGGCTTCCAATATATCAATCTTCATGTCTCGACCATTTCGAGACTCCTCATAATGTCCGTGATCACATCCGGGACTCCGAACAAACTTCGGTACATCAAAACTCATAAACTCATAATATAACTGTCATCGAAACTTTAAGCGTGCGGACCCTACGGGTTCGAGAACTATGTAGACATGACCTAGAACTGTTTCCGATCAATAACCAATAGCGGAACCTGGATGCTTATATTGTCTCCTACATATTCTACGAAGATCTTTATCTGTCAAACCGCATAACAACATACGTTGTTCCCTTTGTCATCGGTATGTTACTTGCCCGAGATTCGATCGTCGGTATCTCAATACCTAGTTCAATCTCGTTACTGGCAAGTCTCTTTACTCGTTCCATAATGCATCATTCCGTAACTAAGTCATTAGCTACATTGCTTGCAAGGCTTATAGTGATGTGCATTACCGAGAGGGCTCAGAAATACTTCTCCGACAATCGGAGTGACAAAACCTAATCTCGAAATACGCCAACTCAACATGTACCTTTGGAGACACCTGTAGAGCTCCTTTATAATCACTCGATTCGTTGTGACGTTTGGTAGCACACAAAGTGTTCCTCCAAAGAACGGAGTTGCATAATCTTATAGTTATAGGAACTTGTATAAGTCATGAAGAAAGCAATAGCAACATACTAAACGATCAAGTTCTAAGCTAACGGAATGGGTCAAGTCAATCACATCATTCTCCTAATGAAGTGATCTCGTTAATCAAATGACAACACATGTCTATGGTTAGGAAACATAACCATCTTTGATTAATGAGCTAGTCAAGTAGAGGCATACTAGTGACATTAAGTTCGTCTATGTATTCACACATGTATAATGTTTCCGATTAATACAATTCTAGCATGAATAATAAACATTTATCATGATATGAGGAAATAAATAATAACTTTATTATTGCCTCTAGGGAATATTTCCTTCAGTCTCCCACTTGCACTAGAGTCAATAATCTAGATTATACAGTAATGATTCTAACATCCATGGAGTCTCGGTGCTGATCATGTTTTGCTCGTGGAAGAGGCTTAGTCAATGGGTCTGCAACATTCAAATCCATATGTATCTTGCAAATCTCTATGTCTCCCACCTGGACTTGGTCCCGGATGGAATTGAAGCGTCTCTTGATGTGCTTGGTCCTCTTGTGAAATCTGGATTCCTTTTCCAAGGCAATTGCACGATATTGTCACAGAGATCTTCATTGGTCCCGATGCGAGAGGTATGACACCTAGATCGGAAATGAACTCCTTCATCCAGACTCCTTCATTTGCTGCTTCCGAAGCAGCTATGTACTCTGCTTCGCATGTAGATCCCGCCACGACGCTTTGTTTAGAACTACACCAACTGACAGCTCCATCGTTCAATATAAACACTATTCGGTCTGCGATTTAGAATCGTCCGGATCAGTGTCAAATATTGCATCGACATAACCATTTATGACTAGCTCCTTTTCACCTCCATAAACGAGAAACATATCCTTAGTACTTTTCAGGTATTTCAGGATATTCTTGACCGCTGTCCGATGATCCACTCCTGGATTACTTTGGTACCTCCCTGTTAAACTTATTGCTAAGCATACATCAGGCCTGGTACACAGCATTGCATACATGATAGAGCCTATGGCTGAAGCATAGGGAACATCTTTCATTTTCTCTCTATCTTCTGCTGTGGTCGGGCATTGAGTCTGACTCAACTTCACACCTTGTAATACAGGCCGAACCCTTTCTTTGCTGATCCATTTTGAACTTTTTCAAAACTTTATCAAGGTATGTGCTTTGTGAAAGTCCATTTAAGCGTCTTGATCTATCTCTATAGATCTTGATGCCTAATATGTAAGCAGCTTCACCGAGGTCTTTCATTGAAAAACTTTTATTCAAGTATCCTTTTGCTATCCAGAAATTCTATATCATTTCCAATTAATAATATGTCATCTACATATAATATCAGAAATGCTACAGAGCTCCCACTCACTTTCTTGTAAATACAGGCTTCTCCAAAAGTTTGTATAAAACCATATGCTTTGATCACACTATCAAAGCGTTTATTCCAACTCCAAGAGGCTTGCACCAGTCCATAAATGGATCGCTGGAGCTTGCACACTTTGTTAGCACCTTTTGGATCGATAAGACCTTTCGGTTGCATCATATACAACTCTTCTTCCAGAAATCCATTCAGGAATGCAGTTTTGACATCCGTTTGCCATATTTCATAATCATAAAATGCGGCAATTGATAACTTGATTCGGACAGACTTAAGCATCGCTACGGGTGAGAAAGTCTCATCGTAGTCAACCCCTTGAACTTGTCGAAAACCTTTCGCAACAAATCGAGATTTGTAGACAGTTACATTACGATCCGCGTCAGTCTTCTTCTTGAAGATCCATTTATTCTCGATGGCTTGCCGATCATCGGGCAAGTCAACCAAAGTCCATACTTTGTTGTCATACATGGATCCCATCTCAGATTTCATGGCCTCAAGCCATTTTGCGGAATCTGGGCTCATCATCGCTTCCTTGTAGTTCGTAGGTTCGCCATGGTCAAGTAGCATGACTTCCAGAATAGGATTACCGTACCACTCTGGTGCGGATCTTACTCTGGTAGACCTACGAGGTTCGGTAGTAACTTGATCTGAAGTTTTATGATCAATATCATTAGCTTCCTCACTAACTGGTGTAGGTGTCGCAGAAACCGGTTCCTGTGATGAACTACTTTCCAATAAGGGAGTAGGTATAGTTACCTCATCAAGTTCTACTTTCCTCCCACTCACTTCTTTCGAGAGAAACTCCTTCTCTAGAAAAACTCCGAATTTAGCAACAAAAGTCTTGCCTTCAGATTTGTGATAGAAGGTGTACCCAACATTCTCCTTTGGGTATCCTATGAAGACACATTTCTTCCATTTGGGTTCGAGCTTATCAGGTTGAAGCTTTTTCACATAAGCATCGCAGCCCCAAACTTTAAGAAACGACAACTTTGGTTTCTTGCCAAACCATAGTTCATAAGGCGTCGTCTCAACGGGTTTTGATGGTGTCCTATTTAACGTGAATCCAGCCGTCTCTAAAGCATAACCCCAAAACAATAGCGGTAAATCAGTAAGAGACATCATAGATCGCACTATATCTAGTAAAGCATGATTACGACGTTCGGACACACCATTTCGTTGTGGTGTTCCGGGTGGCGTGAGTTGCGAAACTATTCCGCATTGCTTCAAATGTAAACCAAACTCGTAACTCAAATAGTCTCCTCCACGATCAGATCGTAGAAACTTTATTTTCTTGTTACGATGATTTTCAACTTCACTCTGAAATTCTTTGAACTTTTCAAAAGTTTCAGACTTATGTTTTATCATGTAGATATACCCATATCTGCTTAAATCATCTGTGAAGGTGAGAAAATAATGATATGCGCCATGAGCCTCAACATTCATCGGACCACATACATCTGTATGTTTGATTTCCAACAAATCGATTGCTCTCTCCATAGTTCCGGAGAACGGCGTTTTAGTCATCTTGCCCATGAGGCACGGTTCACAAGTACCAAGTGATTCATAATCAAGTGATTCCAGAAGTCCATCAGTATGGAGTTTCTTCATGCGCTTTACACCAATATGACCCAAACGGCAGTACCACAAAAAGTTGCACTATCATTATCAGCTCTGCATCTTTTGGCTTCAACATTATGAATATGTGTATCACTACTATCGAGAGTTACTAAAAATATACCACTCTTCAATGGTGCATGACCATAAAAGATATTACTCATATAAATAGAACAACCATTATTCTCCGATTTAAATGAATAACCGTCTCGCATCAAACAAGATCCAGATATAATGTTCATGCTCAAATCTGGCACCAAATAACAATTATTCAGGTCTAAAACTAATCCCGATGGTAGATGTAGAGGTAGCGTGCCGACCGCGATCACATCGACTTTGGAATCATTTCCCACGCGCATCGTCACCTCGTCCTTAGCCAATCTTCGCTTAATCCATAGTCCCTGTTTCGAGTTGCAAATATTAGCAGCAGAACCAGTATCAAATACCCAGGTGCTACTGCGAGCATTAGTAAGGTACACATCAATAACATGTATATCACATATACCTTTGTTCACCTTGCCATCCTTCTTATCCGCCAAATACTTGGGGCAGTTCCGCTTCGATGTCGATCGCTTGCGGAGAAGCACTCAGTCTCAGGCTTAGTCCATATTTGGGTTTCTTCTCTTGAGCAACAACGTGTTTGCTGTTCTTCTTGAAGTTCCCCTTCTTCTTCCCTTTCCACTTTTTCTTGAAACTGGTGGTCTTATTGACCATCAACACTTGATGCTCCTTCTTGATTTCTACCTCCGCAGCCTTTAGCATTGCGAAGAGCTCGGGAATAGTCTTGTCCATCCCTTGCATATTATAGTTCATCACGAAGCTCTTGTAGCTTGGTGGCAGTGATTGAAGAATTCTGTTAATGACACTATCATCAGGAAGATTAACTCCCAGTTGAATCAAGTGATTATTATACCCAGACATTTTGAGTATATATTCACTCACAAAACTATTCTCCTCCATCTTACAGCTATAGAACTTATTGGAGACTTCATATCTCTCAATCCGGGCATTTGCTTGAAATATTAACTTCAACTCCTGAAACATCTCATATTCTCCATTACGTTCAAAACGTCGTTGAAGACCCCGTTCTAAGCCATAAAGCATGGCACACTGAACTATCGAGTAGTCATCAGCTTTGCTCTGCCAGACGTTCTTAACGCCGCCGCCAGCATCTGCAGCAGTTCGGCACCCAGCGGTGCTTCCAGGACGTAATTCTTCTGTGCAGCAATGAGGATAATCCTCAAGTTACGGACCGAGTCCATGTAATTGATACCATCATCTTTCAACTTAGCTTTCTTAAGGAACGCATTAAAATTCAACAGAACAACAGCACGAGCCATCTATCTACAACAAACATAGACAAGCAAAATACTATCAGGTACTAAGTTCATGATAAATTTAAGTTCAATTAATCATATTACTTAAGAACACCCACTTCGACAGACATCTCTCTAGTCATCTAAGTGATCACGTGATCCAAATCAACTAAACCATGTCCAATCATCACGTGAGATGGAGTAGTTTCAATTGTGAACATCACTATGTTGATCATATCTACTATATGATTCACGTTCGACCTTTCGGTCTCCGTGTTCCGAGGCCATATCTGTATATGCTACGCTCATCAAGTTTAACCTGAGTATTCCGCGTGTGCAACTGTTTTGCACCCGTTATATTTGAACGTAGAGCCTATCACACCCGATCATCACGTGGTGTCTCAAAGACGAAGAACTTTCATAACGGTGCATACTCGGGAGAACACTTCTTGATAATTAGTGAGAGATCATCTTAAAATGCTACCGTCAATCAAAGCAAGATAAGATGCATAAAGGATAAACATCACATGCAAACAATATAAGTGATATGATATGGCATCATCATCTTGTGCTTGTGATCTCCATCTCCGAAGCACCGTCGTGATCACCATCGTCACCGGCGCGACACCTTGACCTCCATTGTAGCATCGTTGTCGTTACGCCATCTATTGCTTCTACGACTATCGCTACCGCTTAGTGATAAAGTAAAGCAATTACAGGGCGTTTGCATTTCATACAATAAAGCGACAACCATATGGCTCCTGCCAGTTGCCGATAACTCGGTTACAAAACATGATCATATCATACAATAAAATATAGCATCACGTCTTGACCATATCACATCACAACATGCCCTGCAAAAACAAGTTAGACGTCCTCTACTTTGTTGTTGCAAATTTTACGTGGCTGCTACGGGCTGAGCAAGAACCGTTCTTACCTACGCATCAAAACCACAACGATAGTTCATCAAGTTAATGATGTTTTAACCTTCGCAAGGACCGGGCATAGCCACAGTCGGTTCAACTAAAGTTGGAGAAAATGACACCCGCTAGCCACCTCTGTGCAAAGCACGCCGGGAGAACCGGTCCCACGTAAGCGTACGCGTAATGTCGGTCCGGGCCGGTTCATCCAACAATACAGCCGAACCAAATTATGACATGCTAGTAAACAGTATGACTTGTATCGCCCACAACTCACTTATGTTCTCCTCGTGCATATAACATCTACGCATAAAACCAGGCTCGGATGCCACTGTTGGGGAACGTAGTAATTTCAAAAAAATTCCTACGCACACGCAAGATCATGGTGATGCATAGCAACGAGAGGGAAGAGTGTTGTCCACGTACCCTCGGAGACCGAAAGCGGAAGCGTTAGAACAACACGGTTGATGTAGTCGTACGTCTTCACGGCCCGACCGATCAAGCACCGAAACTACGACACCTCCGAGTTCTAGCACACGTTCAGCTCGATGACGATCCCCGGACTCCGATCCAGCAGAATGTCGGGGAAGAGTTCTGTCAGCACGACGGCGTGGCGACGATCTTGATGTTCTACCGACGCAGGGCTTCACCTAAGCACCGCTACAATATTATCGAGGACTATGGTGGAGGGGGCACCACACACGGCTAAGAGATCAAGAGATCAATTGTTGTCTCTAGAGGTGCCCCCTGCCCCCGTATATAAAGGAGCCAAGGGGGAGGAGGTGGCCGGCCAAGGAGGGGCATGCCAAGGGGAGTCCTACTCCCACCGGGAGTAGGACTCCCTTCTTTCCTAGTTGGAATAGGATAAGGGGGGAAGGAGGAGGGAGAGAGGAAGGAAAGGGGGGGGGGGCGCCGCCCCTCTCTCCTTGTCCTATTCGGACTAGGGGGGGAGGGGCGCGCGGCCCAGCCCTTGCCTCCTCTCTTCCTCTCCACTAGGGCCCATGTAGGCCCATTAAGCCCTCGGGGGGTTCCGGTAACCTCCAGGTATTCCGGTAAAATCCCGATTTCACCCGGAACACTTTCGATATCCATATATAGGCTTCCAATATATCAATCTTCAAGTCTCGACCATTTCGAGACTCCTCGTCATGTCCGGGACTCCGAACAAACTTCGGTACATCAAAACTAATAAACTCATAATATAACTGTCATCGAAACCTTAAGCGTGCGGACCCTACGGGTTCAAGAACTATGTAGACATGACCTAGAACTGTTTCCGGTCAATAACCAATAGCGGAACCTAGATGCTCATATTGGCTCCTACATATTCTACGAAGATCTTTATCGGTCAAACCGCATAACAACATGCGTTGTTCCCTTTGTCATCCGTATGTTACTTGCCCGAGATTCGATCGTCGGTATCTCAATACCTAGTTCAATCTCGTTGCCGACAAGTCTCTTTACTCGTTACGTAATGCATCATTCCGTAACTAACTCATTAGCTACATTGCTTGCAAGGCTTATAGTGATGTGCATTACCGAGAGGGCCCAGAGATACCTCTCCGACAATTGGAGTGACAAATCCTAATCTCGAAATACGCCAACCCAACAAGTACCTTTGGAGACACATGTAGAGCTCCTTTATAATCACCCAGTTACGTTGTGACGTTTGATTGCACACAAAGTGTTCCTCCGGTAAACGGGAGTTGCATAATCTCATAGTCATAGGAACATGTATAAGTCATGAAGAAAGCAATAGCAACATACTAAACGATCGTGTGCTAAGCTAACGGAATGGGTCATCTCAATCACATCATTCTCCTAATGATGTGATCCCGTTAATCAAATGACAACTCATGTCTATGGCTAGGAAACATAACCATCTTTGATCAACGAGCTAGTCAAGTAGAGGCATACTAGTGACAATCTGTTTGTCTATGTATTCACACATGTATTATGTTTCGGGTTAATACAATTCTAGCATGAATAATAAACATTTATCATGATATAAGGAAATAAATAATAACTTTATTATTGCCTCTAGGGCATATTTCCTTCAAATTGGGCCAATACAACAACTACGTAGAGTTGCTCAAAGAACAGATTAGAGTAGTTACGTGAGCATATCTTGGCCCCATGCAGGCATGTCTCTAATTTACTCCTTTCTAGTTGTAGGCTTAGAGCATCTCCAGCCGCGGCCCCAATAGGCCTTCCCCAGGCGTTTTTACTGCGCCAGCGCCAAAAATTCGGCCCAGTCGTACCCTTAGGAGCCCGTTTTTCGCCAGTTTGGGCCGAAACTGACGCCGACGGACCCAGGCCGAACCCGGCACGCTGGTGGGCGCTCGGGGGCGCCGGGGCGAGTGGTTTTGGCGCAAAAGAGCCGTGGGCCAGCCGCGTCAGTGAGACGACACCTCGTCTTCCCTAGAGCGCCTCGGTTTCCCGCGGGGAATCAATGGCAAGGCTGCAGCCGGTCAGCCTTCCATTGATTCCTCACGGGCTGGCGCGTCACGGGCGACGCGGCGATGCCTCCCCTTCCGCCACGCGTACACACGACGCGGGCTATAAAGACCCGCCGCTCCTCCTCGCCGCTGGCCACACCAGCCCGAACCGAAACCAGCCGCCGCCAAGGCCTGCTCTCTCCCGTCCGCGCCGCCGAGCTCTATCTCCCCCGTCCTCCCCTTCCCTCCTTCCCTCCAGTGATGGCCGAACGCTTCCCCGGCGACGCCGCGGCGGCCAACGGCTTCGGCCGCCACTCGCTCCAATGGTCGGAAGCGTGGCTTCTATTCGAGGCCAACATCCCGGCGCCGCCGGACATGCGCGCCGGGCCAACGGGGTGGATGCTCTGCAACGGCGGCGTCCCCATCCCTCCGGTGCTCGACGTCGGCGCGCGCCCCGACATCTACGCCGCCGAAGTCGATCGCGTGCGGTCGTCCCTGACCTAAGAGCAGCGCGCCCTCCCCCAGTACGCCGCCGACAACCATGCGGCGTGGGCGGAGTATTTCCAGCGGCGGCAGGCACAGCGGATGGTGTCCACGGACGGGGTGCCGGTCGTCGGGGGCATCAAGAACAGCGACGGGCGCCGCCTCTGGTGGGGCGTCCCCAGCCGCACATTGCACGGGGGGCTGGAGTACCTCGAGGGCGGCAACAACCCACCGCTGGCATACCCTGCTGTGGCGCCCGTTCTCCCCCCCACCCCCCGCCAGAGCGCCGGGCCGTGGGTGCCCAGGAGGTTCGGCTCTTCCTCCACCCACTCTACCGGCTCACCGACGCTCGTCGGCGTCAAGACAGAGCCCGCCGGGGAGACGCCGCTCGGTCGGCGCACCCGCAGCGCTGGCATCATCATTAACTAGGGCGGCCGGCGCGCCTCCTCCTCGGCACCTCCGCACTTCGTCAAACCGAAGACGGAGCCGGGGCTTGCCGCCGTCAAGCGGCGAGGGCGGCGTCAAGGAGGAGGAGCTCGACGACGAGGGGCCCTGAAGTGGGCGCGCGACGACTGGGCGCAGACGGAGCTGCAGCGGCAGATCCTTGCCTTGGAGTGCTTCGAAGCCCGGCGCCGCGGCCGGGATGAGGGTGGTCCAGCAGCAGGGGCGGCCGCGCCATCAAGAAGGTGAAGGCCGCCGCCGCCGACGAGGACGGCGGCGACTTCGCCGCGCTCAGCGACTTCTTCGCCCCCTAGATGTCTTTTTTTTAATAATTTATGTAAACGCCGAACATGTTGAATATGGATGTAAGTTTAGTTGAATTTATGCCGAGTTTGGCCCAACTTTGCCGAATTCAGATGTTTTAAAATAAAAAATATACGCGCCTAGGGCGATCCTCGGGCGAGCGGCTGGGAAACCGCTTGCCACCGCGCCAATTTTATCGCCGGGGCGCGTAAAGTCGCCGACTGGGGGGCCAACGGCTGGAGATGCTCTTATGATCTCTGTAAGACGTGCATACATAGAGATCAGAGCACCACAGGATACTTGCATGCATGCACGCATGGTCCAACAGTCGGGGATCACACCATCACCGTGACCACGCAAACACACAGTTACTCCCCCATCCGCCCTTTTCAATGCAGGCCCGAAGGACTACGTACGAATGCAAAACATTAACCAGGAGTTCGTGGCCACTGGCAGCCGGGAAATTTAACTGACACCCTCTCTCAGGGAAATGCTCCTGAAAATGATGGACGGCCGTACGCACGGTGTTGCGAATATACAGTACGCAATTCTTGTGTGTGTACGTGTCCCCGCACGATCGCGAAGTACGCGCGCATGGCCAAGGCCTGTGGACATTTGCATGTGCTCCTGGAAGGACCGGCCGGGCGGCTGATCCAAAAGCGGTGTTTCATCCGGCGCCTGCATACATATACGTGCCTATCTTTGGGCTGGAAGAGACCATCTAAAATTAGTGTGTACGCCACCTGCATACATATACGTGCGTACAATACAATCTCGCAGTGTCGATCCATATGTGGGGATATATGCACGGACTGGAGTCTTATGGATCCACTAATGGGTAGCACTGCGTGAGTAAATTTGATGTAGTACGATTGAAAGGCTTCATGGTACTCGCACTGTGCAGCGCACTAGTAGTATGGATTTGCGGATGCATGCCCAACTCACACACTTGTAAAAAAGAGAGTAGCCGCAAGCCGCGTTATCATTGCCATTGCGTTTCAGATTTTTTATTTTTCTTACGGGGTATTGCATTTCACAATCTAAGAGCATCAACAGCTCGACCTGGCAAATCGGCACGCATCTGGGTGCGCCCATGGACAACGCCGAATGGCTTCTCATATGGGTTGCCAAGCAGCTACATACCTCAAATATGAATCCTCAAATTCATACGCGTTCATAATACACGTGAACATCATACATAATAAACAATTGTTGGTAGCGAAAATACATAGTTCGACCTGTACATGGAGTATCTACTCTCAAGCTCATATGCTCCTGGATTAACAGTAAATTTGAATAAATGTAATACAAATTCAAAATATACTGAATTTTTTGGGGCCAAACTTTAAGAAAATTTTAAGTGCATGCAAAATTTCACACGAAATCACATTGGTGGAAGGCATGGTAAAAAAACAAGTCGATGCTCTAAAAATGGTAGTTTCAAACGCATTTCGGAGCCCTGATTTTGTATTTTTCGCCACTGACTTTCACCAATATGATTTCATGATGAAACTTTGCATGCACTTTAAACATTTCTTAAATTTTGCCAAAAAATATAAAAAAGTATTTTGAATTTACTGTTCACACCAGGAGCATTTGAGCCAAGCTGAGAAATGTACTTTCGGTTTGACCTGCAATAGCCAAGTGAGCAGAGCAACACCAGTATACCCGCACGGGAAGCCTACACTCAACTAGCCGAGCACTGTCAAGCTATACTCTTAGGGCGTGTTTGGTTGCTCGCTTGAATTTGCTTGCATTGCATGTGTGGCTCACATAGGTCTGGTTGAGAAAAAAAATAAGAAAAGACCAGCATCTACAACCTTGTTTCGTTGCCCACATCGAGGTTGTCTGCATCAGGAGATCGGTTTTGGCATGGTGTTTGGTGTCCTGCATTGGCCGGGCAGATGCAAATACATGATGTTTAGTTGCATACATAGAGCGAGGTGTGGTTATCTTGTACCCTACGTGGTGAGCTTACCCGCTACACCTTACACACGATCACACACCAACAAAACAGCACTACAATCACAATGGACTGGACGATGATGATGTTTTTTAGCCCAAACTGTTGATCCACCTTGCCAACTTCAACACTACATGCCTGCTTGAGCATGGTCTTAGAGTAAGCATCCTTGCCGCCTGCCTACTCTTAAACCCTCTATGACAGCTGTTCTTATAACCTGCCACTTTTTTATTGCATGCCCCCCATGAACTGCCCCTGAAACCCTCCCTTGGAACACCAGATACCACTTGACATAGCATGGCAGAAGAGAAAGCAATGGAGCACACTGGACATGAAACATAACAAAGCATGTATGATCATACGGCATATCAAGTTCATCCTACCACTACTATGGTGTCATCGTACCACCGCATCCAAAAGAGGGTGTATTCATATCACCGTAAGTTCGCAATCAGCGTGAGCGGTTAGCATATACCACCTCACCAAAATATATAGACCATCAATAATTTTAAGCTCTAGATACACAAATATATGTCATCGTCGTCCTCATCGTCGTCATCGCCATAGTCGTCATGGATCATGCACACGGTCACCACCACAAAAAACAACACTAGTAGTAGTGCTTGCCCAGTCAGGTCGTGAGCCAGAGCACCCTCTGAGCGTATGCCATGGCAACAAACCCAACACCCTAGGCCTTGTTGTCCAACAGGTGGCTCAGAGCCTCCACAAGAACCTCTGGGATGAAGCCACCTTGGCCCAAGACGGCGGTGTAGAGGTCAGGGTGGCCGTCGACCGACTTGCTCTCCCTTATGGCGGCTGCCACCTCCTTGATGGCCTCAGTCATGATGGTGAAGACACTGATCTCATCCTCCGTCAAATTGCCCCTCTTCCTCTTCTTATCAAGCACATGCACGTACTCAAAGCCCTTATCAGTAATATCAAGGACGATGGACTCTAACTCGTGGGTGTCTGGATACTCAGGCATGGGTGCACCGAGCGGCTCACCAAAGCCCACGGCATGCTTGCCGATTGCCAGCCCAAAGGAGAAGATGTGTTGTATCTGCTTGTATTTCTGGATGAGTGTGTTGAGAAACTCTGCGTCCTTGGGGTGGTCTTAAACAAGAACACAACGTGGTTAGTAGTGATAAGACGACAGTTGGCATGCTTAAACAAGGGTGATGTGAGCTAACCACGATGTGGCTGGAGTAGTGCTTTGCCTCCAGAATGATCGAGCAATTGGTCTGATCCCATGAGGCGCCACTAAGTTATCTGAGCATGGACACTTGGATCCATCTAGCTCTCCACTTCCTGAGGTGGTTGTAGACCTAGGTGGCGGTCACCTCCTAGCCACAGAACTCTAACACCTGCTTCGCAACGGTGTTTAAGTGCACCTTCTTAAAGCCCTTGTCAGTTTTAACCACACTGGCTGTGAGCTCACACATCTTGTTAAGTACGAACGTGGACAAGAACGGATGCTACTGCATGGGGTTCCCCCTACCATCCTTCTTTTCCTTTGCGGCTGCCATTTGTGCAGCAGCAGCAACAACAACATTTGGCACAACGAGCACAAATGTTGTAGGCACAAAAGGAGGACCCATACCTTAACCCTGGAACACATCCGAATCAGGAGGCATCTGGTCCTCGATGGGAGGTTGGAAGTCCTCGACATAGGATGACCGGAACTGGCTCTCAGACAGGACAATGGCCTGACTAACCTTTTACATTTGCGTGCTCATGTCCTACAATGGCAACACACACATGGAAAGTACGCATAGCACACGCTACCAAACCATCTAGCTCAACACAACACGATATGAGAAGCATACAACAACAACTAGCATGCTACCCATCTATGGAGTTCAACACACGGCCACACACCAACCAGAACTCTATGAATCCATCACATCTAGCTACTAATCCATCACCAATAGCTACCACAACATCACATTCTCACAGATCGGAAGTGTACAATGCTAGACGATGGTCACAGATCAAACTCTAGCACATGCTCTCATATCAAACTCCACACATGCTCTCAGGTCAAACTCCACCACATGCTCTCAGATCAAAAACCTGCCACATGCTCTTAGATCTAACTAGAACGAGTGCAGAGAAGGGGGTGATTGAACTCATAGAGGCCATTGCTGCAGCTCGAGGGAGACACGAAACAAGTCGGAGAAGAGGAGGACACGAGTCGTCGCCACCGCCGTGGACCGCCGGCCGGAGAAGAAGCGTCGTTTACCTGCTCGTCGGCGCCGATCCGCGTTGGAGGGAAAGCTCGAAAGGGGAGGGGGGATGACGACGGGAGTTTGGGCAGTGAGATGAAAGCGGCTATATAGGGCGACCGAATTGGCGGGAGGTAACCCGAAATCCTCCCGCTCGTTTTTCGGAGACGCGCGCGAGCTCGCGTCATCTCCGTGGTCGCATGAGCTCCGTACCGCGTCCCCCTCCCCAGCTTCGCCCGAGGCTAGGTCACTAGAAACTGTTGATTCGGAGGGTCCTAACGGGTCTAACTGTGAGGTGTTTTAAACTCCATGCAAGCCAAACAATGAACACGGACGACCAAACAACCCAAATGCATCCCTCACGGGCCTAATCGGTCTTAATGCGGGCAACCAAACACGTCGTTAGGCCAACTCCACCGCGCGACCCATCTAGTCCGGTTTTGTCCGTATGGGGTAAAACCTCCTCCCAACGGGCATACCCAAACGGACAGGCACGTCCATTCGCGTCCGCTTTTGTCCGGCCCAACCCCAAATTCAGACCAAACTTGAGCCAGGAATGCTCCCGAACGGACAGAAAACGGACACTCTCCTCGTCCCTCTCGTCCGCTCCTGTCCGCCCGTGCCTTCTCTCTGGCCCACAAATCAGCGAGACACAGAGCAACCGCGCCACCGCAGCACATCCCGTGCGCTGCCGGTCGCCGTCCTTCCGCCTCTGACGGCGGGGTGGGGCGGATCGGGCGGCGGCGGCGGCGTCTGGCGGGCGCGGGCGCTTGTGCGGGCGTGGCGGGCTGGGTTAGGCGGCGGGTGCTTGGGCGGGCGTTGATTGCAGCAGCGTCTTGGGACGAGGCGGGGCTGGGTGGGGCGCAGGAGTGAGGCAGCTGTTGGGGAGCGAGTAATTTCAAAATTTTCCTACGTACACGCAAGACCATGGTGATGGCATAGCAACGAGAGGGAGAGTGTCCGTCCACGTACCCTCGTGAGACCGAAAGCGGAAGCGTTATAACAACGCGGTTGATGTAGTCGTGCGTCTTCACGATCCGACCGATCCAAGCACCGAGCGACGGCACCTCCGAGTTACGCACGTTCAGCTCGATGGCGATCCCGGACTTCGATCCAGCAAAGTGTCGGGATGAGTTCCGTCAAGACGACGGCGTGGTGATGATGATGATGCTCCACCGACGCGGGGCTTCGCCTAAGCTCATGACGATATGACTTCTCCGGCGCGGGCTTCGCCTAAGCTCCGCGACGATATGACCGAAGTGGAATATGGTGGAGGGGGGGCACCGACACGGCTAAGGAACGATCCGTAGATCAACTTGTGTGTCATGGGGTGCCCCCTGCCCCCGTATATAAAGGAGCAAGGAGGAGGTGGCCGGCCAAGGAGGAGGCGCGCAAGGGGAGTCCTACTCCCACCGGAGTAGGACTCCTCCTTTCCTAGTAGGAGTAGGAGAGAAGGAGGGGAAGGGAGGAAGGGTGCGGCCCCTCCCTTAGTCCAATTCGGACTAGGCCTTGGGAAGCGCGGCCTGCCCTAGGCAGCCCCTCTCTTTTTCTGCAGGGCCCAATAAGGCCCAATACTTCTCCCGGTGAATTTCCGTAACTCTCCGGTACTCGAAAAATACCGAATCATTGGAACCTTTCCGAACTCGAATATAGTCGTCCAATATATCGATCTTTACGCCTCGACCATTTCGAGACTCCTCGTCATGTCCCCGATCTCATCCGGGACTCCGAACTCCTTCGGTACATCAAAACTCATAAACTCATAATATAAGCATCATCGAAACCTTAAGCGTGCGGACCCTACGGGTTCGAGAACTATGTAGACATGACCTAGAACTATTCTTGGTCAATAACCAATAGCGGAACCTGGATGCCCATATTGGTTCCTACATATTCTATGAAGATCTTTATCGGTCAAACCGCATAACGACATACGTTGTTCCTTTGTCATCGGTATGTTACTTACCCGAGATTCGATCGTCGGTATCCAATACCTAGTTCAATCTCGTTACGGTAAGTCTCTTTACTCGTTCCGTAATACATCATCTCACAACTAACTCATTAGTTGTAATGCTTGCAAGGCTTATGTGATGTGTATTACCGAGAAGGCCCAGAGATACCTCTCCGACAATCGGAGTGACAAAACCTAATCTCAAATCGCCAACCCAACAAGTACCTTTGGAGACACCTGTAGTACTCCTTTATAATCACCCGATTCGTTGTGACGTTTGGTAGTACCAAAGTGTTCCTCCGTAAACGGAGTTGCATAATCTCATAGTTACAGGAACATGTATAGGTCATGAAGAAAGCATTAGCAATATACTAAGCGATCAAGTGCTAAGCTAACGGAATGGGTCATGTCAATCACATCATTCTCCTAATGAGGTGATCCCATTAATCAAATGACAACACATGTCTATGGTTAGGAAACACAACCATCTTTGATTAATGAGCTAGTCTAGTAGAGGCATACTAGTGACTATCTGTTTGTCTATGTATTCACACATGTATTATGTTTCCGGTTAATACAATTCTAGCATGAATAATAAACATTTATCATGGTATAAGGAAATAAATAATAACTTTATTATTGCCTCTAGGGCATATTTCCTTCAGTCTCCCACTTGCACTAGAGTCAATAATCTAGTTCACATCGCCATGTGATTTAACATCAATAGTTCACATCTATATGTGGTTAACACCCATAGTTCACATCGACATGTGACCAACACCCAAAGGGTTTACTAGAGTCAGTAATCTAGTTCACATTGCTATGTGATTAACACCCAAAGAGTACTATGGTGTGATCATGTTTTGCTTGTGAGATAATTTTAGTCAACGGGTACATCACATTCAGAGCCGTAAGTATTTTGCAAATTTCTATGTCTACAATGCTCGCACGGAGCTACTCTAGCTAATTGCTCCCACTTTCAATATGTATCCAGATTGAGACTCGAGTCATCTAGATTAGTGTTTAAAACTTGCATCGGCGTAACCCTTTACGACGAACCTTTTTCACTTCCATAATCGAGAAACATATCCTTATTCTACTAAGGATAATTTTGACCGCTGTCCATTGATCTACTCCTAGATCACTATTTTACTCCTTGCCAAGCTTAGTGGTAGGGTATGCAATAGATCTGGTACACAGCATGACATACTTTATAGAACCTATGGCTGATGCATAGGGAATGACTTTCATTCTCTTTCTATCTTCTGCCGTGGTCGGGTTTTGAGTCTTACTCAATCTCACACCTTGTAACACAGGCAAGAACTCTTTCTTTGACTGTTCCATTTTGAACTACTTCAAAATCTTGTCAAGGTATGTATTCATTGAAAAACTTATCAAGCGTCTTTGATCTATCTCTATAGATCTTGATGCTCAATATGTAAGCAGCTTCACCGAGGTCCTTCTTTGAAAAACTCCTTTCAAATACTCCTTTATGCTTTGCAGAATAATTCTACATTATTTCCGATCAACAATATGTCATTCACATATACTTATCGAAATCTCTGTAGTGCTCCCACTCACTTTCTTGTAAATACAGGCTTCTCCAAAAGTCTGTATAAAACCATATGCTTTGATCACACTATCAAAGCGTTTATTCCAACTCGAGATGCTTGCACCAGTCCATAGATAGATCTTTGGAGCTTATGCATTTTGTTAGCTCCTTTAGGATTGACAAAACCTTCTTGTTGCATCATATACAACTCTTCTTTAATAAATCCATTAAAGAATGTAGTTTTACATCCATTTGCCAGATTTCATAAAATGTGGCAATTGCTAACATGATTCGGACAGACTTAAGCATCGCTACAGCTTGAGAAAATCTCATTGTAGTCAACACCTTGAACTTGTCGAAAACCTTTTTGTGACAAGTCGGGCTTTGTAGATAGTAACACTACTATCAGTGTCCGTCTTCCTCTTTAAGATCCATTTATTTAACATGGCTTGCTGATCATCGAGCAAGTCAATCAAAGTCCACACTTTGTTCTCATACATGGATCCTATCTCAGATTTCATGGTCTCAAGCCATTTCGCGGAATCTGGGCTCATCATCGCTTCCTCATAGTTCGTAGGTTTCATCATGTTCTAGTAACATGACTTCCGAACATGATTACCGCACCACTCAGTGCGGATCTTACTCTGGAAGATCTACGAGGTTTGGTAGCAACTTGATCTGAAGTTTCATGATCATCATCATTAACTTCCTTACTAATTGGTGTAGGAATCTTTGGAACTGATTTCGTGATGAACTACTTTCCAATAAGGGAGAAGGTACAATTACCTCATCAAGTTCTACTTTCCTCCCACTCACTTCTTTCGAGAGAAACTCCTTCTCTAGAAAGGATCCATCTTAGCAACGAATGTTTTGCCTTTAGATCTGTGATAGAAGGTGTACCCAACAGTTTCTTTTGGGTATTCTATGAAGACGCACTTCTCGATTTGGGTTTGAGCTTATCGGTGAAAACTTTTTCACATAAGCATCACAACTCAAACTTTAAGAAACGACAGCTTAGGTTTCTTGTTAAACCATAGTTCATACGGTGTCATCTCAGCGGATTTAGATGGTGCCCTATTAAACGTGAATGCAGCTGTCTCTAATGCATAACCTCAAAACGATATTGGTAAATCGGTAAGAGACATCATTGATCGCACCATATCAAAATAAAGTACGGTTATGACGTTCGGACACACCATAACATTGTGGTGTTCCAGGTGGCGTGAGCTGTGAAACTATTCCACATTATTTTAATTGAAGACCAAACTCGTAACTCAAATATTCGTCTCCGTGATCAGATCGCGAAACTTTATTTTCATGTTACGATGATTTTCCACTTCACTCTGAAATTCTTTGAACCTTTCAATTATTTCAGACTTATGTTTCATCAAGTAGATATACCCATATCTGCTCAAATCATCTTGTGAAGGTCGAAAATAACGATACTTGCCACGAGCATCAACACTCATTGGATTGCATACATCGGTATATATGTGTTATTTCCAACAAGTCGGTAGCTTGTTCCATTGTTCCGAGAACGGAGTTTTAGTCATCTTGCCCAAAAGGCACGGTTCGCAAGTATCAAATGATTCATAACCAAGTGATTCCAAAATCCATCCTTATGGAGTTTCTTCATGCGCTTTATACCGATATGACCAAAGCGGCAAGTGCCACAAATAAGTTGCACTATCTTTATTAACTTTGCATCTTTTGGCATCAATATTATGAATATGCGTATCACTACGATCGAGATCCAATAAACTATTTTCATTGGGTGTATGACCATCGAAGGTTTTATTCATTTAAGCAGAACAACAATTATTCTTTGACTTTAAATGAATAACCGTTTTGCAATAAACATGATCAAATCATATTCATGCTCAACGCAAACACCAAATAACATTTATTTAGGTTTAACACTAATCCCGAAAGTATAGGGAGTGTGCGATGATGATCATATCAATCTGGAACTACTTCCAACACTCATCGTCACTTCCCTTCAACTAGTTTCATTCATTCGCAACTCCGTTTGAGTTACTACTCTTAGCAACCGAACCAGTATCAAATACCGAGGGGTTGCTACGAACACTAGTAAAATACACATCAATAATCTGTATATCAAATATACCTTTGTTCACTTTGCCATCCTTCTTATCCGCCAAATACTTGGGGTAGTTCCGCTTCAAAGTGACCAGTTCCATTGCAGCAAAAGCACTTAGTCTCGTGCTTAGGTCCAGACTTGGGCTTCTTCACTCGAGCAGCAACTTGCTTGCCGTTCTTCTTGAAGTTCCCCTTCTTCCTTTGCCCTTTTCCTTGAGACTAGTGGTATTGTCAACCATCAACACTTGATGTTTTTTCTTGATTTCTACCTTCGCCGATTTTAGCATCGCGAAGAGCTTGGGAATTATTTTCGTCATCCCTTGCATACTATAGTTCATCACGAAGTTCTAGTATCTTAGTGATGGTGACTAGAGAATTCTTTCAATCACTATCTTATCTGGAAGATTAACTTCCACTTGATTCAAGCGATTGAAGTACCCAGACAATCTGAGCACATGCTCACTAGTTGAGCGATTCTCCTCCATCTTTTAGCTATAGAACTTGTTGAAGACTTCATATCTCTCAACTCGGTATTTGCTTGAAATATTAACTTCAACTCTGGAACATCTCATATGGTCCATGATGTTCAAAACGTCTTTGAAGTCCCGATTCTAAGCCGTTAAGTATGGTGCACTAAACTATCAAGTAGTCATCATATTGAGCTAGCCAAACGTTCATAACGTCAGATCTCGCTCATATTCAGCTAGCCAAACGTTCATAACGTCGCATCTGCTCCTGCAATAGGTCTGTCACCTAGCGGTGCATTAAGGACATAATTCTTCTGCGCAGCAATGAGGATAAACCTCAGATCACGGATCCAATCCGCATCATTGCTACTAACATCTTTCAATACAATTTTCTCTAGGAACACATATAAAACATAGGGAAGCAACAACGCGAGCTTATTGATCTACAACATAATTTGCAAAATACTACCAGGACTAAGTTCATGATAAATTAAAGTTCAATTTAATCATATTAAAAAACTCCCACTTAGACAGATATCTCTCTAGTCGTCTAAGTGATTACATGATCCAAATCAACTAAACCATAACCGATCATCACGTGAGATGGAGTAGTTTTCAATGGTGAACATCACTATGTTGATCATATCTACTATATGATTCACGCTCGACCTTTCGGTCTCCGTGTTCCGAGGCCATATCTGCATATGCTAGGCTCGTCAAGTTTAACCCGAGTATTCTGCGTGTGCAAAACTGGCTTGCACCCGTTGTAGATGGACGTAGAACTTATCACACCCGATCATCACGCGGTGTCTGTGTACTACTGAACTTTTAGCAACGGTGCATACTCAGGGAGAACACTTCTTGATAATTTTAGTGAGAGATCATCTTATAATGCTACCGTCAATCAAAGCAAGATAAGATGCATAAAGGATAAACATCACATGCAATCAATATAAGTGATATGATATGGTCATCATCATCTTGTGCTTGTGATCTCCATCTCGAAGCACCGTCATGATCACCATCGTCACCGGTAGCGACACCTTGATCTCCATCGTAGCATCGTTGTCGTCTCGCCAACTATTGCTTCTCGACTATCGCTACTGCTTAGTGATAAAGTAAAGCAATTACATGGCTTTGCATTTCATACAATAAGCGACAACCATATGGCTCCTGCTAGTTACCGATAACTCGGTTACAAAACATGATCATCTCATACAATAAAATATAGCATCACGTCTTGACCACATCACATCACAACATGCCCTGCAAAAACAAGTTAGGCGTCCTCTACTTTGTTGTTGCAAGTTTTACGTGGCTGCTACGGGCTGAGCAAGAACCGTTCTTACCTACGCATCAAAACCACAGCGATAGTTTGTCAAGTTGGTGCTGTTTTAACCTTCGCAAGGACCGGGCGTAGCCACACTCAGTTCAACTAAAGTGAGAGAGCAGACACCGCCGGTCACCTTTAAGCAACTAGTGCTCAAGCGGTGAAACCAGTCTCGCGTAAGCGTCTGGCGTAATGTCGGTCCGGGCCGCTTCATCTCACAATACCGCTGAACCAAAGTATGACATGCTGGTAAGCAGTATGACTTATATCGCCCACAACTCACTTGTGTTCTACTCGTGCATATGACATCAACGCATAAAACCAGGCTCGGATGCCTTTGTTGGGGAACGTAGTAATTTCAAAAATTTCCTACGTACACGCAAGACCATGGTGATGGCATAGCAACGAGGGAGAGTGTCCGCCCACGCACCCTCGTAGACCAAAAGCGGAAGCGTTATAACAACGCGGTTGATGTAGTCGACGTCTTCACGATCCGACCGATCCAAGCACCGAGCGACGGCACCTCCGAGTTCTGCACACGTTCAGCTCGATGGCGATCCCGGACTTCGATCCAGCAAAGTGTCGGGATGAGTTCCGTCAAGACGATGGCGTGGTGGCGATGATGATGCTCCACCGACGCAGGGCTTCGCCTAAGCTCCACGGCGATATGACTTCTCCGCGAGGGCTTCGCCTAAGCTCATGACGATATGACCGAAGTGGAATATGGTGGAGGGGGCACCGCACACGGCTAAGGAACGATCCGTAGATCAACTTGTGTGTCATGGGGTGCCCCCTGCCCCGTATATAAAGGAGCAAGGAGGAGGTGGCGGCCAGGGAGGCGCGACAATGGGGGGAGTCCTACTCCCACCGGGAGTAGGACTCCTCCTTTCCTAGTAGGAGTAGGAGAGAAGGAGGGAAGGGAGGAAGGTGCGGCCCTCCCTTAGTCCAATTCGGACTAGGCCTTGGGGCGCGGCCTGCCCTAGGCAGCCCTCTCTCTTTCCCGCAGGGCCCAATAAGGCCCAATACTTCTCCCCAGTGAATTCCCGTAACTCTCCGGTACTCCGAGAAATACCCGAATCATTCGGAACCTTTCCGAACTCCGAATATAGTCGTTCAATATATCGATCTTTACGTCTCGACCATTTCGAGACTCCTCGTCATGTCCCCGATCTCATCCGGGACTCCGAACTCCTTGGTACATCAAAACTCATAAACTCATAATATAAGCATCATCGAAACCTTAAGCGTGCGGACCCTACGGGTTCGAGAACTATGTAGACATGACCTAGAACTATTCTTGGTCAATAACCAATAGCGGAACCTGGATGCCCATATTGGTTCCTACATATTCTATGAAGATCTTTATCGGTCAAACCGCATAACGACATACGTTGTTCCCTTTGTCATCGGTATGTTACTTACCCGAGATTCGATCGTCGGTATCAATACCTAGTTCAATCTCGTTACGGTAAGTCTCTTTACTCGTTCCGTAATACATCATCTCACAACTAACTCATTAGTTGTAATGCTTGCAAGGCTTATGTGATGTGTATTACCGAGAAGGCCCAGAGATACCTCTCCGACAATCGGAGTGACAAAACCTAATCTCAAATCGCCAACCCAACAAGTACCTTTGGAGACACCTGTAGTACTCCTTTATAATCACCCGATTACGTTGTGACGTTTGGTAGTACCAAAGTGTTCCTCCGTAAACGGAGTTGCATAATCTCATAGTTACAGGAACATGTATAGGTCATGAAGAAAGCATTAGCAATATACTAAGCGATCAAGTGCTAAGCTAACGGAATGGGTCATGTCAATCACATCATTCTCCTAATGAGGTGATCCCATTAATCAAATGACAACACATGTCTATGGTTAGGAAACACAACCATCTTTGATTAATGAGCTAGTCTAGTAGAGGCATACTAGTGACTATCTGTTTGTCTATGTATTCACACATGTATTATGTTTCCGGTTAATACAATTCTAGCATGAATAATAAACATTTATCATGGTATAAGGAAATAAATAATAACTTTATTATTGCCTCTAGGGCATATTTCCTTCAGTCTCCCACTTGCACTAGAGTCAATAATCTAGTTCACATCGCCATGTGATTTAACATCAATAGTTCACATCTATATGTGGTTAACACCCATAGTTCACATCGACATGTGACCAACACCCAAAGGGTTTACTAGAGTCAGTAATCTAGTTCACATTGCTATGTGATTAACACCCAAAGAGTACTATGGTGTGATCATGTTTTGCTTGTGAGATAATTTTAGTCAACGGGTCATCACATTCGTGAGCCGTAAGTATTTTGCAAATTTCTATGTCTACAATGCTCGCGGAGCTACTCTAGCTAATTGCTCCCACTTTCAATATGTATCCAGATTGAGACTCGAGTCATCTAGATTAGTGTTTAAAACTTGCATCGGCGTAACCCTTTACGACTAACCTTTTTCACTTCCATAATCGAGAAACATATCCTTATTCTACTAAGGATAATTTTGACCGCTGTCCATTGATCTACTCCTAGATCACTATTTTACTCCTTGCCAAGCTTAGTGGTAGGGTATGCAATAGATCTGGTACACAGCATGACATACTTTATAGAACCTATGGCTGATGCATAGGGAATGACTTTCATTCTCTTTCTATCTTCTGCCGTGGTCGGGTTTTGAGTCTTACTCAATCTCACACCTTGTAACACAGGCAAGAACTCTTTCTTTGACTGTTCCATTTTGAACTACTTCAAAATCTTGTCAAGGTATGTATTCATTGAAAAACTTATCAAGCGTCTTTGATCTATCTCTATAGATCTTGATGCTCGATATGTAAGCAGCTTCACCGAGGTCCTTCTTTGAAAAACTCCTTTCAAATACTCCTTTATGCTTTGCAGAATAATTCTACATTATTTCCGATCAACAATATGTCATTCACATATACTTATCGAAATCTTGTAGTGCTCCCACTCACTTTCTTGTAAATACAGGCTTCTCCAAAAGTCTGTATAAAACCATATGCTTTGATCACACTATCAAAGCGTTTATTCCAACTCCGAGATGCTTGCACCAGTCCATAGATAGATCACTGGAGCTTGCGCATTTTGTTAGCTCCTTTAGGATTGACAAAACCTTCTTGTTGCATCATATACAACTCTTCTTTAATAAATCCATTAAAGAATGTAGTTTTTACATCCATTTGCCAGATTTCATAAAATGTGGCAATTGCTAACATGATTCGGACAGACTTAAGCATCGCTACTGATTGAGAAAATCTCATTGTAGTCAACACCTTGAACTTGTCGAAAACCTTTTGTGACAAGTCGGGCTTTGTAGATAGTAACACTACTATCGGTGTCCGTCTTCCTCTTTAAGATCCATTTATTTAACATGGCTTGCTGATCATCGAGCAAGTCAATCAAAGTCCACACTTTGTTCTCATACATGGATCCTATCTCAGATTTCATGGTCTCAAGCCATTTCGCGGAATCTGGGCTCATCATCGCTTCCTCATAGTTCGTAGGTTTCATCATGTTCTAGTAACATGACTTCCGAACATGATTACCGCACCACTCACAGTGCGGATCTTACTGGAAGATCTACGAGGTTTGGTAGCAACTTGATCTGAAGTTTCATGATCATCATCATTAACTTCCTTACTAATTGGTGTAGGAATCATGGAACTGATTTACGTGATGAACTACTTTCCAATAAGGGAGAAGGTACAATTACCTCATCAAGTTCTACTTTCCTCCCACTCACTTCTTTCGAGAGAAACTCCTTCTCTAGAAAGGATCCATCTTAGCAACGAATGTTTTGCCTTTAGATCTGTGATAGAAGGTGTACCCAACAGTTTCTTTTGGGTATTCTATGAAGACGCACTTCTCCGATTTGGGTTTGAGCTTATCAGGTGAAAACTTTTTCACATAAGCATCACAACTCCAAACTTTTAAGAAACGACAGCTTAGGTTTACTGTTAAACCATAGTTCATACGGTGTCATCTCAACGGATTTAGATGGTGCCCTATTAAACGTGAATGCAGCTGTCTCTAATGCATAACCTCAAAACGATATTGGTAAATCGGTAAGAGACATCATTGATCGCACCATATCAAAATAAAGTACGGTTATGACGTTCGGACACACCATAACATTGTGGTGTTCCAGGTGGCGTGAGCTGTGAAACTATTCCACATTATTTTAATTGAAGACCAAACTCGTAACTCAAATATTCTTCTCCGTGATCAGATCGCAGAAACTTTATTTTCATGTTACGATGACTTTTCCACTTCACTCTGAAATTCTTTGAACCTTTCAATTATTTCAGACTTATGTTTCATCAAGTAGATATACCCATATCTGCTCAAATCATCTTGTGAAGGTCAGAAAATAACGATACTTGCCACGAGCATCAACACTCATTGGATTGCATACATCGGTATATATGTGTTATTTCCAACAAGTCAGTAGCTTGTTCCATTGTTCCGGAGAACGGAGTTTTAGTCATCTTGCCCAAAAGGCACGGTACTGCTGGACACTGAACGCGTTGGGTCCGGTGAATTATGAAAAGGGAGAAAACTTGAGGGCACGGTCTCTTATCCGGGGATTTAGAGTAAATAGCATAAAACTACTTGTTTACAGGTTAGGGTTTCAAAAAACTACCACTTTTTAAATTTTCTCACAGGTTAGGGTCTCTTATCCGGGGATTTAACCGTTTTTCTGACGGCCTGGGCCCATCTATCAGCCCACGTGTACACGCTTGGCTGACGGCTTGAGCTTGACGTTATAGCCGACGCGGTCCGGTCGGAACCAAAGTAGGCGTTCGGGTGTCTTGTTCTCTCACTCCCCCTCCTCAACCCCGGAGCCAAATCTCGTCCGCGGCGAGCGATTGAGCCAAGGCGGCACCGGCGAGGAGGGTGTTGGACCCTCAGAGGTGGACAAAATGGCTAGGCAGCTCGAGCTTCCCGGCGCAGCGGTCGCAGCAGCCATCACCGCCTGCGGCTCATGTGGATCCGACGAGCTCAGATCCGGAAGTCCGCGCGGCGAGGCAAAGGGCGGCGCATCCACGCTAATCCAGCAGGCGGCCACCATTGGGCGTCGTCCTTTGGTGGAGTGAGGTAAGCACTGGTCAATGTTTCTGGGTCCTTTAGTTAAAATTCTGGGTCCTTTAGTTAAAATTTCTGGGTGCTTTAGTTCAAATTAGAAGGAAGTGCTACTGTATTTTATTGGTTAAGTCAGTGTAGAAGAAAGTACATTTGGTTAGTTCATTTGGTCGATTGCATTCACCTTTGTAATTAGAAGAAAGTTCAAGAATGTTCAAAGTGACTTAAAAATAATTGTTTGTCAATTTAATCCTCTGACTTAGATGATGCGAGTTGGGACTTGAGGCTACATTTTCAAGGAATGGATAATATGGAGAAAAAGTATTGGTGTCCTCGGATATCGTTATCGACCATATTAGCATTGGTTGAGTTGGAGGGCTATGGAATGGATGCATTTCGACTTATGTAAAGGAAGAGGGAAAGGGGTGGAGGGTGTGGAGGCCCCGGATAGTGAGGAGGCATTAGAGGAAATGCTTGACTTATTTGTTGATAATAAGGTACTGAACATCATTGTTAGAAAAGCTACTGATCCAAGCCCAGCAGATGAGGAACAGATCCCCATTGATCATGTTGGTGAACCTGTTGTTTACAGAGTTTCACAAGAAGGTGTTCTGTACCCTGCCTCTAATGCTAGTTTGCCAGCTTTAACCCCTGATGAGCCCTACATGAACACACAGCAAAGCAGCAATTTTAACAAGGGGAAAACAGTTGTGGAAGAAGAAGATGTAGAAGAAGAAGCAGTTGAAGAAGAAGAAGAAGTACCAGAGGAAGAAGATGAAATTGAAGATGATAAATCATCTTCAGATTTTGAGTTCTTTAGGGGTGATTACAGAGGGGAGAAAATTTCTTACAAAGCTTGGTGTAGGGGTGAAGATGAGGCTGGCACTGATACTGCAGAGCACTTTTGTGCAGCTAACTCAGAACCTTCTGAGTTTTGGGAGGAAGAACCAGTTTTTTCTGAAGATGAACAAGTAGAGGATCCTGGTACTCTAACTACAAATGCAGCCAAAAAGCTTAAGCCAGTTAGAAAACCTGGCCCAACTAGCAAGTCTCACAGTGAGCCTGAGCACATCAAGTTTGAAGATTATGTCCCTGAAGCTGATGAGTACTGTTTTCTAGGTGATTTTGGCATAAGTGATGAAAATGATGCACCAAGGCTGCCATCTGGAAGGAAGAGTAGGAAGAAGCAGAAGAAGGAGAGGATATGGTACGATCCATCAAGGCCTGATGCACATGAGCAGTTTGCAATGCATTTGTGCTTTGAAAATGTAGTTGAGTTCAGAGAAGCACTTAGAAATTTTCATGTGAGGACTCTGAGAAATTTTGAGTATCACAGAAATGAACCAACCAGGGTTATTGCTTGGTGCTCTGAGAGAAAACATGGTTGTCAGTTTTACATAGTTGGCTCCAAGATAGCTCATGAGGCAACTTTCAAATTATCAAGAAGATGAACTGGATCACACTTGTGGAGCAAGTGGAGAGAACACAAAGGTGACAATCAATTGGGTTGCTAAGGTTTGTGAGGATACAATCAGATCCAACCTCGAGCTGGTGTTGACACAATTATGTCATACACAAAGAAGAAGTTTGGTGTGCATGTGCCTAAAAGCTTGGCATATAGGGCAAGGAAGCAAGCAGTTGAGGTTGTGCAAGGAGATCACAAACTCAGATCATAGAATAAGGGACTACTGCAGTGTGTGCTAGATACTAACCACAGCAAGAGGTGCATAGTAACAACACATGAGGACCCACTTAACCCAGCTCCTACCCCAAGGTTTCACTATATGTTTTACTGCTTGTTTGCATGCAAGGAGGGTTTTCTGAATGGATGCAGGCCATTTATAGGTAAGTATTCAGGAATTTATATGCTTTTTAAACATTGATGTACTTAGGCACTCATATTATCATGTTAGCAGGTCTGGATGGTTGCTTCATCAAGCTAAGCACTGGTCAGCAGATATTGGCAGCTACAGGGAGGGATGGCAACAATAACATCTTCCCAATAGCTTTTGGTGTTGTTGATAAGGAAGAGACAGACAGTTGGACATGGTTTCTCACACAGTTGAGAACAGTCATTGGAACTGGCAATAAGTTTGGCAAATACACAATTATGCCTGACAGGCAGAAGGTATTGTTTTGAACCTAGTCTTTACATTTGCCTTTACATTTGCCATGAGTAAAATGTTATTCAGTAGATGAGTAACACTTAAGATTACCTTATATTGAACAGGGATTGTTGAATGCAATAGATGACGTATTCCCTGACTCTCCACAAAGGTTTTGTCTTAGACATATTTATGCCAATTTCCAATCTGCTGGTTTCAGAGGAGAGGAACTTAAGAAACATTTAGATCAGGCTGCCTATTCCTTTACCAAACATGGACATGATTTAGGCATGGAGAATTTGAAAAAAGAAAGTTTAGAAGCTTGGCAGTGGTTGTCACAGATACCAGAGCATACCTGGGCTAGGTATAAAATGGACACTGTGTGTAAAATAGACCTGGTAGTAAACAACCTTAGTGAGGTTTTCAATAGAATGATATTGGATGTTAGGAACAAGCCAATCAGGACTATGTTAGAGGGCATAAGAACAAAGCTGATGATTAAGTTTCAGAAGATCAGAGAGAAGACAGAGGCATGCAGATGGGAAATCACACCTACTTATTGAGAGATTTTAGAAGAGGGGAAGAAGTGGGCTAAATATTGTGAAGCATACATGGCAGGGCCAGGGATATGGCAGGTCACAAGTAGCTCTGAAAACACATATTGTGTTAATTTGAACAATGAGACACTGTGATCAGAGGAGGTGGGACATGACAGCTATCCCCGCAGTCATGCCATTGCTGCAATCTTTGAAAGTGAAGATACACCTCAAGACTATGTTTCGCTTTCTTCAAGAAACCCATGTATTGTGAAACATATAAGCACATAATATTCCCTGTGCCAAGTCCTGACCATTGGCCTCATACACCTGGTGATGCTATTTCTCCCCTGTTTTTAGAGAAAAGAAAGGTAAAAACAAACTGCCGGGAGGAAAGGCACATTTGAGGTGCCGCTAAAAAGGATACTTCTAGGATTGGTGCAGTGACATGCAAAGAATCGCAAGAAGCAAGGGCACAGGATCAATAATTGTGGTGTCCCTTTGAAACCTAAGTTCCAGATGAGGCTGAACAAGCACCAGGTATGTCCATTGATTCCATTGTTACATTCATTGCATTGCATTGTTACATTCATTTCATTTGTAGGAAAATAGTTCTAACTACTATTGTTGTGTAAGAAAATAGAGCAAACTACTCTGAGGCTGGATCTTCAATGGCTGCAACTGCACAAAGGCCACCAAGGGTACCTGCTGCCTCTGCACCTACACCAACTCCTCCTCCAATAACAAATGAGTCAACACAGACAGCTTCTAGGTCAAGGAAGAGGGCATCACCAGCTACATCAACAGCACCACCACCTCTCAAGAAGAGCAGGACCAACACCTCTTCTGCAACAGTAGTACCACCTCCCAAGAAGAAGAACACAACTATTTCTGGCAATGGATCAAGGTCTTCTCCAGCAAAGAACACCAGGTCATCAAGGTCTTCTCCAGCAAAGAACACCAGGTCAGCTGCTACCAATAGAGCTGGCACTGGATCTTTCGTTGCTCCTAGACAATCTGGTACAAGTGCTGTGCAGGATGGGTCAAAGAGGGTCAGGAAACCATCTAATAGGCTGAAAGATTACTTTTATGCAAGTGGCAACTAGCTGAAGTGGTTGAACTCCAAGTGCTTGATACTGTTTGATTTGGTTTGTAATAACATTGCCTCACTAAGTACTTGATACTGCACTGTTTGATTTGGTTTGTAATATGGTACTGTATGTGGATTATGCACTTGTATGTGGAATGGTATTGTATGTGGAATCTGCACTTGTTTGCAACTTCAATTCATCTGCAACTTTTATCTATATTTGGATTCAACACTTGATATACACCTTACAGATAGAAACATCCAAATGTTACGTAGATAGAAAGATAGTCTCATAGATAGAAAGATATCTATCTGACCAAGTGCATTATATGGTACTGAGATATGCATTACTGACCAAATGCATACATTTATTCAGAAACATCCAAATGTTACATAGATAGATAGATAGTCTCATAGATTACATCAAAATCTCACAAAAACTACCAAAACTCTCTCTCAAATTGACTTACAAATAGAAAGATAGATAGCAAGATAGATAGCTAGATTGACATATCAGTCATAGCGCTCAAACAAACGGACCCACTTGGTCCTAGTTGCTGGATGAGGAGCCATGACTGCCCTCATCCTTGCCCACCTAATGATCTTCATGAATGAACTTCCCCTGCCACCAGTGAAAACCAGCTCTAGTTCTTCATCATTGCACTTCTCCAGCACCTTGTTGGAGAGTGCGGTTGAACTCCACTTGCTGCTCATCCTGGGCCGCCTCTAGTGCCCTCTGCCTGCGCCTCCTCCTCCTGCTCTGTGCTGCTGCTGCTGTCCTAACCTCCACAGCCTCCCCCTCTTCCTCTGTGACATCTCCCATGTCAGGATCCATCTGTAGGGTTTCTTTTGGGTGGCGGCTAGTGGAGTCACTGGGAAAGGGTGGGGTGGGGAGGGTTTATATTGAGATATGGATGGGGGGTTGGGTTTAGTAGGCCTAGGGTTGCATTTGGTCAGAGAGTAGTGGGCCACTAAGCCCAATTACCCACAGAAATAATATATGTAGGCTAACAAATAACATATAAAAGATATAAGATCAAGTTGAACACTTAATAGCATACACGATCCATTTCCACAACTTAGTAGCATAAGAGATCCATTTCCACTACTTAATAGCATAGGAGATCCATTACAACACTTAATACCATAGGTGATCCATTACAACTTAACAACATAGGAAATAAGGTTCTTACACTAGGTTAAACTTCACATTCCCCCAAAATGTACACCCATAATCACTTGAAATCATGCCAGGCCACATCCTTATATAAAGGCCTTTGGATGTACTTACATCACCAACATATCACAGCAAGTTCAAGACTCAAGGATGGCCTTGATTTGCTCTAACTTCTCCTTGCTGCCATACCCTTCTTTCAGCAGCTCAGCAACAACAAGCTCAAGCTTTGCCTTCTCCTTCTTAAGAACATCTCTGTCAACTTTAACATCCTTCATAGCCTTCCTGGTGT
Organism: Aegilops longissima; assembly: GCA_021605205.1. Taxonomy (NCBI): domain Eukaryota; kingdom Viridiplantae; phylum Streptophyta; class Magnoliopsida; order Poales; family Poaceae; genus Aegilops; species Aegilops longissima. The sequence goes on from CM038680.1 coordinate 593,909,646, forward strand.
TCTTGATAATATCAGCTTGGCTCTGCAAAATGCACCTCTGCTCTTTTGCAAGTTTGAGCTTTTCCATCTGCACCTCCAACATGGCTTTCTTCTCTAGCTCCTTCTTCTTCTTCTCAAGTTCTTCCTCCTCCACTTGTTTCTGGTACACCTGCTTCTCCACCCTACCATCCTGCCAATCAAACATCTTGGATACATCATCAACAAGCTTGGTGTACTCAATGCAAAGCTTGTCATTTTCAGTCCTCAACTTGGCCAACTCCCTTTCATGTTCACTCTTAAGCCTGGCCAACTCCTTCTCAAACTTCTCCTTGTCCTGTACCCTTCCAAAGTTCTGCTCATGGAACATCTCCCATAGCTTGCACAAACATCTCTGAAGAACAGTTGGCCAAGGCCCATCAACCCACTCTACAACACCACAATTCACACCATTTTCCTGCATTTGCAAATGTGATAAGTTATTACAAAAGGACTAGTACCTTATTTCAATTCCATGATTAACTTGACAAACTTAAGATTTTCTAACTATTAATAACAATGCCATGATTAAGTTTCCAAAGTGACAAAAATACATATGTGTCTGTCATATCAAACAAACTGCTGCATCATATCAAACATCACTGAACATCCATAGCAGAAAACTTAATTGGCATCTAACCTGGACTGGGCAGCCATAGAAACGCCTCCCTGTTACAGGCCCTTCAAAAGCAACACGCTTAATAGGCCTCAGTTGGTGCAGAATGCACTTGGGATGAGCAAGCTCAAGTTGGCCACAGAAAAGGGGCTCCACAGTGGTGTCTGGTTCCTCCTGCAACCATAATAACCAACAAACACTGGTTTCAATCTGCACTCAATACCAGAATCAACTTGCACTGTTCATTAAATCCCCAAATCAGCATGAACCCTAACACTGTACAGAGATGAACACTAGGTTACCTCAATCCTACAATCAAACCCCACCCTCACTAATCAAGAACAGTATCACACACACAACAACAACACTACACTAAGCAACATCCATGGCTGTAGCCTAAGCTACTAGCACCTAACCCTAACCCTAACCCTAGGTGGCAAAGAACTTACCATAAGTCCCATGTCCATGCTGACAACCTCGCACTCCTCCTCTGAGCTGGTTTCCTCGTCGTTCCAGGAAGGCATTGCGGCAAGGAGGTCGACGGCCACCGGCCTCGAAGACGGCCTTGGCCTTGGCGAGCTCAGATCGAGCAGGGATTGAGAGCAGGGGAGTGAGTGAGCACGAGAGAGTGAGCGAGCGTGTGATCCCGACCGACCGAGCGGGTATATTTACCCCAGTTCCGACCGGGCCGGTCGGCTAACGACCGTCAACTGCCGCGCCGTCAGCGCGCGTGGCCACGTGGGCTGACAGATGGGCCCAGGCCGTCAGAAAAATGGTTAAATCGCTAGTCACCGCGGGTTTGGGTTTTTTAAAACAGCGGACCGCGCGTTTGATAGCTTTCTGAGAAAATTTAAAAAGTGGTAGTTTTTTGAAATCCTAACCTGTAAACTAGTAGTTTTATGCTATTTACTCGGGGATTTAAGTGCACCCTGCTCTGCTTCTTCGAGGACCTGTACCACTGGCGCTAGCTTTTAATTGGTTGTTGCATCATTGCATGCGTGTGGTGTATACTCACGTCTATCCAGGACCAGGACGACCTACAGGCCACTGCATTCATTTTTTCTGTATAAATACGGAAGTTGTATGATCTGTGTACGTCGCTTCAGGTAGGTCTACCCTACTGCCGCACGTATATTCGGTCCCGAGGCTAAGGGGTGGGACAGTAGCATGTTGCATGTATATCCGGTTGCTGCCCCGAGTATGTATTTCCTCTTGTAATATTACTCCACTACTTGTAGATAAACCGTACACTTCCCCTGGTGTGTTTGACATGCAAAAAAAAAAAGTTTAGTAGCGTGCACCAGCTTGCTTCTCCGTGTACAATCTTCCTTTGTTCGACGGTTGGTTTGGCCTTGTCAATATCTTTTGACGGGAGGCCTTGTCAGTATCATGGATTCTGCTATTTTCTTCCGCGTATTAATCATGCAGTAGGTAGCTCGTACCTGTTAGTATTAACTAGTGTAGACAAAAGCATATATAGTACATGGTCTAATAATGGGACGGAACTTTCCTCACCATATAGTATGTGACTGCATATTGCACAATTATAAGTTCCTTTTCCTGGGAAAAATACACTTATTGCACAATTATTAGTTCCTTTTTCCTCAGACCAAAACATTCTAATTTTCTCGTTTAAAAGTTGCAAATAAAATGCGAAGCTGTCCAGTTACCGTCGACCGGAGATCTCGTCGAACAAAGATTCCTTGCTCTGTGCAACGACCGGTAGGGCGCAGCAAGTTCATGCAAGCTAGCCGGCCGTACGTAGTCGATCGAACGATGGCAGCACGCAGCAGGCGGCGCCATGCTTGTCTGTGATGGAGACCACACTCCACTCTACCTGGCTGCGCGCGCGCGACCAGCTAAGGTCCACCAGAACGCAACAGCAATTCTTTGTCCTTTGCCGGAGGCCGCTCGACCAGCGCTATGCGGGTCGGGATGGGCTCGCCAGCCTTGTGCCGCCATTGCTCGCGCTCCTCCGGCACTGTGCCGCGGATCTCGTGAGGTCATCGCGCGCCACACCACGCCCATAGCAGGCATAGGCTGGCAAGCCTTGCTGCGTGCGTCGGGTAGCCGGCCGGCCGGGCCCCAGGCACACGGTGGAGGTCCAGGGCATGCTTGCTGAAAGACACCAAGCGCATATCCAATCCTGATTCTCAAACCTTCTTTAACCGTCCGAAGAGTGTAAGCCATCCAACGCAGTTTTTTATTGATCCGCGGCGTGATCTGGACGCGATTTCTCCAAACCGAAGACAAATGTGAGAGTGGGGGCTTTGCGGGAGTTTGGACTAACCCCGCTCCCGTTTCTGACCGTCCCTATTACCCACCAAAAACCCCGCACATGCCCCTCCTACGCTTTTCATCTGATGCATGTGCCGCTTATCACTTCGCATTTCATGCTGGCTCGAAGAACGCGGAGGCCGGTATTGATGCCGCGATGTGATCAAACGGAGGGATGGCGTCGCAGACCGACGCGACTTCTCGGCAACCGCCGCTTCAATGCGGACGCAGGTTCCTGAGGAACCTCCTCCGGCCACCGCGCCGCATTGAAGCAACTGCCCAGCCCTTCGCATGGCCTGGCCACGGCAATATAAGTCGCGCTCAGGCGCCGTCCACATCGCATCGTCCTCCTCCTCCTTCTCCTCCCCCCTCCCCGCCCATCTCCCTCTACATCTCCGTCGATGGGCATGCCCTGGACGTCTGCGCCAGAGGGCGGTTCCGGGGCGGGATCTGGCGGGCCGTGGGGACGCCGCCCTCGAACTTTGGGGCCGCCGTCCTCATTGGTGGTCGGATCCTTGGCAAAGGCGGAGATCGTCATCTCCTCCGGTGACGAGGAGGACCTACAGCCACCACAGCAGCAGTCCGTGCCAGCGGTACCAGTCCAGTTCTACGCCGTCACCGGCATGGAGTTCGATGAGCATATGGAACTAGTGCTCTGTCGTCCACATCAACGCCCCGGCACCGTCACCGGGGACGCTCTTCCCCATGAAGCCGGAGCCGACATCCTCTCCACGCTCTTCGGCGGTGCGCAACGGCGACGTCCAAATCAAACGTCGCGTCAAGGAGGAGCGGCTCTTCGCCGCCCCAGCACGTCGTCAAGGAGGAGCATTGCGCGCTGCCGCCAATGCCCAAGGCGCACGGTCGCATTCTGCACTACCTCGGTAGCGGCGGGGCCGGCGGCAGCTCCTCGTTGTTGTCTTGGAGCGCCATGACGTCGCAGGAGCACGTTGACTGGGAGCAGGGCCGGCCGGTGCTACTTCTTGAGCTTGCGTTCATTTTTTCCCTTGAAATGGAAAGGGTGATGCAGGAAACTAGAGATAAGTATTTCCCTCAGTTTGAGAACCAATGTATCAATCCAGTAGGAGGAACACACAAGTCCCCAATAAATGCACCTACACAAACCACTAGTAGAAAATAGGGCTTTGGTCCAGGCCTGGCCAACCCATTAGTCCCGGTTCAGTCACGAACCGGGACCCATGGGGGCATAGGTCCCGGTTCGTGAGGCCAGGGGGCCGGCCAGGCCTCGTGGGGCATTGTCACGGTTCCACACACGAACGGGGACCAATGGGCCTCCCTCGTGGCCCACAACCATTGGTCCCGGTTCGTGGGTGGAACCGGGACCAAAGAGATGCCTATATACCCCCTCGCCAGCGAGCGGAGCACTCCACACTGCTCTGTTTTTTGGCCGGCGAGGGGAAAGCTTTGTGGTGCTCTAGCTCACCTCCTATGCACATGAGGTGTTCGATGAAATGCCCAAGTCACACTTAAGCTTTCTCCTCTCGAAGCTCCTTGTCCAAACTCCATTTTCCTCGAGATTTGTCTAAGTTTGGCGGTCCGTCCTGTCTCGTACCCGTCCTCACCGCTGTCGATCGCCCGCGCCGATCTCGTCGCCGACACCACCGTGGTGAGCCTCTTGATCTTATCTTCTTTCTAAAAGAAAAAAGTTCTTACGTGTATGATTTAGATAGATACTTGTGTAGTTTTCTTACTTTTATTATTGTTTGTTATTATATAGTGCGATGGTTTTGGTATCCGCCTCCGTTGGCCCTTGTCCTATCTATGGTTTTAATGTGATGATGAACTTCTATTAATTTGTCACTTATCTATTCATGATGTTCTGTAATGGTTTTTGACACACTTAATTATATATAATGCACGCAGATGAACCGGCAATGGATGTACAGTGACATACGCACCTCCGAGTACATTAAGGGCGTGCATAATTTTCTCGAAGTGGTTGAGGCAAACAAGCCGAATGGTTTTATGTGTTGTCCATGCCCTATATGTGGGAATACGAAGTCGTACTCTGACCGAAAAATCCTTCACAACCACCTGCTTTATAAGGGTTTCATGCCACACTATAATGTTTGGACCAAGCACGGAGAAATAGGGGTTGTGATGGAATACAGCGAAGAAGAAGAGGATGATGACAACTATGTGCCCCTGAATATGGTGATGCTGCAACGGGGGAAGCTGAAGATCAAGAGGAACCAAACGATGTGCCCGATGATGATCTTCGCCGGGTTATTGTTGATGCAAAGAGACAGTGCGAAAGTGAAAAGGAGAAGCTGAAGTTCGATCGCATGCTAGAGGATCACAAAAAAGGGTTGTACCCCAATTGCAAAGATGGCAACACAAAGCTCGGTACCGTACTGGAATTGCTGCAGTGGAAGGCAGAGAATGGTGTGCCTGACAAAGGATTTGAGAAGCTACTAAAAATATTGAAGAAGAAGCTTCCAAAGGATAACGAATTGCCCGACAGTACGTACACAACAAAGAAGGTTGTATGCCCTCTAGGATTGGAGGTGCAGAAGATACATGCATGCCCTAATGACTGCATCCTCTACCGCGGTGTGTACAAGGATTTGAACACATGCCCGGTATGCGGTGCATTGCGGTATAAGATCAGACGAGATGACCCTGGTGATGTTGACGGCGAGCGCCCTAGGAAGAGGGTTCCTTCCAAGGTGATGTGGTATGCTCTATAATACCACGGTTGAAACGTCTGTTCAGAAACAAAGAGCATGCCAAGTTGATGCGATGGCACAGAGAGGACCGTGAGAAAGACGGGAAGTTGAGACACCCGCTGACGGGTCGCAGTGGAGAAAAATCGAGAGAAAGTACTGGGAGGAGTTTGCAGGTGACGCAAGGAACGTATGGTTTGGTTTAAACGTGGATGGCTTTAATCCTTTTGGGGAGCAGAGCAGCAATCACAGCACCTGGCCCATGACTCTATTATATAACCTTCCTCCTTGGCTGTGCATGAAGCGGAAGTTCATTATGATGTCAGTTCTCATCCCAAGGCCCTAAGCAACCCGGAAACGACATTGATGTGTACCTAAGGCCATTAGTTGAAGAACTTTTACAGCTGTGGAATGGAAACGGTGTATGTGTGTGGGATGAGCACAAACAGGAGGAATTTGACCTGCATGCGTTGCTGTTTGTAACCATCAATGATTGGCCTGCTCTCAGTAACCTTTCAGGAAAGACAAACAAGGGACACCACGCATGCACGCACTGTTTAGCTAACATCGAATGTATATACCTAGACAAATGCAAGAAGAATGTGTACCTGGGGCATCGTCGATTTCTTCCGACCAACCATCAATGTCGAAAGAAAGGCAAGCATTTCAAAGGTGAGGCACATCACCGGAAGAAGCCCGCCATGCGTACCGGTGATCACGTACTTGCTATGGTCAATGATTTACACGTAATCTTTGGAAAGGGTCCCGGGGACTATCTATTCCGAATGACGCCAAGGGATGCGCACCCATGTGGAAGAAGAAATCTATATTTTGGGATCTACCCAACTGGAAAGACCTAGAGGTCCGCTCTTCAATCGATGTGATGCACGTGACGAAGAACCTTTGCGTGAACCTGCTAGGCTTCTTGGGCGTGTATGGGAAGACTAAAGATACACCGGAGGCACGGGAGGACCTGCAACGTTTGCACGAAAAAGACGACATGCCTCCAAAGCACTATGAAGGTCCTGCCAGCTACGCTCTTACCAAAGAAGAGAAGGAAATCTTCTTTGAATGCCTGCTCAGTATGAAGGTCCCGTCTGGCTTCTCGTCGAATGTAAAGGGAATAATGAACATGGCAGAGAAAAAATTCCAGAACCTAAAGTCTCATGACTGCCACGTAATTATGACAGAACTGCTTCCGGTTGCATTGAGGGGGCTTCTACCGGAAAATGTTTGATTAGCCACTGTGAAGCTATGTGCATTCCTCAATGCAATCTCTCAGAAGGTGATCAATCCAGAAATCCTACCAAGGCTAAGGAGTGATGTGGCGCATTGTCTTCTCAGTTTCGAGCTGGTGTTCCCACCATCCTTCTTCAATATCATGACGCGCGTCCTAGTTCATCTATTCGATGAGATTGTCGTTCTGGGCCCCGTATTTCTACACAATATGTTCCCCTTTCAGAGGTTCATGGGAGTCCTAAAGAAATATGTTCGTAACCTCGCTAGGCCAGAAGGAAGCATCTCCATGGGCCATCAAACAGAGGATGTCATTGGGTTTTGTGTTGACTTCATTCCTGACCTTAAGAAGATTTGTCTCCCTCAATCGCGGTATGAGGGGAGACTGACTGGAAAAGGCACGCTAGGAGGGGACTCAATAATATGTAGGGACGGGCATTCTTGGTCTCAAGCACACTACACAGTTCTACAGAACTCTACCTTGGTGACCACGTATGTCGATGAACACAAGAACATTCTGCGCTCCAAATACCCGGACCAGTGTGACGACTGGATTACAGGTGAACACATCATGACTTTTGGCAGTTTGTTGGAAACTCGTCTCAGAGGTGACAACACTGTTTCTGATGAGCTGTACTCGTTGTCCAAGGGATGATCTTTGACTGTATTGACTTACAAAGGATACAAGATAAATGGGAATACATTTTACACGATCGCCCAAGATCAAAAGAGCACCAACCAAAACAGCGGTGTCTGCTTTGATGCAGCAACCAAGAGGGGAAAGGACACATATTATGGTTACATGGTGGACATACGGGAACTTGACCACGGACATGATTTTAAGGTCCCTTTGTTTCAGTGCAAATGGGTCAATCTGTCAGGAGGCAGGGTACAGGTAGACCCACGACATGGAATGAAAACAGTGGATCTAAACAATCTTGGGTACACAGACGAACCATTCGTCCTAGCCAATGGGTACACAGAAGGACATGTCTACCAAACCGAGAAAAAGAAAAGATAAGGAAGTGAATACATCATACGATGAGCCAAAGCGCCACATAGTTCTTTCAGGAAAAAGAGACATCGTGGGATTGGAGGGCAAGATAGACATGTCTGAAGATTATGAAAAGTTTCATGAAATTCCTCTCTTCAAAGTCAAGGCCGATCCAAACACCCTGTTAAACGATGAAGATTATCCATGGTTACGACGCAATAAGCAAAGGACACAAGCGAAGAAACAGTGAAGACTTTCTCTCCACAACTATTATGATGATGCCTTTGATCTAGAATATCATTGCAGTTACATGTGATGAAATGAAATGGCTTTTGTAATGAGATGAGTTTTAAATCCAAACCACGATACTTCAAAGAGATTGTCCATTTTGTACATGAAGTGCATCCAGTTTTTGCCGTAACCCTCTCAACTTTTTAGCACATGCTATGTGGGTGAAATGATGATACCATGCCAACTTTCAACCTTTTCAGTGTTCATTTCTAGTGCTTTTCAATTTCAGGGTCATATAACTCAAAAAAATCTGTAAATGCATGAAAAAAACAAATGAAGTCAAAAAGAGTTGAAAATTGATGATGTTGCTTTGAATGGTGCATTTTGAACACACAAAAAGTCTGGAGTTCAAATAAGTTCAAAAAAATGAAATCCCTTTGTAATAGATAAGTTTTCGTCTGAAACCCTAATACTTCGAAAGAGATTGTCCGTTTTGAACACGAAGTGCATCCAGTATTTGCCGTAACCCTCTCAACTTTGTAGCACATGCTATGTGGGTGAAATGATGATACCATGCCAACTTTCAACCTTTTCAGAGTTTTTGTAGAGCTTTTCAATTTCAAGGTCATATAGCTCAAAAAAATCAGTAAATGCATGAAAAATAACAAATGAAGTCAGAAAGGGTTGAAAATTGATGATGTGGCTTTGAATGGTGCATTTTGAACACACAAAAAGTCTGGATTTCAAATAATTTTAAAAAATGAAATCCCTTTGTAACAGATGAGTTTTCGTCTGAAACCCTGATACTTCGAAATAGATTGTCTGTTTTGTACATGAAGTGCATCCAGTTTTTGCCGTACCCTCTCAACTTTTTAGCACATGCTATGTGGGTGAAATGACGATAGCATGACAAATTTCAACCTTATTCAGAGATCATTTGTAGTGCTTTTTAATTCTAGAGTCATATAGCTCAAATAAATCAGTAAATGCATGAAAAATAACAAATGAAGTCAGAAAGGGTTGAAAATTGATGATGTGGCTTTGAATGGTGCATTTTGAACACACAAAAAGTCTGGAGTTCAAATAAGTTCAAAAAAATGAAATGCCTTTTGTAACTGATGAGTTTCCGTCCGAAACCCTGATACTTCGAAAGAGATTGTCTGTTTTGTACACGAAGTGCATCCAGTTTTTGCCGTAACCCTCTCAATTTTTTAGCACATGTTATGTGGGTGAAATGATGATACCATGCCAACTTTCAACCTTTTCATAGATTCATTTGTAGTGCTTTTCAATTTCAGGGTCATTTAGCGCAAAAAGAATGAACTAATAGAAAAAAGAATGAACTAAAAATAATCAATTAAAATATTCTGTTATGATAAACTAAAACAAAACTTTAATATTCTTCAATAGCAAAAAGAATCAACTAAAAGCTTTTATAAAACTCTAATAGAAAAGGAATCAACTAAAAGCTTTTATAAACCTCTAATATTTTTAAACTAAAATTATAAAAATTTAGGCAACTAAAATTATCAAAGTATTTTTTGTTCAAAACATTAATGGCAAAAGAATTTTCATAAAGAAACATTTTGTTAGAAACTTTAATAGCAAACTAAAATAACAAAATATGTTCTTGATTAAATAAGACATTCAAAATAACCAAAAATTACCAAATTGAATATAATGATAAAACACAATAATATTAAATAGCAGGAAAAAGAATCACTCAAAAATCTATTTTTATGGTAAAGTTATTCACAAACTAGTGGTTCACACAAATTTAAAAGAATTCAAATTTGAAAATTAATGGCACTAACCGAAAGTCTATAATTTTTGTGACCTAACAGCAAAAAGAATCACTGGAAAACTGCCAAAAAATAAATAAAGCAAAAAAGAAAACAAATAAACAGAAGTAAAAAATGCCACCTACTGGGCCACCACGGCCTGAATACGACTAGGAAACTAGCTAATTGGGCCAGGATTCAGGCTCGCAGAAGGCCCAGCAGGCCCACATGCATAGTAGTGTGAGATTAGGCCCATAGGCGTGCAGTTCAGAGGAGTTCGAGAGAGATGGCGGGGCAGCGCTTATAAACAGGTGCGGCCGCTCCTCAGCTAGCGAGGTGGGACTAAACGTCCCACCGCACCGCGGCTTTGGAACGCGTAGGCCATTGGTCCCAGTTGGTGCCACGAACCGGGACCAATGCATACCTTGGTTCGTGCCACCAACCGGGAGCAAAGGTCTCTTGTTCCCGCCCTTTGGGCTGCTGAAAAGAGACCTTTGGTCCCGGTTGGTGGCACGAACCAGGACCAAAGGGGGCATTCGTCCCGGTTCCTGCCTCAAACCGGGACCAAAGAATTTCCTATATAACCCAACACTTAGGAATTGTCCGTCACCCGCCATTCTTCTCCTGAACGCCGCCAGGCTGCTGCTCGATCTTCATCATCGCCGCCGTCCTTGTCGACCCCGTCGCCGGCCTGCAGCCGTTGCCGTCGCCCGCGCCCCTGCCTCGGCCCGACCCGTCGTCGTCGCCCTACCCGCCCGGTCGTCGCCATCGCCCCTCGCCGGCGTGCGCCCCGCCTGTCGACATCGTCGCCATAGCCGTCCTCGCCGCCGACCCCGCACCCTGCCCCGGCCTGCCCCCATCGTCGTCGTGCCCTGCCCCAACCCCTTCGTCGCTGTCACCCCCTGGCCCGTCGACATCGTTGTCGTCCTCGCCGCCAACCCCGCGTTCCTGCCCCTCCTCACCTCGGTCTGGCCGGCGCCCTCCCTGTCCTCCTCCTTCTTCCGTTTCCCTTTTTTTACATATATATATGCTTGTTTTTTCATATATATGATGATATATATGCTTGTTTTCATAGTTGTTTTTTTTTCATATATATGATGATTTTTTATATAATATGATGTTTTTTGTTCATAGATGATCATATATATGATGTATGCATGGATGTGGATGGAATATGATGTTTTTTGTTCATAGGATATGATTTTTTTATTCATAGATTTTTTTTGTTCATGAGAGAGGCGGGGACGTCGGACATTCATGAGAGAGGCGGTCCGGTCGTCGGACATGTCATTAGGCATTTTTTTGGTTCATAGAAAACTCCTAGCACTTCGGCATGAGGGGAGATGTCGATCAACCCCCCCGCTCTCACCCGACCAAACTCTCGAGTCCACCCAAACCGGCCGGAGAAGAAGAAAAAATAGAATAAGAATGAATAGAGAAGAAGAAGAAAAAATAGAATAAAAAAAGAAGAGAAGAAGAAGGAATAGTGGAGAAGAAGTTCTATTTTTTCTTCTTCTCCTCTATTCCTTCTTCTTTTTTTTCTTCTTATTCCTCTTTTTTTTATCGGGAACGAGGGGGTCGAGGATCGCCGAGAGGTAGAGTGTCGGGAACTAGGGTAGAGGGTCGAGGGTCGCCGAGGGGTCGAGGGTCATCGAGGGGTCGAGGGTCGAGGGTCGAGGATCGCCGAGGGGTCGAAAGGGGGACGCCGATTAACCCCCTCTCGCTCGACCAACTCTCGAGGACACCCAAACCCTAGAAAAAACATTGTCGATCTCCTACCCCCTCCCGCCCCTACCCGACAAACTCTCTCGAGATTTATAAGAGATTTATCAAGAATGCCCCCATTATGGATGTGCATAATTAAGTTCATCCATATTTTTTCTGATCTCATCTACCATTCTATATGTGCATGTTCTCTTGTGTTAAAGTATTGAAGAAATCCATGGTTTCATAATTATTCGAAAGTAACAGGCGCATGATGGTATGAAACTCTCCAAAATTATTTTGGAACGGAGTCCTGATAGGATAATTCGCTTTTTAGTACGAAGTTTAGCAAAGGCCTTCCAAATAGGCGATATTCAAAAGGCTCTTGCTGAACTTCGTACCAAAAAGTGAATTATCCTATCAGGACTCCGTTCCAAAATAATTTTGGAGAGCTTCATACCATCGTGCGCCTGTTACTTCTGGCTAATGATGAAGCCATGGTTTTCTTGAATCCTTTGACACTAGACAACATGACATATAGAAGGGTAGATGAGATCAGGAAAATACGGACCATTTTCTGCACATCCAGAATGGCGCCATTTTGTTAAATCCTTTGTCGGTCTGGACGTCGGACATTCATGAAAGAGGCGGTCCGGCCCAAACCTAAGAAGCGTTGCCGAGGCCACCCCAAACCCTAGAAGCGTCGAGGCCATCCCCAACCCTAGAAGTGTTGCCGAGGCCACCCAAATTTACCAAGTTAAAAGAGCGTTGTCACCGAGGCCACCCCAAACCCTAGAAGCATTGTCTTCGAGGCCACTAATTAATATTCCTTGTTGTGATTAGGTACCTAGGTCTATGTTTGCCACTTACATATCCATCTCTCATGTTTGTGTATTAATTGCCATGTTGTAATATTTGCAGAAACTATGGAGCACAGAGACTTGGAAACAGAATAGTTGTTGGGGGACATAATCCTCGATGGAGGTGATATATTGTCGTATCTCAGTGACACCGATGGTCTAGAAGGAGAGGGTGAAGCAGGCTCCGGTGATCGAACAATAGAGGAGGAAGGACATGATCATGATGTCTCCGGTGACCGAATGCCGGTGGAAGGAGACCGTGATGACGGCTCCGGTGACCGAACGGAGGAGGGAGGTGTTGCAAAGTCCGGCGAGGTATATATATTAATTAAGCATGTGCTGACTAGCTAATTGATGCATTAATTGTTTTGGTATGTGTCGTGGAATTGTCACAATAGCTGGAATAGCTCAGTTGGCGCCCACCGTGGGGCCAGCGCACGATAGATTTGAGTTCTTGAAGGGCAGCTTCGAAGGGCTCAAGGGATCTGTGATGGGCGGATGACCAAGAGTCGTCGCAGCAAGATCTACATCGACAACGAAGGCTGGGGCCCGACGCCGACTCAATTGAGTACGGTCTTGGGTCCCCTTTGGCGAATCCACGTCTTCATCGGCGGATCGGTGAGCGGGCCTGAGCCGGACAACTGCACCGACCTCGTCGAGGCGGCTCGGCGCGGCGAGACCCGCCGAGCTCAACCTGTCATGAAGCGTGCCTTCGTGGGCTGCGTCCACGAAGAAGAACTTCCTGAAGGATCTAAAGATGGTGGTGAGGTGGCCATCCCCTCGGATGATGATTCGTCCGCCGGTTCAACAGATTCTTTATATCAAGTCCAAGAGGGTATGCTAGGGGGCTGTTCTGATGGCTCTAGCACTCCGGATTTCAATGAGTCGCCAAACTGGGCGGGGGTCTTCATGGCTGGTACTCAACCTGGTCAAAACTCGACGGCTGCAACAGCAATAACGTCCGGGTCAGGAGCAGCCGGGGCAGGAGGCCCTGTGCGCCCGCCGGCTCAGGTGCTAATGGATCTTATGGATAAGCTAACGGCCCTGTTAACCACCACGGTTATTCCTGCAAATTAAGGTGAGCATAACGCGGAGGTGGCAAAGGTGCATGAGGAGATAGCCCGGGCCAAGGAGGCCTTGGAAGCTGAGGACACCAGGTTAGCTACAGAGCGGGCGGCTTTGGACGCACGAGCGCAGCAACTCCAGCTAGAGGCTTTCCAGCTTAATATGAGCCTGAACGCATCCAATGAGGTGATGAGGAGGAGACATGAAAAAACCCAATCCCGGTTGCCTCCGGTTTATGACCCTCGGAACCTTTTCACGACACACGGTGCCGGCCCTAGCAACCCGCCCGGAGCAAATCAGTTCACACCAGCCGGCGCGTGGGTCCGGCTCAGCTTCAAGAGATGGCACCTCCGCACGGGAGTATGGCCCCGCCCCGTTATGTACCAATACCACCGGGTCACTTCTCCAACCCCATGGAGAACCTGATAGCAGCATCGGCGCGTTTGGCGGCTCTCCTAGTGGATGGTGATGATCCGACAGCGGTGGGAACCCGGAGGGTCAGAGATCTTATTCATACGACCCTGGCACAACAGGAGACCTATTCTTATAGCCGAAACAGGATTCATTCAACTCCTCCGCCTTGGTTAGCACCGCCTCGTCAAAACCGGAGTCCGAGTTACAGCAGGCACTTGGAGTCAGAAGCTTTGTCGAGCAACGCCCAGCGTTGTAACCAGCCGGTGGCTATAACCGGTGCAAGACCGAATCGTCGGGGAGGACGGCGGGCGGCTCAGCTAAGCGGCTCAAGCGGCGGCATATCAAGACCTCCAGTATCAAGCGACTTCATTGGAGCGGGAGTGGCTACGAACCGGCGGTGTTCCTTGTTTGGTGTCGGCTCTGCGGGATGTACGTCTACCCAAGGACTTCAAGGGACCTCGAAGGTGCGAATTACACGGCCGACTTACAGCCGGAGCATGGATCGGAGATTACGAGATGGCCATGGAGTTCTTGGAGATCAGCGACAACAATGGCTAAGTACTTCACCATGATGTTAGACGGAACAGCCGGTCTGGTTAAAGGGTTTGCCACCCAATTCCATTAGTTCATGGGCAGAGCTAAAGGCCGGTTTATCCGAACTTCAAGGACACTTGCAAGCAATCTATGTCAATTGTGGACTTGACCAATTGTAAACAGGAGGAGGGTGAATCCACAACTCATTGGGTGCGCCGGTCAAAGAAATAATATATTAAATCGATAAGATGGATGCGGCTCTGCAGTCCTCATGTTGGAGAGGAATTGCCGTTTGAGCAGCGAGGTAGAAGCTGGGCGCCTTAAGCGTGATTGCAATGATATGGGTGCGCTGATGGCGGCTTTAGTCAAGTATGCCGATTCGATAGTACCAAGGATCCCGCGTCGATGATGAAAAACAGGAAGGAAAGAAGAACAACAATGGAAAGGGTCGGTATAACCCGGTAAATCAATGAGGCAACAAGCGTAAGGCGGAGGGTAACCCGAGTTTGTGGCCAATGCCAATGCAGGTAACAATCGAGACGTAAGGAAAACCGCCCCTCGATGCTGGTGGGTCAGGTCCATCTCTTGAGCAGCTTCTCAATGAGCCTTGTCCGAGACACGGTACTCGGGAACGACCCGCCACCCACTTATGGAAAGATTGCGCGATCATGAAGGCTTTCAAGAATTCCAACATGTTTGATGGCAATCATGGATCGGGCGGCGGTTCAGGAGCTGGCGGCTTTCATGGCCCGGGCGGTGGTTCAAGTTCCGGCTTTCAGGGAGGTCATGGCGGCTACAATCAACAGCAGTCTGGTCAAGGGGGACAGTAGCAGCAGCAGCAGTCAAGTTATCAAAGCCACCCAAAGCAGCTTAATGGTGGGCAGTACCATGTGTTTACCACTAATTTGTGCAAATGTGACCAGAAGGTTCATAAGAGGTCCGTGAATTCTGTTGAGCCGGCGGTTCCGCGTTATTTGAGGTGGTCAGAGCAGCCCATTGTATGGAGCAGGGAAGATCACCCCTCGGGTTGATAATCCGGTCGAGTTGGCCTTGGTGGTAGCACCTCAGGTTGGTGGATATAAATTCACTAAGGTACTCATGGACGGAGGAAGCAGCATCAATATTCTCTATTATGAGACCTTTCGCCACATGGGGTTAACTGATAAGGACTTGAGGACATCCAACACTGTCTTTCATGGAGTGGTGCCTGGTAAGTCGGTGTACCCCGTTGGCAAGATCGAGCTGGAAGTGGCTTTTGGAGATGAATATGATTCCAAGCTGAGAAATTGACGTTTGAGGTAGTCAAAATCAGGAGCCCGTATCATGCTCTGTTTGGATGGTCGGCTTATTCTAAGTTCATGGCGCGGCCGTGTTATGTTTATCTGCAGCTCAAGATGCCGGGTCAAAAGGGTACCATCACCGTGCATGGGAGTCGAAAGGTAGCCTTGGAGTGTGAGGAAGGTGATGCGGCTTATGCAGAGTCTGTTTGTGCAGCGGAGGAGCTGAAGTTTTATCAGAATAATGTTGACCCGGCCGATATGACTTCTTTAAAGAAGCCGACTATAGAGCATGACCCGACTTTGAAGTTTAAATCGGCCGCTGAAACAAAGCTGGTCGACTTTACTCCAGGTGACTCTTCCAAGCAGTTAAGCATCAGTGCCAACTTGCATCCTAAATAGGAAAGCGCGCTCATCGAGTCCATCCGTGAGAACCGGGACATCTTTTCATGGAAACCTTCTGACATGCCGGGTGTTCCGAGGGAACTCGCTGAGCACACTCTTAATATTGATCCAAAGTATAAGCCGGTCAGGCAATTTCTTCGATGGTTCAATGAGGAAAGACGGAAAGCTATTGGAGAAGAGGTTGCTCGGCTCTTAGCGGCTGGGTTCATTGTGGAAGTCCTTCACCCGGAGTGGTTGGCTAACCCGGTGCTGGTACTCAAGAAGAATGGCACTTGGCGGATGTGTGTGGATTACACGGACTTAAATAAAGCTTGTCCGGCTGATCCCTTTGCCCTCCCCCGTATTGATCAGATCATTGATGCTACGGCGGGTTGCGAGCGTTTGAGCTTTTTGGATGCTTACTCTGGCTATCATCAGATCAAAATGGCAGTTAAGGACCAGGATAAGACGACTTTCATCACTCCGTTTGGAGCCTTCTGCTATGTATCTATGCCATTTGGGCTCAAGAGTGCCCAGGCGACTTATCAAAGATGTGTACAAAATTGTCTCCACAGTCAGATTGGGCGCAATGTTCACGCTTATGTGGATGACATCGTGGTGAAGTCCAGGGAGAAGGAAACCTTGATATCTGATTGAAAGGAGACCTTTGATAATCTCCGGGTTTATAAGATGATGCTTAACCGGACAAGTGTGTGTTTGGTGTGCTGCAGCAAGCTTCGGTTTCTGGTCTCAAGCAGAGGCATTGAAGCTAACCGGAGAAGATCAAGGCGATCACCTCCTTGGCCAAACGGCGTGCATCAATGATGTTCAACGGATGGCGGGTCGTGTTGCCGCTCTAAGACGGTTCATAAGCGGTTAGGCGAGAAGGCCCTGCCGCTATATCGATGATGAAGAAAAGCGGATGCTTTAAATGCAGGACGCTGCTGGCGCTGCCTTTGAGATTTAAAGAGGCGGTTATGCGAGCCGCGGTCCTTGCGGCTCCCATTGATGGAGAACCATTGCTGTTATATGTTGTTGCTAACAACCGAGCCGTCGATGTGGCCATTGTGGTGGAACGCATGAGGAGGCGGCAAAGACATCGGTTCAATAGCGGTTTACTACATCGATGAGGTGCTCATTGAGTCCAAGCAAAGGTATCCACATTGGCGTAAACTTGTTTATGGGGTGTTTATGGCAAGTCGAAGTGAAGCGATATTTCCAAGGTCATCCTATAAGCGTAGTAAGCTCGCCCCTTGGGAGACATCATCGAGCAGGAAGCCACGGGGCGAGTCGCCAAGTGGGCCATTGAGCTTGGGCCTCATGGTTTGAAGTACATGCCACGTACAGCTATTAAATCTCAAGCCTTGGTGGACTTCATCAATGATTGGACAGAATTACAGGCACCTGAGGAGAAGACAGATAACACGTATTGGACTATTCACTTTGATGGGTCCAGGCAGTTGGAGGGCTCGGGGGCTGGAGTTGTTTTAACTTCCCCCCGAGGTGACAAATTTTGTTATGTGCTCCGGCTTATGTTTCCCTGTATCAACAATGCAGCTGAGTACGAGGCTTTACTCCATGGTCTCCGGATGGCTAAAGAGATGAATTTCATCGGGGTAAGGTGCTTGGGCGACTCAGACCTTGTTGCTCAACAGGTGTCAGGCACGTGGGACTCTAAGGATCCTCTGATGGCGGCTTATCGTCGTGAGGTTGATGCGGTGGCTGGAAGTGGGTTATCAAGTGGAGCACATTCATCGGAGGAAGAATGAGGCGGCTGATGCTTTAAGCCGGCTGGGCTCTCAGCGTAAGCCGGTACCGCCTAATACCTTTCTTGATGTTTTGCATAACCCTTACGTCAAAGTGCCTACAGAGGAAGAACTAGCGATGCTGCACCGGAGGCACACGGTGGTGGCAGCTCCACGTTATCCCAGATTGTACAGTCCCATATTTGGCCTATATGACCCGGGGAGAGTTGCCTGAGGATGAGACCTTGGCAAGACAAATCATCAGACGGTCCAAGTCTATGACAATTGTTCATGGCGAATTACATCACCGCAGCGTTACTGGGGCGTTTCAACGATGTGTGTCGCCTGCGGAAGGTCAGGAGATACCTCGAGAGATCCATGAAGGAGATTGTGGTCATCATGCCGGCTCAAAATCTCTGGTGGCCAAGGCTTTCCGTAATGGTTTCTATTGGCTGGCGGCTCATGCTGATGCGGAGGATCTGGTCAGCAGATGCGACGACTGTCAAAAATTCTCACGACGAGCTCATGTGTCGGCTCAGGAATTGAGGATGATTCCAATTACTTGGCCGTTTGCAGTCTGGGGGCTTGACATGGTTGGACCTTTCAAAAGGTCTAAATATAAGAAAATGCACCTTTTGGTGGCAGTTGATAAATTCACCAAGTGGGTTGAGGCAGAGCCGGTCAGTAAGTGTGATGCAGCCACGGCGGTTCAGTTCATGAAAAAGGTGATTTTTCGTTTTGGCTTTCCACACAGTATCATAACTGATAATGGTACTAATCTCTCCAAGGGTGCCATGGAAGAGTTACATCGCGAGAACATATCCGGCTTGATGTTTCGGCTGTTGCTCATCCTCAATCTAATGGTCAAGCAGAGAGAGCTAATCAAGAGATCTTGAAGGGTATCAAGCCCCGACTCTTGGTCCCCTTACAGCGAACTCCGGGTTGTTGTGTGGAGGAGCTACCCTCTGTGCTATGGAGTATCAACACAACGCCTAACAGATCTACAGGTTATACACCTTTCTTCATGGTGTACGGAGCAGAGGAAGTTCTACCAAGTGACATCCGGCACGACTCGCCCCGAGTGGCGGCTTACGTTGAGGCTGATAATGAAAAGGCTCGTCAGGATGCACTGGACTTGTTAGATGAGGAGCGAGACTTGGCAATAGCCCGCTCAGCGATATACCAACAAGACCTGCGCCACTATCACAGCCGCCGGGTTAGAAGCAGAGCCTTTCAGGAATGCGACTTAGTGCTCCGGCTCATTCAGGATCAATCTGATATGCACAAGCTATCCCCTCCTTGGGAAGGACCCTTTGTGGTTAGTAAAAATCTGAACAACGGGTCATACTACCTCATTGATGTTCGAGAGCACAAAGACTCACGTAAGTCGGAGGAAGAGACCCGCCGGCCGTGGAACATAGCTCATCTTCGGCCTTACTATACTTGAGCCACCGGCTCTCAAGATATATATATATATATATATATCTTTTTTCTTTTTTGACAATGTATATATTATATAAAGCAATAAAGCAGGACCTCTTTTCTTTTCACCCTCAAAGGTTTATATATCTTCTTTACCAGGCGGTGGAAACACCCAACAGGGAGCGGACCATATCTGAATCCGGCTTTCGCTTTGGTCCGGCTTATGATTATATCTGAATCTAGCCATGGTCACTTGGGGGCTTCCTGTTCAAACATAGGTCGTATTCGAACCAAAGAGAACATAGCCGTCGATACCCAATTGATCGGCATACTGCCAAACCCACTTGGGGGCTTCTTGATCATATTTGAATCATAGCTTAACCCCTTTGGGTCTGACGTGGGCATATTCGAATCAGCGTAATTAAAGAACTCTCATGGTCACTTGGGGGCTTCCTGTTCAAACATAGGTCATATTCGAACCAAAGAGAACATAGCTGTCGATATCCACTTGATCGGCATCGCCAAAGCCACTGGGGGCTATATGATCATATCTGAATCTTAGCTTAACCCCTTTGGAACGGTTCACTGATCGTATTCGAATCAAAGAACTTTAAAGTGAGGTTTATTATTCATTATACTTTGTAAGTATACATGTTAATAAGGGCCAGGTAAACATTATATGTGCCAACTGCCAGGACTTAAATTAACTCTCTAGTTTTGGGTCACATAAGCCGGCGAGTACGTACCAAATAAGGATCACAGGTATGCTACTGTGATCATAATCATGAACCGGCCTTTGTATGATGTTTTGGTTCATATTCCGAGTTATCAATACTTTATGTGAACCCGGATGCAATAAGTCGCCAAGGGAATTCTATCTTTTTTATACACAAGATAAAGCAAGAAGAATTTTGACATCAAGGAAAGATCAACATATGCTGGAAGCACATAACGATGGCGGCTTACGAAAGTATTAAGCGGCATAAACATGCGCGAAGGCATGACAAGGTTAAGAGGTTTTTTTCTACCCTATTACAAGACTCCCCAAGTCTGAATAACGAAGCATTGTTTTTTGCAAGTTCATAATGCCTGCCGGTTCACTCCTTTGGTGGGTTTGATGGTTCCGGGTTATCCTTCTCCGCCTCTCCGTTGGTTGCTTTGTCCTGGAAGGTTGATGAGGCCCAGTCAATGCCTTTCAAGGCTTCAAACTCAGCTTCATCATCTATTAAACAGGCTGGGTCCACTTCAGGGGCAAAAGTATGCTTATGAATTGGAGGGATCAGGCTGACTTGATCATATGGAGTGATTGGAATTCTCCGGTTCTCGCTGTCATAGCCTGGAGAGTATTTGGAGAGGTCAGTACCGTTCCCAATAAGGGTAGCCATGGGACGTATGACTTTGACGCAGGTGGTGAAATCATGATCATCAAATCTGGTACCATCCTCCTTCAGACTCGGGTATCCAAGAGCAAGGTTGGCCGGGTCTAGTTCTGGAATCCATGCTTTTGCCCGGCTCAAGGAGGCTATGGCTCCGGCTCTTGAAGATGCCCACCTTAAATCTTGGATTCGCTGAGGTAGCACAGCGAGACACTTCAGCACGTCCTGTAGAAGGTGAGGAGTGGTATTTGATAAGGCTACAACAGCCAAAGCATGCTGTGACCCAGTGTACAGGTGCTCCACCAGAGTGTAAACCGCCTTAAGCTTGATTAGCATGTTCTGCTTGAGGTTGGTGCTCCTGGGGTCTGTGTGTTCACAAACATAAAGGTGAGCCGGAGTTAATGATAACGGCAATAATCAAGGGAAGGATTGCAATATTTGGAGTTATGAACAATAGCTTACCAAAGATGGCTGAGACCATTTGAGATGTATGACGCTTTAAGTCGGACAGCTCGGTTGTTGCTTCTGCAAGTGAATTCTCTGCCGACTCAGCCCGGGTCACTAGTGAAGCCTTCTCATCAGCCCAGGTCTTCTTCTCTGACTCAAAATTCTTCTTCAACTTCTCTTGTTCAGAGATGCTGAATTCAAATTTGGAGTTGGCTTTTTGAGTTTCAAGCTCTTGAGTTGTCAGACGGCTCTTCAGGTCAGCAATCTCCGACTCAAATTGACTTATGGTGACCTACGTTGATACCGAGTTATGTTAAGAATCCTGGTAAGATATATTAAGTCTCAAGCACTTTACAAGTAAAGATACTTGACACTTGGGGGCTAATGCATGCTGAAGAATTTTTAATCTACCATGCCGGGATATGCATATTAAGTCTCAAGCACTTTACAAGTAAAGTGCTTGACACTTGGGGGCTAATGTGTATCGCAAGTTCAAAACTATCATGCTATAACCGGGTTAAATATATTCTCTTTAAACCGGAGATATCAACAGTAAGAAGATTTGAAGTCTACACATATTTATTCATAAACGAGAGACTTGGGGGCTGATACGATAAGTAAGATTCAGGAAAAGCAGTATAAGTTATACCTCAGATTTGTGTTGTATTTGTTTCACCATGTCAATTTCAGTCACGGCTATTATGCACTTGATTGAGATAGCTTTGAGACTATATCACCAATACTTAAGTGAGTATAATCAGGAATGTCACGCTTGGCCTTTCGGCATTCGGCAAGTTCTTCCTTGGCGTTACATTTGGCAAGACGGTGGGCGCCGGTTCAATAAGCGGCTTTTCAAAATTTCAACTTCCGGTCAGTTGTTTTGACCGGCTAGGAGCTTCTAGGTTATCGGAGCTATTGAGAATATCTTCGGCAGGCAGGTCAGAGGTTGGCACCGGAACATCAGAAGCCAGTTCAGGCGGCTGATGGGTGGAGCTGGTTGGAACAGACGTATCAGGCGCCGGTTCAGCTATAATCGGGTCTTGAGACGGCTTATTCTTCTTTGCCCTCTTGCTGGGTTTCACTTGCATACTGTCAACAAAGGTAGAAGGATGAATATTAAAGCATGAGTAAGATAAAAGTTTAAAGTAGCTAAGGTTACAGTACCCGGGAGCAGTTTTGAAAGCCGGCATGTTTGATTGCATGGAATCGCCGGAGGAAGGAGAGGTATCCTGATAATTGGAGACAGATGAATTGAGAGGTTGGAGAATTAAACCCGCCAAAGGATAAATAGAGTGCAAATCGGAGATAACCTCAGTCAGACGCTTCCTAGTTACGTCAGGTAAGCCAGAGGAGAGTTCTGCATCCTTGCTGGTCCTGGTCTGCCTCCGGCTTTCAAACTTTTGTTGCTTCAAAAGAAATTGAGGATCTTGATAAGCTAGAGGATGTGAAAATCTTACTTTCCGGGTCACCTTTCGGATATTTTGCTTGGACAAAGGCTCTGAGTCGAAGGAAATTATAGTTACCTCATCACCAACCGCCTGGCCGTGCCCCGTATCCTCCTGAAAGGATGAAATGTCAGTAAAATAATGACAAAGGAGTGAAGAGAATTGGGTATTACCTCTTCATCATCCGAAGAACTGTCGTCCAATTTGAGTAAATCGGAGGCGCTGGGTTTCTTCTTCTTTGAAGTTCCCGTTTTGGCATATTTCCTTTCGGTCTTCTTGGCTGTCCTGGCTTGTTTAGCAGCCTCATGGTCATACTGGACCTTCCAGAAGTTGTCATCGGCCTGTGAAAAAAGATAAGAAATTATGAGTACAAGTAAGGTGTGACAAGGCTAGGAATATTTATTAAGACTGATGACTCACTGCAGGGGCCGGGTTCTTTTTGCAGAAGGGAAGTAAGCCGAAGGCCTTGCTAGTTACTGTGCCCTCTTTCAGCAGTGACTGGGTCATAGCTTTCACCACATCATCTGGTAAGTCGTCAGGGCTACGACGCATTGGATCATCCTTTTCGCCTGAATATGTACACATTAAGCCGGAACAGCGGCTTAACGGAAGTATTCGCCAAGCGACCCAAACTCGGACCAGATCAATGCCATTCAGGCCATTTCCCAAAAGAGCTTTGATCCTTTTGATGGTGGGATTAAGAGGCAGACGCTCAATAGCAGTTAGCTTGTCCGCTAGCGGATGGTTGGACTCAAGGCGTAGAGCGTGGAAGCGGGGCAGAGGGCTTTCATTAGCCGGGGAAGTGTCCTGGCAATAGAACCACGTTTGATTCCAATCTTTCGGATGACTCGACAGCTTAGCATAAGGGAAAAGGCAGTCTCTCCGCCGTTGAATTGAGATACCGCCCGATTCAAGATCGGGACCATTATACGTTCATTCGCGGTTCAAGTAGAAAAGCTCTCTGAACAAAAGCAGATTTGGCTCCTCTCCCAGGTACACCTCGCAGAAGACTTGGAAATTGCAGATATTTGACACGGAATTAGGTCCAATATCTTGAGGCCTAAGGTCAAAGAAGTTCAAAACCTCTCTGAAGAATTTTGAGCCGGGAGGGGCAAATCCCCAGCTCATGTGATTTGTAAAAACTACTACTTCCCCTTGTTTGGGTTGAGGCCTACTACTTCCCCTTCTTTGGGTTGAGGCCTTTCTTCAGACGGGTCAGGGGCACGATAAGACATGACCTCCTTCTTAGGTAGATGGCCGGACTTCACAAATTCAGATAGTTTACTCCTCGTGACTGTGGATGGGACCCAATTACAGGTCACAGGAGCCTTGGCCGGTTTAAGTGCCATGACAAAGATTGAGGCCTATGACAAAAATAAAAAGGATCCGGCTCAAATTTAACCCGGAGGAAAATATTTAAAACTAGTCATGCTGGCGGCTTAAGAAGGGGCCTAATGATATATGGATGACTATGCGATAAATATTAAGCCGCTACAGGTGTCAATGAGCAGTTCAACATATTCGACAGAAGCAGTTTTTTCACTTCCGGGTGGAACAAACAAGTTTCACAATTTGCTGTTGTTATTTTGGATCAAACAGATGTTCAGACAAGAAAAATTCTAGACCTAAAATAATGGTGCGGAGAAGTTCATACGTTCTACTGAGGAGTCCTACAAAGAAAGAATATCTGCCACTACTAAAAATGGATGCGGAACAACAACCGCACGAGATCTACGCTATTGCTGGATCAAACGAGCTACGACAGAGGCAAGTGCGAGGAACTAGGATGAGCGATGAACTATGCGGAAGAACATACTAGCCCTAGCATAGATCTATGGCGCGAAAGGGAAACACTTACTGCGGAAGATCTGCGGAGGAGGAAGCTGCCGTTCTCTGGTCAAGTTCAGTCGTCGATGCATGGCCAAGCTCGACGGAGACGAGTGCGCGCTGTGGCGGCGGCGGCGGAGCTCGGTGAAGGATGATGGGGCGAGAGGAAGAAGATGCGGAACGGGAAGAACGAAGGAAGACCTAGTCGGGTCTATTTATAAGGAAGGGCTATTAAAGAGAGCGAGAAACGAGGAGATAAAAGTTATTATCCAGCGGCCCCGACGCCTCGGTTTTTGGAACAGTCAGTAAAGGCAAAGATCCGTTGGAGGATTCGATGAAATAAAGAATGAAATTAAGTAAGGATGACGTCACGGCGGGTTAACACGGATCCAAAAGATGACGTCATGGCGGGTTAAAGGAAACCTTTGCACAGCCGGAAGACTGAAGATTTATTTCTTAAGGTATTTTAAGATTGACATGAACAGGTTCAAATCAATGTGGGGCCTAATGTTGGGGATATAACTATTTGTGTAAGCCGCCAAGGAGGGGCCGGGTTACACAAAGAAGACTCGCCAGATTGGAGCCTGTAATCAAGTGTGAAGATGGCGGTTCAGTAAAGGTCTTAAGGCCCACAGGCGACTTAAGGCCCGTTGTAGTAAACCGCCACCATGGCGTGACTTGTATCATAAGGTAGATTTGACTAGTCACCGAGCCGGACACTGTTTATAAGCCGGCCGGGACTCTGCAAGCCGCAAGGCGTCAACCCGTGTATATAGGGGGACAACCTGCGGCGGCTTAGGGGCAGGAAACAACTCATCGAGAGCCAGGCATAGCATATCTCGCTCCCTGGTCATCGAAACATCAAGCAATACCAACCCAACTAGATGTAGGCCTTCCTTCACCGCAAGGGGCTGAACTAGTATAAACCTCTCGTGTCCTTTGTCCCGATTAACCCCTTTAAGCTTCCTAGTCGCGATGGCTCCACATCTAAGTCCTTGCAAGAGGACATCTGCCGTGACAATTCCACGACAGTATGTACATATACTAACTCTTCTTTCTTCTTTTATAGCCCTCCGGATCGAGCCAAACTTCGGTAATGAGACGAGGCCCGAAGAAAAGGTTGCGCCAGGATGAAAGGTTCACGATCACAGCAATCGCGAAAGATGGCCAACCGATTGAACCCTGGCGGACCAAGGAAGCATTTTCTGCTCAGTGTGGGCCTATTGTTAGGGACATGATCCCGATCAGCATCCAGCTATGGAATCAGCCTAAGAACGTAGACCCTCAAGTTCCTTATGTCAATGATAGGCAGAAAGATGATCTCTGGAGAGCGTTGAAGGCAAATTTCACCCTACCGCCAGAGGAGGATCTAGATAAGCCAGTTATAGAGCCATTGGTCAAGGCTCCTGCTCTTAAGAAGATGGCAGATCTATTTAGGAGGTGGAAGAATGAGTTGAAATCAATGTATGTCGACAAAGGGAAGACTCCATAATTCACCGTCTGATTTGAGAAGATAAGAGATCACTGGCTCGCATTTGTGGCCTACAAGACATCGGACAGGAGTAAGAAGATGTCAGAGACAAACAAGAACAATGCTGCAAAGAAGAAGTTTCACCGTCGCACGGGGTTAGGTGGCTACCTCAAAGCCCGGCCATTGTGGGACAAGGCTGAGAATGACCTGCTTGCTAAAGGGGGTCAAACCAGAGACATTGAACTGGCCAGACCGTTCAAGGACTTGGTTCTTCGGGGTTGGGGAAACCTTGGACCCTGAAACAGGGAAGTGTGTTTGGACGGAGGAGCAACTTGAAATACCCGCCAAGAAGCTTCAGAAGTGTATCGCTGCAGCGTAGCAAGGGACGTTCGTTCCCGACAGAGAGAATGACGAGCTCACCGAGGCCCTCGGGAATCTTGAGCACCCTGGACGAACACGAGGCACGACAGGATCTGTTGCGTGGAAGGTTGGGTTTCCCGGCGTACACGGTTACAAAACCCGGGAGAGGAAGAGGAAATTGGAGCAGAGTGAACTGCAAAAGCTGAATGCAAGGGTACGAAAGCTAGAGGAACAAGTTGAGAGCTAGCGAGGTGCCGGAGCTACCTCAGAAGCTACCCCGCCATCTCAGCGGAGAAGCAGCGTGGCTTCTACCGAGCTAGTTCAGCAGCCTGACTTCACGGCTCCTAGCTACCCCGTGGATGCTATCACGGAGGCTTAACATTGCCAGCTTATGACGCAATGGCAGAACCTCAAAGTCAAGGCGGCTGTCGGCTCTGTAACACCTCCAGAACCCGACGAAACTTTTCACTATCGTCCGATTCCACAAGGCTATGTTGTTGTGATGGCGGATGAAATAACGGAGGGATTTTAGGAGCTCGAACTTGACCACCCTACCGGTGAAGCAGAGACTCAGCTGGGTCTTGCTCTGAAGACTCCATGTCTATAGTGGAAGTGAAGGAATGTGCCCTAGAGGCAATAATAAAGTTGTTATTTACATTTCCTTATATCATGATATTTTTTTATTATTCATGCTAGAATTGTATTAACCGAAAACTTAGTACATGTGTGAATACACAGACAAACAGAGTGTCCCTAGTATGCCTCTACTTGACTAGCTTGTTTATCAAGGATGGTTATGTTTCCTAGGCATAGACATGTGTTGTCATTTGATGAACGGGATCACATCATTAGAGAATGATGTGATGGACAAGACCGATCCGTTATCTTAGCCCTATGATCGTTTAGTTTGTTGATATTGCTTTCATCATGACTTATACATGTTCCTCTAACTATGAGATTATGCAACTCCTGAATACCGGAGGAACACTAAGTGTGATATCAAACGTCACAACGTAACTGGGTGATTATAAATATGCTCTATAGGTTTCTCCGATGGTGTTTGTTGAGTTGGCATAGATCGAGATTAGGATTTGTCACTCCGATTGTCGGAGAGGTATCTCTGGGCCCTCTCGGTAATGCACATCACTATAAGCCTTGCAAGCAATTTGACTAATGAGTTAGTTGCGGGATGATGCATTACGGAACGAGTAAATAGACTTGCCGGTAATGAGATTGAACTAGGTATGGTGATAACGACAATCGAATCTCGGGCAAGTAACATACCGATAACAAAGGGAACAAATTATGTTGTTGTGCGGTTTGACCGATAAAGATCTTCGTATAATATGTAGGAGCCAATATGAGCATCCAGGTTCCACTATTGGTTATTGACCGGAGAGGTGTCTCGGTCATGTCTTCATAGTTCTCGAACCCGTAGGGTCTGCACGCTTAACGTTCGATGACGATTGGTATTATGAGTTTATGTGATTTGATGTACTGAAGGTTGTTCGGAGTCCTGGATGTGATCACGGACATGACGAGGAGTCTTGAAATGGTCGAGACATAAAGATTGATATATTGGACCATGTTGTTCGGACACCTGAAGTGTTCCGGTGAGTTTCGGAAAAAACCGGAGTGCCGGAGGGTTACGGACCCCGGAAGTTATGGGACTTAGTGGGCCTTAGGGGAGAGAGAGGGCCGCATCCAAGAGGTGGCCCCTGCTACGTCTTGAGCTTGCGTTGGTTTTCCCCGAAGAGGAGAGGATGATGCAGCAGAGTAGCGTAAGTATTTCCCTCAGTTTTTGAGAACCAAGGTATCAATCCTGTAGGAGGCCACGCACAAGTCCCTCGTACCTACACAAAGCAAATAACTCCTCGCAACCAACGCGAATAGGGGTTGTCAATCCCTTCACGGTCACTTACGAGAGTGAGATCTGATAGAGATGATAGATAATATTTTTGGTATTTTTGGTATAAAGATGCATGGTAAAATAAAAAGCAAAGTAAAAAAAGCAAAGCAATAATAAAGTGATGGAAGATTAATATGATGAAAATAGACCCGGGGGCCATAGATTTCACTAGTGGCTTCTCTCAAGAGCATAGGTATTTTACGGTGGGTGTACGAATTACTGTTGAGCAATTGACAGAATTGAGCATAGTTATGAGAGTATCTAGGTATGATCATGTATATAGGCATCACGTCCGGGAGAAGTAGACCGACTCCTGCCTGCATCTACTACTATTACTCCACTCATCGACCGCTACCCAACATGCATCTAGAGTATTAAGTTAATAAAAACAGAGTAACGCCTTAAGCAAGATGACATGATGTAGAGGAATAAATTCATGCAATATGATAAATACCCCATTGAGGGAGTCCTGGATTAGGGGGTGTCCGGATGCCGGACTATAACCTTTGGCCGGACTCCTGGACTATGAAGATACAAGATTGAAGACTTTGTCCCGTGTCCGGACGGGACTTTCCTTGGCGTGGAAGGCAAGCTTGGCGATACGGATATGTAGATCTCCTCCCATTGTAACCTGCTCAATGTAATCCTAACCCTCTACGGTGTCTATATAAACCGGAGGGTTTTAGTCCATAGGACGAACAACAATCATACCATGGGCTAGCTTCTAGGGTTCAGCCTCTCTGATCTCGTGGTAGATCTACTCTTGTACTACCCATATCATCAATATTAATCAAGCAGGAGTAGGGTTTTACCTCCACCGAGAGGGCCCGAACCTGGGTAAAAACATCGTGTCCCTTGTCTCCTGTTACCATACGCCTAGACGCACATTTTGCGACCCCCTACCCGAGATCCGCCGGTTTTGACACCGACATTGGTGCTTTCATTGAGAGTTCCTCTGCGTCGTCATCGTTAGGCCCGATGGCTCCTCCGATCATCAACAATGATGCGGTCCAGGGTGAGACTTTTTTCCCCGGACAGATCTTCGTATTCGGCAGCTTTGCACTGCGGGCCAATTAAGCAGCCGTCTGGAGCAGATCGAAGCTCGCCCGCCATCGGTCGGACTTGGAAGTTTGAACTACGGCTGGCGTCGCGGAGACTTGATCTTGAAGGTTGAGCCACAGCCAAGCGCGCCCGCCTTCATCACGATGGGCATGATCTAGCTCTACCGCTGAACAGTGCCCTGGAGGCCGCACCAGTGTCCGCTCTGACCCTTAGCTCGGAGCCGACTGCGCTAATCGAGGATGGGTGGCTGGACACCGCCTCGGGGGCTGCAATCTCTACGGTGATTGAGCCGAATACCAGCCTTGTCCTTTGCGAAGCTCGCGACTCCAAGGTGTCGGACTCCTCTCCGGACTCCGGACCTTCCGCGCCCCTGCCAATCAAATCCGATTGGGCGCAGATCATGGAGTTCACCGCCGCGAACATCTTTCAGCACTCGCTCTTCGGTGACATTCTGAATTCACTAAAGTCTCTCTCTCTATCAGGAGAGCCCTGGGCGGACTATGGTCAGCAAGGTTGGGATGCGGACAACGAAGAAATTCAAAGCCCACCCACCACCCACTTCGTAGCCACTGTCGATGATTTAACTGCATAGTGCGGCAAATGGCACCGCACACAATCCGGCACGCGATCCGCACAAGGATTCACATCAAAAAGATGGCCCAGCTAGATCTATCTACGGGCCAAGAAAGCAAGCTCTAGTAAGCAACGCAACGCATCAAGTATCCGAACATCACGGTACACCCAAATATAAGGGTGCCGCACACCCCCTATGTTTCACCGATGAGGTCTTTGGATCATGAATTTCAGCGGATTCAAGCCCGTAAACATAGAGGCGGAACAACAGACCACAGTGCGGATTGAGGATTACATCCTCCACATACACATGGCTAGAGGAGATGATCTCCACGCCATAAAATACTTACCCTCAAACTCAAAGGGCCAGCCCGGCATTGGCTTAAAAGCCTTACGAAAACACCATTGGAAGTTGGGAAGAGCTCGAGGATGCTTTTACAGCAAACTTTCAAGGGATCTATGTCGACCTTCGGATGCGGATGATTTAAGTCATATAACTCAACAACCCGGAGAGTCAGCCGGAAACTCTGGAACAGATTTCTTACTAAAAGAACCAGATAGTCATTGTCCGGACGCCGAAGCCTTAGCAGCTTTCAAACACAGCGTTCGAGACGAATGGCTCACCAGACACCTCGGCCAAGAAAAGCCAAGAACAATGGCCGCACTAACAAGCCTCATGACCCGCTTTTGCGCAGGAGAGGATAGCTGGTAGGCAAGATGCAGGACCAGCGACCCAAGTACATACGAAGTTAGGGATGGAAACGGGAAACCGCGACGCAGCAGGGACCAGCGCCGGACCAAGGGAAACAGCCCGAAGAGCATGGCAGTCAACGCCGGATTCAAAAGCTCTCGGCAGAATCAGAATAAGCCACCCCTCAAGGATAACAGGGACGAGCTATCTAACCTAAACAAAATCTTGGACAAGATATGTCAAATCCACAGTACTCCCGGGAAACCTGCAAACCATACCCACAGAGATTGTTGGGTCTTCAAGCAATCCGGCAAACTCAACGCCGAACACACAAGGGCTCGACACACCAGCGAGGGCGATGACGAACCCCACAAGCGAGCACGGAAAACAGAATAATTTCCCACAAGAAGTCAAAACAGTAAATTGACTTCACGTGACAAAAGGGAAAAACAGTGGCGCCCATAGAATACGCGCCATCGGCCTATCGAGAGGAGTCCCGATGGTTGTTAAAACCAATCACCTTCGACCATCGAGATTACAATAGAAGTATCCGGAATGCAGGCTGGACTGCCTTGGTATTAGATCCGATAATTGACGGACTCCACTTTACACAAGTCCTAATGGACGGCGGCAGTGATTTAAACCTGCTATATCAGGACACAATCCGCAAAATGGGGATAGACCCAACAACAATTCGCCATAGCAACACTTCCTTTCAAGGGGTAACGCCAGGCCCAGATGCCCATTGTACAGGCTCTCTCCTACTAGAAGTTTTGTTCGGCTCACCTGACATCTTCCGCCGTGAAAAGCTAACCTTCCACATCGCCCCATTTACAAGTAGCTATCAAGCGATCTTTGGGACGCATAAAGCTTTCGCCGCTTTAACGCAATATCGCATTATGCATCTCTTATACTTAAAATGCCGGTCCACGAGGCCTCATCTCATTAAAGGAAATATCGAGTGTTCCTCGGCGCGAAGATTGTGCGGCTGCCTTAACAGCCACACACTAAACCGCTTCACTAATCAAAGCACCTAAACAGGTCGTTCAGACCTTGGACATGGCTAGACGAGTGCGGCGTAAACATACAAGGGCTTACTAGCCGCATACCCCGTTCAAGGGCTCCGCATGTACAACAAGAGACAATAAAGCTCAATTTTATTCATTTTTTGTACTTTGTTTATTTAATATAACGTACATTTTCGCACGATCTTTTTCAACTAAGTTCCTCTCTTTACAGATGAACACCGTGCTACACCCGTCCGATTATACGACACAACGGAGACACAGCGCAGAGCGAGCGGAGGGACCCGTTCAAGGATTCTTTTCAGATTAAGACCCTCGTAAACCTTTTTACTGTCTCTTGTTGATACATCCCCGGTTTCTTGCTATAACCGAGGTGGAGGCTGGCATCTTGGCATGTGGCCACGTCGAATTTTGCACGCACACGGACACGGGGCTTATTACCAAGGCGTTCTTCAGCCCGTTTTCATAAAGACCGAATACCTTAGAGAGTGTTGGCGTCATGAGTTCAACCTTATATGCATCAGCTCGAATCATGTCTTTGGTCAAATGTTGGGTTTGCGGCTCCTGTGTTTTGCTGCCTTACGTTCCATTGTATCGACTAAAGCGGCACCGGAGAACTCTGCGATTGTGCCCGGTTCAGCCAGCGAGCACATCGAGAGAGAAAGCAAACGGATGTCATGATATAGCGTGAGACTGGTCAACCACTCGATGACCCGCCGGAATCTTTAGGATTCCTCCGCATTAACGAAGGGCATTTCGGCTAGGCACACACGCCCCGAATTCGGGTGCGCGGTGGCCCTGTGGGGCTATATAGTAGCCCCACTATCAAACTCAATGGCTACGTGAAAGTGATAAAGCATTATAGTCCGGTTGCCTAGTTAAGCTGCGCTATCACCTCCTTTATAGGACCAAGGCGTTGGATCAAGTGTGAAAATGCATATGCGAACACCCCGCATTATATGCGTGGAAATGAAGCCAACGACTACCATCTTTCAGGTTATATATACATATACATTAACGGCCGCACGGGAGGTATTTTAATTCTTGAAGGCACAAGTATAAAAAGCTCTTATATTCCTCAAAACACTGTTTTACAATAATACATGTTATTGAACATAATATCCTTCGAGCCTGCGTTTCTATTAAACAAGCGCCTGCAGAACTTCACGAAAATAGTGCTCGGCGGTACTTGGCTCCGTCCGAATCTTGGGATGCAACATCGGTGGCCTTCATCTCCGCCAAAGTATGTCTTGACACGGGCAAGAGCCATCCGCACCCTCTATGCACGCTGATCTCTTCATTGCATTGATATGCGGCACCGCGCAAGGAATTGCTGCACCAAGCTAAAATAACTCTTCGGCTCGGGCCTTTCCGGCCACAGATGACTCACGACATACTTCATGGCGAGTCCGGATAACCTATTCAGCTCCGCCCATGCGGCCAAACAATCGGTTTATGGAAGTGGGCGCTCTGGATTGTGGAACTGCGACCAGAAAAGCTTTTCCACTTCTTGATCCTTTTGATCTCGGAAGTGTTCGGCCGCGTCCGCGGCACTCGCCGCCAAGTCGAGGTAAGTGTCCGCCGCACTCCACAACGGTCCAGCGGAGCATATTTAGGATCCCGAACTTCATCCGGAGCATAAAGGGCTTTCCGGCGCGATATCTCTACTGACGTAGTTCCTCCTTCATAGCTCTCATCGCAGAGCGAGCATCCCTGACCTCGATAGAAGCCTTCTTCAGGTCATACATTACGCACGATCTTCTTCTTTAAGAAGCTCGCGGCGGCGGCAACATTCTTCAACTTCACAGCCATCTCGGCCATTTCCTTCTTGCTTGGCGATGAGCAGCCTGTTAAACTTTCAGCTCTTGACCGCCTTTTAAGGCGATCACATCGCTTCTCCTGGCCTGCTCCTTGGCTCGGGCAAGTTCCGCCCAAAGGTTCTCCATGGCAGCGGCACCATCTGCATCAAGCACACATGTTGTAAGGTACGGGCATCAAGCTCCTCTTACCGGGTGTCTTCGGAGAAATTACATACCTTGTGCCTCGTCAAGCCGCTTGTTAACAAGCGCGGTGTCGGCATTTGCCACGTCAAGTTGCCGCTTTAGCTCGGCAAATTCATCAGTCCGGCTAGCCACGGACGCCGCCACCTACATAGGAGCGGCGACATGTTATACAGGACTATGATCCTCGGCGCGCCGTCATTTTTGACAACGCACCAAGTCTCAGGGGCTACTATCTACACAGGGCGCATCTTTTATATGCGGAACTGTCAAAAGGTGCATCATTTCGCGTACCTCAATACCTGTCAGTAAACTCCTGACGGCCTCGTGCAACCTGCTCTCCGCAGATGAAATCGTTTCAATCACCGTGCCCATCAATGCACGGTGTTCTTCTGAGATAGACGCTCGCCCGAGCAGATCTTTCAGCTCCTCCGACCGTGCACCGGACGGTGCCAGACTCGTTCGATGGCCTTTTTCGAAGGCCGGACACGGAGGGCTTTGGGGGGCCATACGACTACCTTCCGGCCCTGCCGGATTCGGAGAAACCCTCCGTGACGACACCTCAGGGTCGCCCGCCTCGCACGGAGGTACGGCAGGGGGAGGCGTTCCGCTCTCCATCATCTTCGGTCGAAGATCCCCTGAGGATGAGCTCTGCTGAGAAGGGCTGAGATCCGAACTACAAGGTAAAAAAATTGGTTATCTTCCTCAGAAAATAGAACAGGGGTGTGTCTTATTTTAAAATCTCCCCTCTCTACTTACGGCTCGCTGGAGGGCTGATCCCCTTGGGGGCACAGTGCGGCCGAGGCATCCCCCGGCGCAGGACCCTCTGACGAAGATTCCCCCCCCCCCCCTGCTTTGAGACCATGGTCTCCGGGTCTTCGGAGGTGGTCCTTTTCTTCCCCTGGATGAAGGGATTCTCGATTCCTCCTTTCCTGTCTGCCTCCTTCGTGGAGGCGGTAGCTTCCTTGTTCCCACCTTCACCTTCTTCCAAAGGCGCAACCTCCAGCATCCTGGTTAACACGGGAGCCGGCGTGGTCTCAGGGAGGGGGGCCGAACACCTGATTAGCTTTGCTTTCGCTATCCACTCCTGTTTAAAGGACAGCTCTTTTAAGGGCAATTTTATGATAAATATACGGATGGCGTGTCCGGCCACAGGGCTACTTACTTGAGTATACGGGCGATTGCAGCTCAGACCTGCATCCTCGATCGAGTCCGGACACATTGCTTGTGATCCGAAGAACAATTTGTACATCTCCATGGGCGTCGCACCCATAAAATGTTGGAGAGCTCGTGGTCCCTCCGGATTAAATTCCCATAGGCGGAGGGGGCGACGTCTGCAGGGCAAGGTGCGGCGAATCAACATGACCTGCGTCACCGCGACCAGATTGATGTCTCTCTCTAGGAGATCTCGAATGCGGCCCTGCAACAAGGGCACATCCTTGGACGGCCCCCAGTTAAACCCTTTATTGACCCATGACGCTAGCTGTGGTGGGGGACCCGAGTGAAAGGCAGGTGGCGCCACCCACTTGGTGCCCCTGGGAGCTGTGATATAGAACAACTCTCGTTGCCATAAGCTGAACTCCTCTTGAAAAGAGCCCTCGGGCCATGGGGCGTCAGCATTCCTTCTTATAACAGCGCCTCCGCACTCCGCGTGCTGCCCCTCGATCATCCTCGGCTCTACTTTAAAGGTCTTAAGCCACAGTCTGAAGTGAGGAGTAATGCGGAGGAAGGCTTCGCACACGACGATGAACGATGATATGTTTGTTGGGGAACGTAGCAGAAATTCAAAATTTTCCTACGTGTCACCAAGATCTATCTATGGAGAAACTAGCAACGAGGGAAGGAGAGTGCATCTACATACCCTTGTAGATCGCTAAGCGGAAGCGTTCATGAGAACGGGGTTGAAGGAGTCATACTGTCGTGATCCAAATCACCGGAGATCCTAGTGCGAGCGGATGGCACCTCCGCGTTCAACACACGTACAGCCGGTGGCGTCTCCCACGCCTTGATCCAGCAAGGAGAGAGGAGAGGTTGAGAAGACTCCATCCAGCAGCAGCACTGCGGCGTGGTGGTGGTGGAGGCGTGGCAATCTTGCAGGCTTCGCCAAGCATCACAAGATATGAGGAGGAGGAAGAAGAGACGCAGGGCTGCACCCACGAGAGATAGGGTGCGTGTCTTGGGCAGCCCCTTGGCCTCATATATATAGGGAAGGGAGGGCTGCGCCCCTCTAGGGTTTCCACCCCTAGGGGTGGCGGCCAGCCCTAGATGGGATCAAGGAGGCGGCCAGAGGGAGGGAGAGGAGGCGCCCACTAGATGGGCCTTAGGGCCCATCTGGACAAGGGTTGCCCTCCCACCCATCCTAGCGCCTTGGGCCCCTTGTGGGGCGCACCAGCCCTCCTAGGGGCTGGTCCCTCCACACTTGGCCCACGCAGCCTTCAGGGCAGGTGGCCCCACTTGGTGGACCCAGGACCCTCCGGTGGTCCCATACATTACCAAATCGCTGAAACTTTTCCGGTGACCAAAACAGGACTTCCATATATAAATCTTTACCTCCGGACCATTCCGGAACTCCTCGTGACGTCCGGGATCTCATCCGGACTCGAACAACATTCGGTAACCACATACAAACTTCCTTTATAACCCTAGCGCCACCGAACCTTAAGTGTGTAGACCCTACGGGTTCGGAGACATCTTGAACATGACCGAGGCGTTCTCGGTCAATAACCAACAGCGGGATCTGGATACCCATGTTGGCTCCCACATGTTCCACGATGATCTCATTGGATGAACCACGATGTCAAGGACTCAATCGATCCGTATACAATTCCCTTTGTCTAGCGGTATTGTACTTGCCCGAGATTCGATCGTCGGTATACCGATACCTTGTTCAATCTCGTTACCGCAAGTCTCTTTACTCGTTCCGTAACACATCATCCGTGATCAACCCCTTGGTCACATTGTGCACATTATGATGATGTCCTACCGAGTGGGCCCAGAGATACCTCTCCGTTTACGGAGTGACAAATCCATCTTGATTCGTACAACCCAATGACACTTTCGGAGATACTTGTAATGCACCTTTATAGCCACCCGATTCGTTGTGACGTTTGGTACACCAAAGCATTCCTACGGTATCCGGAGTTGCACAATCTCATGGTCTAAGGAAAAGATACTTGACATTAGAAAAGCTTTAGCATCTGAACTACGATCTTTGTGCTAGGCTTAGGATTGGGTCTTGTCCATCACATCATTCTCCTAATGATGTGATCCGTTATCAATGACATCCAATGTCCATGGTCAGAAACCGTAACCATCTATTGATCAACGAGCTAGTCAACTAGAGGCTTACTAGGGACATGGTGTTGTCTATGTATCCACACATGTATTGTTGTTTCCGGTCAATACAATTATAGCATGAATAATAAGCGATTATCATGAACAAGGAAATATAATAATAACTAATTTATTATTGCCTCTAGGGCATATTTCCAACAGTCTCCCACTTGCACTAGAGTCAATAATCTAGTTCACATCGCCATGTGATTAACATCGATAGGTCACATCGCCATGTGACCAACATTCAAAGAGTTTACTAGTGTCTTAAACTAGTTCACATCACCATGTGATTAAGTCTCAATGAGTTCGGGGTTTGATCATGTTTTGCTTGTGAGAGAGGTTTTAGTCAGCGGTGCGAACCTTTCAGATCCGTGTGTACTCATAATTCCTATGTCATATTGTAAATGCTGCTTTCACGCTCCACTTGGAGCTATTCCAAATGGTTGCTCCACTATACGTATCCGGTTTGCTTCTCGAGTCACTCGGATAGGTGTTAAAGCTTGCATCGGCGTAACCCTTTACGCCGAACTCATTATCACCTCCATAATCGAGAAACATGTCCTTATTTACTCCAAGGACAATTTTGACCGCTGTCCAATGATCCCCATTCTGGATCATTCTTGTACCCTTAGTGACTCATGGCATGGCACACTTCCGGTGCGGTACACAGCATAGCATACTATAGAGCCTACGTCTAAAGCATAGGGGCGACCTTCGTCCTTTCTCTCTTTTCTGCCGTGGTCGAGCTTTAACTCTTAACCTCATACCTTACATCTTAGGCAAGAACTCCTTCTTTGGTGATCCATCTTGAACATCTTCAAGATCATGTCAAGGTATGTGCTCATTTGAAAGTATTATTAAGCATTTTGATCTATCCTTATAGATCTCGATGCTCAATGTTCAAATAAGCTTAATCCAGGTTTTCTATTGAAAACATCTTTCAAATAACCCTATATGCTTTCAGAAATTCTACATCATTTCGATCATCCATATGTCAACAACATATACTCATCGAAATTCTATAGTGCTCCCACTCACTTCTTTGGAAATACAAGTTTCTCATAAACTTTGTATAAACCCAAAATCTTTGATCATCTCATCAAAGTGCACATTCCAACTCCAAGATGCTTACTCCGGTCCTTAGAAGGATCATTTGGAGCTAGCATACCTTTTAGCATCCTTAGGATCGACAAAACTTTTTCGATTGTATCACATACAACCTTTCCTTATGTAAAGGTAAGGAAACTCGTCTTGACATCCATCTGCCAGATTTCATAAATGCAGCTTGTGCTAACATGATTCCGACGGACTTAAGCATCGCTACGGATGAGAAAATCTCATCGTAGTCAACTCCTTGAATTTGTGAAAAACTCTTTGCCACAAGTCGAGCTTCATAGAAGGTGACATTACCGTCCATGTCCGTCTTCTTCTTAAAGACCCATTTATTTCAATGGCTTGCCGATCATCGGGCAGGTCCACCAAAGTCCATGCTTTGTTATGATACATGGATCCTACCTCAGATTTCATGGTTTCTAACCATTTGTCGGAATTTGGGCCCACCATCGCTTCTCCATAGCTCGTAGGTTCATTGTTGTCTAGCAACATGACCTTCAAGACATGATTCTTGTACCACTCAAGTAGTACGCATTGTTGTCACCCCACGAGTGCGTCGGTGAATTGATCCGAAACTTCATGATCACTATCATAAGCTTCTACTTCAATTGGTGTAGGTGCCACGGAACAACTTCACGTGCCTGCTACACACTTGTTGAAGTGACGGTTCAATGACCTCATCAAGTCTCCACCATCCTCCCACTCAACTTTTCGAGACGAACTTTTCCTCGAGAAAGGACCCGATTCAAGAAACAATCCCTATTGCTTTCGGATCTGAATTAGGAGGTATACCCAACCGTTTTGGGTGTCCTATGAAGATGCATTTTGTCCGCTTTGGGTTCGAGCTTATCAACCTGAAACTTTTCCACATAAGCGTCGCAGCCCCAAACCTTTAAGAAATGACAGCTTAGGTTTCTCTAAACCATAGTTCATACGGTGTCATCTCAGCGGAATTACGTGGTGCCCTATTAAAGTGAGTGCGGTTGTCTCTAATGCCTAACCCATGAGCGATAGTGGTAATTCGATAAGAGACATCATGGTACGCACCATATCCAATAGGTTGCAACTATGATGTCGGACACACCATCACACTATGGTGTTCCAAGCGTGTATTAATTGTGAAACAATTTGCACAATGTCTTAATTGTGTGCCAAAACTCGTAACTCAGATACTTATCTCTATGATCATATCATAGACATTTTATCCTCTTGTCACAATGATCTTAAACTTCACTCTGAAATTACTTGAACCATTCAACAATTCAGACTTGTGTTTCATCAAGTAAATATACTCAACATATACTCGAATCATCCGTGAAGTCGAGAACATAATGATATTCCTTTGCATGCCTCGGCACTCATTGGACTGCACACATCAAAATGTGTTACTTCCAACAGGTTGCTACCTTGTTCCATCTTCTTTGAAACCGAGGCTTTTAGGTCATCTTGCTCATGTGGTATGATTTGCATATCTCAAGTGATTCAAAATCAAGTGAGTCCAAGCGATCCATCTGCATGGAGTTTCTACATGCGTATGTACCAATAGACATGGTTAGCATGTCTCAAACTTTTCAAAACGAGTGAGTCAAAGATCCAACAACATGGAGCTTCTTCATGCGTTTTACACCAATATGACTTACATGGCAGTGCCACAAGTAAGTGGTACTATCATTACTATCTTATACTTTTGGCATGAAAATGTGTATCACTACGATCGAGATTCAATAAACCATTCTTTTAGGTGCAAGACCATGAAGGTATTATTCAAATAGAGTAACCATTATTCTCCATAAATGAATAACCGTATTGCGATAGACATAATCCAATCATGTCTATGCTCAACGCAAACACCAAATGACAATAATTCTGGTTTAATACTAATCTTGATGGTAGAAGGAGCGTGCGATGTTTTGATCACATCAAATTGGAAACACTTCCAACACATATCGTCACTCTCCTTTAGCTAGTCTCCGTTTATTCCGTAGCCTTTTATTTGAGTTACTAACACTTAGCAACCGAACCGGTATCTAATACCCTGGTGCTACTAGGAGTACTAGTAAAGTACACATTAACATAATGTATATCAATATACTTCTATTGACCTTGCCAGCCTTCTTATCTACCAAGTATCTAGGGTAATTCTGCTCCGGTGGCTATTCCCTTATCTCGTAAACACTTAGTCTCGGGTTTGGGTTCAACCTCGGGTTTCTTCTTTGGAGCAGCAGCTGATTTGCCATTTCGTGAAGTATCCCTTATTGCCCTTGCCCTTCTTGAAACTAGTGGTTTCACCAACCATCAACAATTGATGCTCCTTCTTGATTTCTACTTTCGCGATGTCAAACAACGCGAATACCTCAAGGATCATCATATCTATCCCTGATATGTTATAGTTCATCACGAAGCTCTAGCAGCTTGGTGGCAATGACTTTGGAGAAACATCACTATCTCATCTGGAAGATTAACTCCCACTCGATTCAAGTGATTGTTGTACCAAGACAATCTGAGTACAAGCTCAACGATTGAGCTTTTCTCCCTTAGTTTGTAGGCTAAGAAAATCGTCGGAGGTCTCATACCTCTTGGCGTGAGCACGAGCCTGAAATCCTAATTTCAGCCCTCGAAACATCTCATATGTTCGCGACATTTCAAAAAACATCTTTCATGCCTCAACTCTAAACCGTTTAAGCGAACTATCACGTAGTTATCAAGGCGTGTATGTCCGATGTTCGCAACATCCACAGAACGGCGTTTGGGGTTTAGCACACCTTGGCGGTGCATTAAGGACATAAGCTTTCTCTGTCCGCATAATCGCTACTTTCAACTTTCAACTATATTTTCTCTAGGAACATATCTAAGCAGTGGAACTAAAGCGCGAGCTTTCGACATAATTTGCAAAAGGTCTTTTGACTATGTTCATGATAATTAAGTTCATCTTATGAACTCCCACTCAGATAGACATCCCTACGGTCATCTAAGTGATTACATGATCCGAATCAACTAGGCCGTGTCCGATCAACACGTGAGACGGACTAGTCATCATCGGTGAACATCTTCATGTTGATCGTATCTACCATCGACTCATGCTCGACCTTTCGGTCTCCGTGTTCGAGGCCATGTCTGTACATGCTAGGCTCGTCAAGTTAACCCTAAGTGTATTGCGTGTGTAAATCTGTCTTACACCCGTTGTATGTGAACGTAAGAATCCATCACACCCGATCAACACGTGGTGCTTAGAAGCGACGAACTGTAGCAACGGTGCACGTTAGGGAGAACACTTCTTGAAATTTTAATGAGGATCATCTTATTTACTACCGTCGTTCTAAGTAAACAAGATGCATAATCATGATAAACATCACATGCAATCAGATAGTGACATGATATGGCCAATATCATTTTGCTCCTTTTGATCTCCATCTTCAGGGCTCCATGATCATCATCGTCACCGGCATGACACCATGATCTCCATCATCATGATCTCCATCATCGTGTCTTCATGAAGTTGTCTCGCCAACTATTACTTCTACTACTATGGCTACCGGTTAGCAATAAAGTAAAGTGATTACATGGCATTGTTTAATGACACGCAGGTCATACAATAAATAAAGACAACTCCTATGGCTCCTGCCGGTTGTCATACTCATCGACATGCAAGTCGTGAATCCTATTACAAGAACATGATCAATCTCATACATCACATATATTCATCACATTCTTTTGGCCATATCACATCACATAGCATACCCTGCAAAAACAAGTTAGGCGTCCTCTAATTGTTGTTTGCATGTTTTACGTGGCTGCTATGGGTTTCTAGCAAAACGTTTCTTACCTACATAAAACCACAACGTGATATGCCAATTGCTATTTACCCTTCATAAGGATCCTTTTCATCGAATCCGTTCCGACTAAAGTGGGAGAGACTGGCACCCGCTAGCCACCTTATGCACCAAGTGCATGTCAGTCGGTGGAACCTGTCTCACGTAATAGTACGTGTAAGGTCGGTCCGGGCCGCTTCATCCCACAATACCGTCGAAACAAGATTTGACTAGTAAGGTAAGCATATTGAACATCATCAACGCCCACAACTACTTTGTGTTCTACTCGTGCAAAGAATCTACGCAATAGACCTAGCTCATGATGCCTTTGTTGGGGAACGTGCAGAAATTCAAAATTTTCCTCGTGTCACCAAGATCTATCTATGGAGAAACTAGCAACGAGGGAAGGAGAGTGCATCTACATACCCTTGTAGATCGCTAAGCGGAAGCGTTCATGAGAACGGGGTTGAAGGAGTCATACTGTCGTGATCCAAATCACCGGAGATCCTAGTGCCGAGCAGACGACACCTCCGCGTTCAACACACGTACAGCCCGGTGGCGTCTCCCACGCCTTGATCCAGCAAGGAGAGAGGGAGAGGTTGAGGAAGACTCCATCCAGCAGCAGCACAACGGCGTGGTGGTGGTGGAGGGCGTGGCAATCTTGCAGGCTTCGCCAAGCATCACAAGATATGAGGAGGAG
Organism: Aegilops longissima; assembly: GCA_021605205.1. NCBI lineage: Eukaryota > Viridiplantae > Streptophyta > Magnoliopsida > Poales > Poaceae > Aegilops > Aegilops longissima. The sequence goes on from CM038680.1 coordinate 593,952,029, forward strand.
GAAGAAGAGGCGCAGGCTGCACCCACGAGAGATAGAATTGCGTGTCTTGGGCAGCCCTTGGCCTCATATATATAGGGGAAGGGAGGGCTGCGCCCCTCTAGGGTTTCCACCCCTAGGGGTGGCGGCCAGCCCTAGATGGGATCAAGGAGGCGCCAAGAGGGAGGGAGAGGAGGCGCCACTAGATGGGCCTTAGGGCCCATCTGGACTAGGGTTGCCCCTCCCACCCATCCTTGCGCCTTGGGCCCCTTGTGGGGCGCACCAGCCCTCCTAGGGGCTGGTCCCTCCCACACTTGGCCCACGCAGCCTTCAGGGCAGGTGGCCCCACTTGGTGGACCCAGGACCCTCCGGTGGTCCCAGTACATTACCAAATCGCCTCAAACTTTTCCGGTGACCAAAACAGGACTTCCATATATAAATCTTTACCTCCGGACCATTCGGAACTCCACGTGACGTCCGGGATCTCATCCGGACTCGAACAACATTCGGTAACCACATACAAACTTCCTTTATAACCCTAGCGCCACCGAACCTTATGTGTAGACCCTACGGGTTCGGGAGACATCTGAACATGACCGAGGCGTTCTCCGGTCAATAACCAACAGCGGGATCTGGATACCCATGTTGGCTCCTACATGTTCCACGATGATCTCATTGGATGAACCACGATGTCAAGGACTCAATCGATCCGTATACAATTCCCTTTGTCTAGCGGTATTGTACTTGCCCGAGATTCGATCGTCGGTATACCGATACCTTGTTCAATCTCGTTACCGGCAAGTCTCTTTACTCGTTCCGTAACACATCATCCGTGATCAACCCCTTGGTCACATTGTGCACATTATGATGATGTCCTACCGAGTGGGCCCAGAGATACCTCTCCGTTTACGGAGTGACAAATCCCGATCTTGATTCGTGCCAACCCAGCAGACACTTTCGGAGATACCTGTAATGCACCTTTATAGCCACCCGATTCGTTGTGGCGTTTGGTACACCAAAGCATTCCTACGGTATCCGGAGTTGCACAATCTCATGGTCTAAGGAAAAGATACTTGACATTAGAAAAGCTTTAGCATCTGAACTACGATCTTTGTGCTAGGCTTAGGATTGGGTCTTGTCCATCACATCATTCTCCTAATGATGTGATCCCGTTATCAATGACATCCAATGTCCATGGTCAGGAAACCGTAACCATCTATTGATCAACGAGCTAGTCAACTAGAGGCTTACTAGGGACATGGTGTTGTCTATGTATCCACACATGTATTGTTGTTTCCGGTCAATACAATTATAGCATGAATAATAAACGATTATCATGAACAAGGAAATATAATAATAACTAATTTATTATTGCCTCTAGGGCATATTTCCAATAGAGGATGGACTCCAGAGTCAAGTCGTGAAATTCCAGCCCATAATAGAACATGAGCCCCCTCACGAAGGGGTCCGTCGGGAAGCCTAGCCCCCGAAGGAAGTGAGACGCGAACACCACACTCTCACCAGGCTTGGGAGTGGGAATAACCTGCCCTTGAGCAGGCAGCCTATGCGAGATTTCGCCGGTTAGATACCTGGCATCTCTCAGCTTTAGCACGTCTTCTTTCATAACGGAGGAAGGCATCCACCGGCCTTGAAGGCCGGAGCCGGACATCATCGAAGGTCCGAAGCGCCTGAATCCAGAGCTTTGGGTGTTGGAACTCGAGGCGAGAGGCGGATTTGATTGAGATTGAAAGAAAGGAGTAGAGTCTTGGTCTCTTTATAAAGAGGTTGAATACCACGAGCCCTCCCCGTGACCGTTTTGGACTCGCCTTCAATTGAGGAAATATACCAACAGGCACGATTGGGTTACCCATGCCCGCATTGATGAGAATCCCAGAATAAGGGGACACGATCTCTGCTTCGACAAGACGTGCCAAGGAAACCGCCTCGCTAAACGCGCGGAGGTGGGACAGTAAAAATGATTCCAATAAAGGCTTGGCCGTGGTGTTATGTCACGCTGCGGAATACGTCAGCAGGTTGAATTTGTGTAAATATTATTCTCTCAGCAGTGGTATGTGGAACTTATTTTGCAGAGCCGGACACTATCCTTGTGTTCAAAATCTTCTATTAATTTTTCTGAGGAGGAACCCGCCTTGCAATGCCGAAGACAATCTGCGCGCCGGACTCGTCGTCATTGAAGCCTGGTTCAGGGGCTACTGATGGAGTCCTGGATTAGGGGGTGTCCGGATGCTGGACTATAACCTTTGGCCGGACTCCTGGACTATGAAGATACATGATTGAAGACTTCGTCCCGTGTCCGGATGGGACTTTCCTTAGCGTGGAAGGCAAGCTTGGCTATAGGGATATGTAGATCTCCTCCCATTGTAACCGACTCTATGTAACCCTAACCCTCTCCGGTGTCTATATAAACCGGAGGGTTTTAGTCCGTAGGACGAACAACAATCATACCATAGGCTAGCTTCTAGGGTTTAGCCTCTCTGATCTCGTGGTAGATCTACTCTTGTACTACCCATATCATCAATATTAATCAAGCAGGAGTAGGGTTTTACCTCCAGCGAGAGGGCCCGAACCAGGGTAAAAACATCGTGTCCCTTGTCTCCTGTTACCATCCGCCTAGACGCATAGTTCGGGACCCCCTACCCGAGATCCGCCGGTTTTGACACCGACACCCATCTTGTTATCCTCGATGGCAACAATACAATACGTGCCTTGCAACCCTTTCTGTCACTGGGTAAGGACACCGCAAGATTGAACCCAAAGCTAAACACTTCTCCCATTGCAAGAACTACCAATCTAGTTGGCCAAACCAAATGAATAATTCGAAGAGACTTGCAAAGATAACTCCATCATACATAAAAGAATTTAGAGAAGATTCAAATATTGCTCATAGATAATCTTGATCCTAAACCCACAATTCATCGGTCTCAACAAACACACCGCAAAAACAAGATTACATCGAATAGATCTCCACGAGAGAGGGGGAGAACATTGTATTGAGATCCAAAAAGAGAGAAGAAGCCATCTAGCTACTAACTATGGACCCGAAGGTCTAAAGTAAACTACTCACAGTTCATCGGAGAGGCTATGGTGATGATGTAGAAGCCCTCCGTGGTGGAATCCCCTTCCGGCGGAGCTCCGGAACAGGCCCCAAGATGGGATCTCGTGGATATAGAAAGTTGCGGCGGTGGAATTAGGTTTTTGGCTCCGTATCTGATCTGTTGGGTGTACGGGTATATATAGGAGGAAGAATGCGTCGGTGGAGCTTGGGGCCCACGAGGCAGGGGCGCACAGGGGGCACCTCCACCTCGTGGCCGCCTCCCTCCTTTCTTGACCGAGGGTCCAAGTCTCGTGGATCTTATCTGATGAGAAAATCACGTTCCCGAAGATTTCATTCCGTTTGGACTCCTTTTGATATTCCGTTTCTTCAAAACACTGAAATAGGCACAAAAAAAAGTAATTCTGGGTTGGGCCTCCGGTTAATAGGTTAGTCCCAAAAGTAATATAAAAGTGGAAAATAAAGCCCAATATAGTCCAAAACAATATATAATATAGCATGGAGCAATAAAAAATTATATATACGTTGGAGACGTATCAGTCATCCTCAAGCTTAATTCCTGCTCGTCCTCGAGTAGGTAAATGATAAAAAGAGAATTTTTGATGCGGAGTGCTACTTGGCATAATTTCAATGTAATTCTTCTTAAATGTGGTATGAATATTCATATCCGAAAGATTCAAGACAAAAGTTCATATTGACATAAAAATAATAATACTTCAAGCATACTAACAAAGCAATCATGTCTTCTCAAAATAACATGGCCAAACAAAGTTATCCCTACAAAATCATATAGTCTGGCTATATATGCTCTATCTTCACCACACAAAGTATTTAAATCATGCACAACCCCGATGACAAGCCAAGCAATTGTTTCATACTTTTGACATTTTCAAAACTTTTTCAATCTTCACGCAATACATGTGCGTGAGCCATGGATATAGCACTATATGTTTAATAGAATGGTGGTTGTGGAGAAGACAAAAAGAGGGAAGATAGTCTCACATCAACTAGGCGTATCAACGGGCTATGGAGATGCCCATCAATAGATATCAATGTGAGTGAGTAGGGATTGCCATGCAACGGATGCACTAGAGCTATAAGCATATGAAAGCTCAACAAAAGAAACTAAGTGGGTGTGCATCCAACTTGCTTGCTCACGAAGACCTAGGGCAATTTGAGGAAGCCCATCATTGGAATATACAAGCCAAGTTCTATAATGACAAATTCCCACTAGTATATGAAAGTGACAAAATAGGAGACTCTCTATTATGAAGATCATGGTGCTACTTTGAAGCACAAGGATAGTAACATTGTCCCTTCTCTCTTTTTCTCTCATCATTTTTTATTGGGCCTTTTCTCTCTTTTTTATGGCCTCTTTTCTTTCTTTTTATTTTTTGTCCGGAGTCTCATCCCGACTTATGGGGGAATCATAGTCTCCATCATCCTTTCCTCACTTGGGACAATGCTCTAAAAATGATGATCATCACACTTTTATTTTTCTTACAACTCAACAATTACAACTCGATACTTAGAACAAAATATGACTCTATGTGTATGCCTCCGGCGGTGTACCGGGATATGCAATGATTCATAAGTGACATGTATGAAAGAATTATGAATGGTGGATTTGCCACAAATACTATGTCAACTACATGATCATGCTAAGCAATATGACAATGATGGAGCGTGTCATAATAAACGGAACGGTGGAAAGTTGCATGGCATTATATCTCGGAATGGCTATGGAAATGCCATAATAGGTAGGTATGGTGGTTGTTTTGAGGAAGGTTTTATGGTGGGTATACGATACCGGCGAAAAGTGCGCGGTATTAGAAAAGCTAGCAATGGTGGAAGGGTGAGAAAAATGTGTATAATCCATGGACTCAACATTAGTCATAAAGAACTCATATACTTATTGCAAAAATCTACAAGTTATCAAAGCAAAGTATTACTCGCATGCTCCTAGGGGGATAGATTGGTAGGAAAGACCATCGCTCGTCCCCGACCGCCACTCATAAGGAAGACAATCAATAAGTAAATCATGCTCCGACTTCATCACATACGGTTAACCATACGTGCATGCTATGGGAATCACAAAATTTAACACCAGTATTCCTCAAATTCACAACTACTCAACTAGCATGACTCTAATATTACTACCTTCATATCTCAAAACAATTATCAAGGATCGAACTTTTCTTAGTATTCAACGCACTCAAAAGAAAGTTCTATAAATCTTGAATACGAAGCATATTATTATTTTAAGCAAATTACCATGCTATTTAAGACTCTGAAAATAATCTAAGTGAAGCATGAGAGATCAATAGTTTCTTTAAAACAAATCCACCACCGTGCTCTAAAATATATAAGTGAAGTACTAGAGCAAAACTATGAAGCTCAAAAGATATAAGTGAAGCACATAGAGCAAAACTATAAAGCTCAAAAGATATAAGTGAAGCACATAGAGTGTTCTATCAAATTCCTATTCATGTATGGCTCTCTGAAAAGGTGTGTACAGCAAGGATGATTGTGGTAAACTAATAAGCAAAGACGCAAATAATACAAGACGCTCCAAGCAAAACACATATCATGTGGTGAATGAAAATATAGCTCCAAGTAAAGTTACCGATGGAAGTGGACGAAAGAGGGGATGCCTTCCGGGGCATCCCCAAGCTTTGACTTTTTGGTGTCCTTGGATTTTCTTGGGGGTGCCATGGGATATCCCCGAGCTTAGGCTCTTGCCACTCCTTGTTCCATAATCCATCAAAAAAATTCACCCAAAACTTGAAAACTTCACAACACAAAACTCAACAGAAATCTCGTGAGCTCCATTAGCGAAAGAAAACAAAAGACCACTTCAAGGTACTGTAGTGAACTCATTCTTTATTTATATTGGTGTTAAACCTACTGTATTCCAACTTATCTATGGGTTATAAACTATTTTACTAGCCTTAGATTCATCAAAATAAGCAAACAACACACGAAAAACAGAATCTGTCAAAAACAGAACAATCTGTAGTAATCTGTAACTAACGCAAACTTATGTAACTCCAAAAATTCATCCAAAATAGGACGAGCTAGGAAATTTGTTTATTGATCAGCATCAATTGTAATCACTATTTTATCACGTTCTGGTGATTTTTAACAATTGTCTTCGTGAACCAAAAGTTTCTGGAAATTACAGCAAGATCAAATAACTATTATCCAAGAAGATCCTATAAGTTTAACTTGGCACAAACACTAATTAAAACATAAAACCACATCTAAACAGACGGTAGATGGATTATTTATTCCTAAACAGAAACAAAAACAAAAAACTAAATATAAAATTGGGTTGCCTCCCAACAAGCGCTATCGTTTAACGCCCCTAGCTAGGCATTGAGATTTCAATGATGCTCACAAGAAAGACAAGAATTAAAGCACAAAGAGAGCATCATAAAACATGTGACAAACACATCTAAGTCTAAAATACTTCCTATGCATAGGCATCTTATAGGCAAACAAATTATCAAGGCAAGCAAAAACTAACATATGCAAGGAAGCGGAAAGAAACAATAACAATCTCAACATAACGAGAGGTAATTTAGTAACATGAAAATTTCTCCAATCATATTTTCCTCTCTCATAATAATTACATGTAGGATCATAAGAAAATTCAACAATATAGCTATCATAAAACATATTCTTAACACGATCCACATGCATGCAAAGTTGATCATAAGATTGAATATTCTCCAAATGTGTGGGATCTAAAGTTGACACTCTTCCAAACCCACTTTCGATATTATTGCAAACAATATTATCAATCTCATATTCATCATGGGGATTAAATAAATTTTCAAGATCATAAGAAAAATCACCCCAATAATGATCATTGCAACAAATAGTGGACATAGCAAAACTAGCATCCCCAAGCTTAGGGTTTTGCATATTATTAGCACAATTGACATCAAGAGAATTTATAGTAAAATCATTGCAATCATGTTTTTCGTCGAAGGAACTATCAAGCATGGGTGCAATAGCAATGATCTCAATTTTAACATAAGGAACTATAGCAAATTCGTCTTCATAAATATTGGCATCATGGCCACAAGAATAGCAAGCATCATGTTCATCAAGGGATATTTCAACCAAATCATCGGAATCATCATTATCTATAGATTCTTGCATATCATTATTTTCTTCCAAAGCAATGGTCATTCTTTCAACAAATTCTTGGACATAGACATTGTGAGCAAGGTTTTCATTGCAATATTTAAGTATGACGGAATTTTCAGATTTGTGAGAGTAAAATCATACTTTTCAATCAAAGAATCAACCTCATGAGCACCCTTAAAAACGACAAGTTCTTCAATTTGTTCAATATCATAGTAACTACAAACACGCTTAGCATAAGAAGATAAGATTTCATTATCATTGAACTCACATAGGTAGGGAAGGTGTTTTTAAGGGTTCTTAGAGCAACAAGTAAAATCACACATTTCACAAAGATTCCAAGCATAGCATAGCAAACTATTTATATGACACCATAAGAGCTTCCCTGTGTCAGACAAACGATGACGCACAAAATGAGCATGCTCATCTAAAGATTTCCCATCAACTAGGCTAGTTGGGGTTTCAGCACGAGCGCATAAGGATCAAAGGTTATCCAAGTAGAACACATTAAGTGCATCCATATCAATAGATTTTCAACAAGCAAAGATGCAAGCATATAGAAGGCACAAGGAAACACAAACAAAGATACATACGGGAAGAAGGCGAACAAAAAAGAGAGGGCGAATAAAACGGCAAGGGTGAAGTGGGGGAGAGGAAAACGGGAGGCAAATGACAAATAATGTAATGCGAGAGATAAGGGATTGTGATGGGTACTTGGTATGTTGACTTTTGCGTGAGACTCCCGACAACGGCACCGAAATCCTTACAGCTACGTCTTGAGCTTGCGTTGGTTTTCCCCGAAGAGGAGAGGATGATGCAGCAGAGTAGCGTAAGTGTTTCCCTCAGTTTTTGAGAACCAAGGTATCAATCCTGTAGGAGGCCACGCGCAAGTCCCTCATACCTACACAAAGCAAATAAATCCTCGCAACCAACGCGAATAGGGGTTGTCAATCCCTTCACGGTCACTTACGAGAGTGAGATCTGATAGAGATGATAGATAATATTTTTGGTATTCTTGGTATAAAGATGCAAGGTAAAATAAAAAGCAAAGTAAAAAAGCAAAGCAATAATAAAGTGATGGAAGATTAATATGATGAAAATAGACCCGGGGGCCAAAGATTTCACTAGTGGCTTCTCTCAAGAGCATAGGTATTTTACGGTGGGTGAACGAATTACTGTTGAGCAATTGACAGAATTGAGCATAGTTATGAGAGTATCTAGGTATGATCATGTATATAGGCATCACGGCCGAGACAAGTAGACCGACTCCTGCCTGCATCTACTACTATTACTCCACTCATTGACCGCTATCCAGCATGCATCTTGAGTATTAAGTTAATAAAAACAGAGTAACGCCTTAAGCAAGATGACATGCTGTAGAGGAATAAATTCATGCAATACGATAAATACCCCATCTTGTTATCCTCGATGGCAACAATACAATCGTGCCTTGCAACCCTTTACATCCTTTGGGTAAGGACACGCAAGATTGAACCCAAAGCTAAACACTTCTCCCATTGCAAGAACTACCAATCTAGTTGGCCAAACCAAACGGATAATTCGAAGAGACTTGCAAAGATAACTCAATCATACATAAAAGAATTCAGAGAAGATTCAAATATTGCTCATAGACAATCTTGATCATAAACCCACAATTCATCGGCTCAACAAACACACCGCAAAAAGAAGATTACATCGAATAGATCTCCACGAGAGAGGGGGAGAACATTGTATTGAGATCCAAAAAGAGAGAAGAAGCCATCTAGCTACTAACTATGGACCCGAAGGTCTAAAGTAAACTACTCACAGTTCATCGGAGAGGCTATGGTGATGATGTAGAAGCCCTCCGTGGTGGAATCCCCTTCCGGCGGAGGTCCGGAACAGTCCCCAAGATGGGATCTCGTGGCTACAGAAATTTGCGGCGGTGGAATTAGGTTTTTGGCTCCGTATCTGATCTGTTGGGTGTACGTTAGGTATATATAGGAGGAAGGAGTACGTTGGTGGAGCTTCATGGGGCCCACGAGTCAGGGGGGCGTGCCCTAGGGGGGCGCGCCCTCCACCCTCGTGGCCGCCTCCCTCCTTTCTTGACTGAGGGTCCAAGTCTCCTGGATCTTATCTGATGAGAAAATCACGTTCCCGAAGATTTCATTCCGTTTGGACTCCGTTTGATATTCCATTTCTTCGAAACATTAAAATAGGAAAAAAACAGCAATTCTGGGCTGGGCCTCCGGTTAATAGGTTAGTCCCAAAAGTAATATAAAAGTGGAAAATAAAGCCCAATATAGTCCAAAACAATAGATAATATAGCATGGAGCAATAAAAAATTATAGATACGTTGGAGACGTATTAGCCCCCCCAAGGGGAGTCCGAATAGGACTAGGGGAGGGGGTGCGGCCCCTCTTTCCCTCTCCCTCTCCCTCTCCTTCCTTCTTCTCTACTTGGAGTACGATCCCACCCCCTTGGGCACGCTCCTTGTGGTCGGCCGGCCTCCTCATCCCCTCCTTTATATACGGGGGAGGGGGGCACCCCATATACACACAAGTTGATCTTTAGCCGTGTGTTGTTCCCCCCTCCACAGTTTTACACCTCGGTCATATTGCCGTAGTGCTTAGGCGAAGCCCTACGCTAGTAACTTCATCATCACCATCACCACGCCGTTGTGCTGACGGAACTCTCCCTCATCCTCATCTGGATCTATAGTTCGAGGGACGTCACCGAGCTGAACGTGTGCAGATCGCGGAGGTGCCGTGCGTTTGGTACTTGATCGGTTGGATCGCGAACACGTTCGACTACATCAACCGCGTTACTTAACACTTACGCTTTCGGTCTACGAGGGTACATGGACACACTCTCCCCGCTCATTGCTATGCTTCTCCTAGATAGATCTTGCGTGATCGTAGGAAATTTTCTGAAATACTATGTTCCCCAACAGTGGCATACGAGCCAGGTCTATGCGTAGATGTTATATGCACGAGTAGAACACAAAGAGTTGTGGACGATAATAGTCATACTGCTTACTAGCATGTCATACTTTGATTCGGCGGTATTGTTGGATGAAGCGGCCCAGAGCGACATTACATCACCGCGTTCATGAAACTGGTTCTACCACCGTGCTTTGCACACATGTGGCTAGTGGGTGTCTGTTTCTCCAACTTTAGTTGAATCGAATGTGACTATGCCCGGTCCTTATTGAAGGTTAAAACAACACACTTGATGAACAATTGTTGTGGTTTTGATACGTAGGTAAGAACGGTTCTTGCTAAGCCTCTAGCAGCCACATAAAACTTGCAACAACAAAGTAGAGGACATCTAACTTGTTTTTGCAGGGCTTGCTGTGATGTGATATGGTCAAGACGTGATGGTATATAAATTGTTGTATGAGATGATCATATTTTGTAACAGTTATCAGCAACTGGCAGAAGCCATATGGATGTCGCTTTATTGTATGAAATGCAATCTCCATGTAATTGCTTTACTTTATCACTAAGCGGTAGCGATAGTCATAGAAGCAATCGTTGGCGAGACGACAACGATGCTTCGTTGGAGATCAAGGTGTCAAGCCGGTGACGATGGTGATCATGACAGTGCTCTGGATATGGACGTCAAAGGCACAAGATGATGATGGCCATATCATATCACTTATTTGATTGCATGTGATGTTTATCTTTTTATGCATCTTATTTTGCTTAGTACGGCGGTAGCATTATAAGATGATCTCTCACTAAATTTCAAGGTACAAGTGTTCTCCCTGAGTATGCACCGTTGCGACAGTTCGTCGTGCCGAGACACCATGTGATGATCGGGTGTGATAAGCTCTACGTTCACATAAAACAGGTGCAAGCCAGTTTTGCACACGCAGAATACTCGGGTTAAACTTGACAAGCCTAGCATATGCAGATATGGCATCGGAACATTGAGACCGAAAGGTCAAGCGTGAATCATATAGTAGATATGATCAACATAGTGATGTTCACCATTGAAAACTACTTCATCTCACGTGATGATTGGGCATGGTTTAGTTGATATGGATCACGTGATCACATAGATGATTAGAGGTATGTCTATCTAAGTGGGAGTTCTTAAGTAATATGATTAATTGAACTTTAATTTATCATGAACTTAGTACCTGATAGTATTTTGCATGTCTATGTTGTTGTAGATAAACGGCTCGTGCTACTGTTCTGTTGAATTTTAATGCGTTCCTAGAGAAAGCTGAGTTGAAAGATGATGGTAGCAACTACACAGACTGGGTCCATAACTTGAGGATTATCCTCATTGCTGCACAGAAGAATTACGTCCTGGAAGCACCGCTAGGTGCAAGACCCGCTGCAGGAGCAACGCCGGACGTTGTGAACGCCTGGCAGAGAAAAGCTGATGACTACTCGATAGTTCAGTGTGCCATGCTTTACGGCTTAGAACCGGGACTTCAACGACATTTTGAACATCATGGAGCATATGAGATGTTCCAGGAGTTGAAGTTGATATTACAAGGAAATGCCCGGTTTGAGAGATATGAAGTCTCCAATTAGTTCTACAACTGCAAAATGGAGGAGAATAGTTCTATCAGTGAGCATATACTCAAAATGTCTGGGTATCATAATCACTTGCCTCAACTAGGAGTTAATCTTCCGGTTGATAGTGTCATTGACAGTGTTCTTCAATCACTGCCACCAAGCTACAAAAGCTTCGTGATGAACTATAATATCCAAGGGAAGGATAAGACAATTCCTGAGCTCTTCGCAATGCAAAAGGCTCCAGAGGTAGAAATCAAGAAGGAGCATCAAGTGTTGATGGTCAACAAGACCACTAGTTTCAAGAAAAAGTGTAAAGGGAAGAAGGGAAACTTTAAGAAGAACGGCAAGCAAGTTGCCGCTCAAGTGAAGAAACCCAAGTCTGGACCTTAGCCTGAGACTGAGTGCTTCTACTGCAAAGGGACTGGTCACTGGAAGCGGAACTGCCCCAAGTATTTGGCGGATAAGAAGGATGGCAAAGTGAAAGGTATATTTGATATACATATTATTGATGTGTACCTTACTAGTGCTCGCAGTAGTGCCTGCGTATTTGATACTGGTTCTGTTGCTCATATTTGCAACTCAAAACAGGGGCAACGGATTAAGCGAAGATTGGCTAAGGACGAGGTGATGATGCGCGTGGGAAATGGTTCCAAAGTCGATGGGATCACCGTCGGCACGCTACCTCTACATCTACCTTAGGGATTAGTTTTAGACCTGAATAATTGTTATTTGGTGCCAGCGTTAAGCATGAATATTATATCTGGATCTTGTTTGATGCGAGACGGTTATTCATTTAAATCAGAGAATAATGGTTGTTCTATTTATATGAGTAATATCTTCTACGGTCATGCACCCTTGACGAGTGGTCTATTTTTATTGAATCTCGATAGTAGTGATACACATATTCATAGTGTTGAAGCCAAAAGACATAAGTTTAGTAATGATAGTGCAACTTATTTGTGGCACTGCCGTTTAGGTAATATTGGTGTAAAGCGCATGTAGAAACTCCATGCTGATGGGCTTTTGGAATCACTTGATTATGAATCACTTGATGCTTGCGAACCATGCCTCATGGGCAAGATGACTAAGACTCCGTTCTCCGGAAGAATGGAGCGAGCAACAGACTTATTGGAAATAATACATACTGATGTATGTGGTCCGATGAGTGTTGAGGCTTGCGGCGGGTATCGTTATTTTCTGACCTTCACAGATGATTTGAGCAGATATGGGTATATCTACTTGATGAAACATAAGTCTGAAACATTTGAAAAGTTCAAAGAATTTCAGAGTGAAGTGGAAAATCGTCGTAACAAAAAAAATAAAGTTTCTACGATCTGATCATGGAGGTGAATATTTGAGTTACGACTTTGGTCTTCATTTGAAACAATGCGGAATAGTTTCGCAACTCACGCCACCCGGAACACCACAACGTAATGGTGTGTCCGAACGTCGTAACCGCACTTTACTAGATATGGTGTGATCTATGATGTCTCTTACTGATTTACCGCTATCGTGTTGGGGTTATGCTTTAGAGACAGCTGCATTCACGTTAAATAGGGCACCATCTAAATCCATTGAGATGACGCCATATGATATGTGGTTTGGCAAGAAACCCAAGTTGTCGTTTCTTAAAGTTTGGGGCTGTGATGCTTATGTGAAAAAGCTTCAACCTGATAAGCTCGAACCCAAATCGGAGAAATGTGTCTTCATAGGATACCCAAAGGAGACTGTTGGGTACACCTTCTATCACATATCCGAAGGCAAAATATTCGTTGCTAAGAATGGATCCTTTTTAGAGAAGGAGTTTCTCTCGAAAGAAGTGACTGGGAGGAAAGTAGAACTTGATGAGGTAATTGTACCTGCTCCCTCATTGGAAAGTAGTTCATCACAGAAATCAGTTCCAGTGATTCCTACACCAATTAGTGAGGAAGCTAATGATGATTATCATGAAGCTTCTGATCAAGTTACTACCGAACCTCGTAGGTCAACCAGAGTAAGATCCGCACCAGAGTGGGACGGTAATCTAGTTCTGGACGTCATGTTACTTGACCATGACGAACCTACAAACTATGAGGAAGCGATGATGAGCCCAGATTCCGCGAAATGGCTTGAGGCCATGAAATCGGAGATGGGATCCATGTATGAGAACCAAGTGTGGACTTTGGTTGACTTGCCTGATGATCGGCAAGCCATAGAAAATAAATGGATTTTCAAGAAGAAGACTGACGCTGGCGGTAATGTTACTGTCTATAAAGCTCAACTTGTTGCGAAAGGTTTTCGACAAGTTTAAGGAGTTGACTACGATGAGACCTTCTCACCCGTTGCGATGCTTAAGTCCGTCTGAATCATGTTAGCAATTGCCCTATTTTATGATTATGAAATTTGGCAAATGGATGTCAAAACTGCATTCCTGAATGGATTTCTGGAAGAAGAGTTGTATATGATGCAACCAGATGGTTTTGTCAATCCGAAGAGTGCTAACAAAGTATGCAATCTCCAGCGATCCATTTATGGACTGGTGCAATCCTCTCGGAGTTGGAATAAACGTTTTGATAGTGTGATCAAAGCATATGGTTTTATACAGACTTTTGGAGAAGCATGTATTTACAAGAAACGTGAGTGGGAGCTCTGTAGCATTTCTAATATTATATGTGGATGACATATTGTTGATTGGAAATGATATAGAATTTCTGGATAGCATAAAAGGATACTTGGACAAGAGTTTTTCTATGAAAGACCTCGATGAAGCTGCTTACATATTGGGCATCAAGATCTATAGAGATAGATCAAGACGCTTAATTGGACTTTCACAAAGCACATACCTTGATAAGATTTTGAAGAAGTTCAAAATGGATCAGTTAAAAAAATGGTTCTTGCCTGTGTTACAAGGTGTGAACTTGAGTGAGACTCAATGCCCGACCACTGTAGAAGATAGAGAGAAAATGAAAGTTATTCCCTATGCCTCAGCCATAGGTTCTATCATGTATGCAATGTTGTGTACCAGACGTAATGTGTGCCTTGCTAAAAGTATAGTAGGGAGGTACCAAAGTAATCCAGGGGTGGATCACTGGACAGCGGTAAAAAACATCCTGAAATACCTGAAAAGTACTAAGGATATGTTTCTCGTTTATGGAGGTGACGAAGAGCTCGTTGTAAATGGTTACGTCGATGCAAGCTTTGACACTGATCCGGATGACTCTAAGTCACAAAATGGATACATATTTATATTGAATGGTGGAGCTGTCAGTTGGTGCAGTTCCAAACAGAGCGTCGAGGCGGGATCTACGTGTGAAGCAGAGTACATAGCTGCTTCAGAAGCAACGAATGAAGGAGTCTGGATGAAGGAATTCATATCCGATCTAGGTGTCATACCTAGTGCATCGGGTCTAATGAAAATCTTTTGTGACAATACTGGTGCAATTGCCTTGGCAAAGGAATCCACATTTCACAAAGACCAAGCACATCAAGAGACACTTCAATTCCATCTGTCATCAAGTGTCGGAAGGGGACATAGAGATTTGCAAGATACATACGGATCTAAATGTTGCAGTCCCGTTGACTAAGTAAGCCTCTCTCACGAGCAAAACATGATCACCACCAAGACTCCATGGGTGTTAGAATCATTACTGTGTAATCTAGATTATTGACTCTAGTGAAAGTGGGAGACTGAAGGAAATGTGCCCTAGAGGCAATAATAAAGTTATTATTGACATTTCCTTATATCATGATAAATGTTTATTATTCATGCTAGAATTGTATTATCGGAAACTTAGTACATGTGTGAATACATAGACAAACAGAGTGTCCCTAGTATGCCTATACTTGACTAGCTTGTTTATCAAAGATGGTTATGTTTCCTAGCCATTGACATGTGTTGTCATTTCATGAACAGGATCACATCATTAGAGAATGATGTGATGGACAAGACCCATCCTTTAGCTTACCATTATAATCGTTTAGTTTGTTGCTATTGCTTTCATCATGACTTATACATGTTCCTCTAACTATGAGATTATGCAACTCCCGAATATCGGAGGAACACTTAGTGTGCTATCAAACGTCACAATATAACTGGGTGATTATAACGATGCTCTACAGGTGTCTCTGATGGTGTTTGTTGAGTTGGCATAGATTGAGATTAGGATTTGTCACTCCGATTGTCGGAGAGGTATCTCTGGGCCCTCCCGATAATGCACATCACTATAAGCCTTGCAAGCAATGTGACTAATGACTTAGTTGTGGGACGATGCATTACGGAACGAGTAAATAGACTTGCCGGTAACGAGATTGAACTAGGTATGGTGATACCGACGATCGAATCTCGGGCAAGTAACATACCGATGACAAAGGGAACAACACATGTTGTTGTGCGGTTTGACCGATAAAGATCTTCGTAGAATATGAAGGAGCCAATATGAGAATCCAGGTTCACTATTGGTTATTGACCGGAGAGGTGTCTCGGTCATGTCTACATAGTTCTCGAACCCGTAGGGTCCACACGCTTAACGTTTGATTACGATTGGTATTATGAGTTTATGTGATTTGATGTACCGAAGGTTGTTCGGAGTCCCGAATGTGATCACGGACATGACGAGGACTCTCGAAATGGTCGAGACATAAAGATTGATATATTGGACCATGTTGTTCGGACACCGGAAGTGTTCCGGAGAGTTTCGGATAAAACCGTAGTGTCGGGGGGTTACCGGAACCCCCCCGGGAAGTTATGCGCCTTAGTGGGCCTTAGGGGAGAGAGAGGGCCGCAACCAAGAGGTGGCGTGTGCCCCGCCCCCCAAGGGGAGTCCGAATAGGACTAGGGGAGGGGGGCGTGATCCCTCTTTCCCTCTCCCTCTCCCTCTCCTTCCTTCTTCTCCTAGTTGGACTAGGAAAGGGGGGAACCTATTCCTACTTGGAGTAGGATTCCCCCCCCCCCATGGGCGCGCCCCTTGTGGCCGGCCGGCCTCCTCCTCCCCTCCTTTATATACGGGGGAGGGGGCACCCCATAGACACACAAGTTGATCTTTTGCCGTGTGCGGTGCCCCCCTCCACAGTTTTACACCTCGATCATATCGTCGTAGTGCTTAGGCGAAGCCCTACGCCGGTAACTTCATCATCACCATCACCATGCCGACGTGCTGACGGAACTCTCCCTCGGCCTCAGCTGGATCTAGAGTTCGAGGGACGTCACCGAGCTGAACGTGTGCAGATCGCGGAGGTGCCGTGCGTTCGGTACTTGATCAGTTGGATCGCGAAGACGTTCGACTACATCAACCGTGTTACTTAACGCTTCCGCTTTCGGTCTACGAGGGTACGTGGACACACTCTCCCCGCTCCTTTCTATGCTTCTCCTAGATAGAGCTTGCGTGATCGTAAGATTTTTTTGAAATACTACATTTCCCAACAGGAAGGAGCACATCAAGCTTCCGAACTGGACGCCTCTGCCTCCACCTCCTCCTCCGGCGAGTCAGGGCACTCCGCCTCCTCCTATTCCTCCTCCGGCAAGTGATCAGGGCACTCCGCCTCCTTCTCCGGCAGCTCCGGCGCGTGGCGGCACTCTGTCTCCTTCTCCGCCTGCTCCGGCGCGTCTGAGCAGACCATCTTCTCCTCCGCCTCGTCAGCAACGGCGGAAGATAACCGCCACCACTCCGGCTGCTCCGGCGCATCGTAGCACTCTGCCTCCTTCTCTGCCTTGTAAGCAACGAAGGAAGACAGCCGCCGACGCTCCGGCTGCTCCAACGTCTAGCAGTACAGCCAGAGGTGGGACGCAATACAGATTCGGTCCATCTCTCAAAGCTCTAGAGAAAGTTACCGTACGAGAGGACCTTGGAGGAAAACGCAAAGATCTGTGAAGCCCATGTGAAGGAATTCTTTGAAACGTGAAGAGCTAAGAAACATCCACCTTCGGAGGAGAAGATAGGTTTCGTGAAAGTTCGGCGCACTATCAGTGCCCTGAAGCAACCACAACCGCCTTCGCCGGATGACAACCATGTCCGCTGTCTTAAAAAGACATTGCAAGAAGTGCGCCAGTCGGGAACTACTTCAAGTGAAAAAGGTTAGCAGAACGAAGAAGTGGGAAAAAAATCCCCAGCTCGGAGAACAGGAGAACCAATCGTGCCCCCCGCTCAAGGTGTCTAGCGATATCCTCGCAAATATGCCGAGGATGGTGCCCGTACCAATCCTGGTGATTACCTGCCCGACGATGCACATTTTGATACAATGGAGGTGGACGAATTCAGATACCGGTACGGGAAGCCTCTCGTCAAAGATGGAACTGTTGCTCTAACAACGATGATGCGAAGATTCCATGAATGGTACATGAAAACCTGCAGCGAGTCTGGGAAGGATGCTTTGTCGATGAGAATTAAAGGGGACCACGACTTCACTAGACTAGAACTGTTAACTATTGATTTTGACGAGTTTTTCTAGTTCTACAATCTAAAGGCCCTGGACAAATCACTTGTGGCTTGCTACTGTCTGTAAGTACTACTTTATGTAATTAAGTCTCTATATATATAGCTCAGCTCTTTCATTGCATGTATATATAATTATCCTCACTATATTATGCAGATTGAAGATCGTCGAATGCGGAAGCACAAATCTATGACATTGGGTTCATTAGCCTAAATATCATACATGAATGGACTGTTAAAAGGAATGTCTCAGAAACCAAGGACAACTTGCTCAAATCGTTGCTCAAAAATCAAAGCAAAGATAAAATACTCTTTCCTTACAACTTCAAGTGAGTGTTACTGTCTTGTGCATATTTGGTTTCCCTTATTACACGAGGTTATAGTAATGTAACTAATGAGTTATGCATGTGTGCGTAACTACCACTTTATTCTCCTAGATATTTAGCTTGAGCAGGGACTAGTAACTGTCTTAGACTCGAGACGAAAAGATCCCCAGGAGTATGCAAACATGACTGAAATGCTCCAGAAGTAAGTTCAATCGATTATTATCGCACCATATCGGCAATTTTGTTCATTTCCTGATATCAAGTAATTATTTTCTTTGTCTGGCAGCGTTTGGAAAGAGTTCACCACAATTTCTCCGGGACTGCTGGCCGAGCTGAAATTTAAACACCTGAAAGTAAGTACTACTACCTAGTTTCGCGCATCTCCTATTGATTCTAGCTAGTTTCATCAATACCATTTAGCATGCTTACTTATCAGTTTCATTGACCACAATTTCTCGTAAAGTCCTTGTGGCAAGAAAGCGAGAATAATTTCTGTGGATACTACGTTTGCGAGTTCATCTACAACGAGGCGACCAAGAATAAGCGGGGCTACTCTAAAAAACAGTATGAAGTGCGTAAGAAAAAATATTCACAATCTTATTTTATTACCATCATTTGTGTTGAGTTTCATTCATACACATGTATTGACCCTCTTCTTCAATTTAGATCTGGCAGATGCGGGATGATCTCCTACCACAAGATCGCATAAAAGCAATTCAAGAGGAATTGGCGGGATTCTTTCTTGACCACGTCATCAATAAAGCCGGAGAATACCATGTGGAACTTGACTTCAGATGTTAGGGATTGTAAGAGATCTTATATTGTATATATGTAGCTAGTAGCGTCGGATAGATATACGAAAACTTGTTTTTCGACCAATCTCTCGGAGAAGGAGAGGTCGATCACTTCTCTTTGTATATGTTCATGACGATCTTCTGTACTTAATGGTTTCCTTCATTTTCTTACTAGCTAGCGTGTCGAGTCATCTCTATATGTATAGTACGTAGCGTTGACGAAGCACGGAGATAAGAGAGATCACTTCTCTCTAGCTATTAGCGAGCTAACACAATATATGAAACCCCCAAATTAACCCTCCAAAACCCCCAACCCTCCCCCCCTATAAAAAAATAAAACCCCAGCTCCCGAGCTGCTGACGCGTGGATGCTCTTTGGTCCCGGTTTGTGTTACCAACTGGGACTAAAGGCCCTCCTGCCTGGGCTCGCCACAGCGGCCACGTGGAGCCACATCTGTCCGGGTTTGTAAGTGAACCGGGACTAAAGGTATTGGGCTTTAGTCCCGACCCTTTAGTCCACTACAAGAAATATGTTAACTTGTGACCTTGACTATTGGTCATTGAATGGTCATTATTTTCCATTTGTGACCTTTTTGTGACCAAAACAGATGGTCAAAAGCTGACGGTCGTAAACTGAAATTAACGACCTTCTCTGTGAGAAGGTCGTAGACGTTTACGACCAAAATATGCCTACTATTTTGTTTTGGTCACTAGCAGCCTCCCCAGGCCACGTAGGCATCCGACGTGGCAATCTGATGTGGCACAAGAATCAGCCCGGTCCAATTCGGTGTTTTACATGGGCCGAGCCCATTAATTCAGCCCATTTATATATTTTTTCCTATGAATTTTTTGTCAGCTAAATGGACCAAGCCCAACATAGAAGCCTTTTTATTTTGGGGCCATGGCCTTTTTGTCTCAACAATTTCATTTTTTTATTTTTTATCTAAATTGGGTTCACTAGTCAGGTGGGTCCCCATTGTCAGGTTCTAGTACTGGGTTCTAGCCATCAGGGCAATACTCTTCATTTTTTTATTTCACGCAAATAAATACCTGGTATTTAAATTGGCACACAGAAAACACACAAAATACTTCAAATATTATCAACCATCAAAGTTCTACATCATATAACACACATACAATGCAATCAGCATCAAGTTTACAATCATATAACAAACTTCACAAGTGTACAATCACATGAGCCAGGTTCTGCTACATCATACACACATACAAATAGGAGCAGTATAAAGGGCTTCATTAATGCAAAACTTGACAGTTGACAACAGTGTTAGAACTATGCTTCCTCCGACTTCTTTGTCCTAATGCTCACGAAGAAACATGAAAGCCCAGCATCTGCACGTTACAGAACAAAATGTTTAGGAACAAAATAGAAGTAAATCTAACAGCATATTTAACAATAAATAACGGAATTATTTTTCAAAAAAACAATAAATAACAGAATAATGAAGTTAATGTGACATTTTAGAATCAACTTGACAGTTGACAGCAATGTTTGCATTGGACACATCCAAAACTAAAATTCTACATAAATGCCTAAATTCCAATGCCCAATACCTTAGTTTAGTAAACACTAAGCATGGTACATAGTAAAGATTTGACACAACCAGAACTGAAATCATTTACTCTGTCAAGCAACAATGATGCAGCACACAAGAAAAGAGAGATGCACAACGGAGCAACATCGTATATCACACAATATGGATACTGCCAGCTCACCGAAGAACTTGTGGTCACCGCCGTACACAGCCGCCATAACGCCGGTCACCTTGTTGATCTTGTACTTGAAATTCTCTACCTGCAGGTTTTTCCACTGCAGCTCGGTATTTGCTCAACCGTATGTGTACATGCATCAGGGCCTACATATATTATTCTAGTCAATATTCTTAGCTAACTGTGATGTAATGAAAATAATTACTTAAGAACTTGGGGTAAAAATTGATTTTAGACATCAAAATTAGCAGCGCTCATTTCAACCATGTTCAGATAAACTTGAGGTAAATTAGCAGTAATGATATTAGTTACAAGCTAGGTGTGTAACTGCTGTCAACACCACCACCACCAGAGAAACGCAAGATAAGCATCAACACCACCATGATCTCGATATTAGCCACCCCATATCACCAGAGCATCACAGGAGCACATATATAAAGCAAGTACACGTGGACAGCTCTTGTGAGACCACGAACCGCATGAATTTATCACCAGAGAGCTCCAGTAGGAGTTGATGCTTCGTTACAGTATCTAGCAGCAACTAGTAGAGCCGCACATCCAACCCAAATCATGGAGAAGGGCATGCAGGAGCTACATCAGAGAAGAAGTTACGGGGAGGAGCTCACCAGAGGGAGGTTGTAACCGTAGTAGAGGCTCAGCCACACCACGGTTGTGCTGCGACCATCACCACATCCAGGAGAGGGTTTGGAAGACGCTGAAGCACCACTGCGGTGACCAGGGCAAGCGCCGGGCACAGTGGCGCCATCCCTGCA
Source organism: Aegilops longissima (assembly GCA_021605205.1). Taxonomy (NCBI): domain Eukaryota; kingdom Viridiplantae; phylum Streptophyta; class Magnoliopsida; order Poales; family Poaceae; genus Aegilops; species Aegilops longissima. The sequence goes on from CM038680.1 coordinate 593,973,774, forward strand.
GAAGAGAGGGAAAAATGACAAGATGAGATAGTGTTCATATCATTAGGAAGAAATAGGCCATTGTATATCTCACATAAGAAGATCTGCTACTATGCACAACACAAGCACCCACTTGCACTTGGTATATTTCTATATCTAGGACACCCATCACTCACAACACTTGGGCTAGTCTACTGTATAGACCTGTTTGCAATAGGAGCCAATGGAACTGAAACAAAAGTAGCACATGAACAAACAGCGAAAGAAATAGAAGGACGACCTTGCGTGGTGGCCGGGGTGGACGATGGTGTCCTTCTTCTCAGCTCAGGCGTCCTCCTGCACCAAATCGAACAGAAAAATGTTGAAGAATGTCTAATAACTAAACATACATGTATATATATAATATAGAAGCAACAGAAGCACACACACACACACACACACACACACACACACACACACACACACACACACACACACACACACACACACACACACACACACACACACACACACACACACACACACACACACACACACACACACACACACATATATATATATATATATATATATATATATATATATATATATATATATCCTATTTCTGACTATAACAATTTCAGCAAAACTGGTTCAGTCACAAGCAGATTAGCACCCCCAATAATGAAATAGTATTATGTATCTTTAAAGGTTGCAGTTTAAATCACTCGAATCCATCTCAGATATATAATGTGGCCATATCACATTTCTTTCTTCCGGCAGCCATGAGAGATTATCGGGTGTGCAGCCACGATAGTGGATCTGGCCTCAGATTAGCATTAGCACATTGATCCTAGTCACCCAATCAGAATAAACCCCCCAATCCCACTTCCCACAAGACTGCCAAGATATGAGCCAACGTTATACAGGACAACAACTACATGATCGAATATATAAAGGTAACATGTCAAACTAGCCCGATTCACATGTTGAATGGACAGCAAGCAAGCATGCACTCTATTTGACGGTACAAAGTTGTGCAAGCAAGCATGCACTATATAACATAGACAACAAGTTCAGAGATTCAGTGTATAAGCGGAAACCAGGAACCAAGGATTCAACTCCAAGAACTCACCCACGAGGCCACCACCCACGAGGCCAGGATCGGCACTGGAAGCGGGGACAACTAGTGCCGGAGAAGATGAGGGACTGGAGACGAGAGCAGTGGTACCCTAGTTCAAGTCGGAGGAGACGAGGATGGTGTCTGTGACCCGGGTCCGGCAGCTCGGGGCGTCTGTGGTTCAGGCCAGGTGTCCTCAACCTTAGCGGACAATGGGGGCCGGCGGCTGCGTGGCGGCCGGTGGGAGGGCCAGTTTGGGGCAGGGGGTCACGGTCTGCTGCTGCCATTGCCGCTGCGTATCCCAGATCGAATTGAACCGAACCTACAACACTAGATTGAATCGAATCAAACCAAGGGGGAAACATGGTAATCAGAGAGAGAATTAAGGAGGGGGATCCAGGAAGAAGAGAGCTCACCTCTCCATGGCCATCGATGGAGGTTAGAGGAGGGAGGCCCTCGCTGCCACGCCGCGGATCCGTCCATGTCACGGCGGTTAACGACCAGAGGAGCCTCGTCCGCGACAAGGAGGTCGAAACCCTAGCCGTCAGAGGGTGGCGCGTGGCCGCTGTAGGATGCGCACGTTGGATCTGGTTCGAGGGTAGGATGAAGCAGGAGTGGAAAGGATGCCGACGGTGGAGTGGAGGCCGGGGTGGTCGCTCGTGGCTGCAGGAAGATGTGCCCGTCGGATCTGAGTGGAAGAGACGGAGGAGGCCGGTGAGGTTGGGCGGCTCGCTTGATCTGCTGAGGGGGCGACTGTGTGGTGGAAGGGAGGGGCGGCGGAGGAGGAATCTAGATCAGGAAGGGGGCGGCGGCGAGGAGATGGGGACGAGGGAGGAAGGGGGCAACGGGGGGAGGGGTCGATCTGAGCTAGGGTTTGGGCTGCGGGTGGGGGTATCTCCTTTTCTTTTCTTTTTTTCTTCTTTCTGTAGATAGATGGATGGATGGATGTCGGATGGAGAGATGGATGGATGGATTGTAGCGACCTGACCCAAAATCGGTCAAATCTCTGTGTATGTACCATCCCAAGATCATGCTGGTACTCACAGTACATCGATAAAGTAATCAAAGTTCAATCACACCTGAATATCATTAATCGATTCTCATATAGAGTCTTTATTACAAGGGAATAAATTCGCTCAAGGCCAACTCATGAGAAATAAACTATAATGCTGCGAAGCGTCGAAGATAAGCGAGTCCATCCGACTCAAAGGGCAATCGCCAAGCGCGAGCGTAGCCTCACTCGATCGAATATATCTACGCAACATAATACGTTGCAGCCGTGTAGGTCAGCTTTTGGAATAAGTGGCAAGTCATGAAGAATAACAATAATAAAGTTACTAACACTATATGCATTTTGGCTGTGGAGCTCTAAGTTTCATCATTTTGCGTAAAGCCAATTTTATCCTACTACAGTGGACTTATTTACAAAATTACTACAAATTGTTGGTAGTTATTGAGATGGTTCCGCCAACCAATATCTCGTTCCCAAATTATTATTAAGTCATAAACCCATCAAATTAATTCATTAGAATTAAGTGTTGAGATATCCGAATACTTCCAAGGTCCAGATGCTCAAATGTCCGTAACCGGGGACACGGCTAATCGATTAGGTTATAACACTCTGCAGAGGTTTATGACTTTCCCGCAAGAATCATTCCTCCTTTAAAGTCTTCGCACTTCATGGTGTTTGAAGACGGACGAATGAAACAGGTCTTCCAAAGAGTTCTTCCGCCACCGCCGGTACCCATCCAACCCTACCGCTCGTCTACTTCTCGTAGTACCGCCCAGCCAGCTTCACTACAAGGGTCAACCCAGCCAGAGCCCATAATGGCTTGCGGCTGCACAGTAAGCTTCCGGTCATGGGGCATCCATCCTTCTCTTCGTGGCTGGGTGAAGCTTTCGCAGGATGTCATGGCGCTTCTCCATGCATCCCGCCACCACTGGGTGCTCCAGGTGCCCGTCAACCGCCCTCCACCCAAAGAGTGATTTTCCAAGTCCATCTTGATCATTGTAGTCCATGGGTTGTCATCATCATTGACTCTCACATCTTGCTTATGGATTTCACTCACCACAAATCCGTCTCACGAGCATAGCAAAATAACTACTACGTCCCGGGCCATGGTAACAAGGGATTGGTTCATCCTACCACATGATACTACTCAAGTTTAATGACTTCAAGATTTCACTACTGCATGCAATGGTGGGGTGGTGACAACTACTAATGCACAAAAACATAGGTATAGAAATAACATGATCAAAACTTGCCTTCGATGATCCTCGTAAGCTAAAGAGTCGAGTAGCAAGCTTCAGACTCAGGAACTCTACCGAGACAAACAATAACTTAATAAGCACAAGGCAAGAGGATCACACAAGATAACAAAAGTAACATATCACAACAAAACAATCAAAAACAAAATCAAAAGGAAAACCCAAAGAAATCCAATTCAAAGTTTTCCCTATTCCAAACAATAGTAAAAATGGTTTTATAAAACAAAATTCCTCAACATGACCTAATCATGGTTTTAGGTTAACTTAACAGAAAAGGATTAACTAAGTAGTTAGGAGCAAAAAGAATTAATTAAAATCTATTATAAAACTCATTTTAGGCCTAATCCAATTTCTATTAAGAAAAATAATTTAAAATTTTATTAATTATAAATAAAAGTTCATCTAATGGAATGACAGAAACTAACCTAGAATAACTAATCACAAGTTAAAAATAAATTAATTTACTAATTAATTAATTAGGAAAACAGGAACTAATCAATTAATTAGGATTAATAGGATTCTGCCTAGAATTAATTATTTATAAATCCTAAAATACCAAAGTTAATTTCTAGGGTTTGGCAATATCAAAATAAAGTGATTGCAAAAGAATCATGCAAAAATAATTTTCTAACTAAAACTATAGCAGATTTGCTATTCTGACTAAAACAATATTAAAGCATTTTTAATTATTTTTAACATAGCTAAATATATGTTTTTCAGAAACTACATAAAATTTGCAATCCAACAAAAAAAGAATCACTCAAAAATATTAAACAGAATAAAAGATATACATTTTTGAAAATTGAAACTATTCGGCTAAAACAGAAAATCAAAATAAAAAGAAAAAGCCCAATGGGCCTATACCGTGCACTAGGCGTAGTTTAGTCTAAACGGGCCTAGGGTTAACTAACAACGAACCGGTCTAAACAAAATAAACCTAACTTAAAAAATAAACCGCTCGGCCGTCCGGTTTTCTAACTAAAACTTACCCCTTGGGGCTTCTAATCCTAACCTAGGTTTAGGATCTAACAGTGGAGGGGGATGCTGGGGCTTACGGACTGACGACGGCGGCGGCGGCGAGAGTGCTCGGGGTCCGAAGGTCGGCGAGCTTCAGCGAGACGTCGGGAGATCTTGGAGCTCGGGGAGGTTGGTGGTGTTGGGGGGGGGGTCGGGGTGCACCAGGCGGCGACGGCGAGGTTTGGCGGCGGAGGTGAGCTCGGTGCTCGGTGACGTCGATCGGGAGGGTGAGGGTGCGCGAGCTCTCGGGGAATGGGGTGCGGGGGCTTGGCTTATATAGCGGGGCCTCGGCTCCTCTTCGGAAGGGATCGGGCGTCGGGGATCCGGATCCTTGGGATCCGTGGATCTCCGCGAGGCTCAAGCGTGGGCGAGGGGAAGACGACGGGTGGGGGCCACGGGTCGCTGAGAGGAGAGAGGAGGGTTGGTCGGGTGGCCGGTCCCCGGGGTTTCGGGGCGGGGGCGGGAGGCAGCACTGGCTGGCTCTCACTGGCCTGGCCTCAGTGGGGCGGGCTTTTGGGCAGTCAAAGGAGTGGCCGAGGGGCGAGGTGGCGCTGGCTGGGCCTGGGTGGCCTGGCTGGCGCCCGAAAAGTTTTTCCTTTATTTTTTTAATTAAAACAAAACCAAAAATAAAACCTAAACTATAAATATTTTATATAGGGTATATATATACCAAAATGATCAGGGGAATATTCCCTTTCATTTGAACATTTTTCCAAAGGCAAAATCCAAACTTTATGAAAATCCATTTTTTCAAATTCAAATAAAACTCAGATTTGAATTCCAATTCTTTTGGCAATGTTTCCTCGATATTTTGGAGTGTCATGTTTGCTCCTCTCATACTTTTGATCAAGTATTTATCGGGCTTAGTTTTTGAATTGTTTCCCACATGCCAAAGTTTGGAAATTCAAATTCCAACTCAAATAGCTCAAACTTCAAATGGCATTCAAATTCAAACAGGATGCATAGGATGCTTATCTATAATTGTAAAACATTCCAAATAGGGAAATTTGGGATGTTACAAACCTACCACCTTAAGATGAATCTCCCTCGAGATTCGGGTTGGCTAGCAATAGGTGCGGATGGTCTCGACGAAGGTCTTCTTGGCGCTCCTGTGTGGCTTCTTCCTCGGTGTGGTGACTCCACAGCACCTTGCAAAACTTGATGACTTTGCTGCGGGTGACTCGCTTGCAGTCTCGAGAATTTTGACGGGTTTCTCCTTGTAAGTCAAATCACCGCTGCTGTATGGCCTCTAGGGGCCTTGTGTCTCTCAACGGAACATCGGCCATGTCTCGCATGGCACTTCTTCAACCGAGAAACGTGAAAGACATCATGAACTCCGGACAATCCTTCCGCAATTCCAACTTGTATGCAACTTCTCCACGACGCTCGAGGATTTTGTAGGGCCAATGAATCGGGTGCTAGCTTTCCTTGACTCCAAACCTCTTGATTCCACGAAGTGAGACACACGAAGGTATGCTCGGTCTCCCACTTCGTAAGTCACCTCCTTGCGCTTCATCGTCGGCATAACTCTTACGTCGTGGATCGTGCTATCTTGAGCCGGTCTCGAATCAGCTTGACTTTCTCTTCGAATCCTTGATAAGATCGGAACCGAAAAGTGATCGATCTCCAACACTATCCCACAAAGAATGGTGTTCGCACCTCCTTCCGTATAGAGCTTCGAAGGGCCATCTTCAAACTGGATCGATAATCTGTTGTTGTATGAGAACTCTGCGTAAGGCAAGTTATCATCCCAGCTAGACCCATAGTCTAGCACACAAGCTCTCAACATGTCCTCCGAATTTGATTGACTCTCTCGGTCCGTCCATCATGCGTGGATGAAAAGCTGTATCAATTCCAGCCTCGCACTCCAAAGTTTCATGCAATTGCTTCCAAAACTTTGAGGTAAACTGCGTTCCTCCATCGACACGATTTTCCTCGGAACTCCATGCGAGACATACGATCCTGGTCATGTATATCTTGGCCAACTTGGCACTGGTATAGGTAGTCTTCACGGAATGAAGTGAGCTACCTTAGTCAAACGATCAACTACTACCCAGATGGAATCATAACCTGAACGGGTCCCGGTAATCCTGTGATGAAATCCATACCAAGTTTCTCCCATTTCCAATCGGGAATCGGCAAAGGTTGAAGTAACCTGCTGGCTTCGATGTTCTGCCTTTACACGCTGGCAAACATCGACACGGCTACGTATTCGCAATGTCCTTCTTCATACCGTCCACCGTAAACTTTGCTTCAAATCCAGGTACATCTTGGTATTGCCGGGTGAATCGAGTACGGGAATCATGAGCTTCTGAAGAATTAGCTTCCGAGCTCGGGATCATTGGGCACATATATACGATCCTCAAACCATATAGTTCCATGTTCATCCTTTCGAATCCTTTAGCTTTTCCTTCCTCCATCTTTTGCTTAATCTCATCGATTTCCTTGTCCGACTTACGGGCTTCACGAATCCTTTCGGTCAAGGTGGACTGAACTTCCGAGTTGCGACAAATCCTTTCGAACTATCTCCGATCGGAGATCTCGAGGTCATCGACCAACTCCGGGTAATCCTCCTGCGGTAAGAGTGTTCACATAACTCTTATGGCTCAAAGCATCTGCTACAACATTGGCTTTACCGGGTGGTAGTGCAGCCTCATGTCATAGTCCTTTATCAACTCTAGCCATCTCCTCTGTCTGAGGTTCAATTCCTTCTGCGTGAAGATATATTTCAGACTCTTGTGATCCGTGTAAACATCACAACGATTTCCAATGAGGAAATGTCTCCAGGTCTTGAGTGCATGCACTACAGCTGCCAACTCTAAATCATGCGTGGCATAATTCATCTCATGAGGCCGTAGCTGTCTGGAGGCATACGCTACAACCTTACCTTCCTGCATCAATACTCCTCCGAGTCCTTGGCGAGAAGCGTCACAATAGACCTGGTATTCCTTATGTATGTCCGGCAATATCAATACTGGAGCTGTGACCAACCGTTTCTTCAATTCCTGAAAACTGGCCTCACATTCCTTGGTCCAAACATACTTGGCTTCCTTCTTCAACAGCTCAGTCATGGGCTTGGCAATCTTCGAGAAGTTCTCAATGAACCTCCGATAATATCCTGCAAGTCCGAGAAAACTGCGGATCTCCTTGATCGAGGTGGGTGACGCCATTCGGTGACTGATTCAACCTTGGCGGGATCAACTGCTATTCCTTCTCCTGAAATAACATGTCCGAGGAATCCAACTTCCTTCAACCAAAATTCACATTTGCTGAATTTGGCATACAGTGATGTTCTCAAGTTTCTCCGAACTAGACGCAAATGTTCCTTATGCTCTTCCTCGCTCTTGGAGAATATCAATATGTCATCGATGAACACCACGACAAACTTGTCCAAGTACTCCATGAATACCTTGTTCATCAAATTCATGAAGTATGCAGGAGCATTAGTCAATCCAAATGACATGACGGTATACTCGTATAAACCATACCTGGTGGTGAATGCTGTTTTGGGTATATCCTTTTCACGAATTTTCAATGGTGATACCTCGATCAAGATCGATCTTAGAGAATACCTTGGCTCCAACAAGCTGATCAAACAAGTCATTGATCATGGGCAGAGGGTACTTGTTCTTGATGGTTACTTCGTTCAATGCACGGTAATCCACAACCATCCTCAAGCTTCCATCCTTCTTCTCTACCAAAAGAACTGGGCTCCCCAAGGTGATGAGCTTGGACGAATATATCCTTTTTCCAATAACTCATTTATTTGCTCCTTGATCTCTTTCAACTCATTCGGTGGCATCCGATAAGGTCTCTTAGATATTGGGGCTGTGCCGGGCAATAACTCAATCGAAACTCAATGTCTCGTCGGTGGCATTCACCGTAATTCCTCCGGAACACATCGGGAAATTCTTGCACTACTGGCACTTCCTCCTGAACAACTCCCGTGAGGGAATGCACCTGATTCTTCATCTGGCTGTGCCGGGCTACATACTTGATCCTCTTCTGCTCCGGGGTGGTGAGCAGAATAGACTTCTTGGCGATCAATGTTCCTTCATACTTTGACAACCAATCCATGCCTAGGATTACATCCAAGGTCTGAGTTTCCAACACTATGAGTTCTACGGGAAATTTGTGGTTCCCGATGTTGAGGTTTGCAGGACAGCTTAAACCTGCCATCATTTCTCCTCCTGCGGAACTGACGCGGAGGGGGCTTCTAAGGGTTCTAGTGCGTAATCCGTACTTATCCACAACTACCCTTGATATGAATGAATCGTTGCACCGTAATCAAAGCAGAACCAAAACTGAACGTGAATTCAATAAAACTTACCAACCACGATTTCCGGTTGATCATAGACGTTCTCCACGCCGATGTGATTCACTTGAGCACGAGGGAAGGATTGGGCTTCTTCACTGAGCCTCCATTGCCATTCCTGTTCCTCCGCTTGGCCTCGGGCAGTCGGTGGCGAGTGCCCTGCCTTCCGCACTTGAAGCGGTGATGTGGCTCAGATCCTTTGAGCCGGGCAGAACGGTGTTGATTGCCATTACCACTGCCATTGCCATTGCCATGGCCTGACTTGTTGTCCTGGCTGCGGTTGTTTCCATTTCCACCATGGTTATGACCTCCATGGTTGTGATGGATGTGCCCTCCGAGTACGGTGCATAGCGGGCTTCACGAGCTCTGAATTGTGCTTCCCCGGCTGTACTTCCTCTTGCGGCTCTCTATCTGCTGCTGCTTGCCTTCCGGATGGTGGCCTTGTCTACCAGCTCCGGTAGTTGTTGAAAGTAGCCACAATAAGCTGCATGCTCAATTCATCATTTAGTCCTCAAGGAACTTCTCACGCTTGGCGGCATCGGTGGCCACATCATCGGGGCATAGCGGCAAGCTTGCTGAATTCCTCCACGCATCGTGCCACAAGACGGTTCCCTGGCGCAAGTTTCGAACTCACGCTTCTTCGCACTCATGGCTCCAGATGAGACATGAGCGGTCTGAAGGCCTGCTGGAATTGATCCCAAGTGATGCCACCCAAAGGAAAAGTGGCGGTGTAATTCTCCCACCAAGAAGCTGCAGGTCCATCCAGTTGATGCGCTGCAAAGCGCACCTTCTCAAAGATCGGTGCATCCAACGGTGACTAGCTCTCTTCCAATCTTATGGAGCGACCGTCACCACAATCGGCTCGGTGCTACTAGAGAACACTGGCGGATTCAACCTCGTAAATCGAGTCAAATTGTCCACGGTGGGTGGTGGTGGTGGCGGTGGATTGTTGGCGGGTTGTTTCGATTCGAATCGAGCTGCATCGGTGCATTCTGCTTTGGAGCAGCTGGGTGAGCTCGGCGGAAACCAAAGGTCACGCCCTCGGAGGCATCTGGTGTTTTGGAGGGATGAGAAATTTAGAATAGAACAATGGTCTATGAGAAATAACACTACCCATATGAATGCACAATCATAACACACCAATCATTTATTCATTCCACTCAAACATGGTTCAAACTCGATTACAAAAGCTCATGACTAATCGAAAGAAAAACATCGGCCTAACTGATCGACGAAAAAGTAACATGGTGGTCGACTAAAAAGTCTTCATCAGTGGCGCCTCCTCTTGGGGTTTCCTTCGGTGGTACTCCCCTCAAAATCCTGATCATTGCTCACGAGGGGTGCTTCATCTCCACTCGGGTAAAGGTCCTCTCCCAAGTCCATCTTTTCCTCAATCGCGGCAAGCTTCATCTTCAGGTCGTCGACTATCTCCATGAAGTCCGTGATTTCTTCCTCATGGCCAAGGAAGTCTGCGCGAGCCTTCTCCTCCAGTTCCAGTTCGCGGAACAAAAGCTTCCGGTGTGTCTTCGAGTTACGGCGAGCCTGAATCTCCCGTTTCCTGAGAAGACATTCCAAGTCCTGGATGTACGAGAGAGTGGAATCGTCCTCGATGGTACGGATGATATCTCCATTCCTTGCCCTGCGAGAAACCATGGCGAGGTCTGAGTGATCGAGCTCGGTCCTGTACTCCTCTCGGAGATGTCCAAGTGCTTGGTAAATCGCCACGCCCCTTCCGATGATCCAGTTGAACTCGTGAACTCAAAGTTGATAGGCTCCGTCGTCCTCCAAAGGTTCTCCACAGGATATGCACCTCAATCTCAGAAGCGGGTGTCCGTCGGAAGTGCATTAGTGGGTTTTCCAAAGTGATCGAGGGCGAGCAATCTTCAGCAGTTTCACCATCCGACCAGCTTCCTTCCAAAGGGCATCATCTCATCGGGTGGCGTAACTCCGTAGCAAAACGGGGTGAACTCGACGCCATCTAGAATGTTGCAAAGGAGAGAAGAGTCGAATAGATCGGGAAGAATTATAGAATGAAAAGGGGTTCAAAGTAAATGGTCTCGCTATGGCTTTCCGATCCTAGGGGTTACGATCCACGGTCGGCGTGTGCTCGATACCATCTCAGAGCGACCTGACCCAAAATCGGTCAAATCTCGTGTATGTACCATCCCAAGATCATCTTTGGTACTCACAAGACATCGATAAAGTAATCAAAGTTCAATCACACCTGAATATCATTAATCGATTCTCATATAGAGTCTTTATTACAAGAGAATAAATTCGGCTCAAGGCCAACTCATGAGAAATAAACTATAATGCTGCGGAAGCGTCGAAGATAAGCGAGTCCATCCGACTCCAAAGGGCAATCGCCAAGCGCGGAGCGTAGCCTCACTCCTGATCGGAATATATCTCTGCAACATAATACGTTGCAGCCGTGTAGGTCAGCTTTTGGAATAAGCTGGCAAGTCATGAAGAATAACAATAATAAAGTTACTAACACTATATGCATTTTGGCTGTGGAGCTCTAAGTTTCATCATTTTGCGTAAAGCCAATTTTATCCTACTACAGTGGACTTATTTACAAAATTACTACAAATTGTTGGTAGTTATTGAGATGGTTCCGCCAACCAATATCTCGTTCCCAAATTATTATTAAGTCATAAACCCATCAAATTAATTCATTAGAATTAAGTGTTGAGATATCGAATACTTCCAAGGTCCAGATGCTCAAATGTCCGTGAATCGGGACACGGCTAATCGATTAGGTTATAACACTCTGCAGAGGTTTGCGACTTTCCCGCAAGAATCATTCCTCCTTTAAAGTCTTCGCACTTCATGGTGTTTGAAGACGGACGAATGAAACAGGTCTTCCAAAGAGTTCTTCCGCCACCGCCGGTACCCATCCAACCCTACCGCTCGTCTACTTCTCGTAGTACCGCCCAGCCAGCTTCACTACAAGGGTCAACCCAGCCAGAGCCCATAATGGCTTGCGGCTGCACAGTAAGCTTCGGTCATGGGGCATCCATCCTTCTCTTCGTGGCTGGGTGAAGCTTTCCGCAGGATGTCATGGCGCTTCTCCATGCATCCCGCCACCACTGGGTGCTCCAGGTGCCCGTCAACAAATCCTCCACCCAAAGAGTGATTTTCCAAGTCCATCTTGATCATTGTAGTCCATGGGTTGTCATCATCATTGACTCTCACATCTTGCTTATGGATTTCACTCACCACAAATCCGTCTCACGAGCATAGCAAAATAACTACTACGCCGGGGCCATGGTAACAAGGGATTGGTTCATCCTACCACATGATACTACTCAAGTTTAATGACTTCAAGATTTCACTACTGCATGCAATGGTGGGGTGGTGACAACTACTAATGCACAAAAACATAGGTATAGAAATAACATGATCAAAACTTGCCTTGCTTGATGATCCTCGTAAGCTAAAGAGTCGAGTAGCAAGCTTAGCACTCAGAGGGAACTCTACCGAGACAAACAATAACTTAATAAGCACAAGGCAAGAGGATCACACAAGATAACAAAAGTAACATATCACAACAAAACAATCAAAACAAAATCAAAAGGAAAACCCAAAGAAATCCAATTCAAAGTTTTTCCCTATTCCAAACAATAGTAAAAATGGTTTTATAAAACAAAATTCCTCAACATGACCTAATCATGGTTTTAGGTTAACTTAACAGAAAAGGATTAACTAAGTAGTTAGGAGCAAAAAGAATTAATTAAAAAGCTATTATAAAACTCATTTTAGGCCTAATCCAATTTCTATTAAGAAAAATAATTTAAAATTTTATTAATTATAAATAAAAGTTCATCTAATGGAATGACAGAAACTAACCTAGAATAACTAATGACAAGTTAAAATAAATTAATTTACTAATTAATTAATTAGGAAAACAGGAACTAATCAATTAATTAGGATTAATAGGATTCTGCCTAGAATTAATTATTTATAAATCCTAAAATACCAAAGTTAATTTCTAGGGTTTGGCAATATCAAAATAAAGTGATTGCAAAAGAATCATGCAAAAATAATTTTTCTAACTAAAACTATAGCAGATTTGCTATTCTGACTAAAACAATATTAAAGCATTTTTAATTATTTTTAACATAGCTAAATATATGTTTTTCAGAAACTACATAAAATTTGCAATCCAACAAAAAAGAATCACTCAAAATATTAAACAGAATAAAAGATATACATTTTGAAAATTGAAACTATTCGCTAAAACAGAAAATCAAAATAAAAAGAAAAGCCCAATGGGCCTATATCATGCACTAGGCGTAGTTTAGTCTAAACGGGCCTAGGGTTAACTAACAACGAACCGGTCTAAACAAAATAAACCTAACTTAAAAAATAAACCGCTCGGCCGTCCGGTTTTCTAACTAAAACTTACCCTTTGGGGCTTCTAATCCTAACCCTAGGTTTAGGATCTAACAGTGGAGGGGGATGCAGGGGCCGGACTCCCGACGGCGGCGGCGGCGGCGAGAGTGCTCGGGGGCTCGAAGGCGTCAGCGAGCTTCAAGAGACGTCGGGAGATCTTGGGAGCTCGGGAGGGTTCGGTGGTGTTGGGGGTCGGGGTGCACCAGAGCGGCGACGGCGAGGGTTTTGGCGGCGGAGGTGAGCTCGGTGCTCCGGTGACGTCGATCGGGAGGGTGAGGGGTGTGGCGAGCTCGGGGGAATGGGGTGCGGGGGCTTGGCTTATATAGCAGGGCCTCGGCTCCTCTTGGAAGGGATCGGGCGTCGGGGATCCGGATCCTTCGGGATCCGGTGGATCTCCGGCGAGGCTCGAAGCGTGGGCGAGGGGAAGACGACGGGGTGGGGGCCACGGGTCAGTGAGAGGGAGAGAGGGAAGGTTCGGTCGGGTGGCCGGTCCCGGGGTTTCAGCGAGGGGGGGGTGCAGCACTGGGTGGCTCTCTACTGGCCTGGCCTCAGTGGGTGGCTTGGTGGGCCAAAGTGGAGTGGCCGAGGGGCGAGGTGGCGCTGGCTGGGCCTGGGTGGCCTGGCTGGCGCCCGAAAAGTTTTTCCTTTATTTTTTTAATTAAAACAAAACCAAAAATAAAACCTAAACTATAAATATTTTATATAGGGTATATATATACCAAAATGATCAGGGGAATATTCCCTTTCATTTGAACATTTTTCCAAAGGCAAAATCCAAACTTTATGAAAATCCATTTTTTTCAAATTCAAATAAAACTCAGATTTGAATTCCAATTCTTTTGGCAATGTTTCCTCTGATATTTTTGGAGTGTCATGTTTGCTCCTCTCATACTTTTGATCAAGTATTTATCAGGCTTAGTTTTTGAATTGTTTCCCACATGCCAAAGTTTGGAAATTCAAATTCCAACTCAAATAGCTCTGAAACTTCAAATGGCATTCAAATTCAAACAGGATGCATAGGATGCTTATCTATAATTGTAAAACATTCCAAATAGGGAAATTTGGGATGTTACATGGATGGATGGACGCTATGTCATCGATCCGTGAACAGAGTTATGATTGGTTCATAAAATCAGTGATGTAGAATAGTTTTCAAATACTAAAAATAGAGGGATTTTATGAAGTAACTATCAAAAATATTTTGCAAAAGGGCACCACACAAACTTTCACAAGAGTTAGACCACATTTTATGGATTAGGACCAATTTGTATGCATTTTTCATATTTCTAGCTATTTTTAATCATTTTTTGAGTGGCAAAAATGCTTTTTTTGTGAAGAACCTAGCAAACAATTGTTGCAAAATTGCACCAAATCAATTTTCTTAAATATTAGGCCATATTTAATGCACAATTGACCAAATGGTTGGAAGCGGGTCAAATTTGAACTGCAGCTGCCTCATAGTTTCCTCTTTATTTTTCCCAAAAATCATTTTTAGATACAAAAGTATCTATTTAATCAGATAAACACCAAAAGTTTTCCAAAATTCAACCACTAGCTAGGAACTGTCATGCCCGCCGTTTTGACCACATTTTGAAACGGGCATAAAAAATTCTAAAAAATCAAAAAAAAATTGGAAAAACCTTCGCATTGTGTCATTATATGTGACCAAGTTTCCAGGAAAAATAATAAACTTGTAATACAGAAATTATTTTAAAAAAGTGTTCTAAAAAATGAGCTATCATGCGTGAAGATTCATGCCTTTCAAGCCAAATGATCAATCTTGTGACCACATTCATGGCATAGTTTGTTCAAATGATCTCATATTGTGCACAAGGGTTAATCTTGGAATTCCAAACAATGTTGCCTAAGGGAGATTTCACTTTCATTGCACAAAAGAGCCATTTTCCATTTTTCGAGTGCCCCAAATGAGGTTTTTTTTGTAAAGGACTTACCAAATAATTATTGCAAAATTGTACCAAATAATTTTTCTAAAATACTAGGCCATATTTAATGCACAATTGACCAAATGGTTGGGTGTAAAAAAAATTGTCCACCTCTGGTGAAAAAGACAAATTTCCGCCGATTTAGGTGGAAGAGGGTCAAATTTGAACTGCAGCTGCCTCATAGTTTGCTCTTTATTTTTTCCAAAAATCATTTCTAGGTACATAAGTATCTATTTAATTAGAGAAACATCAAAATTTTTCCAAGATTCAACCACTAGCTAGGAACGGTCATGCCCGTCGTTTTGACCGCATTTTGAAATGGGCATAAAAAATTCAAAAAATCAAAAAATTGTAAAACCTTCGCATTGTGTCATTATATGTGACCAAGTTTCCAGGAAAAATAATCAACTTGTAATACGGAAATTATTTTAAAAAAGTGTTCTCAGAAATGAGCTATCATGCGTGAAGATTCATGTCTTTCAAGCCAAATGATCAATCTTATGGCCACATTCATGGCATAGTTTGTCCAAATGATCTCGTATTGTGCACAAGGGTGCATCTTGGAATGGCAAACAATGTTGCCTAAGGAAGTTTTCATTTTCTTTGCATGGCAAATTCATTTTGCCTTTTCCGAGTGCCTGAAATGAGTTTTTTTATGAAGGACCTACCATATATTTGTTGCAAAATTGGACCAAATAAATTTTATAAAATACTAGGCCATATTTAATGCACAATTGACAAAATGGTTGGGTGTCAAAAGTTTTGATCCACCTCCGGTGAAAAAGACAAATTCTCGTCGATTCAGTTGGAAGCGGGTTAAATTTGAACTGCAGCTGCCTCATAGTTTGCTATTTATTTTTTCAAAAATCATTTCTAGTTACATAAGTACCTATTTAATCATAAATACAAGGTTTGGTGGCGATACGTCGAGGTTTGGACGGTGGCCGAGGGCCCCAACTCTAGAGCGCGTAAACTCGCATGCCCGCCGCATGGTCACCGCTTGACCGTGGTGTTGCCAAGTGTTTTGGGCTGCCTAGGCATGTCTAGTGGGTTGGGCACTACCCAGGTAGGTGCTAGGAAGAAAATCACAACATAAGATTCTCCCGAGGAGACCGATCGATGCTCAAACATGAATAAGCAGCCAAGTGTTTGATTAGCGGTACGGGAAATGCACATGGCTAATGGCTGTGAGTTTTGGCTGAGGATGATCAATTACTAAGAAGACCGTCTTCACAAATTTTCAGCTCAAAAGGAGGAGCCTAGGTGGTACTTGCTTTGCAAAGTACCACACTGGACATAAATATGAATTTTAAAGCCGGGCTCAAAATAATGAAAGGATTGAGCTGGCATTTTGTAGAGGATGGTTATTTGGGTAGAGGAAAGCACTGTAGAAAATGGATACCATTTGGACATGCCAAAGTGGTACTTCCTTCACAAAGTGTTTTTCTGAACAGAATAGGAAAATGAATATTTTTGAATTATTTTTGAACTACGCAAGGAAGGTTTTTTTACATATTTAACTAAGATATGACTCAAAGAATTTATGAGATTTTTGTGGGAATTTTGGGAATGACAGAAATATAGGTTGCTTCACAACCTAGGGCAAAAACTGCCACATGGACATGACACATAGGCAAAACTGTTGAGGTGGCGCCTAGTCATAGCAACCCACCACAATATACAAGGTTATGACCATCTATATTGGTCATGATCAGCTATAAATAAGGCAGCGGACCAGTGCTATCTACTTTATGACCATTTCGTGTAAGGAAATTACGACCTTTCTGACCAAAATGGTCGTTATAGTTTAGGGTTTGGAGCCCACAGAACAGCTTTTGACCAATTGGTCTGAAATGGTCATTGATCTATGACCAATTCCTCCAGGGTCACTGACAGAAGGTCACTAGTTGACATATTTCTTGTAGTGGTCCCGGTTCCAGAACCGGGACAAGTGGGCCTTTTTCTACTAGTGAACAAACAAATACTTGCACACGACGCGAAAAAGAGGTTGTCAATCTCTTCACGGTTACTTGCAAGGATGATTTCTGATAGAGATAGGTATAGAAGATAAATACAAGTGCAAAATAAGGTAAAGGTAAATAAATTGCAGCAAGGTATTTTTGGATTTTCGGTTTTATAGATCTGAAAATAATATGGTAAAAATAGACCGGGGGCCATAATTTTCACTAGTGGCTTCTCCCTTGAAAGAACACATACGGTGGGTAAATAAATTACTGTTGAGCAATTGATAGAAAACCGCCAAGTTATGACGATATCTACGGCAATGATCATGAATATATGCATGATGTCTGTGACATGTAGACCGACTCCAGCCTGCATCTACTACTATTACTCCACATATCGACCGCTATCTAGCATTCATCCAGTGTATTAAGTTCATAAAAATGGAGTAACGCCTTAAGCTAGAAGACATGATGTAGAGGGATAGATCCAATCAATATGGTATAAACCCCAATTTAATCCTTAACGGCAACAATACAAATACGTGTCATGTCCCCTTCTGTCACTGGGATCGAGCACCGCAAGACTGAACCCATTACAAAGCACCTCCCCCATTGCGAGATAGATCAATCTAGTTGGCCAAGCCAAATCAATAAATCGGAGAGAAATACAAAGCTACCTTAATCATGCATAAAAGAGTTCAGAGAAGACTCAAATAATATTGATAGATAAGCTGATCATAAATCCACAATTCATCGATGTCAACAAACGCATCGTAAAAGAAGATTACATCGAATAGAACTCCAAGAACATCGAGGAGAACATTGTATTGAAGATCAAAGAGAGAGAAGAAACCATCCAGCTACTAGCTACGGACCCGTAGGTCTGTGGTAAACTACTCACACATCATCGCAAGGGCGGAAAGGTTGGTGTAGAGGCCCTCCGTGATCGAATCCCCCTCTGGCGGAGTATTGGAAAAGGCCCCAATATGGGATCTCATAAGAACAGAAGCTTGCAGCGGTGGAAAAGTATTTTTAGTATGCCCTCTGGTATACGGGGAATATTTGGGTATTAATGGAGCTGGAATTAGGGTTACACGGGCTACGGGGGGCCCACAAGCTTGCAGGGTGCGCCCCTCCCCCTAGGGCGTGCCTGGTGAGCTCGTGGCCACTCTTAGCTCTTTTGGCCTCCTCCCGAAGCTTCCTGGATGTCTTCTGGTCCAAGAAAACTCGTAAAAAAGTTTCGCTCCGTTTGGACTCCGATTGGTATTGATTTTTCTGTAAAAGCGAAAAACAATAAAAAAATATCAACTGGCACTGGGCACTAGGTTAATAGGTTAGTCCCAAAAAATGATATAAAATAGGATAATAATGCATATAGAACATCCAATATGGATAATATAATAGCATGGAACAATAAAAAATCATAGATACGTTGGAGACGAATCAAGCATCCCCAAGCTTAAATCCTGCTCGTCCTTGAGTAGGTAAATGATAAAAACAAAATTTTGGATGTGGAATGCTACTTAACATGTTTATCATGTATCTTTTTTTACTATGGCATGAATATTCAGATCCATAAGGTTCAAAACAAAAGTTTAATATTGACATAAAAAAACACTAATACTTCAAGCATACTAATAAAGCAATCATGTCTTCTCAAAATATCATGGCTAAAGAAATTATCCCTACAAAATCATATAATCTTGTCATGCTCTATCTTCATCACACAAAGTATATATCATGCACAGCCCTGATGACAAGCCAAGCAATTGGTTCATACTTTTAATGTTATCAAGTTTTTAAAACTCTTACGCAATACGTGAGCGTGAGCCATGGATATAGCACTATAGGTGGAATAGAATATGATGGTGGAGGTTGTGTGGAGAAGACAAAAAAGGAAGGTCTCACATTGACGAGACTAATCAATAGGCTATGGAGATGCCCATCAATTCATGTCAATGCAAGGAGTAGGGATTTCCATCAACGGATGCACTAGAGCTATAAGTGCATGAAAGCTCGAAAGAAAACTAAGTGGGTGTGCATCAACTCGGTTGCTCACGAAGACCTAGAGCAATTTGAGGAAGCCCATCATTGAAATATACAAGCCAAGTTCTATAATGAAAAATTCCGACTAGTAATATATGAAAGTGACAAAATAGGAGACACTATATATGAAAAACATGGTGCTATTTGAAGCACAAGTGTGGAAAAAGGATAGTGACATTGTGCCTTCTCTCTTTTTCTTTCATTTTTTTCATTTTTTTTTCATTTTTCCATCTTTTTTGGCTCTTTGGCCTCTCTTCTTTTTTATTTTTATTATTATTTCTTGTCTGGAGTCTCATCCATACTTGTGGGGTAATCATAGTCTCCATCATCCTTTCCTCACATGGGAAATGCTCTAATAATGATGATCATCACACTTTTATTTACATACAACTCAAGAATCACAACTCGATACTAGAACAAAATATGACACTATATGAATGCCTCCGGCGGTGTACCGGGATGTGCAATGATTTAGCGTGACATGTATAAAAAAATATGAACAATGGCCAAGCCACAATTACTATGTCAGCTATATGATCATGCAAAGAAATATGACATTGATGGTATGTGTCATAATAAAATGGAACGGTGGAAGTTGCATGGCAATATATCTCGAAATGGCTACAAAAATGCCATAATAGGTAGGGATGGTGACTATTTTGAGGAAGATATAAGGTGGCTTATGTGTGAAAGAGCGTATCATATCAAGGGGTTTGGATACACCGTCGAAGTTTGCACCAACTCTCAAGGTGAGAAAGGGCAATGCATGGTACCAAAGAGGTTAGCAATGATGGAAGGGTGAGAGTGCGTATAATCCATGGACTCAACATTAGTCATAAAGAATTCACATACTTATTACAAAAATTTATTAGCCCTCAAAACAAAGTATTAATAAGCATGCTCCTAGGGGGATAGATTGATAGGAAAAGACCATCGCTCGTCCCCGACCGCCACTAATAAGGAAGACAATAAAAAATAAATCATGCTCCAACTTCATCGCATAACGAGACACCATACGTACATGCTTCGGGAATCATAAACCTTCACACAAATATTCTTACTAATCCACAATTACTCACTAGCATGACTCTAATATTACCATCCTCATATCTCAAAACAAATGCAAGGAATCAAATGTTACGTCTCCAACGTATCTATAATTTTTGATTATTCCATGTTGTTATATTATCAATCTTGGATGTTTTATAATCATTTTATAGTCATTTTATAGTCATTTATATCATTTTTTGGTACTAACCTATTGACATAGTGCCAAGTGCCAGTTGTTGTTTTCTTCATTTTTTAACATCGCAGGAAATCAATATCAGACGAAGTCCAAATGGAACGAAACTTCACACAGATTTTTTATGGACCAGAAGGAACGTAATGGGCCCTGACTACGCCTAGGGGTGCCCCAAGGGGGGCACAACCCACCAGGGCGCGCCAGGAGGCCCAGGCGCGCCCTGGTGGGTTGCGCCCACCTCGGGTGCCCCCGGACCGCCTCTTCGCTCTATAAATACCCCAATATTCCTAGAACCCTAGGGGAGTCGACGAAATATTCATCCAGCTGCCGCAGAGTCCAGAACCACCAGATCCAATCTAGACACCATCTCGGATGGGGTTCACCACCTCCATTGGTGCCTCTCCGATGATGCGTGAGTAGTTCTTTGTAGAACCTCCGGGTTCGTAGTTAGTAGCTAGATGGCTTCCTCTCTCTTGCTGAATTCTCAATACAATGGTCTCTTGGAGATCCATATGATGTAACTCTTTTGCGGTGTCTTTGTTGGGATCTGATGAACTTTGAGTTTATGATCAGTTATATGTTTTTATATCCATGAAAGTTATTTGAGTTTCTTTGATCTCTTATATGCATGATTGCTTATAGCCTCATATTTCTTCTCAGATATTTGGGTTTTGTTTGGCCAACTTGATCTATTTATCTTGCAATGGGAAGAGGTGCTTTGTAGTGGGTTCGATCTTACGGTTCATGATCCCAGTGACACAAGGGGAACCGACACGTATGTATCATTGCTACTAAGGATAAAACGATGGGGTCTATCTCTACATAGATAGATCTTGTCTGAATCATGTCATCGTTCTTATTGCATTACTCCGTTTTTCCATGAACTTCATACACTAGATGCATGCTGGATAGCGGTCGATGTGTGGAGTAATAGTAGTAGATGCAGGCAGGAGTCGGTCTACTAATCTTGGACGTGATGCCTATATAATGATCATCGCCTGGATATTGTCATGATTATTCAAAGTTCTATCAATTGCCCAACAGTAATTTGTTTACCCACCATTTGCTATTTTTTTCGAGAGAAGCCACTAGTGAAACCTATGGCCCCCGGGTCTTCTTTCTTATATTATTTGCCTTTCCGATCTACTTTTCTTTTGCATTTATTTTCAGATCTTTTAAGCCAAAAATACAAAAATACCTTGTTGCGTTTTATTTTTATTTATTTTGTTTTTTATCCTTAGTGAAACCTATGGCCCCTGGGTCTTCTTTCTTATATTATTTGCCTTTCCGATCTACTTTTCTTTTGCATTTATTTTCAGATCTTTTAAGCCAAAAATACAAAAATACCTTGTTGCGTTTTATTTTTATTTATTTTGTTTGGCTTCGATCTATCAATCTACTACAATTTTATCTCACGTCCGTTTGCCTATCTTGAGGCGCTGCTACCCGAAAGGGATTGACAACCCCTTTTACACGTCGGTTGCGAGGATTTGTTATCTGTGTGCAGGGGCTGTTTACATTGTGTTGCTTGGTTCTCCTACTGGCACTAGTAGAAAAAGGGCCTATTGTCCCGGTTGGTAAGGGCCTTTAGTCCCGGTTGGTGAACCGGGACTAAAGGGTCGATACTAATGCCTCCCCCCTTTAGTCCCGGTTCAATCCAGAACCGGGACTAAAGGCTGCGGCCACGTGGAGCTCCACCTTTAGTCCCGGTTGGTAACACCAACCGGGTCTAAAGGAAATTTTATGATTTCTTTTTGAATTTTTTTTGAATAATTTTTTATTTTCAAATTTCTGAATTATTTTAACCTCTAATCTCTAATCAGCACCCCTCATCACTGCTCAATTTATCCTCTAATCTCTAATCACCCTCATCATCTAACTTCCCGAACAGTCACCCATCCTCCCACTCCCCCAGCCTGAGCATGCTTAACTTCCGGGTTCTATTCTCCCTCGTTTCCAAGTCTGCACTTGTTGTTTTCCTCACAATCGTAAGATGTCAATCCTATTAACCCTCAGGAATTTTGCTTGAGCATGAAGTGACACATTTCACTGTTTGAGTTTCAAACTATTGTTTTTAAAAAACAATAATTATTTAGAAAACAATAGTTATTTTGAATAATTAGTTTGACCATAGTTTGACCACAGTTTGACCAGATTTGACCAAAATTCAAAATAACTGAACAAATTATTTAGTAACACTAATATTCTAGAATAATTAGTTTGACCATTGTTTGACCACAGTTTGAATTTTTTTTTGATTTTTTCCACTCTAGATCTTAAAAGCCCCGTAACTTTTTTTCTGTTAGGTTTTTGAGGATTTTGAAAATGTTTAACGGGGTTCCCCCGATTAAATTTGGATGTAACTTTCGAGTAGATGATTTTTCATATTAAAAAACTTTTTCATCCGAGTTAGTATGCAAAAGTTATGCCCATATTTACAAATTCTAGAGAGATTTTGCAAATAAAGTCGAAATTCACATTTGCAAATTTTCCCAACAACTAGACCACATATCACATGTGAAACTTATTTTCTTTTATTTTTTTGACATTTCCATCATTTTCTTTTATTTTTCTAAAAACTGAAAAGGCGATCCACAATGGGGTAGAGTTTGAAAATGGGACCTTTAGTACCAGTTCGTGGCATGAACCGGGACTGAAGGTCTCAACCCCATTAGCACCGGTTCGTGCCTCAAACCGGGACTAAAGGTCTAATCTTTAGTCGGTTTGAGGCATGAACCGGGACTAACGGGCATCGCACCCTTTAGTCCCGGTTTGAGGCACAAACCGGGACTAAAGGGCATAGGTGAACCGGGACTAATGTCTTAGCCGCATGAACCAGGATAAATGCTCACATTAGTCCCGGTTCGTGATTGGACCGGGACTAATGTGAATATTGGCCCGAAACCATAGCCCTGTTTTCTACTAGTGTGGTTCGATAACCTTGGTTTCACATCTTAGGGAAATACCTACCGCCGCTGTGCTGCATCATCCCTTCCTCTTTGGGGAAATACCGGCGTAGCTTCCAGCGACATCATCAAACTTCTCATATATTCAATGATCTTCATGAAAGTTTTTATTATATCCCTCTTGAATACCCATCATATTAGGCCAAAATTCATAACCTTAGAAAATTGCCATACTATTTATAAGACTCGCAAAATAATATAAATGAAGCATGAGAGTTCATCAATTTCTTCAAAATAAAGCCACTGTCGTGCTCTAAAAAGAAATAACTGAAGCACTAGAGCAACTGCGTAGCTCAAAAGATATAAGTGAAGCACAAAGAGTATTCTAGTAAATTCATGATAAATGTGTGTCCCTCTCAAAAGGTGTGTACAACAAGGATGATTATGGAAAACTAAAAATAAAAGACTCATATCATACAAGTCGCTCCAAGCAAAACACATATCATGTGGTGAATAAAAATATAGCCTCAAGTAATTTTACCGATGAATTGAAGACAAAAGAGGGGATGCCATCCGGGGCATCCCCAAGCTTAGAGCTTGGTTGTCCTTGAGTATTACTTTGGGGGTGCCTTGGGCATCCCCGAGCTTAGGCTATTGCCACTCCTTATCCCGTAGTCCATCAAAACCTCACCCAAAACTTGAAAACTCGTGAGATCCGTTAGTGAAACAAACCAAATAACCATTTTTAGGTGATGTTGTAAACTTATTCCAGTTTTATATTGGTGTTATATTGCCTTGGGCATCCCCAAGCCTAGGCTCTTGCCACTCCTTATTCCGTAGTACATCAAAACTTCACCAAAACTTGAAAACTCATGAGATACATCAGTGAAACAAAGCAAATAACCACTTTTAGGTGCTGTTGTAAACTAATTCCAATTTTAGTTTGGTATTATATCTACTGTATTCTAACTTCTCATGGTTCATACCCCCCGATACTACCCATAGTTTCATCAAAATAAGCAAACAACACAATGAAAATAGAATCTGCGAAAAACAGAACAGTCTGTAGTAATCTGGACTTTAACCAAAATTCTATAACTCCAAAAATTCTAAAAAATTAGGACAACGTAGGCAATTTTTATATCAGTGATGTGTTAAAAATTCAGAATTTTATCACGCTCCACTGAAGTAATATTGCATAATTATTCAAGAACAGAAGAAAAAACATAAAAACATAAAATAAAATTGGGTTGCCTCCCAACAAGCACTATTGTTTTACGCCCCTAGCTAGGCATATTGCATTGATCTAGGTATTGCAATCTTTCTTCTTATCTTCCATAGATGTGTTTTTGTCAGGAGGTTGTTCAAATATAACATGGAACACATCATCCATAGAAATTTTAGCACTATCAAGTTGCCCATCTGCATATCCCCTTCGATTACTGGCTACAATCCAAGAATATTGTTTATTAACATCATTGAAGACTTCTTGGATCATATCCAAAACCAGAATTTATTTTTGAAGATTCTCATCAAAGATGCGATCATTTCCAAGCAAATGTCTTAATAAATAATCACTATTGTAAAGGATCTCATCTATTACTCGTTTTTCACGGTTCATACCATAAAAAATCAAATATCTCTCTAGCTTCCCGCACTATGTAATCAAACTCATTCATAAGGACATGGGTCGCTATTTTCTTAGCTCTAAGATGTTTCATAACGGGCAAATCATAAAACAATCTTTGCAAGGTAGGATGAATATGAATAGTTTTTTTCTCAAGTTTAAGAAAAAAGTGCTGAAATAGCTTTTGCATAAGTTTTAGTTCTTTTAAGTATAGTGTGACAGCCTGGATTTTGCCTTCTCTCTTTTGTCGAACTTGCCTTCTCTCTCTTCCCGGACTTGATTTTTGCCTTGCTTTGATTTGGACTTTGGAATCATGTCAAATGGACTTGTCACTTGGGCATACCCTTGACTTTCACCCAAGTGACCTATCTACTTCCCATTCAACTTTATTTCTCTGTTAAATCCCCAAACTCATCAAAGGAAAAATATTCATATTCCCCCCTGAAACCCACTTTGGAAACTAGTGCTCCAAAGCAACCTCAATTTTTATTCCTCCTAAAAATCTGAAATAATTCCTTAATATGCTTTGGACCTTGGCACACCTTCCCAAGCATAAATATTGCATGACTTTTTTGTAATATTTTGGTTATAGAAAATCATTTCTATTCTGGACCAGAAATGCACTTTGTACAGCAAGTGCATTTTTCCTTGATCTTTTGGCCCTGATCTTTCTTGAGCTTCATTTCCCTCCTAAGAAAACCTAAACCCCAGGAAATCAGCCCAAATGGCCATCTAGAAGCTAGCCAAACTTGGCGACCAAGTTTCTGGTCAGAAACTTGCCAGCTTGGTTGAGTCAATTCTGGTCGGCCTGGGTATGAGCTTTCAACTTTCCTAGACTAAACACTGCGTGGACTAGAGCGTAGACAAGGTTTGGAAGCGTTTGGGCGTCGTCATGGCCATGCCAGCGTGGTGACCGCGTGAAGACACGATGCCTGGCAGCTACTTGACGCGCTCTGGGTGTCGCCATCTCCTCTGTTCAACGTGTGCTCGATCTAGTGCTCGCCGACGCCCGCCGCGTCACGCCGCCATCCCCGACCCATCAACCTTGACCTCTCCCTGGTGCTCGCCGATGCCAGAGATGCCGCAGCAAGCACGGGCGTCGCGGCCAAATGCCACAGTGCAGTCATGCCCTTGTCCGCTTCCCCCTGCGTCCTGTCGCTCGTCCACGAGCGTGGGCAGCTCCTGCGTTGACGCTGCACCTTTGCCCCCTCGCACTGGAGGATTTCGTCGCCGTTCGCCGGCTTCCAGAGAACTCCAGCGGCGACACGATACCCCCCTCGCTAGGCTATAAATAGAGCCCCCCTCCTCGATTACTAGCCATGCACCACTCCTCACCACCTCCACGAACACGTAGAAGGGCCACAGCCCGGTCGGGCAGGCCTCTGGCCGTCTGCCCCGACCAGAGAACTCCGGCGACCTCCGCAGCTCACATGGAAAATAACTTGCATGACATCTTTTGTCCTACCCTCCCATGGCAGCGGGGTCCTAATGGAAACTAAGGGATATTAAGGCCTCCTTTTAATAGAGTACCGGA
Source organism: Aegilops longissima (assembly GCA_021605205.1). Taxonomy (NCBI): domain Eukaryota; kingdom Viridiplantae; phylum Streptophyta; class Magnoliopsida; order Poales; family Poaceae; genus Aegilops; species Aegilops longissima. The sequence continues at coordinate 594,000,113 of CM038680.1, forward strand.
CCAAAGCATTAACACATAGTGAATACATGAACTCCTCAAACTACGGTCATCACCGGGAGTGGTCCCGATTATTGTCACTTCGGGGTTGCCGGATCATAACACATAGTAGGTGACTATAGACTTGCAAGATAGTATTTCACATATATTCATGAAAACATAATAGGTTCAGATCTGAAATCATGGCACTCGGGCCCTAGTGACAAGCATTAAGCATAGCAAAGTCATAGCAACATCAATCTCAGAACATAGTGGATACTAGGGATAAAACCCTAACAAAACTAACACGATTACATGATAAATCTCATCCAACCCATCACCGTCCAACAAGCCGACATGGAATTACTCACGCACGGCGGTGAGCATCATGAAATTGGTGATGGAGGATGGTTGATGATGACGATGGCGACGGATTCCCCTCTCCGGAGCCCTGAACGGACTCTAGATCAGCCTTCCCGAGAGAGTTTAGGGCTTGGCGGCGGCTCCGTATCGTTAAACGCCATGAATCTTTCTCTCTGATTTTTTTCTCCCCGAACACGAATATATGGAGTTGGAGTTGAGGTTGGTGGATGTAACGCCCTCGATGCAGCTATATCTCCCACGTGTCGAAGCACGACTTAGAGGCATAACCGCATTGAAAGCAATGTCGCAAGTGAGGTAATCTTCACACAACCCATGTAATACATAAGGGAAAGAGATACATAGTTGGCTTACAATCGCCACTTCACACAATACATGAGTAAAACATTACATCATACGAGATACAATCAAGGTCCGACTACGGAACCAAAATAAAGAAGACTACCCCAAATGCTACACGGATCCCCGATCGTCCCAAGCTGAGGCTCCACTCTTGATCAAGCTGAAGCGTAACAACACAATGAACAAGACCTTCATCGAGCTCCTCCTTGAGCTCGGATGAGTCACCTGCAGTTTCATCGGCACTGCAAACTGGTTTTGGAAGTATCTGTGAGTCACAGGGACTCGACAATCTCACACAGCGAGATCAAGACTATTTAAGCTTAAAAGGTAGGGCAGAGGCGGTGAGGTGGAGCTGCAGCAAGCGACTAGCATATATGGTGGCTAACATACGCAAAGAGAAGCGAGAAGAGAAGCAAGGCGCGGTCGTGAAGCTAGTAGCGATCAAGTGATCCTGAAACTACTTCGTCAAACATAACTCCAACACCGTGTTCACTTCCGGACTCCGCGAGAAGAGACCATCACAGTTACACCTTGATTGGTGTATTTTAATTAAGATCAACCGGGTTTTCTACAACGGACATTAACAAATTCCCATCTGCCTCATAACCGCGGGCACGGCTTTCAAAAGATAATACCTGCGGGGTGTCCCAACAGCCCATGATAAGCTCTCACGGTCAGCGAAGGATATTCCTTCTACGGGAAGACCGATCGATCTCGGAATCCGGACTACAAGACATTTCGACAGACAATAAAACAAGACCAGCAAAGCCGCCGAATGTGCCTACAAATCCTGATAGGAGCTACACATATCTCGTTCTCGGGGCACACGGATGAACACTACGTCTGACAGCAAGCGATACCCCAAGTTGCCTCGGGCGGCACGCAAGTGGCTCTAGTTTGGACCAGCACTCGGAGGAGCACTGGCGGGGTTAAAATAAAGATGACCCTTGAGTCTGCGAGAACCCAAGGGAAAAAGGCTTAGGTGGCAAATGGTAAAACCAATGTTGGGCCTTCTTTGGAGAGTCTTATTCAAGCGAACTCTCAAGGGGTCCCATAAATCACCCAACCGCGTTAGGGATGCAAAATCCGGGAACATAATACCGATATGGCGGAAACTAGAGCGGCAAGAGTGGAACAAAACACCGGGCATAAGGCCGAGCCTTCCACCCTTTACCAAGTATATAGATGCATTAATTAAATAAGATATATTGTGATATCCCAACAAGTAAACATGTTCCAACAAGGAACAACATCTCCATGTTCAACAAGGAACAAACTTCATCTTCACTGCAACTAACAACGCTATAAGAGGGGCTGAGCAAAGCGGTAACATAGCCAAACAACGGTTTGCTAGGAAAGGATGGTTAGAGGCTTGACATGGCAATGTGGGTGGCATGATATAGCAAGTGGTAGGCATCGTAGCATAGGCATAGCAAAAGCGAGCATCTAGCAAGCAAAGATAGAGGTGATTTCGAGGTATGGTCATCTTGCGAAATCCATAAGGAAGGAAACGAGTCCATGAAGAAGACAAGCGGACGAAGTCGAATGAATCCTCACCACTCGGAGCGAAACCGAAGCTAACGAGGAAGCAACCGGAAAGAAGCAAACAACATAGTAAAACAACCATCACATAAACATGGCATGATGCTGGCGAGTATGATGCATGTCGGTTTAAATAGCATGGCATGGCAATATGCACAAACAACACTACAAGTTAAGTGGAGCTCAATATGCAACGAGTTGCATATTGACAAAACACCACATCAATTATTTAGTTTGCTCTCCTTTAGGTACACAACAATATTAAATGTTGTTAAACATGGCAATAGGTGAAGCATGATGAAACTACCTATCTAGGCAAGTTTAAATGAGGCCGGAAGCAACAAACAACAATTCCGGAAAATCCTCATATGCATATATTAGGTTTGGTACTGATCTGCCCTGAACACAATTTTAGAGTTGTTAAACATGCAAATAAAGTATACCATGTTAAACTAGGCATTTTTCTACCCCATTTACATATAAAGTTTATTAAAAATGGAGCTACGGTTATTTAGTTATGAAATAAATCATTTTAGCTTGGCATTATGCAAAATAAACACAAACAGCATGTTAAGCATTTTTAACATAGATGAAAGTGGCAAATTATTAAACAACACAAAATTTTAAGCGAGTTTCATATATTAAGTTTTTACATGTGATGCCTTTGTTAAAAAGTTATTATATGCATGATGAAACGAGGGTTTTACGTAAAGCGTAAATCATTTGGAAAATTAGACAAATCGCAGACGGGAAAAAAAAACTACGTTGGGCCGAATCCGGCTAGCCCCAACAATGCACAGGGGGGCTCGGGTTGCTCACCCATGGGCTGAGGCCCGATGGTGGAGCTGGGCAGGCAGTTCTTTGGGCGGCTCAAGAAGTGGCCCAAAGCTGGGCTGCAGGCGCCGACCCACTGGCGATGAGGCAAGTCAGCAGGCGCTCTCTGGCTCGCTCGATCTGGGCGAGGAAGCGAGGCTGGTCGGGACTTGGCGGCGGCGAGGAGCTTAGCGACGGCGGCGAGGTCACGGTGGCGGGGCAGGTTTGCGAGCCGTGGCAACGCAGGGGCGCCGGATCAAGCATGGGGCGGCGAGGGGGGCTGGCGTGCGGCATACGCATACTGAAGAGGCAGCGTCGATGGCGGCGGCGGGAACAAGGTCTCGGCCGGATCTGGTCGACCTCGTCCCGTTCAAGGGTGTAGAGGCGAACGCAGGGGCAGCGGGGTCCAAGGTGGCGGCGGCGAGCTCCTTCGCCGGCCATGGCGTGGGGCGTAGCGAAGGCTGGGGCGCGGAAGGTCAGCAGCGGCACCGGCGGGGACCTTGGCGGTGCAAAACGGAGGCGCGGATCGAGCGGGGAGGACTTAGCGAGCTCGGCGTCGAGAAGGAGCTCGGCGAGTGACAAGCGGGAGGTGGTGGCGCTCGAGCGAGGCTCTGGCTCGGGGCAGACAGGCCCATGGTTGGCAACAGGAGGGAGGAGGCGCGAGGTGGCTCTGGTGCTGCTCTTGGTGGCAGCGTGAGGAGGCGAGGTGAGGAGGCGCTCAGTGGAGGGTTCGGCTGACAGGAGGAGCAGGCGGTGGATCGAGAGGAGGAGGAGGTGGTTGGATTGGATCGGGCAAGATGAGGCTGCGGTGGCGGCGATGGTTGGGGAGGATGGATCAGGGGATTTGGTGAGTCTTGTGGCGGCGGGACAAATCTCCTAGAATTTAGGGTTTGGTCCAAAATGGACTAGGGTAGACTATATATATATGTGGAAAGAGAGGTTAGATCATCCGATCAAAATCAAATGATCGGGGAAAAGATAGGTTAGGAAAGTCTAAATAAGAAAGCAGAGATGTTTAATAGGCGTTGGGGATGATCCGGATCAACGGTGGCGACCGCTTCGGGTTGGGTTAGGGAAGATTTGGACGCCGAAGAGGGGTCGGAGAGAGGTTAGGTGGTTTGACAAGAGGAACCGAAAACACGGTTGATCTCGAAAAGGTCAGCGAGCGCAACATAGAGAAGCGAGGCGGCAACTTCTGCAGCGGATGCAAGTTTTTAAAAACAATAGCGGCCACCAGTGTCGATGCAATGCAAATGATGCCATGAGATGAGATGCATGACATGAACAAAATGCAAAACAAAACACAAAACCCAACCACGAAGGAAATAATAATATCGCATCTCCGGAAAAGGCAAGAGTTGGAGTTACGAATATGGGAAGTTGTATCGGCGTTACAACTTGGTAGTGGTGGAGTGTTGTAATGCCGGATACAACTTCCCATATTGTAACTCAACTCTTGCCTTTAGGAGGATTTCGCCGTGGTTGGGTTTTGTGTTTTGTTCATCATGCTTCACCTATTGCCATGTTTAACAACATTTAATATTGTTGTGTACCTAAAGGAGAGCAAACTAAATAATTGATGTGGTGTTTTGTCAATATGCAACTCGCTGCATATTGAGCTCCACTTAACTTGTAGTGTTGTTTGTGCATATTGCCATGCCATGCTATTTAAACCGGACATGCATCATACTCGCCAGCATCATGCCATGTTTATGTGATTCTTCTTCCTTGCGGGATTTCGTGCAAGATGACCATACCTCAAATCACTTCTATCTTTGCTTGCTAGATGCTCGCTCTTTTGCTATGCCTATGCTACGATGCCTACCACTTGCTATATCATGCCACCCACATTGCCATGTCAAGCCTCTAACCATCCTTTCCTAGCAAACCGTTGTTTGGCTATGTTACCGCTTTGCTCAGCCCCTCTTATAGCGCTGTTAGTTGCGGTGAAGATGAAGTTTGTTCCTTGTTGAACATGGAGATGTTGTTCCTTGTTGGAACATGTTTACTTGTTGGGATATCACAATATATCTTATTTAATTAATGCATCTATATACTTGGTAAAGGGTGGAAGGCTCGGCCTTATGCCCGGTGTTTTGTTCCACTCTTGCCGCCTAGTTTCCGCCATATCGGTATTATGTTCCCGGATTTTGCGTCCCTAACGCGGTTGGGTGATTTATGGGACCCCTTGACAGTTCGCTTTGAATAAGACTCTCCAAGAAGGCCCAACATTGGTTTTACCATTTGCCACCTAAGCCTTTTTTCCCTTGGGTTCTGCAGACTAAGGGTCATCTTTATTTTAACCCCGGCCGTGCTCCTCCGAGTGCTGGTCCAAACTAGAGCCACTTTATGTGCCGCCCGAGGCAACTTGGGGTATCGCTTGTTGTCGACGTAGTGTTCATCCGTGTGCCTCGAGAACTAGATATGTGCAGCTCCTATCAGATTTGTCGGCACATTCGGGCGGCTTTGCTGGTCTTGTTTTATTGTCATTCGAAATGTCTTGTAGTCCGGGATTCGAGATCGATCGGGTCTTCCCAGAGAAGGAATATCCTTCGCTGACCGTGAGAGCTTATCATGGGTTGTTGGGACACCCTGCAGGTATTATCTTTCAAAGCCGTGCCCGGTTATGAGGCGATGGGAATTTGTTAATGTCCAGTTGTAGAAAACCCGGTTGATCTTAATTAAAATACACCAATCGCGGTGTAACCGTGATGGTCTCTTCTCGGCGGAGTCCGGAAGTGAACACGGTGTTGGAGTTATGTTTGACGAAGTAGTTTCAGGATCACTTCTTGATCGCTACTAGCTTCACGACCGCGCTTTGCTTCTCTTCTCGCTCTTTTATGATGTTAGCCACCATATATGCTAGTCGCTGCTGCAGCTCCACCTCACTACCCTGTCCTACCTTTAAGCTTAAATAGTCTTGATCTCTGGTGTGAGATTGTTGAGTCCCCGTGACTCATGATACTTCCAAAACCAGTTTGCAGGTGCCGATGAAACTGCAGGTGATTTATCCGAGCTCAAGGAGGAGCTCGATGAAGGTCTTGTTCATTGTGTTGTTACGCTTCAGCTTGATCAAGAGTGGAGCTCAGCTTGGGACGATCGGGATCCGTGTAGCATTTGGGGTAGTCTTTTATTTTGGTTCCGTAGTCGGACCTTGATTGTATCTCGATGATGTAATGTTTTACTCATGTATTGTGTGAAGTGGCGATTGTAAGCCAACTATGTATCTCTTTCCCTTATGTATTACATGGGTTGTGTGAAGATTACCTCACTTGCGACATTGCTTTCAATGCGGTTATGCCTCTAAGTCGTGCTTCGACACGTGGGAGATATAGCCGCATCGAGGGCGTTACAGTGGAGCTCCAAGGGGCCCACGAGGCAGGGGGGCGCCTCGTGGAAAGGGTGTGGGTCCCCTGGCCTTGATTCTTTTACCAGTATTTTTTATTATTTCCAAAAATAATCTCAGTGAAGTTTCAGGTCATTCCGAGAACTTTTGTTTCTGCACAAAGATAACACCATGGCAATTCTGCTGAAAACAGCGTCAGTCCGGGTTAGTTCCCTTCAAATCATGCAAGTTAGAGTCCAAAACAAGGGCAAAAGTGTTTGGAAAAGTAGATACGTTGGAGACGTATCAACTACCACAAGCTTAAACCTTTGCTTGTCATCAAGCAATTCAGTTGATAAACTGAAAGTGATAAAGAAAAACTTTTACAAACTCTGTTTGCTCTTGTTGTTGTAAATATGTAAATCCAGCATTCAAGTTTTTAGCAAAGATCATGAACTAACCATATTCACAATAACACTTAGGTCTCATGTTTACTCATATCAATGGCATAATCAACTAGCGAGCAATAATAATAAATCTCGGATGACAACACTTTCTCAAAACAATCATAATATGATATAATATTTGTAGAGGTGCCAGAGCTCGATTTGGAAATAGAGATAAATAATATTTTGAGCGGTATACTTTCATTGTCAACATAACAACCAAGAGATGGTGATATCTTCCATGCTACACACATTATAGGCGGTTCCCAAACAGAATGGTCAAGTTTATACTCCCCCTCCACCAACAAGCATCAATCCATAGCTTGCTCGAAAAAACGAGTGCCTCCAACTAACAATAGTCCCGGGGGAGTTTTGTTTGCAATTATTTTGATTTGGTTTGCTTAAAGCATGGGAATGGGCATCCGGTGACCAGCCATTTTCTCGTCAGTGAGGAGGGGAGTCCACTCCTCTTGAGAATAACCGGCCTAACATGCAAGATAAGGACAACGCTAGTTGATACATGGGCTATTCGAGCATAGAAACAGAATTTCATTTGAAGGTTTAGAGTTTGGCACATACAAATTTACTTGGAACGGCAGGTAGATACCGCATATAGGAAGGTATAGTAGACTCGTATGGAATAACTTTGGGGTTTAAGGGATTGGATGCACAAGCAGTATTCCCGCTTAGTACAAGTGAAGGCTAGAAAAAGACTGGGAAGCGACCAACTTGAGAGCGACAAAAGTCATGAACATGCATTAAAATTAATAAATATTGAGTGCAAGCATGAGTAGAATATAATCCACCATGAACATAAATATCGTGAAGGCTATGTTGATTTTGTTTCAACTACATGCGTGAACATGTGCCAAGTCAAGTCACTTGAATCATTCAAAGGAGGATACCACCCTATCATACCACATCACAACCATTTTAATAGCGTGTTGGCACGCAAGGTAAACCATTATAAACTCCTAGCTAATTAAGAATGGCATAAGTAACTATAATCTCTAATTGTCATTGCAAACATGTTTATTCATAATTGGCTGCATCAGGAACGATGAACTAATCATATTTACAAAAACAAGAGAGGTCGAGTTCATACCAGCTTCTCTCATCTCAGTTAGTCCATCATATATCGTCATAATTGCCTTTCACTTGCACGACCAAACGATGTGAATAATAACAATTGTGCACGTGCATTGGACTAAGATGGAATCTACAAGCATTCAATAAACAGGAGAAGACAAGGCAATATGGGCTCTTGGTTAAATCAACAACAATGCATATAAGAGCCTCTTCAACAATTTCATTATGGTCTTCTCCTATCGACCCCTAAAGAAAAGAAAATAAATAAAACTATTTACACGAGAAAGCTCCCAACAAGCAAAAGAAGAACGAGAAATCTTTTTGGTTTTTCTTTTAATTATTACTACTACAGCAAGAAAGTAAACTAGCTAAAAGCTACTACTAATTTTTTTGTTTTCTTAAGAAGAAAGCATAAAAAGGAAAGTAAACTAGCATGGATAGTACAATGAAAGAGTATGAGCACCGACAACTAGCATGATTGTGTAAACATAAATGTAATGTCGGTGGGAAATACGTACTCCCCCAAGCTTAAGCTTTTGGCCTAAGTTCATCTATTGCCACAGCTGGCCTGGCGGATACCCAAAGTTATAGTTGGGGTCGTACTGAGATGCAACAGTTATTGCATCGTGGGTTGCAGCTTGGAGGCGAGTGAGGGAGTCCTGGATTAGGGGGTCTCCGGACAGACGGACTATATCCTTTGGCCGGATTGTTGGACTATGAAGATACAAGATTGAAGGCTTCGTCCCGTGTCCAGATGGGACTCTCCTTGGCGTGGAAGGCAAGCTTGGAAATACGGATATGTAGATCTCCTCCGTTGTAACCGACTCTGTGTAACCCTAACCCCCTCCGGTGTCTATATAAACCGGAGGGTTTAGTCCGTAGGACAACAACAATCATACCATAGGCTAGCTTCTAGGGTTTAGCCTCTATGATCTCGTGGTAGATCAACCCTTGTAATACTCATATTCATCAAGATCAATCAAGCAGGAAGTAGGGTATTACCTCTATCGAGAGGGCCCGAACCTGGGTAAACATCGTGTCCCCCGCCTCCTGTTACCATCCGCCTTAACGCACAGTTCGGGACCCCCTACCCGAGATCCGCCGGTTTTGACACCGACATTGGTGCTTTCATTGAGAGTTCCTCTATGCCGTCAACGTGAGGCTTGATGGCTCCTTTGATCATCGGTAACGATGCGGTCCAGGGTGAGGTTTTCCTCCCCGGACAAATCTTCATAGTCGGCGGCTTCGCACTGCGGGCCAACTCGCTTGGCCATCTAGAGCAGATCGAGAGCTAAGCCCCTGGCCACCAGGTCAGGTTCCGAAACTTGAACTACACGGTCGACATCCGCGAAGACTTGATCATCGTCGGATTCGAGCCCATGCCAGGTGCACCGCACGATCACGACGAGCATGATTTAGCTTTGTCGTCGGACAGTGTTCGGGAGATCACACCTGCAACAACTCCGGCCCTCAATCTGGAGCAAATCGCGCCATCCGAGGACGGGTGGATGATACGTCTCCAACGTATCTATAATTTTTTTATTGTTCCATGCTATATTATCTACTGTTTTGGGCAATATTGGGCTTTATTTTCCACTTTTGTATTACTTTTGGGACTAACCTATTAACCGGAGGCCCAGCCCAGATTTACTGTTTTTTTTGCCTATTTCAGTGTTTTGAAGAAAAGGAATATCAGACGGAGTCGAAATGGAACGAAATCAACTGGAGAAGTTATTTTTGGAAGGAAAGCTACCGGATGGACTTGGAGTCCACGTCAGGAGCAAAGGGAGGTGCCCACGAGGGTGGGGGCGCCCCCCTAGGGCGCGCCCCTGCCTCGTGGGGTCCCCAAAGCTCCACCGACGTACTTCCTGCACCCATATATACCTACGTACCCTAAAACTTCCAGAACAGAAAATAGATTGTGAGTTCCGCGCAGAAAAACCTCCAGAGCCACCAAAAACCAATCGGGACCCTGTTCCGGCACCCTACCGGAGAGGGGAACCCTCACAGGTGGCCATCTTCATCATCCCGGCGCTCTCCATGATGATGAGGGAGTAGTTCACCCTCCGGCCTGAGGGTATGTACCAGTAGCTATGTGTTTGATCTCTCTCTCTAGTGTTCTTGATTTGGCACGATCTTGATGTGTCGCGAGCTTTGCTATTATAGTTGGATGTTATGTTTCTTCTCCCCCTCTACTCTCTTGTAATGAATTGAGTTTTCCCCTTGAAGTAATCTTATCAGATTGAGTCTTTAAAGATGTGAGAACACTTGATGTATGTCTTGCCGTGCGTATCTGTGGTGACAATGGGATATCACGTGCCACTTGATGTATGTTTTGGTGACCAACTTGCCGGTTCCGCCCATGAACCTATGCATAGGGTTTGGCACACGTTTTCCTCGTGATTCTCCGGTAGAAACTTTGGGGCACTCTTTGAGGTTCTATGTGTTGGTTTGAATAGATGAATTGAGATTGTGTGATGCATATCGTAGAATCATGCCCACGGATACTTGAGGTGACATTGGAGTATCTAGGTGACATTAGGGTTTTGGTTGATCTGTATCTTAAGGTGTTATTCTAGTACGAACTCTAGGGCTGTTTGTGACACTTATAGGAATAGCCCAACGGACTGATTGGAAAGAATAACTTTGAGGTGGTTTCGTACCCTACCATAATCTCTTCGTTTGTTCTCCGCTATTAGTGACTTTGGAGTGACTCTTTGTTGCATGTTGAGGGATAGTTATATGATCCAATTATGTTATTATTGTTGAGAGAACTTGCACTAGTGAAAGTATGAACCCTAGGCCTTGTTTCCTACCATTGCAATACCGTTTATGCTCACTTTTATCATTATTTACCTTGTTATTTTTATTATTTCAGATTACAAATACCTATATCTACCATCCCTATTACACTTTTATCACCATCTCTTCGCCGAACTAGTGCGCCTATACAATTTACCATTGTATTGGGTGTGTTGGGGACACAAGATTATTTGGTTGCAGGGTTGTTTGAAAGAGACCATCTTCATCCTACACCTCCTACGGATTGATAAACCTTATGTCATCCACCTGAGGGAAATTTGCTACTGTCCTACAAACCTGTGCACTTGCAGGCCCAACAACGTCTACAAGAAGAAGGTTGTGTAGTAGACATCAAGCTCTTTTCTGGCGCCGTTGCCGGGGAGGCTAGGTAATGGGCACTCACACTACGTCAACTAAGCTCTTTTCTGGCGCCGTTTCCGGGGAGGCTAGGTAAGGGGCACTCACACCACGTCACCTAAGCTCTTTTCTGGGGCCGTTGCCGGGGAGGTGAGTGCTTGAAGGTATATCTTTCGATCTTGCAATCGAATCTTTTTGTTTCTTGTTTTATCACTAGTTTAGTCTATAAAATAAAATTACAAAAAAATGGAATTGAGTTTGTCTCATACACTTCATCTTTTCAATATATTTCATGAGTATGATGGAAAGGAAAATTGTTCCAAAGTGTTAGAAGAAGAATGCATTAAATTGTTTGGCACTAGATCTTTGAATGATGAGCATGATTGCAATGTTGTTAGTATGAATAATTTGAATACCCATGATGCTAATGATATGCAAAGCCACAAGCTTGGGGAAGCTAAGTTTGATGAAGATTATATTTTTTGTCCCCCAAGTTTTGATGAGCAAATTTATTATGATGAAAGCATGCCTCCTATCTATGGTGATTATTGTGATGACATGTATGCTTTAAAGAATAATGATAACCATGAAACTTGTCATCTTGATCTTAATTCTCAATCATATGATAGTTATTTTGTTAAGTTTGCTCCCACTACTATTCCGAATGAGAAGAATTTTGCTTATGTGGAGACTAATAAAATTTCTATGCTTGTAGATCATGAAAAGAATGCTTTAGGTGATAGTTATATTGTTGAATTTATTCATGATGCTACTGAAAATTATTATGAGGGAGGAACATATGCTTGTAGGAATTGCAATAATATCAAGTTTCCTCTCTATGTGCTTAAAGTTTTGAAGTTATGCTTGTTTTGCCTTCCTATGCTAGTTGATTATGGTTCCCATAAGTTGTTTGCTCACAAAATCCCTATGCATAGGAAGTGGGCTAGACTTAAATGTGCTAGTCATATTTTTCATGATGCTCCCTTTGTTTTTCAATTCTTATCTTTATGTGAGCATAATTGAAATCATCATGCCTAGCTAGGGGCATTAAACAATAGCGCTTGTTGGGAGGCAACCCAATTTTATTTTAGTTTTTTGCTTTTTGGTTCTGCTTAGTAATAAATAATCCATCTAGCTTCTGTTTAGATGTGGTTTTATGTTTTAATTAGTGTTTGTGCCAAGTAGATCCTTTGGGAAGACTTGGATGAAGTCTTTATGATCATGCTGTAAAAAATAGAAACTTTAGCGCTCAAGAGATTAGCTAAAACTTTTTACTGGAGAGTGCTATTTAGTTGATTCTTTTGGCAGATGATTACTAGATAAATTCCTCAGGTCCACCAATTTATTTTAGAATTTTTGGAGTTCCGGAAGTTTGCGTTAGTTACAGATTACTACAGACTGTTTTGTTTTTGATAGATTCTGTTTTTTGTGTGTTGTTTGCTTATTTTGATGACTCTATGGCTAGTAAAATACTCCCTCCGTCCCAAAATAAGTGTCTCAACTTTATACTAGCTCTAGTACAAATTTGTACTAAGCTTGAGACAGTTATTTTGGGACGGAGGGAGTAGTTTACAAACCATAAAGAATTTGGAATAAAGTAGGTTTAAGACCAATATAAATAAAGAATGAGTTCATTACAGTACCTTGAAGTGGTGCTTTGTTTTCTTTCGCTAACGGAGCTCACGAGTTTTCTGTTAAGTTTTGTGTTGTGAAGTTTTCAAGTTTTTGGTAAAGATTCGATGTACTATGGAATAAGGAGTGGCAAGAGCCTAAGCTTGGGGATGACCAAGGCACCCCAAGGTAATATTCAAGGATAACCAAGAGCCTAAGCTTGGGGATGCCCCGGAAGGCATCCCCTCTTTCATCTTCGTTCATCGGTAACTTTACTTGGAGCTATATTTTTATTCACCACATGATATGTGTTTTTCTTGGAGCGTCATTTTGTTTTCTTTTGTTTTGCTTGTTGTTTGGATAAAATACCAAGATTTGAAATTATTAAATGGGAGAGTCTTCACACAGTTGTATAATTATTCGACTACTCATTGATCTTCACTTATATATTTTGAAGAAGTTTGTCATTTGCTCTAGTACTTCACTTATATCTTTTAGAGCACAATGGTGGTTTTATTTTGAAGAAATAGATGAACTCTCATGCTTCACTTAGATTATTTTGAGAGTCTTAAATAGCATGGTAATTTGCTTAAATAATCCTAATATGCTAAGCATAAAAGATTTGTAAGAATTCTTATGAGTGTGTTGAATACTATGAAAAGTCTGATCCTTGATGATTGTTTTGAGATATGGAGGTAGTGATATCAAAGTCGTGCTAGTTGAGTAGTTGTGAATTTGAGAAATTCTTGTGTTGAAGTTTGCAAGTCCCGTAGCATGCACGTATGGTAAACGTTATGTAACAAATTTGAAACATGAGGTGTTATTTGATTGTCCTCCTTATGAGTGGCGGTCGGGGACGAGCGATGGTCTTTTCCTACCAATCTACCCCCCTAGGAGCATGCGCGTAGTGCTTTGGTTTTTTATGGCTTGTTGATTTTTGCAATAAGTATATGAGTTCTTTATGAGTAATGTTGAGTCCATGGATTATACGCACTCTCACCTTTCCATCATTGCTAGCCTCTTCGGTACCGTGCATTACCCTTTCTCACATTGTGAGTTGGTGCAAACTTTGCCGGTGCATCCAAACCCCGTGATATGATACGCTCTTTCACACATAAACCTCCTTATATCTTCCTCAAAATAGCCACCATACCTACCTATTATGGCATTTCCGTAGCCATTTTGAGATATATTGCCATGCAACTTTAAACCATACCGTTCTTCATGAAACATTCATCATTGTCATATTGCTTAGCATGATCATGTATTTGACATAGTATTTGTGGCAAAGCCACCATTCATAATACTTTCATACATGTCACTCTTGATTCATTGCATATCCCGGTACACCGCTGGAGGCATTCATATAGAGTCATACTTTGTTCTAGTATCGAGTTGTAATCATCGAGTTGTAAATAAATAGAAGTGTGATGATCATCATTTAATAGAGCATTGTCCCCAAAAAAGAGAAAGGCCAAAGAAAAAAAAGATGGCCCAAAAAAAGAGAAATAAAAAGGGACAATGCTACTATCCTTTTTTTTCCACACTTGTGCTTCAAAGTAGCACCATGTTCTTCATATAGCGAGTCTCATATATTGTGCTTCAAAGTAGCACCATGTTTTTCATATAGAGAGTTTCATATGTTGTCACTTTCGTATACTAGTGGGAATTTTTCATTATAGAACTTGGCTTGTATATTCCAACGATGGGCTTCCTCAAATGCCCTAGGTCTTCGTGAGCAAGCAAGTTGGATGCACACCCACTTAGTTTCTTTTGTTGAGCTTTCATACATTTATAGCTCTAGTGCATCCGTTGCATGGCAATCCCTACTCCTCGCATTAACATCAATCGATGGGCATCTCCATAGCTCATTGATTAGCCTCGTTGATGTGAGACTTTCTCCTTTTTTGTCTTCTCCACATAACCCCCATCATCATATTCTATTTCGCCCATAGTGCTATATCCATGGCTCACGCTCATGTATTGCGTGAAGGTTTATAAGTTTGAGATTACTAGAGTATGAAAAAATTGCTTGGCTTGTCATCGGGGTTGTGCATGATGAGAGCATTCTTGTGTGACGAAAATGGAGCATGACTAAACTATATGATTTTGTAGGGATGAACTTTCTTTGGCCAAGTTATTTTGAGAAGACATAATTGCTTAGTTAGTATGCTTGAAGTATTATTATTTTTATGTCAATATGAACTTCTGTCTTGAATCTTTCAGATCTGAATATTCATACCACAATTAAGAATAATTACAATGAAATTATGCCAACTAGCACTCCACATCAAAATTATCTTTTTTATCATTTACCTACTCAAGGACGAGCAGGAATTAAGCTTGGGGATGCTTGATACGTCTCCAACGTATCTATAATTTTTGATTGCTCCATGCTATATTATCTACTGTCTTGGGCAATATTGGGCTTTATTTTCCACTTTTATATTACTTTTGGGACTAACCTATTAACCGGAGGCCCAGCCCAGATTTGCTGTTTTTTTTTGCCCATTTTAGTGTTTTGAAGAAAAGGAATATTAGACGGAGTTGAAACGGAACGAAATCAACTAGAGAAGTTATTTTTGGAAGGAAAGCTACCGGATGGACTTGGACTCCACGTCAGGAGCAAAGGGAGGTTCCCACGACGGTGGGGGCGCCCCCCCAGGGCGCGCCCCCTGCCTCGTGGGGCCCCCGAAGCTCCACCGACGTACTTCCTGCACCCATATATACCTATGTACCCTAAAACTTCTAGAATAGAAAATAGATCGGGAGTTCCGCCGCAAAAACCTCAGAGCCACCAAAACCAATCGGGACCTGTCCAAGGCACCTGAGGGGGGAACCCTCACCGGTGGCCATCTTCATCATCCGGCGCTCTCCATGACGAGGAGGGAGTAGTTCACCCTCGGGCTGAGGGTATGTACCAAGTAGCTACGTGTTTGATCTCTCTCTCTCTCTCTCTCTCTCTCTCTCTCTCTCTCTCGTGTTCTTGATTTGGCACGATCATGATGTATCGCGAGCTTTGCTCTTATAGTTGGATCTTATGTTTCTTCTCCCCCTCTACTCTCTTGTAATGAATTGAGTTTTCCCCTTGAAGTAATCTTATCGGATTAAGTCTTTAAAGATTTGAGAACACTTGATGTATGTCTTGTCGTGCGTATCTGTGGTGACAATGGGATATCACGTGCCACTTGATGTATGTTTTGGTGACCAACTTGCGGGTTCCGCCTATGAACCTATGCATAGGGGTTGGCACACGTTTTCCTCGTGATTCTCCGGTAGAAACTTTGGGGCACTCTTTGAGGTTCTATGTGTTGGTTTGAATAGATGAATTGAGATTGTGTGATGCATATCGTATAATCATGCCCACGGATACTTGAGGTGACATTGGAGTACCTAGGTGACATTAGGGTTTTGGTTGATTTGTATCTTAAGGTGTTATTCTAGTACGAACTCTAGGGCTGTTTGTGACACTTATAGGAATAACCCAGCGGATTGATTGGAAAGAATAACTTTGAGGTGGTTTCGTACCCTACCATAATCTCTTCGTTTGTTCTCCGCTATTAATGACTTTGGAGTGACTCTTTGTTGCATGTTGAGGGATAGTTATATGATCCAATTATGTTATTATTGTTGAGAGAACTTGCACTAGTGAAAGTATGAACCCTAGGCCTTGTTTCCTACCTTTTCAATACCGTTTACGCTCACTTTTATCATTAGTTACCTAGCTGTTTTTATTATTTCAGATTACAAATACCTATATCTACCGTCCCTATTGCACTTGTATCACCATCTCTTCGCCGAACTAGTACACCTATACAATTTACCATTGTATTTGGTGTGTTGGGGACACAAGAGACTCTTTGTTATTTGGTTGCAGGGTTGTTTGAGCGAGACCATCTTCATCCTACGCCTCCTACGGATTGATAAACCTTAGGTCATCCACTTGAGGGAAATTTGCTACTGTCCTACAAACCTGTGCACTTGCAGGCCCAACAACGTCTACAAGAAGAAGGTTGTGTAGTAGACATCAGAGGATAGACCCCGCCATGGAGGCCGCACTCTCAGTGGCGATAGAGCCGGATACTGACTTCACCCCTTATGAGAGCCGTGTTGCCGAACTACTGGATTCGTCCCTGGCCACGAACTCCGAGCCGCCTGCGCCCGTGCCTGTCGAATCCGATTGGGCGCCAATCATGGAGTTTACCTCCGTGGATATTTTTCAGCACTCGCCCTTCGGCGACGTGCTAGATTCATTAAGGTCCTTCTCATTGTCAGGAGAACCTTGGCCGAACTATGTCTGGCTAGAATGGGATGCGGACAACGAAGAAATTCGCTGCCGACCCACCACCCACTTAGTAGCCACTGTCGATGATTTAACCGACATGCTCGACTTCCACTCCGAAGTAATCGACGGTATGGACGACGATGCAGGAGACGAACAGGAACCACTGCCCACAGGGCGCTGGACCGCCACTTCATCACATGACATATACATGGTGGATACACCCAAAGAAGACAGTGACGAGGAACGGAAGGACGCAGCGAAGAACAGCTCCATTGAGAAGCCAGCAAAGCGTCGGCGTAGGCGCCGCTCCAAATCCCGCGATAACAGCGAAAGAGAAAACAATACCCCAGTCGACTCCAAGGGAAACGACGACCACATCGACCCAGCGGCGAGCAGGATGAACCAGCAAACAGAGAACATAGTACAGATCCGCTGTCCGAGCACGGCGACGCCGGGGATAAATCTCATCAATCCCCCGCCGGAGAGGAAAACAGTCCGGACGAAGATGCAAACATCATCCCAGAAGAGCACTTGGAACAAGAGAACCTCCACAGAAGGCTTACTGCCACAGCGAGGAGTCTGATGAAGCAGAAGCAAAGGCTTAAGGCCGCACAAACTACGCTCAACAGCAGATGGAACAAAGTGCTCGACAACAAAGAAAAGTATGGTGGAAGTTACCACACAAAGAGCTATCCAAGGCGCAAGTTATTACCTGAATTCGACGACGAGGCCTTCGAGCCCACACAGCCGAAAAACAAAATGGCCAACCGGTCGAATCAGCCACCTTATGGCCGCGATAGAGCGGCTAACAAGGCCGCA
Organism: Aegilops longissima; assembly: GCA_021605205.1. Classification (NCBI taxonomy): domain Eukaryota; kingdom Viridiplantae; phylum Streptophyta; class Magnoliopsida; order Poales; family Poaceae; genus Aegilops; species Aegilops longissima. The sequence continues at coordinate 594,017,901 of CM038680.1, forward strand.
CATAAGTCAACACACGATCCACGTGAGGACTTGCGCCAAAAACCCAGTATAACCAGATCCATCTACGGATCTAGGAAGCGTGCTTCAGCACAAAAGGAAAACCGAATACTACAACCGTCCGAACGCACTGATACATTAAAATACAGAGGCGCCGCACACGCCCTATGTTTCACCGATGAGGTGCTGGACCACGAATTCCCAGAAGGATTCAAACCAGTAAACATAGAAGCATACGACGGGACTACAGACCCTGGGGTCTAGATTGAGGCCTTTATCCTCCATATCCATATGGCTCGCGGAGATGATCTTCACGCCATCAAGTACTTACTCCTCAAGCTTAAAGGACCAGCTCGACACTGGCTGAAAAGCCTCCCCGAAAACTCAATTGGAAGTTGGGAGGAGCTCGAGGATGCTTTCCGGACTAATTTTCAAGGGACTTATGTCCGACCTCCGGATGCAGACGATTGAAGTCATATAATTCAACAGCCTGGAGAGTCAGCCCGAAAGCTTTGGAACAGGTTCCTCACTAAGAAGCCAAATCACCGACTGCACGGACGCTAAAGCCTTAGCATCTTTCAAGCACAGCGTTCGAGACGAATGGCTCGCCAGACACCTCGGCCAAGAAAAACCAAGAACAATGGCAGCCCTAACAACCCTAATGACCCGCTTTTGCGCGGGCGAAGATAGCTGGTTAGCCCGCAGTAGCACCAGCGACCCAAGCACATCCGAAGTCAGGGATGGCAATGGAAAACCACGACGCAGTAAAACCAAGCGTCGAAATACAGAAGACAACCCAGATAATACGGCGGTAAACGCCGGATTCAGGGGCTCTCGGCCGGGTCAGCGGAAAAAGCCTCTCAAAGGCAGGAGAGATGGACCGTCCAGCTTCAACAAAATTCTAGACAAACTATGTCAGATCCATGGCACCCCCGATAAACCTGCAAATCACACCCACAGAGAATGTTGGGTCTTCAAGCAGGCTGGTAAGCTAAACGCCGAACACAAGGGGAGGGAGACACCAAGCGAAGACGAGGACGAACCTCGCCAGCAAAGCACCGGGGGACAGAAAAAATTCCCACCAGAGGTTAAAACAGTCAACATGATCCACGTGACGAAGGGGAGAGGCAAACATGCACTCCGAGACATAAGCGCCGTAGAGCTCGTCACCCCTAAGCTTAACCCCTGGTTAGCCTGCCCGATCACTTTTGATCGCAGGGATCACCCGACAGGTACCCGGCACAAAGGATTGGCTGCCTTGGTGTTAGACCCAACAATAAATGGATACCATCTCACACGAGTCCTTATGGACGGCGGCAGTAGTATAAATCTGATATATCAGGATACAGTCCGCAAAATGGGGATACACCCGACAAAAATCAGCCACAGTAATACTACCTTCAAGGGAGTAATACCAGGCCCAGAGGCCCGCTGCACGGGCTCTCTATTACTAGAGGTTGTATTCGGTTCTCCCGACAACTTCCGAAGCGAGAAGTTAATCTTCGATATCGCTCCATTCCGAAGTGGCTATCAAGCACTACTCGGAAGAGCGGCTTTTGCCCGTTTCAACACAGTACCGCATTACGCTTCTCTCAAGCTTAAGATGCCCAGTCTACGTGGCATCATCACCAAGAGCGGAAACGTTGAACGTTCCTTACAAGCGGAAGAATGCGGGACGGCTTTAACAGCCGAACACTAAATAGCCCCCCCCCCCCAACCAGAATAAAGGATCGGTCGTCAAGACCGCAGACACGGCTAGATGAGTCCGGCCCATTACTAGCTATAACAGCTTAGATAAACCCGAGATTGGTTTGATGGTTATACACCCATAGATGGCACCAGGGGCTTCCTGCGTGTAATCAGGGCTAGTTAGGCTCAACTTGATTTATCTTGAATTTTAATGGTTTACTGAAAATAACCAATTTTTTTGGCACGACAACTTTCACCTAAGTTCTTCTCTTTTACAGATAACGATCGCGCCACACCCGTCCAGGATACAGCACAACGGAGACACATGCGCAGACGTGCAGCAGGGACCCGCTCAAAGGTTTATTTTTAGATTAAGACCCTGCGTAAACCTTTTTTACTGTCTTTTGTTGTTCACATCCTCCGGATACTTAGTATAACCGAGAAGGATGCTGACGTTATTGGCATTTGGCCACGTCAGAGCATTGCACGTACCTGGACACTAGGGGTTCATTATCAAGGGCATTGTTCAGCCCGACATATGTTATAAAGAACGAATACCTTAGGGAGTGTTCGGCGTCGCGAGTTTGGCCTTATATGCATCAGCTCCGAATCATGTCTTTCGTCAAATGTTGGGTTTGCCCGGCTCCCGTGTTTTGCTACCTTACGTTCCGCTCTATCGGCTAAGGTGGCACCGGGAGAACTACTGCGATTGTGCCCTGGTACATCCGGATGAGCACCTCGGTAGAGAAAGCCGAAAAATGACTGTCATGATACAGCGCGAGACTGGTCAACCACTCGAGGACTTAGCAGAATCTTCGGGATTCCTCCGCATTAACGAAGGGCCGTTTCCCGGTCATGTACATACACTCCCCGTATTCGAATGAGCACGGACGTACCAGGGGCTATATAGTAGCCCCGCCGTCAAACTCCTATGGCTAAGTGAAAGTGTTAAAGCAATATAGTCCGATTGCCTTGTTCGCTGCACTACCACCTCCTTAATGGACCAAGACATTGGATCAAGTGTGAATACGCGTTTTTTGCGAACACCCCCGCATTATATGCGTGGGGGCTGAAGCCGACAACTGCAAACTTTCAGGTTATATACACATATACATAAACGGCCGCACAGGAGGCACGATAATACTTTCAGGCAAAAGTACAAACACAGCCTTTATAATTCAATAAAACATTGTTTTTACAATGGGGATACATGTCACTAGAACATAATTTTCTTCGAGCACGGAGCTTATATTGAACGAGCGCCTTCAAGGACTTCTTCAAAGTAGTGATCGACAGATACTCGGCCCACGGCCGAACTCGGGGTTGCAATAGCGGTGGCCTCCATCTATGCCCAGTATGTCTTGACACGGGCAAGTGCCATCCGCGCACCCTCTATGCACGCTGACCTCTTCATAGCGTCGATGTGAGGCACAACACAAGGGAACTGTTGCACTAAACTAAAATAACTATTCGGCCTTGGCCCTTCCGGCCACAGATGATCCACAACAGACCTCATGGCAAGCCCGGACAATCTATGGAGCTCGGCCCACTCGGTCATTCGCTCATTCAGCAGCAGCGGACGCACTGCAACATTTAATTGTGACCAGAATAGCTGTTCCACTTTGCGATCTTTTTTATCCTTGAAGTACTTGGCCGCGTCAGCAACACTGGCTGCCAAATCCACGTATGCGTCTGCAGAACTCCATAGTTGATCAAGCGGGGCATACTTCGGATCTCCGAACTTCATCCGCAACAAAAAGGGCTTCCCAGCCGCGATATCTCCGGCTTGACGCACCTCCTCCTTCGCCGCTCTGATTTTAGAGCGGGCTTCCTTGGCTGCTACCATGGCCTTCTCAAGGTCCGCTGCCTTCGCTTGACTTTATTTTTCAAGAAGCTGGTAACGATCGGCGGCATCTTTCAACTCAACGGCCATCTGGGCTATTTTTTCCTTGCTTTGGCAATGAGCAGCCTGTTCGGCTCTCAGCTCTTCGACCGCCTTTAGAGCGGCCGCATCACTATTCCTGGCTTGTTCCTTGGCTCGGGCAAGTTCCGCCCGAAGGGTCTCCATGGCGGCAGCTCCATCTGCAGTCACAAACATATTAAAGATACTAGCATCATGCTCCTCTTACCATGTCTTGATCACCGGAGAAATCACATACTCTGCGCTTCGTCGAGCCGCTTGTTGACAAGTACGATGTCGGCATCTGCCGCATCAAGCTGCCGCTTTAGTTCGGCAAACTCACAAGTCTGGCTAGCCACCGGACCCTCTGCCACCTGCACATGAAGGCGGCCTGATTATTACCTGGGACTATGATCCTCTGTTTGCTGCCGTTCTCGACGGCAATCAGAGTCTCAGGGGCTACTATCTGCATAGGGCACACCTAAACGTGTGCGGTACTGTCAAAAATATACACTATTTCACGTACCTCAAAGCCTTTCAGCAGACTCATACAAGCTTCATGCAACCCGCTTTCAGCGGATGAAATCCTTTGAATCACCGTACCCATTAGTGTATGATGCACTTCTGAGATAGACGCTTGCTCCAGAAGATCCTTCAGTGCGTTCGATCGCACACCGGACTGTTCCGGACTCTTTCTGTTGCTCTCCTTAGGAGCCGCATGCTGAGGACTTCGGGTGGCTGAGGGATTATCCTCTAGCCTTGGCGGATCAGAAGAAACCCTTTCGCGACGACACTTCAGCGTCGCTCGCCTCATGAGGCAGGGTGGCATGGGGAGGCGTTTCACTCTCCATCATCTCCGGAAGAAGATCCCCCGAAGACGAACTCTATTGAGAAGGGCCACGATCCGAACTCCAAGATATATGCTTCAGTTATTGTTCTCAGAGCTAAAGCAGGATATTTTACTACTAAGTACTTTTTGTTTACTTACAGCTTGGTGGAGGGCTGATCCCCTAGCAGACACTGTGCGGCAAGGGTACCCAGCGAGGCAGGACCCTCTGGTGAAGATTTCTTCCCCCGTTTGGGAACTTTTGTTTCCGGGTCTTCAAAGGTGGTCCTCTTCCTTCCTTGAGGAGAGGGAATTTCATATTCCTCTCCCCGGTGATCCTCCTTCGCGGAGGCGCTAATTCCCCCGGTTTGGATGAATAATGAGCGAGGCCCGCTTTAAGCCTCTTCATTCCCCCCTTTATCTTCCCCTGAGGGCACCTGATAAGGCGCCGGCTCGAGCATTCTGGCCAGTACTGGATCTGCTGAGCCTTCGGGAAGGGGAGCCGAACGCCTGATCATCTTCGCCTTTGTTACCCAGTCCTGGTCAAAGAGCAACTTTTCAGAATGATGTTGTGATAAATAAAAAGACACCGTATTTGGCCACGGGATTACTTACTTGGGTATCTGGACGATTGCAGCTCAGACCCACATCCTCGGTGAGGTCCGGACACCTTACTTGTGGTCCGAAGAACAATGTGTACATCTCTTCGAGCGTCATGCCGAAGAAGTGCTGAATAGCTTGCGGTCCTTCCAGGTTGAACTCCCACATTCGGAGAGGTCGACGTTTGCAAGGGAGGACTCGATGAACTAGCATGACTTGCATTACCGTTACCAGGCTGACATCTCTCTCGAGGAGATCTCGGATGCGACTCTGCAACATCGGCACATCATTCGCTGGCCCCCAGTCCAGTCCCTTGTTGATCGACGACGTCAGTTGTGGTGGGGGCCCGAGCGAAAGGCAGGCGGGGCCACCCACTTGGTGCCCCGGGGAGTTGTGATATAAAACCACTCCTGTTGCAATAAACTGGACACCTCCGGGAAGGAGCCCTCTGGCCATGGAACATCGGCGCTTTTGCTTATTGCGGCTCCTCCGCACTCTGCGTGTCGCCCCTCAGTCATCTTCGGCTCCACATTGAAGGTCTTGAACCATAGGCCAAAGTGTGGGGTAATGTGGAGGAAGGCTTCACACACGACGATGAACGACGAGATGTGAAGGATGGAATCCTGAGCCAGGTCATGGAAATCCAGCCCATAATAGAACATGAGCCCCCTAACAAAGGGATCTAGAGCAAGGCCTAGCCCTCGGAGGAAGTGAGGGATGAATACAACTCTCTCGCCGGGTTTGGGAGTGGGAATGACCTGCCCTCGACCAGGCAACCTGTGCAGGATTTCGCCGGTCAAATACCTGGCCTCTCTTAGCTTCTCGATGTCTTCCTCTGTGACAGAGGACATCCACCGACCTTGAAGGTTGGATCCAGACATGATTGAAGGTCCGAAGCGCCTGACCTGAGCTTTGGGTGTTGGAACTCGAGGTGGGGGAAGGATTCGATTGAGCGCAAGACGAAAAACGACAGGCCTTGGCCTCTTTATAAAGGGGATGAATATCAAGCGTCCTCCGCGTGGCCGTTTGGGACTTGCCTAAAATCGAGGAGTCATACCAACGGGCACGATTGGGTTACCCACATTCGTATTGATGAGAATCCCGTAATTAGGAGGCATCGATCTCTGCGTCGACAAGATGTGCCAATAAAATCGCCTTGCAAAACGTGCAGTGGCAGGCTGGTTGAGAAAGACGGTTCGTCATGGCCAGACCACGGCAATATGTCACATTATTAAAAACGGTCGGCAGATTGGATTTGTGGAAACATTGTTCTCTCTACAGTGGTATGTGGAATTTGTTTTGCAGAGCTGGACACTATCCTGGTGTTCAAGATCTTCTATGGAGTATTCGGAGGAGGAACCCGCCTTGCAATGCCGAAGACAATCAAGCAGGAAGTAGGGTATTACCTCCATCGAGAGGGCCTGAACCTGGGTAAACATCGTGTCCCCCGCCTCCGGTTACCATCCTCCTTAGACGCGCAGTTCGGGACCCCCTACCCGAGATCCGCCGGTTTTGACACCGACAGCAAGCTTTCTCAGACCTCCTCTCGTACTCGTTCGCCTCCTCCCTGGTTATGAAATATCTCCCCTTTGCCTGAAAGTCAAAGAAAGTAGGAGCAGGGAGAGCGACGTGATAGGTGTGTCGTCTCTCAAAGATTAGTCGGTACTGGAGGAACTGATTGTTCCTCTCAACAAAACGATGACGAACCATAGCCTCCTAATCTAAATAAGCAGGAGCCAACTCAATATCATCCTCACGAATGGGTACATCAAGAAAATTAGCTAAACGGGTTGCATAAATTCCACCAAAGAAATCTCCATTAAATCTATTGTTATGCAACCTATGTGCAACAATGGCTCCCAAATTATAATGTTTATCCCCTAATACAGCACTCCTGAGAACACTGAGGTCAGGGACACACATGTGACATGCTTCATCCTTACCATTTATGCACCTACCTATGAAGAGAGCAAAATAATGTATAGCAGGAAAATGAATGCTCCCTATGGTAGCTTGTGCTATGTCTCTAGATTCCCCCACAGTTATACTAGCAAGAAAATCTCTAAATTCAGATTTGCAATGTTCACTAGGACTACCCCATTGTGGACGTTTGCAAGCAGTATTAAAATCCTCTAAGTCCATAGTATAAGAATTTTCATAGAGATCAAACAGGACAGTCTGAGAATCGCGTGATGATGAAAATTCAAACCTCCTCACAAAGGAATCAGTGAGATAGTGATACTGACGGCACTTATCTGCCTCGAAGCTCACAAGATCAGCGTTACGCACATATGCGTTAAATTCTTCCTTGATTCCCGCTCGATCCATAAAGTCCTCTGAAGGCCATTCACAAGCCCGCACTTGAGCTTCCCTTGGTGGTTCATCGTCGGCATCGCGCATTGCGGTCCTGGGTCCTTGCTTCCTTGAAGGACCACCTTGATACATTTTTTTCCTAAACATATTTCCTCCTCTGAAAAATTTCTGAAAATTTTAGTAGCTTCAAATAAAAAGTGAACCAAACTCAACAAAATTGAGAGCAACTACTCCTACAAGTGCCTAGAGACTATATCATGCATTAGAACTACTTGGGACCATACAAATTTGGCATGCAAGCTCAAGAACCTGGTCACCTAGGCAGACAAATTTGCAATGAATAAAGCACTAGAACAAAAGCTAACTGGACCATTGGAAGAGTCACATACCAAGGAACAATCCCCCAAAGCAGTTTTATGAGAGGTGCTTTGAGCAAGGAGATCGAAAATCTCAGCAAAATGAGCAAGAACTCGTGCTTGAGCTGGTTGGTGATTCTTTTGGGAGGAAGAAGGAGTGTGTGGGTGCAGGAATAAGTGGAGGGGAGCCACAATGGGCCCACGAGGCAGGCGCGCCAGGGGTGGGCGCCTGGACCTCGTGGTCAGTGCCGACTCCCCTGCTGTGTTCTCAGTGCCAGATATCCTCAAATATTCCAGAAAAAATCATACTTAAATTTCAGGGCATTTGGAGAACTTTAATTTTTGGGGTATTTTTTTATTGCACGGATAATTCAGAAAACAGACATAACATACTAATTTTACTTTATTTCAACTAAATAACAGAAAGTAAAAGGAGGGTACAGAAGCTTGTGCTTTCTAACTTCATCCATCTCATGCTCATCAAAAGGAATCCATTAACAGGGTTGATCAAGTCTTCTTAACAAACTCATTCCGAATAACATGGAACCGGAGAAATTTTGAATAACACTATGTTACCTCAATGGGGATATGCACGTCCCTAATAATAAGAATAAGAATATGATATCTCTTTTTGACAGTAGGAAGAGGAAATTCAAAACCTCTGAAAATAATCGATGGAATTTTTCCAATAGAAATGATACTATGAACTTGAGGTTGTTTCCTTGGAAAGTGTACCGTATGCTCATTTCCGTTAACATAAAAAGTGACATTGCCTTTGTTGCAATCACTAACAGCCCCTGCGGTATTCAAAAAGGGTCTTCCAAGAATAATAGACATACTATCGTCCTCAGGAATATCAAGAATAACAAAGTCCGTTAAAATAGTAACATTTGCAACCACAACAGGCACGTCCTCACAAATACCGACAGGTATAGCAGTTGATTTATCAGCCATTTGCAAAGATATTTCTGTAGGTGTCAACTTATTCAAATCAAGTCTACGATATAAAGAGAGAGGCATAACACTAACACCGGCTCCAAGATCACGTAAAGCAGTTTTAACATAGTTTCTTCTAATGGAGCAAGGTATAGTGGGTACTCCTGGATCTCCTAACTTCTTAGGTATTCCACCCTTAAAAGTGTAATTAGCAAGCATGGTGGAAATTTTGGCTTTCGCTATCTTTCTTTTATTTGTAACAATTTCTTTCATATACTTAGCATAAGGATTCATTTTGAGCATATCAGTTAATCGCATACGCAAAAAGATAGGTCTAATCATTTCAGCAAAGCGCTCAAAATCCTCATCATCCTTTTTCTTGGATGGTTTGGGAGGAAAAGGCATGGGTTTCTGAACCCATGGCTCCCTTTCTTTACCGTGATTCCTAGCAACAAAGTCTCTCTTTTCATAACTTTGATTCTTTGATTGTGGGTTATCAAGATCAACAGCAGGCTCAATTTCTACATCATTATCATTGCTAGGTTGAGCATCATCATGAACATCATTATTAACATTATCACTATGTTCATGTTCATTACCAGATAGAAATATCATTGGGATTCTCAGGTGTGTCAGCAACAGGTTCGCTAGAAGCATGCCAAGTCCTATCATTTTTCTTTCTGTTCCGCTTAGAAGGACTAGGAGCATCTAAATTATTTCTCTGAGAATCCTGCTCAATTCTCTTAGGATGGCCTTCAGGATACAAAGGTTCCTGAGTCATTTTACCGGTTCTAGTAGCCACTCTAACAGCAAAGTCATTATTCTTACTATTCAATTCATTGAGCAAATCATTCTGAGCTTTAAGTACTTGTTCAACTTGAGTGGTAACCATAGAAGCATGTTTACTAATGAGTTTAAGTTCACCTTTAACTCTAGACATATAATCACTCAAGTGTTCAATCATATAAGCATTGCATTTTAATTCTCTACCAAAATAAGCATTGAATTTTTCTTGTTTGACAATAAAATTATCAAACTCATCTAAGCATTGGCTAGCAGACTTATAACGAGGAATATCACCTTCATAAAATCTATAGAGAGAATTTACCTTTACTACCTGTGTCGGGTTATCAAGACCATGTGTTTCCTCAACAGGCGGTAAATTAATACCATGTATTTCTTCAACAGGAGGTAAATTCTTAATATCTTCAGCTTTTATACCTTTTTCCTTCATAGATTTCTTTGCCTCTTGCATATCTTCAGGACTGAGAAATAGAACACCCCTTTTCTTCGGAGTTGGCTTAGGAGTTGGTTCAGGAAGTGTCCAATTATTTTCATTGGTCAACATATAATTCAATAGAATTTCAGCTTGATTAGGCGTTCTTTCCTTGAAAACACAACCAGCACAACTATCCAGGTGGTCTCTGGAAGCATCGGTTAGTCCATTATAAAAAATATCAAGTATTTCATGTTTCTTAAGAGGATGATTAGGCAAAGCATTAAGTAATTGGAGAAGCCTCCCCGAAGCTTGTGGGAGACTCTATTCTTCAATTTGCACAAAATTATATATTTCCCTTAAAGGAGCTTGTTTTTTATGAGCAGGGAAATATTTAGCACAGAAGTAATAAATCATATCCTGAGGACTACGCGCACAACCAGGATCAAGAGAATTAAACCATATCTTAGCATCACCCTTTAATGAGAACGGAAATATTTTAAGGATATAAAAGTAGCGAGTTCCCTCATCATTAGTGAACAGGGTGGCTATATCATTTAATTTAGTAAGATGTGCCACAACAGTTTCAGATTCATAGCCATAAAAAGGATCAGATTCGACCAACGTAATTATATCAGGGTCGACAGAGAATTCATACTCATTATCAGTAACAAAGATAGGTTAAGTAGCATAAGCGGGATCATATTTCATTCTAGCATTCAAAGTTTTTTGTTTAAGCTTAGCTAATAATTTCTTAAGATCACTTCTATCATTGCAAGGAAGAAAGTCTCTAGCCGTTTCTTCATCCATAACATAGCCCTGAGGAACAACAGGCAATTCATATCTAGGGGGAGAATCTTCATCATCACTTCCATCAATATTATCAGTTTCAATAATTTCATTCTCTCTAGCCCTAGCAAGTTGTTCATCAAGAAATTCACCAAGTACGTGGCACAGTAGTATCAAGCATAGAAGTAGTTTCATCATAAGTATCATGCATAGCAGAAGTGGCATCATCAATAACATGCGACATATCAGAATTAATAGCAGAAGCAGGTTTAGGTGTCGCAAGCTTACTCAAAACAAAAGATGAATCAAGTGCAGAGCTAGATGGCAGTTCCTTACCTCCCCTCGTAGTTGAGGGATAAATTTTTGTTTTCACATCTTTCAAGTTCTTCATAGTGACCAGCAGATATAAATCCCAAGTGACTTAAAGAATAGAGCAGCTCCCCGGCAACGGCGCCATAAAATAGTCTTGATAACCCACAAGTATAGGGGATCGCAATAGTTTTCGAGGGTAGAGTATTCAACCCAAATTTATTGATTCGACACAAGGGGAGCCAAAGAATATTCTCAAGTATTAGCAGTTGAGTTGTCAATTCAACCACACCTGGATAACTTAATATCCGTAGCAAAGTATTTAGTAAGCAAACTAATATGATAGTAACGGTAACGGTAGCAAAAGTAATATTTTTGGGTTTTGTAGTGATTGTAACAATAGCAACGGAAAAGTAAATAAGCGAAGAACAATATGTGAAAAGCTCGTAGGCATTGGATCGCCGATGGAGAATTATGCCGGATGCGGTTCATCATGTAACAGTCATAACATAGGGTGACACAAAACTAGCTCCAATTCATCAATGTAATGTAGGCATGTATTCCGAATATAGTCATGCGTCCTTATGGAAAAGAACTTGCATGACATCTTTTGTCCTACCCTCCCGTGGCAGCGGGGTCCTAATGGAAACTAAGGGGTGTTAAGGCCTCCTTTAATTAGAGTACCAGACCAAAGCATTAACACATACTGAATACATGAACTCCTCAAACTACGGTCATCACCGGGAGTGGTCCCGATTATTGTCACTTCGGGGTTGTCGGATCATAACACATAGTAGGTGATTATAGACTTGCAAGATAGAATCAAGAACTCACATACATTCGTGAAAACATAATAGGTTCAGATCTGAAATCATGGCACTCAGGCCCTAGTGACAAGCATTAAGCATAGCAAAGTCATAGCAACATCAACCTCAGAACATAGTGGATACTAGGGATCAAACCCTAACAAAACTAACTCGATTACATGATAAATCTCATCCAACCCATCACCATCCAGCAAGCCTATGATGGAATTACTCACGCACGGCGGTGAGCATCATGAAATTGGTGATGGAGGATGGTTGGTGATGACGATGGCGACGGATTCCCCTCTCCGGAGCCCCGAACGGACTCCAGATCAGCCCTCCCGAGAGAGTTTAGGGCTTGGCGGCGGCTCCGTATCGTAAAACGCAATGAATCTTTCTCTCTAATTTTTTCTCCCCGAACACGAATATATGGAGCTGGAGTTGAGGTCGGTGGAGCTCCAGGGGGCCCACGAGGCAGGGGGGCGTGCCCCCACCCTCGTGGAAAGGGTGTGGGCCCCCTGGCCTTGATTCTTTCGCCAGTATTTTTTTATTATTTCCAAAAATAATCTCCGTGAAGTTTCAGGTCAGTCCGAGAACTTTTGTTTCTGCACAAAGATAACACCATGGCAATTCTGCTGAAAATAGCGTCAGTCCAGGTTAGTTCCATTCAAATCATGCAAGTTAGAGTCCAAAACAAGGGCAAATGTGTTTGGAAAAGTAGATACGTTGGAGACATATCAGTAAGTCACACCATGGATCAACTTTTATAATTAATCTTGCAAATTAAATGATTGTTGTGATGCATTTTGTTTCGTGGTGATTCATGAACACTTGAGTTGTTCATGAGTGGTTGGTTTCAGTTGTGACCCCAGTATGGTCACCGTTTGGTTACGAGGTAACCGTCTGGTAAGCGAGTCTATGAGACTCGGTTCTCGTGTTGGTTTGATTGCATCTGTTAGAGGTTCTTGAATTGCATTAATTTGATTAATTGTCATGATATTGTGTGTCATCGTGCTTATGTTTGTTGTGAGCTTGCAAGTACATTCAATGTACTGACCTGGCGTGTCATGCCAGCTTTTAGGCAAGTTGGTTCGCATCGGAGCGCATCTCGCGTCTAGGCCGTGTCCACGTCGGTGTCCATGTGCTATGGAGTTCCACTTCGTCGTTCTTCCGCTGCCGCGTAGTTCGTGTGATCGAGGCCCTCGTCATGTTCATTAAATAATGTACATACTGTTCAGCCGCATCGAGTGTGTCGCTTGGCCTCGTGTCTTGATGTAATATCAGACTTATGTAATCTGCTAGCATCAATAAAGTGATTGTTTATGTACCATGTTATTGTGTATTGCCAGAAGACCTGATCTTTGGGCTGGCAATGCAAGGTAAACCGGTTACACTGAGCCGGGGTGCCACAACTGTTGGTATCAGTGTCGTGCTGATTGTAGGACACGCTAGACCGTTAGTGCGTTAATAGAACGATAGATAGTTTCGTTTGATTGCCGGTAGTCATAAAAATTGGTTGCCGCATTGCATGCATGTTTATCTGTTGTTATTACTAACCGTATGATGGTTTGTGAGTGTAGATGGCTCCAGTATTGATCTTGTACCATCCTGAGCCAGCTCTGTACACATCGCCGCACCTGCTTCAGAACGTGTGGCGGCGACTCTATCCAGAGGGTGCTGATCCAGAGTATCGGGTGTATCGGGAGCATCTGGCCGGTGCATTGTATGAGTATTATGCTGAGGTCACTCTACACCACAGTACCCCTTCCGGTGCTTACACTCGTTCGACTAAGGGTGGTCTTGCTTCTACGCCATCTCACGCGGTTCAGTTTGCTGCTACCGAGGCTCTTGTAGACTTGCGCTACAACGAGGTTCGCATGCACACCCACCCAGGTCTCTTCTACTACCCATCTCTGCACGAGAATGGTCGTATCCGCTTTCCTTTTATTAATCCGGCGTGCGATCGTCCCACTAGCCACCTTTCCCGCTATATCACTGCCAGTTATCTCCTGAACTACGAGTTAGCTCGGGAGCTTTCACGTGCCCGGACAGCTCTCGCTACTGCTCGTACTAGGAACCCTCTTCCCACTTTCATCTACACTACTCTAGTTCCTTCCGCTTCTGTTCCCCCAGTGACTTCGCAGGGTACTGTTAACCCTCTGACGGTGACCCCTCGCAGTGCTCCTGCTGCGTGGGCATCCCTTGTCGCTACTCCTACAGCCCCCATGCTCAGATGCCATCCCGCGCCTGCCCCCGAGGGAGAGCCCTCGAGGCAGCGTCGTCGCGTCTCTCTTGACCCCGAGGTCTCTGCTATCAGTTCAGGATCTGGGTCCGGCTTAGGAGAGGAGGTCGCAGCAGCACCGGCCGAGCAGTAGACTGCTAGGGTATCAGTTTCGTCATGAGTATGATGTGTGGGTGTAATCGCACGTGTCATGATGCTTAGTTTCATGTATGAGGGTAGTAGACCCATTGTGATGTTTACTTTCATGTTGAGTCTATGTATAATTATGTTGGAACCTTTATTCGCTTTGGTTTTCATTTGCTGTTTTCTCCTGGGATTTGTCAATGGCTTTTTCCCCATTTTTGATTTTTCTCATCATGGTTACTATGTATTGGGAAAACGAATAACAGGATGACGCGTGGAGGCAGCGGCAGCCGAGCTTGTGAGGATGTCCCTGTCCGTCGCTCCGCAAGGCAGGCATGACATTCCCCCGAGCCATACCAGCCACCTCCGTCTCCACCGCCACATCCGCCTTCCACTGAGCAAATCCTGCGAATGTTTGAAGAAAGAAGGAGCAACAATCTGCTGGAAGTATTGAAAAGTGTGCAAGTTATGGTTGGGCAGAATGGAAACCAGAACGGTTATCACTCCAAGCTGTCAGATTTTTAGCGAACCAATCCTCCTAGCTACAGCCAAGTAATTGATCCATTGGACGCCGACGACTGGCTAAGGACCATTGAGAGGAAACTGGAGATAGCTCGCACTGAAGAGGGAGACAAGGTTCCCTTCGCAACGCATTACCTCGAAGGAGCTGCCGCTATATGGTGGGATAATGCTAAGGCAATATGGCCCACGGACGAGGAAATTACTTCGACTAAATTCAAGGATCATTTCCGCAAGTATCATACTCCCACCGGGATCATGAAAATCAAGCAGCGCGAATTCCTCGCCCTCACTCAAGGCAGCATGACAGTCAACGAGTACCTGAATGAATTCAACCATTTGGCCCGCTATTCCCTCTACGATGTGGCCACAGAAGAATGGAAGATCAATAGATTTCTTGGAGGACTGAATCAGCATCTCAGGTGCACCCTCAGCATGTTCGATTTTCCGGACTGATTGACTCTGGTGAACAAGGCCCTCATCGCAGAAAGGGAACACAAGCCCTTCCATGACAACAAGCCAGCTGTTAATGACCACAAGCGCAAATTCGAGCCGAAAAAGGATATGCAACTAGTGCAGAAGGCTCGTACTTGGCAACAGACTCAGGTTGAGTACAAACCCAACGGGCAGAAAAATGTCAACAAGACCACAACTAAAGTCAAAAATGTCGTGGCCAGCCCGGTGCGCGAAGATTGTCAGCGCAACAATTCATGTTTCAACTGTGGGCAAACCGGACATTACGCCAGACAGTGCCCCAAGAGCAACAAGAAAACAGCTCCATTCCACTCGCAAGTCAACTACATGGAGTCGTATTCCGCCCCAAGTACCATCCAAGGGCAAATCCATCACATCTCCGCAGACAAAGCCCAAGAGGACCCGAAAGTCGTCATTGGTATGTTTCTTGTTAATGACATACCCGCGGTAATTTTATTTTACTCTGGGGCTTCCCACTCTTTTATTTCGCGGAGTTTTGCTGCCCAAAACAAATTTCCTTGCTCGATTTTGGGAAAACATATGCTGGTACAATCCCTGGGATCCCTACTCAGAAGCAATCTGGTCTTTCGCAATTTGGAAATTGACATTAAAGGCGTCAGGTTTCCAACATCTCTGATAATCATCGACTCCAGCAAATTGGATATTATTTTGGGCATGAATTGGTTGACCCAATACCAAGTATGCATCAACTGTGCGACCAGAGAAGTTACCATGAAAAATACGGAAGGTCGCACCACAAGTTTTTATGCACGCAAGAGCATACCCAAGAAGGATATGATTTTCACAGCTGTGGCAGAAGAGGTGGAATTAATTCCTGTGGTTAGTGAGTATCCAGATGTATTCCCTGAAGAATTACCAGGCATGCCACCAGACAGAGAACTGGAGTTTGCAATTGACTTGGTACCTGGAACCGCACCGATACACAAGAAATATTATCGGATGCCTTCATCAGAACTGGTGGAATTGAAGAAACAACTGGATTAGATGCTGCAAAAAGGATACATCCGCCGAAGCTCTTCACCATGGGGATCACCAGCGATCTTCGTGGACAAAAAGGATGGTAGTCTACGAATGTGTGTAGACTACCGACAGCTGAATGACGTCACCATCAAAAACAAGTATCCACTGCCAAGAATTTACGATCTGTTTGATCAACTCAATGGGGCCAAAGTATTCTCCAAAATTGATTTGAGGACCGGATATCATCAGCTCAAGACAAAGAAGGAGGATATTCCCAAGACTGCGTTCACCACTCAGTACGGTCTTTATGAGTATACTGTTGTGTCCTTCGATCTCACCAACGCCCCGACATTCTTCATGCATATGGTGAACAAGGTGTTTATGGATTTCTTGGACAAATTTGTGGTGGTATTCGTTGATGACAGCCTCATTTACTACAAGAGCAAAGACGAACACAAGGGACATCTCCGAGCAGTTTTGCAAAGGCTCCGCGACCATCAGCTTTATGCCAAGTTCAGCAAATGTGAGTTTTGGCTCCAGCAAGTTGGATTTCTCGGGCATGTAATTTCAGAAGAAGGAATCTCAGTGGATCCAAGCAAGGTAAAAGATGTACTTGATTGGTCCGCACCCACTGTTGTCTCAGAAATCCGGATTTTCCTTGGACTAGCCGGATACTATCGCCGTTTTATTGAAGGATTCTCCAAGATTTCCAAGCCAATGACTGAACTCCTAAAGAAGGATAAGAAGTTTGAATGGACTAAGGTCTGCGAACGGAGTTTCAATGAGTTAAAAGTCAGGCTGACATCAGCACCAGTATTGACTCTTCCAGACATCTACCACAACTTTGATGTCTACTGCGACGCATCCAGAAAAGGGCTTGGATGTGTACTCATGCAAGATGGCAAAGTTGTGGCTTATGCATCTCGACAACTGTGGCAGCACGAAGGAAACTACCCCACTCATGATTAGGAATTGGTCGCGGTGGTGCACGCTTTGAAAATCTGGAGACACTATCTGATTGGAAAGAAGTGCCAGATATTTACCGACCACAAGAGTCTCAAATATATATTCACTCAGCCCGATTTAAACCTTCGACAGCGAAGATTGCTTGAATTGGTTAAGGACTACAACCTCGAAACCAATTATCAGCCGGGCAAAGCTAATGTGGTGGCTGATGCCCTCAGCCGCAAACCAGCCAACCTTAGTGCTCTCATGGATTCATTGCCTCCCGAGCTGTATGAAGAAATCACTCAGCTCAACTTGGTGATTACCGATGCCATCTTGCCAATATATTGGAAGTTGCCCCTACTCTCGAAGAAGAAATCCGCAGTGCTCAGGCAGATGACAAACTATTGAAAATATATGTCCAGAAGATGCACAAAGGGCATGCACCGGATTTCTCTAGGGATCAAAAAGGTACGCTAAGGTTCTAAGGAAGGATTTGCGTACCCAACCTCGAAGGTCTGAATAAGAAGATATTGGTAGAAGCACATGAAGCGCCATACACAATTCACCCAGATGGTACCAAAATATATGAAGACCTTCGTCAGGTATTTTGGTGGGATGGAATGAAGAAAGACATCCCATACTTTGTGGCCTGTTGCGATATATGCAACAAGGTAAAGGCGGAACACCAAAAGCCCCCCGGACTCCTCCAACCTCTGCCAGTATCCCAATGGAAATGGGACGATATCTGTATGGATTTCATCACCAGACTACCAAGATCTCACCGAGAAAATGGCGCAATATGGGTCATGATGTCTACTACGCAACCATCTTCTTGTAGACGTTGTTGGGCCTCCAAGTGCAGAGGTTTGTAGGACAGTAGAAAATTTCCCTTAAGTGGATGACCTAAGGTTTATCAATCCGTGGGAGGCGTAGGATGAAGATGGTCTCTCTCAAACAACCCTACAACCAAATAAATAAAGAGTCTCTTGTGTCCCCAACACATCCGATACAATGGTAAATGGTATAGGTGCACTAATTCGGCGAAGAGATGGTGATACAAGTGCAATATGGATGGTAGATATAGGTTTTTGTAATCTGAAAATATAAAAACAGCAAGGTAACTAATGATAAAAGTGAGCACAAACGGTGTTTCAATGATAGGAAACAAGGCCTAGGGTTCATACTTTCACTAGTGCAAGTTCTCTCAACAATAATAACATAATGGGATCATATAACTATCCCTCAACATGCATCAAAGAGTCACTCCAAAGTCACTAATAGTGGAGAACAAACGAAGAGATTATGGTAGGGTACGAAACCACCTCAAAGTTATTCTTTCCAATCAATCCGTTGGGCTATTCCTATAAGTGTCACAAACAACCCTAGAGTTCGTACTAGAATAACACCTTAAGACACAAATCAACCAAAACCCTAATGTCACCTAGATACTCCAATGTCACCTCAAGTATTTGTGGGTATGATTATACGATATGCATCACACAATCTCAGATTCATCTATTCAACCACCACATAGAACCTCAAAGAGTGCCCCAAAGTTTCTACCAGAGAATCAAGACGAAAACGTGTGCCAACCCCTATGCATAGGTTCATGGGAGGAACCCGCAAGTTGATGACCAAAACATACATCAAGTGAATCACGCGATATCCCATTGTCACCACAGATACGCACGGCAAGATATACATCAAGTGTTCTCAAATCATTAAAGATTCAATCCGATATTACTTCAAAGGGAAAACTCAATCCATTACAAGAGAGTAGAGGGGGAGAAGCAACAAAAGATCCAACTATAATAGCAAAGCTCGTGATACATCAAGATCGTGCCAAATCAAGAACACGAGAGAGAGGGATCAAACACATAGCTACTGGTTCATACCCTCAGCCCCGAGGGTGAACTACTCCCTCCTCTTCATGGAGAGCCGGGATGATGAAGATGGCCACCGGTGAGGGATCCCCCCTCCGGCAGGGTGCCGGAACAGGGTCTCGATTGGTTTTTGGTGGCTACAGAGGCTTGCAGCATCGGAACTCCCGATCTATTCTGTTCCCCAAAGTTTTTAGGGTATATGGGAATATATAGGTGAAAGAAGTACGTCAGGGGAGCCACGAGGGGCCCATGAGGGTGGAAGGCACGCCCAGGGGGGTGGGCGCGCCCCCCTTCCTCGTGCCTTCCTCGTTGCTTTCTTGACATGGACTCCAAGTCTCCCGGGTTGCTTTGTTTCCAAAAATAACTTCTCCAGAAGGTTTCATTCCGTTTCGACTCCGTTTGATATTCCTTTTCTTCGAAACATTGAAACAAGGGAAAAAATAGGAACTGGCACTGGGCTCTGGGTCAATAGGTTAGTCCCAAAACTAATATAAAAGTGCTTAGTAAAGCCCATAAACATCCAAAACAGATAATATAATAGCATGGAACAATCAAAAATTATAGATACGTTGGAGACGTATCAGCATCCCCAAGCTTAATTCCTGCTCGTCCTCGAGTAGGTAAATGATAAAAACGAAATTTTTGATGTGGAATGCTACTTGGCATAATTTCAATGTAATTCTTCTTAATTGTGGTATGAATATTCAGATCCATAAGATTCGAAACAAAATTTTAATATTGACACGAAAACAATAATACTTCAAGCATACTAACAAAGCAATCGTGTCTTCTCAAAATAACATGGCCAAAGAAAGTTATCCATACAAAATCATATAGTCTGGCTATGCTCTATCTTCATCACACAAAGAATTTAAATCATGCACAACCCCGATGACAAGCCAAGCAATTGTTTCATACTTTTGATGTTCTCAAACTTTTTCAATCTTCATGCAATACATGAGCATGAGCCATGGACATAGCACTATAGGTGGAATAGAATGGAGGTTGTGGAGAAGACAAAAAGGAGAAGATAGTCTCACATCAACTAGGCGTATCAACGGGCTATGGAGATGCCCATCAATAGATATCAAACTGAGTGAGTAGGGATTGCCATGCAACGGATGCACTAGAGCTATAAGTGTATGAAAGCTCAAAAAGAAACTAAGTGGGTGTGTGAGGGAGTCCTGGATTAGGGGGTGTCCGGATGGCCGGACTATGACCTTTGGCCGGACTCCTGGACTATGAAGATACAAGATTGAAGACTTCGTCCCGTGTCCGGATGGGACTTTCCTTGGCATGGAAGGCAAGCATATGTAGGTCTCCTCCCATTGTAACCGACTCTATGTAACCCTAACCCTCTCCCGTGTCTATATAAACCGGAGGGTTTTAGTCCGTAGGACAAACAACAATCATACCATAGGCTAGCTTCTAGGGTTTAGCCTCTCTGATCTCATGGTAGATCTACTCTTGTACTACCCATATCATCAATATTAATCAAGAAGGAGTAGGGTTTTACCTCCATCGAGAGGGCCCGAACCTGGGTAAAAACATCGTGTCCATTGTCTCCTGTTACCATCCGCCTAGACGCACAGTTCGGGACCCCCTACCCGAGATCCGCCGGTTTTGACACCGACATTGGTGCTTTCATTGAGAGTTCCTCTATGTCGTCATCTTTAGGCCCGATGGCTCTTCCGATCGTCAACAACAATGCGGTCCAGGGCGAGACTTTTCTCCCCGGACAGATCTTCGTATTCGGCGGCTTTTCACTGCGGGCCAATTCGCTTGGCCATCTGGAGCAGATCGAAAGCTACGCCCCTGGCCATCAGGTCAGAATTGGAAGTTTGGACTACACGGTCGACGTCCGCGGAGACTTGATCTTCGACGGGTTCGAGCCACAGCCAAGCGCGCCGCACTGTCACGATGGGCATGATCTAGCTCTGCCGCCGAACAGTGCCTTGGAGGCCGCACCAGTGTCCGCTCCGACCCTTAGCTCGGAGCCGACTGTGCCAATCGAGGACAGGTGGCTGGACACCGCCTCGGGGGCTGCAATCTCTACGGCGATCGAGCCGAACACCATACCTGTCCTTTGCGAAGCTCGTGACTCCAAGGTGTCGGACTCGTCTCCGGACTCCGAACCTTTCGCGCCCCTGCCAATCTAATCCGATTGTGCGCCGATCATGGAGTTCACCGCCGCGGACATCTTTTAGCACTCTCCTTTTGGCGACATTCTGAATTCACTAAAGTCTCTCTCTTTATCAGGAGAGCCCTGGCCGGACTATGGTCAGCAAGGTTGGGATGCGGACGACGAAGAAATTCAAAGCCCACCCACCACCCACTTCGTAGCCCTGGGATGCGGACGGCAAGGTTGGGATGCGGACGGCGAACATCAGAAGATACTTACGATTTTGCAAGGGGCTTGGCCCTGGATGGCCACTCCTATTCGCCGTCGTCGGCGTTGGTGGAGTAGTCCGGAGGATGGGTCCTTCCCTTCTTGGACCCTCCGCCCCCACCCCCCTAGCTGGGGCGGCCTTCCTTTTCATTCCTCCCCCCCTGGAGGGGGAGAGGCTTCTTCTTCCTCCTCCTCGTCTTCAGAGGAGGAGTGCGCCTCGGAGTCATTGGACGATGAATCCGGCACCACCGGGCGCCGGGAACTCTTTCGAGTTCCCGTGGCCTTCTTCTTGGGCTTCTTCTCCGGCACCATGTAAGGTGCCGGGACCAGCAGCCCCGTCAAGCGGGCATCCGCTGGGTCTTCGGGCAAGGCAGCCGGACAGTCAATCTGTCCGGACGTCTTCTGCCAATCCTGTCAAAGGTAAGGGAGTTTAGATCCCGCATAGAACCAAACTATGGAAAACAAGTAACCCGTAAAGGGTAAAATAGCTTACCGCGTTGGCTTGATGCTGCGCGCTGAATCCGCGATCCTCGTTAGCGGATGCGGGGGCCTCGGCGCCCTTGAACAGCACCTTCCAGGCGTCTTCGTACGTAGTGTCGAAGAGCCTATTCAGGGTTCGGTGCTGTGCCGGATCGAACTCCCACAAACTGAAAGCCCGTTGTTGGCACGGGAGGATCCGGCGGATGAGCATGACCTGGACTACGTTGACGAGTTTGAGCTTCTTGCTCACCAGGTTTTGGACACAGGTTTGGAGTCCGGTCAGCTCCTCCGAATTACCCCACGACAGGCCCGTCTCTTTCCAGGAGGTGAGCCGTGTAGGGAAGCCGGATCGGAATTCGGGGGCCGCTGCCCATTTAGGGTCACGCGGCTCGGTGATGTAGAACCACCCCGATTGCCACCCCTTTATGGTCTCCACGAAGGAGCCCTCGAGCCATGTAACATTGGGCATCTTGCCCACCATGGCGCCTCCCCACTCTGCTTGGCGGCCGCCCACTACCTTCGGTTTGACATTGAAGGTCTTCACCATAAGTCGAAGTGGGGCTGGATGCGAGGAAGGCCTCGCACTGACGATGAACGTCGAGATATTGAGGATGAAGTTCGGGGCCGATCGTGGAAATCCAGGCCGTAGTAGAACATGAGTCCCGGACAAATGGGTGAACTGGGAAACCAAGTCCATGGAGGAAATGGGTGAGGAACACCACCCTCTCAAGGGGCCAGGGGTGGGGATGAGCTGCCCTTGTCGTGAGCCGGCGCAGCGATGTCATTGGACAAGTATCCGGCTTTCCTCAGCTTCTTGATGTGTCCCTCCGTGACGGAGGAGACCATCCACTTGCCTCCCGCTCCGGACATGGCTGGAGAAGGTAGAGGTGGGATGTGCGGACTTGGGCGCTGGAGCTCGAAGTCTTGTGAAAATGGATAAGCAAAGGAGGAAGAAGGCATAGATGGAAAAGGTGGATCCTTATCCCCTTATATGGGCGGACAAGACTATGTGCCCCCACCAGCCTGGTAAAACTCGCTTATCTCCCAAGCGCCGTAAATTAATAGCACGGTTGGGTTACCCACGCCCGTATGGATGAGAATCCCAGAATAAGGGGACACGATCTCTACTTCAGCAAGACGTGCCGAGGAAACCGCCTCGCTAAATGCGCTGAGGTGGGACAGTAAAAACAATTCGAATAAAGGCTTGGCCGTGGTGTCACGCTGCGAAATACGTCAGCAGATGGGATTTCTGTAAATATTATTCTCTCTACGGTGGTATGTGGAAGTTATTTTGCAGAGCCGGACACTATCCTTGTGTTCAAAATCTTCTATGAAGTATTCGGAGGAGGAACCCGCCTTGCAATGCGAAGACAATCTGCGCCGGACTCATCGTCATTGAAGCCTGGTTCGAGGGCAACCGAGGGAGTCTCATTAGGGGTGTCCGGATGGCGGACTATGACCTTTGGCGGACTCTGGACTATGAAGATACAAGATTGAAGACTTCGTCCCGTGTCCAGATGGGACTTTCCTTGGCGTGGAAGGCAAGCTTGGCGATACGGATATGTAGATCTCCTCCCATTGTAACCGACTCTATGTAACCCTAACCCTCTCCGGTGTCTATATAAACAGGAGGGTTTTAGTACGAGGACTAACAACAATCATACCATAGGCTAGCTTCTAGGTTTAGCCTCTCACGATCTCATGGTAGATCTACTCTTGTACTACCCATATCATCAATATTAATCAGGCAGGAGTAGGGTTTTACCTCCATCGAGAGGGCCCAACCAGGTAAAACATTGTGTCCCTTGTCTCCTGTTACCATCCGCCTAGACGCACAGTTCGGGACCCCCTACCCGAGATCCGCCGGTTTTGACACCGACAGTGTGCATCCAACTCACTTGCTCACGAAGACCTAGGGCATTTTGAGGAATCCCATCATTGGAATATACAAGCGAAGTTCTATAATGAAAAATTCCCACTAGCAAATGAAAGTGACAACATAGGAGACTTTCTATCATGAAGATCATGGTGCTACTTTGAAGCACAAGTGTGGTAAAAAGGAGCATTGCCCCTTCTCTCTTTTTCTCTCATTTTTTTATTTGGGCCTTTCTCTTTTATTTATGGCCTCTTTTTTTTATTTTTCGTCTGGAGTCTCCTCCCGACTGGTGGGGGAATCATAGTCTCCGTCATCCTTTCCTCACTGGGACAATGCTCTAATAATGATAATCATCACACTTTTATTTACTTACAACTCAAGAATTACAACTCGATACTTAGAACAATATTTGGCTCTATATGAATGCCTCCGGCGGTGTACCGGGATGTGCAATGACTCATGAGTGACATGTATGAAAGAATTATGAACGGTGGCTTTGCCACAAATACGATGTCAACTACATGATCATGCAAAGCAATATGACAATGATGGAGCATGTCATAATAAACGGAATGGTAGTAAGTTGCATGGCAATATATCTCGCAATGGCTAAGAAAATGCCATAATAGGTAGGTATGGTGGCTGTTTTGAGGAAGATATATGGTGGGTGTATGATACCAGCGAAAGGTGCGCAGTATTAGAGAGGCTAGCAATGGTGGAAGGGTGAGAGTGAGTATAATCCATGGACTCAACATTAGTCATAAAGAACTCACATACTTATTGCAAAAATCTATTAGTTATCAAAATGAAGTACTACGCGCATGCTCCTAGGGGGATAGATTGGTAGGAAAAGACCATCGCTCGTCCCCGACCGCCACTCATAAGGAAGACAATCAATAAATAAATCATGCTCCGACTTCATCACATAACGGTTCACCATACGTGCATGCTACGGGAATCACAAACTTCAACACAAGTATCTCTCAAATTCACAACTACTCAACTAGCATGACTCTAATATTACCATCTTCATATCTCAAAACAATCATAAGGAATCAAACTTCTCATAGTATTCAATGCACTTTATATGAAAGTTTTTATTATACCCATCTTGGATGCCCATCATATTAGGACAAGTTTCATAACCCAAGAAAATTACTATGATGTTTAGGACTCTCAAAATAACATAAGTGAAGCATGAGAGTTCATCTATTTCTTAAAAATAAAACTACCACCATGCTCTAAAAGATATAAGTGAAGCACTAGAGCAAACAACAAACTACTCCGAAAGATATAAGTGAAGATCAAGGAGTAGTCGAATAATTATGCAACTATGTGAAGACTCTCCCATTTTAAGAATTTCAGATCTTGATACTTTATTCAAACAGCAAACAAAAAAATGACATTTCAAGGATAGCACACATCATGTGAAGAAGCAAAAACTTAGGTTCAACCGATACTAACCGATAATTGTTGGAGAAGAAAGGTGGGATGCCTACCGGGGCATCCCCAAGCTTAGATGCTTGAGACTTCTTGAAATATTATCTTGGGGTTCCTTGGGCATCCCCAAGCTTGAGATTTTGTGTCTCCTTAATTCCTCTCATATCACGGTTTCCTAAATTTCAAAAGCTTCATCCACACAAAACTCAACAAAGACTCGTGAGATAAGTTAGTATAAACCAATGCAAAAACCTTCTCATACTATACTGTAGTAAATCACTAAAATTATTATTCAACATTGAATACTAAATTCCTCTACATATTTAATAGTCCTATCCTCAAATAGAATCATTAAACAAGCAAACATATGCAAACAATGCAAACATAACAGCAATCTTCCTAAACAGGACAGTCTATAAAGAATGCAGCAAGATCCATACTTCCCTAGCTCCAAAAATTATGAAAGAAAATTCCAACTGTAGTAAATTTACCATATATTATTATGCAAAAGGTTTCAACATTTTATCACATTCTGACTTTTCTCGGGAATTTTTGCAACAGCGGTAAACTTTCTGTTTTGAAACAGCAACATGTGTACTTGCAAAATAAGCATGGTAAAAGCTATCCTTGACATTTTTATTGAAACTAGAGATTCAAAACATTATTCTAAGTAACATCAAGCAAATACTAACAAAATAAAATGACGCTCCAAGCAAAACACATATCATGTGGTGAATAAAAATATAGCTCCAAGTAAACTTACCGATGAACGAAGACGAAAGAGGGGATGCCATCCGGGGCATCCCCAAGCTTATGCTCTTGGTTGTCCTTGAATATTACCTTGGGGTGCCTTGTGAATCCCCAAGCTTAGGCTCTTGCCACTCCTTATTCCATATTCCATCGAATCTTTACCCAAAACTTGAAAAGTTCACAACACAAAACTTAACAGAAAATCTCGTTAGCTCCGTTAGCGAAAGGAAACAAAACACCACTTCAAGGTACTCATTATTTATTTATATTGGTGTTAAACCTACTGTATTCCAACTTCTCTATGGTTTATAAACTATTTTACTAGCCATAGATTCATCAACATAAGCAAGCAACACAATGAAAACAGAATCTGTCAAAAACAGAACAATCTGTAGTAATCTGTAACTAACGCAAACTTCTGGAACTCCAAAAATTCTAACCTAAATTGGTGGACCCGAGAAATTTGTCTAGTAATCATCTGCAAAAAGAATAAACCAAATAGCACTCTCCAGTAAAAAGTTTTAGCCAATCTCGTGAGCGCTAAAATTTCTGTTTTTACAGCATGATCATAAAGACTTCACCCAAGTCTTCCCAAAGGTTCTACTTGGCACAAACACTAATTAAAACACAAAACCACATCTAAACATAAGCTAGATGGATTATTTATTACTAAACAGAACCAAAAAGCAAGAAACTAAAATAAAATTGGGTTGCCTCCCAACAAGCGCTAACGTTTAATGCCCCTAGGTAGGCATGATGATTTCAATGATGCTCACATTAAGGATAAGAATTGAAACATAAAGAGAGCATCATGAAGAATATGACTAGCACATTTAAGTCTAACCCACTTCCTATGCATAGGGATTTTGTGAGCAAACAACTTATGGGAACAATAATCAACTAGCATAGGAAGGAAAAACAAGCATAACTTCAAGATTTTAAGCACATAGAGAGGAAACTTGATATTATTGCAATTCCTACAAGCATATAATCCTCTCTCATAATAATTTTAAGTAGCATAATGAATGAATTCAACCATATAACCATCACATAAAGCATTTTTTTCATGATCCCCATGCATATAAATTTTATTACTCTCCACATAAGCAAAATTCTTCTCATGAATAGTAGTGGGAGCAAACTCAACAAAATAACTATCATGTGATTGAAAATTAAGATCAAGATGACAAGTTTCATGGTTATCATTATTCTTTATAGCATACGTGCCATCAGAATAATCATCATAGATAGGAGGCATGCTTTCATCATAGTAAATTTGCTCATCAAAACTTGGGGGACAAAATATATCATCTTCATCAAACATAGCTTCCCCAAGCTTGTGGCTTTGCATATCATTAGCATCATGGATATTCAAGTAATTCATACTAACAACATTGCAAACATGCTCATCAGTCAAATATTTAGTGCCAAACATTTTAATTCATTCTTCTTCTAACACTTTGGCACAATTTTCCTTTCCATCATACTCACGAAAGATATTAAAAAGATGAAGCGTATGAGACAAACTTAATTCCATTTTTTTGTAGTTTTCTTTTATAAACTAAACTAGTGCTAAAACAAGAAACAAAAAGATTCGATTGCAAGATCTAAAGATATACCTTCAAGCACTCACCTCCCCGGCAATGGCGCCACAAAAGAGCTTAGTTGACGGGGTGTGAATGCCGCTTACCTAGCCTCCCCGGCAACGGCGCCAGAAAAGAGCTAGATGTCTACTACGCAACCTTCTTCTTGTAGACGTTGTTGGGCCTCCAAGTGCAGAGGTTTGTAATATAGTAGCAAATTTCCCTCAAGTGGATGACCTAAGGTTTATCAATCCGTGGGAGGAGTAGGATGAAGATGGTCTCTCTCAAACAACCCTGCAACCAAATAACAAAGAGTCTCTTGTGTCTCCAACACACCCAATACAATGGTAAATTGTATAGGTGCACTAGTTCGGCGAAGAGATGGTGATACAAGTGCAATATGGATGGTAGATATAGGTTTTTGTAATCTGAAAATATAAAAACAGCAAGGTAACTAATGATAAAAGTGAGCACAAACGGTATTGCAATGATAGGAAACAAGGCCTAGGGTTCATACTTTCACTAGTGCAAGTTCTCTCAACAATAATAACATAATTGGATCATATAACTATCCCTCAACATGCAACAAAGAGTCACTCCAAAGTCACTAATAGCGGAGAACAAACGAAGAGATTATGGTAGGGTACGAAACCACCTCAAAGTTATTCTTTCCAATCAATCCGTTGGGCTATTCCTATAAGTGTCACAAACAGCCCTAGAGTTCGTACTAGAATAACACATTAAGACACAAATCAACCAAAACCCTAAAGTCACCTAGATATTCCAATGTCACCTCAAGTATCCGTGGGTATGATTATACGGTATGCATCACACAATCTCAGATTCGTCTATTCAACCAACACATAGAACCTCAAAGAGTGCCACAAAGTTTCTATCGGAGAATCAAGACGAAAACGTGTGCCAACCCCTATGCATAGGTTCATGGGCGGAACCCGCAAGTTGATCACCAAAACATACATCAAGTGAATCACGTGATATCCCATTGTCACCACAGATACGCACGGCAGGACATACATTAAGTGTTCTCAAATCATTAAAGACTCAATCTGATATTACTTCAAAGGGAAAACTCAATCCATTACAAGAGAGTAGAGGGGGAGAAGAAACATAAGATCGAACTATAATAGCAAAGCTCACGATACATCAAGATCGTGCCAAATCAAGAACACGAGAGAGAGAGAGAGAGAGAGAGAGAGAGAGAGATCAAACACATAGCTACTGGTACATACCCTCAGCCCCGAGGGTGAACTACTCCCTCCTCGTCATGGAGAGCCGGGATGATGAAGATGGCCACCGGTGAGGGATCCCCCCTCCGGCAGGGTGCGGGAACAGGGTCCCGATTGGTTTTTGGTGGCTACAGAGGCTTGCGGCGGCGGAACACCCGATCTATTCTGTTCCCCGAAGTTTTTAGGGTATATGGGAATATATAGGTGAAAGCAGTACGTCGGGGGAGCCACGAGGGGCCCACGAGGGTGGAGGGCGCGCCCAGGGGGGTGGGCGCGCCCCCCTGCCTTGTGCCTTCCTCGTTGCTTTCTTGACGTGGACTCCAAGTCTCCCGGGTTGCTTTCTTTCCAAAAATAACTTCTCCAGAAGGTTTCATTCCGTTTCGACTCTGTTTGATATTCCTTTTCTTCGAAACACCGAAGCAACGGAAAAAACAGGAACTGGCACTGGGCTCTTGGTCAATAGGTTAGTCCCAAAAGTAATATAAAAGTGCTTAGTAAAGCCCAAAAACATCCAAAACAGATAATATAATAGCATGGAACAATCAAAAATTGTAGGCACGGTGCCTGGCAGCTACTCGGCGCGCTCTGGGCATCGCCATCTCCTCTCTTCAACGCGTGCTCGATCAAGTGCTCGCCGACGCCCGCCGCACCGCGCCACCAGCCCAGACCCATCACCCTTGACCTCTCCCTGGCGCTCGCCGACGCCGGAGTCGCCGCAGCAAGCATGGGCACGTCTCAGCCAAATGCCACAGTGCACTCATGCCCTTGTCTGCTTCCCCCTGCGTCCTGTTGGTCGTCCGTGAGCGTGGGCAGCTCATGCATTGACGCTGCACCTTTGCCCCGTCGCACTGGAGTGTTTCATTGCCGTTCGCCGGCTTCCAGAGAACTCCGGCGGAGACACGATACCCCCTCGCTCCGGCTATAAATAGAGCCCCCCTCCTCGATTCCTAGCCACGCACCACTCCTCGCCACCTCCACGAACACGTAGAAGGGCCACAACCCGGTCGGGCAGGCCTCTGGCCGTCTGCCCCAACCAGAGAACTCCGGCGACCTCCGCAGCTCGCCCACCTTGCTCCGGTGTCTCTTGAGCTCGACCAACTGCTCGGGCGTGGCATTGGAGGTCTCTTGGTGCTGCCTGGATGCTGCTGAGCCCCCGGAGCCGCCTCTAGTCGTCGTCTTCTTCCACTCCGGCGAATCCCGTCCGCCACTGAAGCTTGTGAGCTTGACCGCGAGCAGCTCCGGCCATCCCACGGCAAGCCACGGGTACGGGCAGGTGCGCCATGAACCCCGCTCAATTCTATCCCTCTCATCTAGCCCCAAACCCCCTCCTCGCCGGCGTGAGCTCCGGCGAAGCGCAGCCACTCTCTGATCTCGCTCCCCCCCTCTCTCTCTCTCTCTCCTGACGTACGGGGCCCATGTTGGAAATATGCCCTAGAGGCAATAATAAATTAGTTATTATTATATTTCCTTGTTCATGATAATCGTTTATTATTCATGCTATAATTGTATTGACCGGAAACAGCAATACATGTGTGGATACATAGACAACACCATGTCCCTAGTAAGCCTCTAGTTAACTAGCTCGTTGATCAATAGATGGTTACAGTTTCCTGACCATGGACATTGGATGTCATTGATAATGGGATCACATCATTAGGAGAATGATGTGATGGACAAGACAATCCTAAGCCTAGCACAAAGATCGTAGTTCGTATGCTAGAGCTTTTCCAATGTCAAGTATCTCTTCCTTAGACCATGAGATCGTGCAATTCCGGATACCGTAGGAGTGCTTTGGGTGTATCAAAGCGTCACTGGCGTAATCGGGTGACTATAAAGGTGCACTACAGGTATCTCGAAAGTGACCATTGGGTTGACACGGATCGAGGCGGGATTTGTCACTCCGTGAGCGGAGAGGTATCTCTGGGCCCACTCGGTAGGACATCATCATAATGTGCACAATGTGACCAAGGGGTTGATCACGGGATGATGTGTTACGGAACGAGTAAAGAGACTTGCGGTAACGAGATTGAACAAGGTATCGGGATACCGACGATCGAATCTCGGGCAAGTACAATACCGCTAGACAAAGGGAATTGTATACGGGATCGATTGAGTCCTTGACATCGTGGTTCATCCGATGAGATCATCGTGGAACATGTGGGAGCCAACATGGGTATCCAGATCCCGCTGTTGGTTATTGACCGGAGAACGTCTCGGTCATGTCTCGCATGTCTCCGAACCCGTAGGGTCTACACATAAGGTTCGGTGGCGCTAGGGTTATATAGGAAGCTTGTATGTGGTTACGAATGTTGTTGAGTCCCGGATGAGATCCCGGACGTCACGAGGAGTTCGGAATGGTCCGGAGGTAAAGATTTATATATGGGAAGTCCTGTTTTGGTAACAGGAAAAGTTTGAGGCGATATCGGTAATGTCTGGGACCAGGGAGGGTCGAGGGGTCCACCAAGTGGGGCCACATGCTCAAGAGGCATACATGGGCCAAGTGTGAGAGGGCAACAGCCCCTAGGTGGGCTAGGCGCCGCCCCACCATGGCCCATGCTGGCTAAGAAGGGAGAGGGGCAAACCCTAGGCGAGATGGGCCTTAAGGCCCATACTCCCTGCGCCTCCCTCTCCTCCCCCTTGTGGCCGTGTCACATCCCAGATAGACCATGCATTAGGGTGTGCATCATGTTTAAATTTCATCTGAATTTGAAATGGGGAAAGCAGGAAACCCCAGAACACCCCCCTAAAATAACTAGGGTTTACTAAAATTTAATTCAATGAATCCGAAATGCCCTTCAAAATGCTCATCCTCTTTGTTTGGGTTTAAGATCCATGTCAAAGAAGGTGGGACATTTTCTAGGTCACCCAAGGGTTCTAAATTTAATTCACAAAATTCTGAAATGGGCATTTTAAATTATGAAAAATATTTTAAGTGTTCAAAATTGTTAAACTAAAATGTTTCATGTTGGGAATATTCCAACTAGTGACCAGGAGCATTTTGGTAATTTTTGAAAGTGTTTTGGTATTTTAAAACCCTAAACAGAGTTGCATAAATAGAAAAGATAAAAAAAGGAAAACCCTTACTGTGCATGACACCGCCCACTGCCCGCTGCCCAGCCCAAGCAGCCGCGGTGGCCTTAGCTGCTTGGTTCGGCCAGGCTAATGCCGGCCGGCGTCTTGGCAAGCGCGCGCAGGCGCGCCGCCAGCTGGTCCGCCCTCGCCGCCTCGCCGACCCGGGGCGACCACGCGTCGTCCCGAACCCCCAGACACCACACTTCCCCCGCCTCTCTCTCGCTCGCTCTCGACCTGCCAGCGCCATCGCCGACACGCCACCGTCGCCGCCGTGCTCCCGCCGCCCACGCACCTCACCGCCATGTCCGCCGCTCCGCGCACCCGTTACCCCTAGCCAGCTAGTCCCCCTCGCTCCAAGACCCCCCGAGGCCACTACTCCGACCTCGACCGAGTCCAAGGCCGCCGGAGATCCCCATCGTCGCCGCCGTCGCATCAGTCCACCCCCGACCCCGACGAAGCTTCCTGCAGGTTCACTACGAACCTAGCTACCTCTCTATCCTCTCCGTTCTCTCCTTCTTGCACCACATGAGCACCGACGATCGCTGAACCCACCGCCATGGCGCTTGTCGCCGACGAGCCTCCGGTCACCTTTGGCCGCACCACTATGTCCATCACACTCACCACTCTCCAACGGGCTAACGTGCACTCCCGTGCCTCGCCGAGGCCGCTAACTCCTAACCCGTCGGTGGCCGAGCCTCGGTCGCCGCCCGACTCGTCCGGGCGCCCACTCCGCCACCCTCACCCAACCGACCCCACCAAACACCGCGGCTCACCTCTAGCTACTCAGTAGATGCTCTCGCGCTCCATTTGGAGCCGGGCGTGCAAAGGCACTTGCTCCGCTGCGTCTGGCCTCGCCCGTGGCTAGACGCCGGTGAGTTGACCTCACCGTGAGCCTGCTGACCCTCGGGTCAATGGCAGTGGACCCTCCGGCTAATCTAATTAGGATTAGTTTTAATTAAAACTAATTAGTTAAACTAATCGACATGCGGGTCCCACTGGTCAGTTTGACCTGGACGACCCGTTGACCCCCGACGTCATGTTGACCTCATCTTCGACGCATTAATTTAAATTCTGGAATTATTTCTATATACTAAAATCCGAATATAATTCAAATTTCAAATGCTTATAACTTTTATTCTATAACTCCAAATGCAAAGATTTATATATGAAAATTTATCAGAAAAATACACTCTATCCATTGGTACAGGTTTCATGCATGTTAAAACAAGTTAACTATGCTGAATAACCAGATTAAGATTTTGCACCATTAGGACTAACTCACATGATCTATCATTTGAATCTTTGGTTCAAATGAGATCATCCCTATCC
This sequence comes from Aegilops longissima, assembly GCA_021605205.1. Lineage (NCBI taxonomy): Eukaryota > Viridiplantae > Streptophyta > Magnoliopsida > Poales > Poaceae > Aegilops > Aegilops longissima. The sequence continues at coordinate 594,050,974 of CM038680.1, forward strand.
CTTCAACTTGCATTAGGCCAACACACATTCATCTTGCCATGTCATAGCATGCATCATATTGTTGCATATTGGTTGTATGTTTATTTTGGTGTGTTTTCATGATAGGTTCTGCCTCAAGATAACCTCGATAACCCATCGAAGGGCAGTTCTCTACCCCAGTTCCATCGGGCAAGCAATTCATTGATCATTCGATACAACCCATGTTCTCGCTTCGCTCTCATTTTCTGCATTAAGACAACGCGATTCAACTGTTGTGTGCTGCGGTAGTTGAACCCACTTCCTTTGCATGACTGTCATTGCCACAAGATAACTAGATGAAACCCACTAGTATGTGTAGGAGTTGATTGAGCCATGTTTGTGATTCCTACCATGCTATGCTTGCTATGCTTAGAGTTGTGTCGTCGGCTCATCGGGATGATGAACTGGAGTGAAAGGTTGTGTTGGTTCGAGAGTGTAAGTGTTGAACACGATTTGGTAAAGGTATCGATGAGAGGCCATGTAGGAGTACATGGTGGGTTGTTTCATTGAGGCGAACTTAAGAACTGAGATCTGTGTTTGTGATCCATGAACTAGCTACTACCACGCATTGGGCCCGAAACCAATGGACCCTCTCGGCTTCTTAACCACCCCTGTTCATAGTCAGGGAGTTGCAAGTAGTTTCGGTGTTTGTAGCATCTTTGGGGCCGCACGCATAACGCTGACCTTAGGGGTGGGTTGTGTTGCGGTAGGCACCGTGGGTTGATGTACCGAGTGCCGTTTGGTATCTCGGGAACCCTGCACACATCGTTCGGGCTGTATGGGAAACCTCGGCGGACTCCTGCGGATGGAACCGAATAGGCGATAACTGGACTAGGGACTTGAGTGTTTAGGTAGGCTGTGGCCGACACCCACGTTGGGCTTCCGCTTGAAGGTTGCGAGTACATGTCGTGTATGCGACGATAAGTGGTGAGAGCGTGTGAAGAAGTATACCCTGCAGGGTTAAATATGATCTATTGAATAGCCGTGTCCACGGAGAAGGACTTCGGGTTACCTATATCAGTTCATAGACAAGTAAATGGATACTACTAAAAGCCTCAAGATAAGTGTGAGTATCGTGGATGGCCCTCTCGGGGATGACGAGAGAGGATCCACGGTGGAGTATTGTGATGGTGGATAGTGGACTCGTATGCGACAAAATGCTTTACAAAGTGTGTCACGTGGGATAGCTTAGCCAAGAGTCAAAGCTGGCTTGCTGCATTTAACTCCACTACCTTCCTTGAGAATGTGCATGTATGATAGGATTACGTGGTAAGACTTGCTGAGTACTTTTGTACTCATGTTTGTAATCAATATTTTTCAGAGGACTATACTACCCCTCCGACGGATTCTATGTAGATGTTGACTTGACGAGTAAGCTAGCCACCGGTGGCGATCTAAGACTTGTGAAGGGCCATGTAGATAGAAAGGCTCCAACAAGCTTTCTTTCTTTCTAGAGTCGTACTCGAGACTACTTTGCTTCCGCATGTGCTTGTATGATTGTATGACTTGAGTGTTGGGTCATGTGACCCTACCTGTATGAATATGTTATGTATGGCTCCTCGAGCCTCTTAAATAAAGTACTTGAGTTGTAGAGTTTTGTTGTGATGCCTTGTTGTATTTACTCATATCGGGCATATTGCGTGTATGATTGAAATGCTTGGTATGAGTGGGATCCGACAATCTAGTTGTTTATCCTTGGCAGCCTCTCATATGGGGAAATGTAAGTCTTGTGCTTACGGCGATAGTAGTCCGCTACTGCCCGGTTCACGAGTCCTGCTAGCCCAAAGACTCTTGCTTGGACACTTGACCGGCCGGCATGTGATTCATTTCGTTCCTATGTCTGTCCTTCGGGAAATGTCACGCGGTGATACTTGAGTCCTGCCTAGCCTGCTACAGCCGGGATACCGGAGTCCTGTTAGCCAGTGCTACAGCCCAAGTTCATACGTTGATGACCGACATGCTCGAAGTGTTTCATGTATGCCTGTCCCCATAGGTTAGTGCCGCTTTGGGTTCACGACTAGCCATGTCGGCCGGGTTCTTTGTCATGTGGATGCTAGCGACACTATCATATCGTGAGCCAAAAGACGCAAAGCGGTCCGGGCCATGGTAAGGCGACACCGTGGGAATACCGTGCGTGAGGCCGCAAAGTGATATGAGGTGTTACCAGCTAGGTCGATGTGACTTGGAATCGGGTCTGACAGCGTTGGCATCGAGCAGGGCTGCTGTAGGTCCGCTAAGCCAAACTGGTGAAGTTGAGTCTAGAAATGCTTTAGTTATATGTAGGGAATTGATTGTGGGAGGAGCGTAAGGCTCTTTTACTCCTTTACCTTATGCCCTCGATCTGAGTCATCCTCTTCTCATTCAACGTGGGTATAGGACTAGGCTCTCTTTCTCTATCGTGTTCACGTGTTACTATCCGTAGTACCTTGTAGGATTGTTGGTTACATCCTCAGTTTAGTGTTACTAAATTTTAGTATGCTACCATTTGAACCAGAACCTTGATATGATGTTGTTGAGTGGTCTTGCAAATCTGATTTTGAATGTCTCAAATTTGATTTGAGCATTTGAGATGTTATGCTGCCCGATTTTCCTAGAAATTCTAATGCCTTTGCATTATGGCTGTGCTTTCAGATGGCCACCCGTTCCCAGAACCAAGTGGTTCGCCTGACTCGCTGCATCGATGTGTGCGGTCACACGGCCATGTTGGTTAGGGTGATGATTGAGGCTGGTTATCGATGGTATCCTGAGTATACCGTTGAGGAGCAGTTCAGGGATTTCAATCAAAGCCAATACCTATGCACGGTCGGATTTATCCATCCTACCCGAACTCTTGAGCCACTTCACTGCTCCTATGGGCTCGGAATCACTATTGGAATGTCTGTACAAGATGCAGCCTACTCCATGATGACTATTATTCGAGCCAGAACTGCTTTGCTGAGCAACACTGATTTCCGCTATATGCCAGCATCTCTTCCTGGGGCGCATGGCTACCTTCAGGGGTTGTACAGTGATGCATCCCATGAGGACTCACTCCTTCGCACTACTACTGAGTTGCTGGAGGACAAGGACCGTGAGAACCGGGCCTTGCGTATGGAGCTGTTTAATGCCCGTTCTGACCACTGGGCTACTCTGACTAGGTTTGCACCTGCCGTGCAAGCCGGATGTATGGACATGAGAGACTTGTACCTGTAAGGGCGAGTCTGCGGACTTCATGGAGTGGCGTGAGGTTGGAGGCATCACTCCTCCTCGTGGGCCTCTTCGCCACCCTTTGTGGGTCCACGACCACATCCGAGTCCTTATGGTCCACAGGCCCCACAGATTATCATTCCCAGACGACCATGTTCCACTTCAGTGCAGGTGGTGATTTCTATGAGGACTACTATGGAGCTGCACGAGATAGTAGTAGTATTGCTAGTATGGTACTAGTTGTGTTTCCACCGTCTGCGTGACTCGTGGAATACGACTTAGTGTGTATCATTCCGGAAGTGTAGAAAAATAATGTATAGAAGTTGGAATGCTTCCGATGAGATGTAACGCCTTTCCTTATAGTTGTACTCCGTCAGGCTTGTACTAAACTATGAATGGTGTGTATGACCGTTGGTATATATATATATGGCAGTTTATATTACCATGTCATACGGATGAACATCTTTGCATTCCATACTGCCCATTACCTTCCGCACTTCCTTGTCAAATTCTGCCGTCCTGGTTTAAACTTTTGTTTTGTCTCCCGGGATGGTCAACACTCGAATTCTCCTGCTGTTCCAGGCGGGGAGAGGCCGATGCAGCCAGAAATGTGAATCTGCGCAACCGCCATCTTTGGCTGAGGTGATCTTTGGAAGCGTAAGCATAATAAGCGCGAAACTAACCGCTTATTGGGCGCATTGAACAAAACACAGCACGCCAGCCAAGAAAGCGATGGGGTTTCACTCAATGACTTCGTCAAGCTATATCCTCCAAAATTCAAATGCTCCGTCGAGCCACTCGGCGCCGATGATTAGCTCCGCGATATCCATCACAAGCTGCGTTCCGCCATCGTGTGCGAGGCTGACAAAGTTACCTTTGCCGCCTATCATCCGGAAGGCCCCTGCCAGCCTCGGTGGGAAAACTATGAGGCTATCGTCCGGCTGGACAAGTTACAACTTGGGATGAATTGATTGCCGCCTTCGCGAGCACCATATTCGAAGGACTTATGGACCGCAAGCGTGAGGAATTCTGCAGTTTCACCCAAGGCGGTGAGCGTGGATGCCTACATACCGTGAATTCGGGAGGTTAGCACGTTATGCTCCCAAGAAGTTTCTACCGATGCTAAGAAGCGGCGAGGTTCCGAAGGACTTAGCCCCGAGTTACGCCGAGATCTCCGTCTACATGAATGCACCTCTTTCTCGGCTAGTCAATAAGGCTATCGGCGCCGAGATCAGGGGCAGACGATTTCGAGGCTTCACGCAAGCACATCCGTGATTCGGATCGTCATCCGCTCTGGTTCCCGAAGCGCGGGTTTGGGTCCCAATCGGCTCTACCACCTGTGTACACCCCGAGGCCATCCTTCGCGCCTCGCCCCAACCAACCGTATTTTCCACCCAAGACATATGGAGGTCCAATCGCTAATGTGGCCCCACGGCCAAATGTGATCACTTGCTTCAAATGTGGAGAGGCGGGCCACTATATTCGAGAGTGTCCCCAAAACAACCCCAATCAAGTGGAAAGTCTGTTGGCGCGGCAAGCCGGCAGGAAAGGTTCCTATGCCAAGCCGGTTGCCACCGCCGTGGCCATGTCAACTATGTCTCTGCTTGAAGAAACCTATGAGGATCCCAACGCCGTCCTCGATGCGCTTCTTGTTAATTGCCATCCGCAACTGTTCTTTTGATCTTGGAGCATCTCATTCATTTATTTCGAGAGCTATGCTCGATTGCATAACACCACATTCGTGACATGCCTACCTCCATGGAAATTCAAACCCACGGATCTAGATGGCAAACCTCTAGAATAAGTCATGGGAATGAAATTCTTGTCGATGATTAGTCTTTCTCGCATCCCTAATAGCTCTTAAGTCCTCGGACATAAACATCATCTTGGGTATGGACTGGATGTCAGCCCATTATGCCAAGATTGATTGCTCGACTAGAACCGTTCAACTTACCCATCCTTGGGCAAAGCGGTGGATGTTTTAACCCGAGTGTCCAAGCGCCGACTTTACTCCTTAAATGCCAACCCTCTTCCGGATCTCGAAGATATTCCGGTAGTCCGTGATTTCCGGATGTCTTTCGGAAGAACTGCCGGTGTTCCACCGCGGGGATGTCGAGTTCGTGATAGATCTTATTCCGGAACCGTCCCAATCTCTAGGAGACCTTATAAGATGGCACCCTAGAACTAGCTGAACTTAAGAAACAACTCGATGAGTCCTTGCAAAAGGGTTTCATCCGTCCTAGTTCATCTCCATGGGCTTGCCCGTCCTCTTCGTCAAGAAGAAGGATGGTACGGATCGGATGGTTGTAGATTACCGACCTGTCAATTTGGTCACTATCAAGAACAAGTATCCGCTCCCGGGATCAACGACACTGTATGATCAGCTCGCTGGATCCTCGATCTTCTCAAGATGGATTTGAGGTTGGGCTACCATCAAATCAAAATCAAGAACGGGACATTCCTAAACGGCCTTTGTCACTCGTTATGGCCAATCTGAGTACACCGTCATGTCCTTCGGTTTAACCAATGCTCCACCACTTTCTCTCGGTTAATGAACTCAATCTTCATGGAGTACTTGGATAAATTCGTCATGGTATACCTCGATGATATACTCATCTACTCCAAGAATGAGGAAGAACATGCCGAACATCTAAGGCTAGTATTGATGAAACTTGAGAGCACCGCCTTTATGCCAAATTCTCTAAGTGTGAATTCTGGTTACCGAAGTGACCTATCTAGGACATGTAATTTCTGGTAGGGTATTGCTGTCAATCCCGGCGAGTTCAAGCCGTCCTTGATTGGACTCCACCTGAATCGGTAAAGCAAGTTCGGAGTTTCCTCGGGTTAGCGAGCTATTGCCGCCGCTTCGTCGAGAATTTCTCTAAAGTTGCTAAACCTCTAACGAACTCCTCAAGAAAGATAAGAAGTTGAATGGGCGCCACAAAGGCGAGATCAGCTTTCAGAACTGAAAAGGCGCTGACATCTGCTCCGTACTTGTTCCACCAGATTTCTCTAAGGACTTTATTATCTATTACGCGCCTCGCGACAAGGACTAGGTTGCATACTCATGCAAGATCGTCATGTGATTGCCTCGCATCTCGACGATTCGTCCACATGAGGATAACTATCCACACACGATCTAGAGCTTGCAGCGATGGTTCATGCACTCAAAACCTGGCGACATTACCTTACGGGTAATCGTTGCGAAATCTACACTGATCACCAAAGTCTGAAATATATCTTCACCCAACCGGTTTGAATCTCGAGGCAAAGGCGTTGGGTCGAGATTGATACAGATTTCGACTTAGGAATATCCTACACCCGTGCAAAGCCAATGTCATGGCTGGCGACTAAGTCGCAAATCTTCTTGTAACAATTTGATGTTACAACAAGGTCAACCAATTCTCCACGAGGAATTTCGTAAGCTTAACCTTCACATTGTTCCTCGAGGATTCCTTCCACCACGGTGGCGAAACCTACCCTTACGGATCAGATCATCAAAGCACAGAAGGTAGATCCGGGAATCTCCCGTATCAAGAGAAACATCAAGAAAGGAGTCGCAGATTGTTTCTCCATTGATGAACAAGGTGTCGTGTTCTTTGGAGACCGTCTAGTGGTCCCCAAGGTACGCAACCTGAGGCGATTGATCCTTAAGGAAGCTCATGACTCTCCTCTCACCATTCATCCTGGTAGTACTAAAATGTATCAAGATCTACGCCAGAGGTTTTGGTGGACTAGGATGAAGAGAGAAATCGCTCAATACATTGCTAATCTGCGACGTTTGTCGTCGAGTTAAAGCGAGCATCAACGCCTGCTTGGTACCCTTCAACCTTTGGAAATTCCTGAATGGAAATGGGATAAAATCGGTATGGATTTCATTACGGGTTCCCGGGACCAAGAGAGGAATAACGCTATCTTCGTCGTTGTTGATCGTCTTTCCAAAGTAGCCCACTTCCTACCTGTTCGTGAGAGTATAACCACTAGCCAGCTAGCTGATTTGTACATCTCCGAATAGTGTCTCTTCATGGTGTTCCATCGAGATTAACTCCGACCGTGGAAGTCTCTTCACCTCTCGATTTTGGGAAAGTTTCCAAAGCGCTATGGGAACTCGTCTTTCCTTTAGCACCGCTTTCCATCCCCAATCAAGTGGTCAAGTAGAACGAGTCAATCAAATCTTAGAGGATATGCTTGAGCTTCATCATCTCTTCGGCATGAATTGGGAGAAATGCCTTCCATTCGCCGAGTTCGCTTATAACAACAGTTATCAAGCGATGCAGGCAAAGCCCTTCGAAGTTCTTTATGGGCGAAAATGTCGAACGCCTCTTAACTGGTCGAAACCGGGAGAGACAACTCTTTGCCCGGATATGATCCAGAAGCAGAAGAGCAAGTTCGCGTTGTTCGTGAGAATTTGAAAACAGCCCAATCTCGTCAGAAGAGTCAATATGACCGCAAACATAAGCCCATGGCTTATGAAATTGGCGAGAAGGCTTACCTTGGGTTTCTCCTTTAAAGGAACCCATCGATTGATATCAAGGGCAAGTTGGCTCCTCGTTACATTGGACCCTTTCGCATTCTGCCAAGCGAGGGAAGTTGCCTACCAATTGGAACTACCTCCGCATCTTTCCAAGGTCCATGATGTCTTCCACGTTTCCCAACTCGGGCATTGCTTCTCGGATCCTATCCGTGGAGTGGACCACGAAACGCTTGATCTCCAAGATAACCTCACCTATCGAGAGTACCCCATTCGTATCCTCGATCAAACCGAGCGTACCACTCGACGTCGGAATATCAAGTTTCTAAAGGTTCAATGGTCAAACCATTCCGAGCAAGAAGCAACTTGGGAAAGGGAGGATCGTCTTCGACTTGAGTACCCCACCTTTTTAAGAACAGATCCTAAATCTCGGACGAGATTCTTTTGAGTGGGGTGAGTTGTCACATCCCGGATAGACCATGCATTAGGGTGTGCATCATGTTTAAATTTCATCTGAATTTGAAATGGGGAAGCGAAACCCAGAACACCCCCCTAAAATAACTAGGGTTTACTAAAATTTAATTCAATGAATCCGAAATGCCCTTCAAAATGCTCATCCTCTTTGTTTGGGTTTAAGATCCATGTCAAAGAAGGTGGGACATTTTCTAGGTCACCCAAGGGTTCTAAATTTAATTCACAAAATTCTGAAATGGGCATTTTAAATTATGAAAAATATTTTAAGTGTTCAAAAATTGTTAAACTAAAATGTTTCATGTTGGGAATATTCCAACTAGTGACCAGGAGCATTTTGGTAATTTTTGAAAGTGTTTTGGTATTTTTAAAAACCCTAAACAGAGTTGCATAAATAGAAAAGATAAAAAAGGAAAACCCTTACGCCAAGACTGCCCACTGCGGCCCAGCCAAAGAGCCGGCGCCGTGAGCTGCTTGGCGGCTTGACAGCAGCAGGCTGGTGCCGGCCAGCGTCTTGAGGCGCGCCACGCAGCCGCGCCGCCCTGCCCGCCCTCGCCGCCTCGCCGACCGGGGCGACCCACGCGTCGTCCCCGAACCCCCAGACACCGCACTTTCCCCGCCTCTCTCTCTCGCTCGCTCTCGACTGGCCGACGCCATCGCCGACACGCCACCGTCGCCGCCGTGCTCCCGCCGCCCACGCACCTCACCGCCATGTCCGCCGCTCCGCCGCACCCGTTACCCCTAGCCAGCTAGTCCCCTCGCTCCAAGACCCCGAGGCCACTACTCCGACCTCGACCGAGTCCAAGGCAGCGGAGATCCCCATCGTCGCCGCCGTCGCATCAGTCCACCCCGACCCGGCGAAGCTTCCTGCAGGTTCACTACTGAACCTAGCTACCTCTCTATCCTCTCCGTTCTCTCCTTCTTGCACCACAACGAGCACCCGACGATCGCTGAACCCACCGCCCATGGCGCTTGTCGCCGACGAGCCTCCGGTCACCTTTTGGCCGCACCACTATGTCCATCACACTCACCACTCTCCAACGGGGCTAACCGTGCACTCCCCGTGCCTCGCCGAGGCCGCTAACTCCTAACCCGTCGGTGGCCGAGCCTCGGTCGCCGCCCGACTCGTCGCCGGCGCCCACTCCGGCCACCCCTCACCCAACCGACCCCACCAAACACCGCGGCTCACCTCTAGCTACCTGTAGATGCTCTCCGCGCTCCATTTGGAGCCCGGAACGTGCAAAGGCACTTGCTCCGCCGCGTCTGGCCTCGCCGGCGGCTAGACGCCGGTGAGTTGACCTCACCCGTGGGCCCTGTTGACCCTCTGGGTCAATGACAGGTGGACCCCTCCAGCTAATCTAATTAGGATTAGTTTTAATTAAAACTAATTAGTTAAACTAATCTGACATGCGGGTCCCACTGGTCAGTTTGACCTGGACGACCCGTTGACCCCCGACGTCATCTGACCTCATCTCGACGCATTAATTTAAATTCTGGAATTATTTCTATATACTAAAATCCGAATATAATTCAAATTTCAAATGCTTATAACTTTTATTCTATAACTCCAAATGCAAAGATTTATATATGAAAATTTATCAGAAAAATACACTCTATCCATTGGTACAGGTTTCATGCATGTTAAAACAAGTTAACTATGCTGAATAACCAGATTAAGATCTTGCACCATTAGGACTAACTCACATGATCTATCATTTGAATCTTTGGTTCAAATGAGATCATCCCCTGTCCCTTCAACTTGCATTAGGCCAACACACATTCATCTTGCCATGTCATAGCATGCATCATATTGTTGCATATTGGTTGTATGTTTATTTTGGTGTGTTTTCATGATAGGTTCTGCTTAGAAGATAACCTCGATAACCCATCAAGGGCAGTTCTCTACCCAGTTCCATCAGCAAGCAATTCATTGATCATTCGATACAACCCATGTTCTCGCTTCGCTCTCGTTTTCTGCATTAAGACAACGCGATTCAACTGTTGTGTGCTGCGGTAGTTGAACCCACTTCCTTTGCATGACTGTCATTGCCACAATAACTAGATGAAACCCACTAGTATGTGTAGGAGTTGATTGAGCCATGTTTGTGATTCCTACCATGCTATGCTTGCTATGCTTAGAGTTGTGTCAGTCGGCTCATCGGGATGATGAGCTGGAGTGAAAGGTTGTGTTGGTTCGAGAGTGTAAGTGTTGAACACGATTTGGTAAAGGTATCGATGAGAGGCCATGTAGGAGTACATGGTGGGTTGTTTCATTGAGGCCGAACTTAAGAACTGAGATCTGTGTTTGTGATCCATGAACTAGCTACTACCACGCATTGGGCCCGAAACCAATGGACCCTCTAAACTTCTTAACCACCCCTGTTCATAGTCCGGAGTTGCAAGTAGTTTCGGTGTTTGTAGCATCTTTGGGCCGCACGCATAGCGCTGACCTTAGGGGTGGGTTGTGTTGCGGTAGGCACCGTGGCCCGGTGTACCGAGTGCCCGTTTGGTATCTCGAGAACCCTGCACACATCGTTCGGGGCTGTATGGGAAACCTCGGCCGGACTCCCTGCGGATGGAACCCGAATAGGCGATAACTGGACTAGGGACTTGAGTGTTTAGGTAGGCTGTGGCCGACACCCACGTTGGGCTTCCGCTTGAAGGTTGCGAGTACATGTCGTAAACGACGATAAGTGGTGAGCGTGTGTGAAGAAGTATACCCTGCGGGGTTAAATATGATCTATTGAATAGCCGTGTCCACGGAGAAGGACTTCGGGTTACCTATATCAGTTCATAGACAAGTAAATGGATACTATTAAAAGCCTCAAGATAAGTGTGAGTATCGTGGATGGCCCTCTCGGGGATGACGAGAGAGGATCCACGGTGGAGTATTGTGATGGTGGATAGTGGACTGCGTATGCGACAAAATGCTTTACAAAGTGTGTCACGTGGGATAGCTTAGCCAAGAGTCAAAGCTGGCTTGCTGCATTTAACTCCACTACCTTCCTTGAGAATGTGCATGTATGATAGGATTACGTGGTAAGACTTCTGAGTACTTTTGTACTCATGTTTGTAATCAATATTTTTCAGAGGACTATACTACCCCCTCCGACGGATTCTATGTAGATGTTGACTTCGACGAGTAAGCTAGCCACCCAGGTGGCGATCTAAGACTTGTGAAGGGCCATGTAGATAGAAAGGCTCCAACAAGCTTTCTTTCTTTCTAGAGTGCTGACTCAGACTACTTTGCTTCCGCATGTGCTTGTATGATTGTATGACTTGAGTGTTGGGTCATGTGACCCCTACCTGTATGAATATGTTATGTATGGCTCCTCGGGCCTTTTAAATAAAGTACTTGAGTTGTAGAGTTTTGTTGTGATGCCTTGTTGTATTTACTCATATCGGGCATATTGCGTGTATGATTGAAATGCTTGGTATGAGTGGGATCCGACAATCTAGTTGTTTATCCTTGGCAGCCTCTCATATGGGGAAATGTAAGTCTTGTGCTTACGGCGATAGTAGTCCGCTACTGCCCGGTTCACGGAGTCTGCTAGCCCAAACACTCTTGCTTGGACACTTGACCGGCGGCATGTGATTCATTTCGTTCCTATATACATCCCTTGAAATGTCACGGTGATACTTGGAGTCTGCCTAGCCTGCTACAGCCGGGATACCGGAGTCTCATAGCCAGTGCTACAGCCCAAGTTCATACGTTGATGACCGACATGCTCGAAGTGTTTCATGTATGCTGTCCCCATAGGTTAGTGCCGCTTTGGGTTCACGACTAGCCATGTCGGCCGGGTTCTTTGTCATGTGGATGCTAGCGACACTATCATATCGTGAGCCAAAAGACGCATAAGCGGTCCCGGGCCATGGTAAGGCGACACCGTGGGAATACCGTGCGTGAGGCCGCAAAGTGATATGAGGTGTTACCAGCTAGGTCGATGTGACTTGGAATCGGGGTCCTGACAGGCCGCCACCCAATAGATGGGTTTGGGGCTGCCGCCCCTCTAGGGTTGGGAACCCTAGAGGGGGCGCACCCTCCTCCCTCTCCCCTATATAAATAGAGGCCTGGGGCTGCCCATAACACAAGAGAACTTTTCCTCTCGCTGGTGCAGCCCTGCCTCTCCTCCTCCTCCTCTCCCTAGGTGCTTGGCGAAGCCCTGCAGGATTGCCACGCTCCTCCATCACCACCACACCGTTGGGCTGCTGCTGGATGGAGTCTTCCTCAACCTCTCCCTCTCTCCTTGCTGGATCAAGGCGTGGGAGACGTCACCGGGCTGTACGTGTGTTGAACGCGGAGGTGCCGTCCGTTCGGCACTTGATCATCGGTGATCTGAATCACGGCGAGTCGACTCCTTCAACCCCGTTCTCATGAGCGCTTCCGCTTAGCGATCTACAAGGGTATGTAGATGCACTCTCCTTCCCTCGTTGCTAGTTTCTCCATAGATAGATCTTGGTGACACGTAGGAAAATTTTGAATTTCGCTCGTTCCCCAACGAGTCATATCGAGCCAGGTTTATTGCGTAGATTCTTTGCACGAGTAGAACACAAAGTAGTTGTGGGCGTTGATGTTGTTCAATATGCTTACCGTTACTAGTCCAATCTTGTTTGACGGTATTGTGGGATGAAGCGGCCGGACCGACCTTACGTACTCTTCGTGAGACAGGTTCCATCGGTGACATGCACTTGGTGCATAAGGTGGCTAGCGGTGCCGATCTCTCCCACTTTAGTCGGAACGGATTCGATGAAAAGGGTCCTTATGAAGGGTAAATAGCAATTGGCATATCACGTTGTGGTTTTGCGTAGGTAGGAAGCGTTCTTGCTAGAAACCCAAAGCAGCCACGTAAAACATGCAAACAACAATTAGAGGGCGTCTAACTTGTTTTTGCAGGGTATGCAATGTGATGTGATATGGCCAAGAAGAATGTGATGAATGATATGTGATGTATGAGATTGATCATGTTCTTGTAATAGGATTCACGACTTGCATGTCGATGAGTATGACAACGGCAGGAGCCATAGGAGTTGTCTTTATTTATTGTATGACCTGCGTGTCATTGAACAACGCCATGTAATTACTTTACTTTATTGCTAACCGGTAGCCATAGTAGTAGAAGTAATAAGTTGGCGAGACAACTTCATGGAGACACGATGATGGAGATCATGATGATGGAGATCATGGTGTCATGCGGTGACAATGATGATCATGGAGCCCGAAGATGGAGATCAAAGGAGCAATATGATATTGGCCATATCATGTCACTACTATATAATTGCATGTGATGTTTATTATGTTTATGCATCTTGTTTACTTAGAACGACGGTAGTAAATAAGATGATCCTCATTAAAATTTCAAGAAGTGTTCTCCCTAGCGTGCACCGTTGCTACAGTTAGTCGCTTCTAAGCACCACGTGTTAATCGGGTGTGATGGATTCTTACGTTCACATACAACGGGTGTAAGCAAGATTTACACGCAGAAACACTTAGGGTTAACTTGCGAGCCTAGCATGTAAAGACATGGCCTCGGAACACGGAGACCGAAAGGTCGAGCATGAGTCGTATAGTAGATACGATCAACATGAAGATGTTCACCGATGATGACTAGTCCGTCTCACGTGTTGATCGGACACGGCCTAGTTGATTCGGATCATGTAATCACTTAGATGACCAGAGGGATGTCTATCGAGTGGGAGTTCATAAGATGAACTTAATTATCTTGAACATAGTCAAAAGACCTTTTGCAAATTATGTCGAAAGCTCGCGTTTTAGTTCCTTGTTTAGATATGTTCCTAGAGAAAATATAGTTGAAAGTTGAAAGTAGCGATTATGCGGACAAGAGAAAGCTTATGTCCTTAATGCACCGCTCGGTGTGCTGAACCCCAAAGCGTCGTTTGTGGATGTTGCGAACATCGGACATACGTTTTGATAACTACGTGATAGTTCAATTAAGCGGTTTAGAGTTGAGGCACCAAAGGCGTTTTGAAGCGTCGCGGAAGATATGAGATGTTTGAGGGCTGAAATTGGGATTTCAGGCTCGTGCCCACGTCAAGAGGTATGAGACCTCCGGCGATTTTCTTAGCCTACAAACTAAGGAGAAAAGCTCAATCATTGAGCTTGTACTCAGATTGTCTGGGTACAACAATCACTTGAATCGAGTGGGAGTTAATCTTCCAGATGAGATAGTGATGTTTCTCCAAAGTCATTGCCACCAAGCTGCTAGAGCTTCGTGATGAACTATAACATATCAAGGATAAAGATGATGATCCTTGAGGTATTCGCGTTGTTTGACATCGCGAAAGTAGAAATCAGAAGGAGCATCAATTGTTGATGGTTGGTGAAACCACTAGTTTCAAGAAGGGCAAGGGCAAGAAGGATACTTCATGAAGCGGCAAATCAGTTGCTGCTCTAGTGAAGAAACCCAAGGTTGAACCCAAACCCTAGACTAAGTGCTCTGTAATAAGGGAACAGCCCTTTGGAGCAGAATACCCTAGATACTTGGTAGATAAGAAGGCTGGCAAGGTCGAAAGAAGTATATTGGATATACATTATGTTAATGTGTACTTTACTAGTACTCCTAGTAGCACCAGGGTATTAAGATACCGGTTCAGTTGCTAAGTGTTAGTAACTCGAAATAAAAGCTACGGCATAAACGGAGACTAGCTAAAGGAGAGCTGACGATATGTGTTGGAAGTGTTTCCAATTTGATGTGATCAAAACATCGCACGCTCCTTCTACCATCAAGATTAGTATTAAACCAGAATTATTGTCATTTGGTGTTTGTGTTGAGCATAGACATGATTGGATTATGTCTATCGCAATACGGTTATTCATTTAAGGAGAATAATGGTTACTCTATTTATTTGAATAATACCTTCAATGGTCTTGCACCTAAAGGAATGGTTTATTGAATCTCGATCGTAGTGATACACATTTTCATGCCAAAAGATATAAGATAGTAATGATAGTACCACTTACTTGTGGCACTCGCCATGTAAGTCATAAAAGCATGAAGAAGCTCCATGTTGATGGATCTTTGGACTCACTCGTTTTGAAAAGTTTGAGACATGCGAACCATGTCTATTGGTGTATACGCATGAAGAAACTCCATGCAGATGGATCGTTTGGACTCACTTGATTTTGAATCACTTGAGACATGCAAATCATACCACATGGGCAAGATGGTGAAAAGCCTCGGTTTTGATAAGATGGAACAAGATAGCAACTTGTTGGAAGTAACATATTTTGATGTGTGCAGTCCAATGAGTCTTTGAGGCATGCGATGAATATCGTTATGTTCTTACTTCACGAGATGATTCGAGTAGATATTGAGTATATTTACTTGATGAAACACAAGTCTGAATTATTGAATGGTTCAAGTAATTTGAGAGTGAAGTTTAAGATCTTCGTGACAAGAGGATAGAATATCTATGATATGATCATAGAGATGAATATCTGAGTTACGAGTTTTGGCACACAATTAAGACATTGTGCAAATTGTTTCACAATTAATACCGCCTGGAACACCATAGTGTGATGGTGTGTCCGAACATCATAGTTGCAACCTATTGGATATGGTGCATACCATGATGTCTCTTATCGAATTACCACTATCGTTCATGGGTTAGGCATTAGAGACAACCGCACTCACTTTAATAGGGCACCACGTAATTCCGTTGAGATGACACCGTATGAACTATGGTTTAGAGAAACCTAAGCTGACATTTCTTAAAGGTTTGGGGCTGCGACGCTTATGTGGAAAAGTTTCAGGTTGATAAGCTCGAACCCAAAGCGGACAAAATGCATCTTCATAGGACACCCAAAACGGTTGGGTATACCTCCTAATTCAGATCCGAAAGCAATAGGGATTGTTTCTTGAATCGGGTCCTTTCTCGAGGAAAAGTTCGTCTCGGAAAGTTGAGTGGGAGGATGGTGGAGACTTGATGAGGTTATTGAACCGTCATTTCAACTAGTGTGTAGCAGGGCACAGGAAGTTGTTCCTGTGGCGCCTACAGCAATTGAAGTAGAAGCTTATGATAGTGATCATGAAGTTTCGGATCAAGTCACTAACGTACCTCGTAGGTTGACAAGGATGCGTACTACTTCTGAGTGGTACAGTAATCCTGTCTTGAAGGTCATGTTGCTAGACAACAATGAACCTACGAGCTATGGAGAAGCGATGGTGGGCCCAAATTCCGACAAATGGTTAGAAGCCATGAAATCCGAGATAGTATCCATATATCAGAACAAAGCATGGACTTTGGTGGACTTGCCCGATGATCGGCAAGCCATTGAGATGAATGGATCTTTAAGAAGAAGACGGACGTGGACGGTAATATCACCGTCTATGAAGCTCGACTTGTGGCAAAGAGTTTTTCACAAGTTCAAGGAGTTGACTACGATGAGATTTTCTCATCCGTAGCGATGCTTAAGTCCGTCGGAATCATGTTAGCATAAGCTGCATTTATGAAATCTGGCAGATGGATGTCAAAACGAGTTTCCTTACAAGTTCTCGTAAGGAAAGGTTGTATGTGATACAATCAGAAAGTTTTGTCGATCCTAAGGATGCTAAAAGGCATGCTGGCTCCAGCGATCCTTCTAAGGACTGGGGTAAGCATCTCGGAGTTGGAATGTACACTTTGATGAGATGATCAAAGATTTTGGGTTTATACAAAGTTTATGAGAAACTTGTGTTTCCAAAGAAGTGAGTGGGAGCACTATAGAATTTCTGATGAGTATATGTTGTTGACATATGGATGATCAGAAATGATGTAGAATTTCTGGAAAGCATATAGGGTTATTTGAAAGATGTTTTTCAATAGAAAACCTGGATTAAGCTATTTGAACATTGAGCATCGAGATCTATAAGGATAGATCAAAAATGCTTAATAAAACTTTCAAATGAGCACATACCTTGACATGATCTTGAAGGTGTTCAAGATGGATCAGTCAAAGAAGGAGTTCTTGCCTAAGATGTAAGGTATGAGGTTAAGAGTTAAAGCTCGACCACGGCAGAAAAGAGAGAAAGGACGAAGGTCGTCCCTATGCTTTAGACATAGGCTCTATAGTATGCTATCTTTGTGTACCGCACGGAAGTGTGCCATGCCATGAGTCGGTCAAGGGGTACAAGAATGATCTAGGAATGGGGATCATTGGACAGCGGTCAAAATTGTTCTTGGAGTAAATAAGGACATGTTTCTCGATTATGGAGGTGATAATGAGTTGGCGTAAAGGGTTACGTCGATGCAAGCTTTAACACCTATCCGAGTGACTCGAGTAGCAAACCGGATCGTATAGTGGAGCAACCATTTGGAATAGATCCAAGTGGGCGTGGAAGCAACATTTACAATATGACATAGAGAATTGCGAAGTACACACGGATCTGAAAGGTTTAGACCCGTTGACTAAAACCTCTCTCACAAGCAAAACATGATCAAACCCGAACTCATTGAGACTTAATCACATGGTGATGTGAACTAGTTTAAGACACTAGTAAACTCTTTGGATGTTGGTCACATGGCGATGTGACCTATCGATGTTAATCACATGGCGATGTGAACTAGATTATTGACTCTAGTGCAAGTGGGAGACTGTTGGAAATATGCCCTAGAGGCAATAATAAATTAGTTATTATTATATTTCCTTGTTCATGATAATCGTTTATTATTCATGCTATAATTGTATTGATAGGAAACAGCAATACATGTGTGGATACATAGACAACACCATGTCCCTAGTAAGCCTCTAGTTAACTAGCTCGTTGATCAATAGATGGTTACGGTTTCCGACCATGGACATTGGATGTCATTGATAACGGGATCACATCATTAGGAGAATGATGTGATGGACAAGACAATCCTAAGCCTAGCACAAAGATCGTGTAGTTAGTATGCTAAAGCTTTTCCAATGTCAAGTATCTCTTCCTTAGACCATGAGATCGTGCAATTCCGGATACCGTAGGAGTGCTTTGGGTGTATCAAGCGTCCTGGCGTAATCGGGTGACTATAAAGGTGCACTCTGGTATCTCGAAAGTGACCATTGGGTTGACACGGATCGAGGATGGGATTTGTCACTCCGGTGAGCGGAGAGGTATCTCTGGGCCCACTCGGTAGGACATCATCATAATGTGCACAATGTGACCAAGGGGTTGATCACGGGATGATGTGTTACGGAGCGAGTAAAGAGACTTGCGTGCGAGATTGAACAAGGTATCGGGATACCGACGATCGAATCTCGGGCAAGTACAATACCGCTAGACAAAGGGAATTGTATACGGGATCGATTGAGTCCTTGACATCGTGGTTCATCCGATGAGATCATCGTGGAACATGTAGGAGCCAACATGGGTATCCAGATCCGCTGTTGGTTATTGACGGAGAACGTCTCGGTCATGTATCGCATGTCTCCGAACCGTAGGGTCTACACATAAGGTTCGGTGACGCTAGGGTTATATAGGAAGCTTGTATGTGGTTACGAATGTTGTTGAGTCCGGATGAGATCCCGGACGTCACGAGGAGTTCGGAATGGTCCGGAGGTAAAGATTTATATATGGGAAGTCCTGTTTTGGTAGCGGAAAAGTTTGAGGCGATATCGGTAATGTCTGGGACCACAGGGAGGGTCCGGGGTCCACCAAGTGGGGCCACATGCTCAAGAGGCATACATGGGCCAAGTGTGAGAGGGCAACAGCCCCTAGGTGGGCTAGGCGCCCCACCATGGCCCATGCGGCTAGAAAGGGAGGGGCAAACCCTAAGGGAGATGGGCCTTAAGGCCCATACTCCTGCGCCTCCCTCTCCTCCCCTTGTGGCCGCCACCCAATAGATGGGTTTGGGGCTGCCGCCCCTCTAGGGTTGGGAACCCTAGAGGCGCCCTCCTCCCTCTCCCTATATAAATAGAGGCACAGGGCTGCCCATAACACAAGAGAACTTTTCCTCTCTCTTGGTGCAGCTGCCTCGCCTCCTCCTCCTCCTCTCCCTAGGTGCTTGGCGAAGCCCTGCAGGATTGCCACGCTCCTCCATCACCACCACACCGTTGGGCTGCTGCTGGATGGAGTCTTCCTCAACCTCTCCCTCTCTCCTTGCTGGATCAAGGCGTGGGAGACGTCACCGGGCTGTACGTGTGTTGAACGCGGAGGTGCCGTCCGTTCGGCACTTGATCATCGGTGATCTGAATCACGACGAGTACGACTCCTTCAACCCCGTTCTCATGAACGCTTCCGCTTAGCGATCTACAAGGGTATGTAGATGCACTCTCCTTCCCCTCGTTGCTAGTTTCTCCATAGATAGATCTTGGTGACACGTAGGAAAATTTTGAATTTCTGCTACGTTCCCCAACAGCCCACCCGTCAGCCTCACCACTCGCGCCCGAAGTGGTACGAGTGGAGGCGTATTTACCCTTTACGCCTTCAACGTCACCCCCCAGGAAATTCTGTTTAATTCAAATTTAATCAGAATTTGACTCAAACTTTGACCAGCCACAATTTCTAAACCATAAGTCCAAATGATTTGATTCTTTTTGCATTGTCTTTGTTTCAGAAAGCTCTAGCAGCACACCAAAATGTGAATTTTTTACTTGGTGTCTAGAATTTCTGGTGAATTTCAGATTGGTTTTTGATTTTGGTTTTTTTTTTGTTTTTAATTATTTTCAGAAGGAGAAGCTTGTCTTGAAGCAAACCTAGAGGGGTGTGATCCTCCTCTACACTAAGGCAAGCCACACCAGCATTTGGATGGTGTTATTTCAATATCCATGACTTTCTACTTGAATATGAGCCCTTATTTGCATTTAATATTTGATAAATAAATTTTGTTAATTGCTAGTCACTTTATCATGCTTGATATGCTTGTTTTATTTTCTGGTAAATTGCATGCACTTGTTTGGTCAAGTAGAATAAAAATTTGCATTAGTTATATTGCTATGGAAAATAATGATAGTTCTTTTATTAAGGGGTATTTTCATATGAATAATGAGCTAAAAAAATATTGCTTGTTAATAAAAATAAATTAGGACCAGTGAAGTTTTTGATCCTGAGTATTGCAAGATAATTATGTTGATAAGTTTGATCCATATCCATGTGTTGTTTGCTTTGCATGTCGATTAGTTGCCAGATTATGTCATAATATCATGTTGCCCATAAAAAGTTTTTATATTGAAGTTAAACTTGATTAAGTTCAACTTGAATATGATGTTGATCACATCATGGTGCCACTGAATCGGGTTTTTATTCAGTGCGACCACATTTACCTTGTGGGACGGTCTTGATTCGGTCCTTTGTTGTGCCTCTCACCGGTGACTCCCGCGAGGGAAGGTTATGGGCGTGCATACCCTGGCCCGGTAAGCAGACATAACCTTGTGTGCTCGTCTTGTTTTTATGGTACCTTGTCCTTGTTTGGGACCGTTTTGCCATGACGGTGGCCGTTGGTGCCTTTGGTAGGCACGGGGTCACCCAAGACCTAGCCCTGAGAGGGAATTTGTCGGAGTGGCCGGGAGAGTGCCATGACAAAGGGAGGGTTTTGTCGGAACGCTTTGGTCCACCCGAATGGGAGTGCGAGGCCAAGGGTTCCGTAGTGTGGGTAAAGTGCGCTACCTCTGCAGAGTGTATTTAATCTATTGATAGCCACGTCCTCGGTTATGGGTAGTCCTGGCCATCTCCGGCCCGACACTGTCAGCCCACCCAGGCCCAGCCTTAAAATCCAGGGCCTAGGCCCGATGGGCTTGCCTGTGGGCCTGGCTTGGGCCTGAGTTTTGAGCCCACCAGCAGGGCCTGGACGGGCTTGGGTTTTGCATATTGGCATTTTAAGGAAGAGGCCCGGTCCATGGCCCTAAGCCCTAAGGGATTTTCAGGATTTTTTACCATATGGGTCGGGCTTGGGCTTGAAAACTAGGCCCGATGGTAGGGCCTGGGAGGGCCTGGGCCTCAGTTTTCTGTCGTTGGCTTTTTTAGGCCAGGCCCAAGCCCAGCCCGGCCCATGGCCAGGTATAGTTATGGGCATAGCTCGGAAGTAAGTCACATCATGGATCAACTTTTATAATTAATCTTGCAAACTAAATGATTGTTGTGATGCATTTTATTTCGTGGTGATTCATGAACACTTGAGTTGTTCATGAGTGGTTGGTTTCAGTTGTGACCCCGGTATGGTCACCGTTTGGTTACGAGGTAACCGTGTGGTAAGCGAGTCTGTGAGACTCGGTGCACGTGTTGGTTTCATTGCATCTGTTAGTGGTTCTTGAATTGCATTAATTTGATTAATTGTCATGATATTGTATGTCATCGTGCTTATGTTTGTTGTGAGCTCGCAAGTACATTCAATGTACTGACCTGGCGTGTCATGCCAGCTTTCAGGCAAGTCGGTTTGCATCGGAGCACATCTCGTGTCTAGGCCTTGTCCACATCGGTGTCCCTGTGCTATGGAGTTCCACTTCGTCGTTCTTCCGCTGTCGCGTAGTTCGTGTGATCGAGGCCCTCGTCATGTTCATTAAATAATGTACATACTGTTCAGTCACACCAAGTGTGCCGCTGGGCCTCGTATCTCGATGTAATATCAGACTTATGTAATCCGCTAGCATCAATAAAGCTGTTGTTTCTGTACCATGTTGTTGTGTATTCCCAGAACACCTGATCTCTGGGCTGGCAATGCAAGGTAAGCCGGTTGCTCTGAGCCGGGGTGCTACATATAGGAACATCATCACAAGTCAAAGTTCCAACGCAATTAAAGAAATCTTGGATGGTTTGTTTTCCTATAGCATTCCCCATAATGAAAGTTTTAGCATCCAGATTAGTAGAACGTCCAATATTAGGAGTTCTCCCATCATTTGTTTCCGCCATACTAAAATCATTCATGATGATAGGTTTAACACAAGCGAACAAAAAGCAAACGAAAGTACGAACGAAAAGAAGGCGGATATAAAGGCAAATATTTTTGTGTTTTTGAAAACCTTTTAGAAGTGGGGGAGATGAAAACGAGAGGCAAATGGCAAATAATGTAAGTGCCAGAGATGAGAGTTTATTATGATGGGTACTCCGGACAGCCGAACTATATCCTTTGGCCGGACTGTTGGACTATGAAGATACAAGATTGAAGACTTCATCCAGTGTCCGGATGGGACTCTCCTTGGCGTGGAAGGCAAGCTTGGCAATATGGATATGTAGATCTCCTCCCTTGCAGTCTACTCTGTGTAACCCTAGCCCCCTTCGGTGTCTATATAAATCGGAGGGTTTAGTCCGTAGGACAACAACAATCATACCATAGGCTAGCTTCTAGGGTTTAGCCTCTACGATCTCGTGGTAGATCAACTCTTGTAATACTCATATTCATCAAGATCAATCAAGTAGGAAGTAGGGTATTACCTCCATCGAGAGGGCCCGAACCAGGGTAAACATCATGGCCCCCGCCTCCTGTTACCATCCGCCTTAGACGCACAGTTCGGGACCCCCTACTCGAGATCCGCCGGTTTTGACACCGACATTGGTGCTTTCATTGAGAGTTCCACTGTGTCGTCATCGTAAGGAAGGATGGCTCGTCTTGTTGTCAGGGACAACATCACCTCTGGGGGAGCCCTGGCTGTAGGCCAAACTCTCTGACTAGGCGGCTTCATCATGACCGCCCGTTCGGCTGTTGCACCGACGATGACTTCTCAGGTCATCAAAAACAGCCTCCACGTCCGCTCGGAACTTGCCGAGCAGATGAATCCAATGGAGCTCTCTTCTCTAAACGAGCTCTTGGATCGCATTGCCGCTTTGGGAGTCGCTACGGACTATGATTGGATTGGGCTTAAACCCGACCAAAGGGAGATTAACTCTCCGTCGGTCACCCATCAGATAGCGGTAGTGGAGGAACAATGCGGTGATTCTTCCTCTATCTTGAGGATGAACTATGTCCGGATTTCCGAGCTCTCCAAGCCAGATACCCGTCTACGGGAGGACATCGCCCAAACCCTGAACCTAGAATCAGGCAGCGGGTCAGACCTACTGGGCGGCATCCCGGAGCCTGGACTTCCAAGATCGGAAACTCCTCTGCGCCTGGGTCTCAGATCGGGTCAGGATTCGGACTTAAAAACACCCACCCACCCAGATATAAGCGATCTTTCCCACATTAGGCAAGAGCCCCAGGAGACAGTACATCACTATTGGGCCAGATTCCTCCTTGTAATGAACAAGGTCAAGGACTGTCAAGAGGAAGACACAATTTCATTATTTTGCAACAATTGCACGGACAAGGGAATCCTCAACGCCATAAGTCGCCGTGATATAGCACACTTCGCAGACTTGGCGGCCATAGTACAGAAGTACTATGCGATGGAAAGCGCTTGGAAAACCCAAACAAAATTTTGGCATAATCCGGCTTTGACAAAACCCCCAGTCTGAATTAAAAGGGTACAATCTCATAAGTCGCCCGACTCAATTACCAAGAAGCAAAATCCCACTACAGGGCGTGGAACCGTACTGGAGGGATGGCTTAACGGGCCCTGCAAAATTCACAGTACAGCGGATATCATACCAACACACAGCCTTAGAGCATGCTGGGTACTCCGGCAGGTGGCCAAGAGCGGTGAGGATCTCCTCCTTCAAAACACCACAAAGCACCATCCCGTGGATAACAATACAGTATTGGCAGTCTTCGAGACCTTCGCCTCAAATAATAAGCGTAAGCAAGCACTCCGCAGCCTTGCCGATGTCTGACACGTGGCAACAATAAATCCATGGAGCGACACAGCTATCACCTTCAATGCCAGTGACGAACCTAAATTCCGAACAGCCCGAGCACCAGCCGCCTTGGTCCTCAGTCCAATTGTGGACGACTTTCGGCTTACTAAAGTGCTCATGGATGGCGGCAGTGGATTAAACCTCATTTACGAGGAGACCCTTCAAAAATGGAACTACACAGAAATCGCATTGAGCAAAGCAGCACAACCTTCAGAGGAATCATTCCCATTCGGGAGGCATGTTGCGCTGGAAAAATCACACTAGATGTGGTATTCGGCACGCCGGAGAATTACAGATCCGAAGAAATAACATTCCAAGCGGCCCCGTTCAGTAGCGGATACCACGCCCTTCTTGGGCGGGAGGCATTCACGATCTTCCAAGCTATACCCCACTACGGATACATGAAGCTCAAAATGCCCGGGCCCAATGGAATCATCACTCTGGCTAGTGATCTGGACACAGGACTCCGCGCCGAAAACAAAACAGATGCACTGGCCCTCAAGGCACTATCCGAAGCCCTCGCGGCGGAGGAGTTAACTGTGCTGCGCTCCAAAGTGGACAGGGACGACGTGATACTAGACAAAAGATCCAAGTCCACCTATTTTAAACCAGCGGATGAAATAGTCAAATTCCAAGTCCACCCAACGGACCCTACAAAAAGAGCATCCATCGGGGCACAGTTAAACCCAGCCGTAGACGCCGCACTACGGGAGTTCCTGCGCGAAAATTGGGAAATATTCGCCTGGCATCCTTCAGACATGCCAGGAATCCCACGCAGGCTGGCCGAGCATAGCCTTAACATTCTAAACGGATTCAAGCCGGTCAAGCAGACTCTTCGGCGTTTCTCCGAACCTAAGTGATAGGCCATTGGAGAGGAGCTAGCCAAGCTACTAGAGGCCGCATTCATTAGAGAAATAAAACATCCTGATTGGCTAGCAAACCTGGTGATGGTACCAAAGAAGGATAAATCCTGGCGCCTATGCGTCGACTTCAAGGACCTTAATAAGGCTTACCCAAAGGATCCCTTTCCCCTCCCTCGCATCGATCAAATTATCGACGCTACTGCAGGACACGACTCATTGTGCTTCCTCGACGCATACTCTGGTTACCACCAAATTAAGATGGCGGAGTCCGATCAAGCCACAACGGCATTTATCACTCCATACGGCCCTTTCTGTTTTAACACAATGCCCTTCGGGCTCAAAAACGCTAGCGCAACATATCAACGCATGATTCAGACATGTCTGGAAAAGAAGATCGCCAAAACAATGGAGGCATACGTAGACGATGTGGTCGTTAAAACCAGACACGTCGACTCCTTAATAGACGACTTGAGGCTTATGTTCGACAATCTCCGAAGATACGACATTAAGCTCAATCCGGAAAAATGCGTTTTCGGCGTGCCTGCCGGAAAGCTCCTGGGCTTCATCGTCTCCAGTAGGGGAATTGAAGCAAATCCGGCTAAAATCTGAGCTCTGTCACAGTTGGCTATCCCAACTGACCTCAAGCAAATCTAGAAGTGAACTGGATGCGTCGCGGTCTTAAGCCGCTTTATCTCCCGATTAGGAGAAAATGCATTACCCCTTTATCGCCTTCTTCGGCGCACCGAACACTTCGGGTGGACGGACGCGGCCATGGCCGGATTGGAAGAAATAAAAGCCATCTTTGCCACCAACCCAATCTTGGTCGCGCCAAATGTCGGCGAACCAATGCTGTTATATATAGCGGCAACCCACAAAGTTGTAAGTGCAGTGCTCTTCGTCGAATGAGAGACGGACGGACATAAGTTCCCACTTCAAAAACCAGTATACTATGTATCCACTGTCCTCACTCCATGCAAATCACGGTACCCACATTATCAAAAGATAGCATACGCGGTATTTATGGCATCCCGGAAACTACGACACTACTTTCAAGAGTGTTCAATCACGGTGGCCTCGGAAGTACCACTCAACGACATAATAAACAACCGCGAAGCCACGGGCCGGATTGCCAAATGGGCCATCGAGCTCCTCCCGTTCGACATAACATATACACCTCGGCGAGCCATTAAGTCGCAATAAATCTTGGCGATTTAAATCGCCGAATGGATGAAGCGAACTCCCTAAAAATGTAGCGCGTACTCAATTGGATCATGCACTTGACGACTCTAAAATGCTGGCTGGTCTGGGGTTGGCATCGCCCGACTTCCGCCACGGATATACAGTCCAATCGTACTCCAAATACTATACACAGACTCCAACAACGCGGCGAATCGAGGCCCTTTTACACGGTCTCCGGATGGCAGTTTCCATGGGCATTCCACGTCTGGAGGTGCGCGGGGACTCGAACCTCGCGATATCCCAAATAAATGGAGACTTCGATGCCAAGGATCCGAAAATGGCGGCTTATCACAACGTCGTCCTCAAATTGTCAGCTCGGTTCGAGGGGCTTGAATTCCGCCATGTGGCTCACGAAAACAATCAGGCGGCGGATATCCTCGCCCGTATCGGCGCTAAGCGCGACCCTGTCCCACCTAACATGTTCTTGGAAAGGCTATTTAAGCCATCCGTAGTATGGGAAGGGGATACCGGTAACAACAGTCCGGACACGGCCACAACACCAGATACCGAACACCCTGACATAATCGGAGGCTCTGCCACCGAAATAACACCTTCAGCCCACATGATAATGGTCGTCATCGCCCCGTGGACAGAACCATTCCTGGCCTACCTAACCAGGCAGGAACTTCCCGAGGACCAAAATGAGGCATGCTGCATAGTGCGGCGATCTAAAGCCTACAAGGTCCACGAGGAGAGCTTTATAAGAAAAGCACTACGGAGTCCTTCAAAGGTGCATCTCGAAGAGGAAGGGCGGAAGCTGTTGGCGAAATCCATCTTTGGACTAAGCGGCCACCACGCCGTGGCCGACCCTTATAAGCAAGGCCTTCCGTACAAGTTTCTATTGGCCGACGGCCCGGGCAGACGCATAGGATTTAGTCCAACGTTGCATCGGTTGCCAGCTTTTTGCAAACCAAAGCCATATGCCGCCTACCGCTCTCCAAACAATCCCCATCACTTGGCCCTTTGCGGTCTGGGGGCTTGATATGGTCGGACCCTTTAAAGGGGGAAGCCATAAGAAAAATTACTTATTGGTCATGGTGGATAAATTCACCAAATGGATAGAAGCCAAACCAGTTAAAACGGCTGAATCCGGACCAGTGATAGACTTCATATCTGGGGTTGTACACGGTTATGGCGTCCCCCACAGCATCATCACCAATAACGGCTCGAACTTTACAGCCAACGAGGTAAAACTTTGGTGCAGCAACATGGGCATCAAGCTCGATTATGCTTCTGTCTATCACCCACAAATAACGGTCAAGTCGAGCGAGCAAATGGTCTTATCACGTGCGGCATCAAACCCCGATTAGTGCGGTCCCTAAAGGAATCAAGCACACACTGGGTAGAGGAGCTCGACTACGTACTATGGGGGCTGCGGACCACGCTGAATCGTACTACCGGATACACACCGTTTTTTATGGTGTACGGCGCAGAGGCGGTACTGTCCTGCGACATAATTCATGACTCACCTCGAGTGCGCATGTATGAAGAGAAAGAAGCAGAGCTTGATCGGCAGGACAGTTTGGACGCCCTGGAGGAAGAGCGTGACGTGGCAAAAGCTTGTTCCGCATTCTATCAGCAACAGGCTCGAAGGTATCAAAGCAGAGAAGTATGGGCCAAAACCAATAACGTTGGTGAACTCGTTCTGCGCCTACCGGAGAAGAAAAAGAACAAGCTCAAGCCCAAATGGGAAGGTCCCTTCATTATTGACCAAGTTCTGACCGGTGGAGCGTACCGTCTGCGGGATGCATCGGACAATCGACTCGAGCCAAACCCATGGAATGCAGCCCAACTCCGAAGATTCTACGCCTAGTGCCGGACTCTATGTTCGTCTCCTTACCTCCGTCAATTTTTACATATCTGTTATATGTCTTTCATTTCTTTCTCTTTTTTCCTTTTCTTCAAGGCCTTAAAAGGCTAAATTGTGTCTTGACTACACAATCTTGACGCGCTAACCGCGCTCATTATACCTGGGGGCTTCTTATACAGAAGCTTAATATAACTATTTTCCGGGCTCTATGCCCCACACATGTGTTATTCTTCCACATGTACCTTTTTTCGCCATTATATGCATCGATATGACTTAAGTTTTGGCCAAGCTGGGTTGCCTGGCTCTTGTATTTATGCCCTACATTCCCGTTAATTCGGCTAGGGCATAAGGGGAGCACCTCTGCGATTGTTACTGCCGGGTCAGCCGGATGTGTACCTCAGATTGGGTGAAGCCGAAAGCTAGCGTTCTTAAGGGAATATTCGGTCGGTGAACAAAAGATGACTTTTATTTATTTTTGACACATGCCCCCAGATGTTTATATCCTGCGTCTCTTTTCGCAGTTCTGACATGCACATTAGGGCATGCGTACCCAGGGAAAGGAACCCTTAACGGAACTATTCTCCCTGGAAGATGTTTCTTACTATCCATGTAATATAACATAGCTAGTTGGGTACTTATGCATTCAAGCACTTATGACCCCCACGCCTGGTTTCCACGCGTGCCCGGTTTTACATAAGCGGCGGGTATTCGGATACACTCCGGACTATCGGGTCCAGAGGTCGAAGCGAAAAGGTCCGCCATGACAAATGATTTACAATCCGGCTAGGGACAATACATGTCACTAGAAGTACACAGTCACTTAGACTGACTAAATTCTTCTTCTATGCCATCCAACAGGCTGTCTAGCCTACAATCCTGTTGGGAATACTTTGCGGCTAATTCTACTTGGTCATACACCAAAGAGACGGGGATCTCCTTCCCATCGGGCCCCACTGGTCCGACCTCGGCCATGTGGTTTGGGTCAGCCTTGGTATATCACGTCTTCACCATGGCCCAGGCTTCCCTTGCACCTTGTCGGCAGGCTGATATCTTCCATAATCAGAGGCGCCGCCGTGCTCCCTTGAGCTTCTCTATAAGATCCCCCATGCCTCCTGGCGGGGAGGCGGATGACCACAAGGCTTGGGCAATACCCTGCATCACCTGCCGAACTTGTTAAATGCGATTGAGAAACTCGTAGAAGATCACCGCGAGACCAGCGCATCTCAGTAGCGGGGCGACCCGTCAACATACTGCAGACATCGCTCTGTTAGCCGGCTTCTTTGCCGAACTCTTTCAAGGGTTCGTTCAAGCACTTACTAAAAATGCCGCGTCGAAGCCGCTTATTCTCCTTCACGGAGTCAGCAAGCTGGGCCAGAACATCCTTCAGTTCCACGCCCAGCCGGATATTGGCGTCTTGGAGATTGTTTTTCTCCTGCCTAACCCTCGTCAGCACGCGCTCGCCAGCTTTTAGCTGTCGATTAGCACGTTGTGCATCCCCCAGCGCAGCCTCCGGATTCACTCCGGAGTCATCTGCAAATCTATTGTTAGATTTGCATGCATGTCGCATACTGTATGGTACCTGTCATTCTTTGCAAAGGAAACAAGTGTTACCAGAGAGGGCCTTCTCAGACTCCTTCAATGCGGCAACCGCGGCCTGTAGCTGGGCTTTGCACTCTTTCAGCTCCTGAGACAATTGGGTATTCTTCTCTGTAAGAACCTACACCAATAATGATCCTTAAATCAGTTGTGTCAACTGTTTCAAGTCTCAGGGGCTACTGATATATATAATCATCGGATTTTCTTACCTGTATGTCCTTTACATACTGGTCCGTGGCTCTGGCAAGACCATTTTGAGCGGCACGGATGTATGCATCTCCTGAGTTGAAGGCATCAAACGCCTCTTGGGAGAAACAATCGTCACGGAGTACGGCCTGGCGACGCCTGTGGTTCACGGCGCTCTCCACTTCGGAATTTGTAGCGGATAGTCTATCTGCATCCTCCGTTGGAGGAGCATCCGGCGTCTGCCCCATGTTCGCTTCCGCCTCTATGTCCGGCTTTGGAGCCTGACTGGTGTAGGCGTGATCAGCATCCTCTCCGGATATAGTCCGGCGAGCGTTTTTCCTACTAGGAAACATGGATGTTATTATATTTTAAAAGACGACAACCACGGAGCGAGGTTCTGTATCGTACCTCTGCGATAGTGTCTCAGTCCTGACCGCCTTCCTTTTTAGCCTACCCGGCTTCGGTGCCCCTTGTTGGCGAGTCACTGCGGGTTCGGCATGGCGTCCCGAGGGCCTTCCCTGTAAGACACTGAGGGAGTTCCGGACTAGGGGGTGTCCGGATAGCCGAACTATCATCATCGGCCGGACTCCGAGACTATGAAGATACAAGATTGAAGACTTTGTCCCGTGTCCGGATGGGACTTTCCTTGGCGTGGAAGGCAAGCTTGGCGATCTGGATATGTAGATCTCCTACCATTGTAACCGACTACGTGTAACCCTAACCCTATCCGGTGTCTATATAAACCGGAGGGTTTTAGTCCGTAGGAAAAAACAACAATCATACCATAGGCTAGCTTCTAGGGTTTAGCCTCTTTGATCTCGTGGTAGATCTACTCTTGTAACACACATCATCAATATTAATCAAGCGGGGCGTAGGGTTTTACCTCCATCAAGAGGGCCCAAACACAGGTAAAACATCGTGTCCCTTGTCTCCTGTTACCATCCGCCTAGGCGCATGCAGTTCGGGACCCCTACCGAGATCCGCCGGTTTGACACCGACATTGGTGCTTTCATTGAGAGTTCCTCGTGTCGTCACCGATAGGCTCGATGGCTCCTTTGATCATCAACAACGACGCGGTCCAGGTGAGACTTTTCTCCCGGACAGATCTTCGTGTTCGGGCGGCTTTGCTGCTGGGCCAATTAAGCAGCCATCTGGAGCAGATCGAAGCTTCGCCCTGCCGTCAGTCAGGTTTGGAAGTTTAAACTATCGGCCGACATCCGCGGAGACTTGATCTTCGACGGATTCGAGCCGCAATAGCAGCGCCCGCCTTGTCTCGATGGGCATGATCTAACTCTGCAGCGAGCGATTGCCACGGAGGCCGCACCTGAATCCGCTCCGACCCTTAATCCGGGCGGATTCCCGATCGAGGACGAGTGGTTGGACACCGCCTCGGGGCTCTAATCTCTCTGGCGATCGAGCGAACTCCGTCCTGTCGCTGCGAAGACCTCGACTCCGTGGTGCGGACTCCTCTCCGGACTCCGAACCCTCCGCGCCCTTGCCAATCGAATCCGATTGGGCGCCCGTTATGGAGTTCACGTCGCAAACATCTTTCAAAGCACTCGCCCTTTGGCGACATCCTGAATTCACTAAAGTCTCTCTCTTTATCCGGAGAGCCTGGCGGATTACGGTCGAGGAAGGTTGGGATGCGGACGACGAAGAAATTCAATGCCCACCCACCACCCACTTCATAGCCACTGTCGATAGCCTACACGACGTGCTCAATTTCGACCTCGAAGACATCAACGGTATGGACGACGATGTAGGAGACAACAATGAACCAGCACCTATAGGATGCTGGACAACCTCACCCCATGATGTATACATGGTGGATACACCTAAAGCAAATGAAGGCGAGGACAGCGGGGCGCCACGAAGGATAAATCCCTCTAAAAGCAGTCAAAGCGGCAGCGTAAGCGCCGAACAAAGTCCGCCTCAACAAAGACCCAGCCATAGGCAGGGCGAACCGGTGGACAACGAACAAGCTATCGAGCAATCGTCCGAACAAGACAACTTGGATAAACAATCTGTCCCCGGCGAAGACAACGGTCCGGACGACCTCACGCCGGACAAACCATTGGAGCAAAATGACCTCCAGAAAAGGCTCGTCACCACTGTGCGTAGCCTGAAAAAGCAGAAGCGGAAGCTCAAAACAGCGGAAGATGCACTCAGGATTAGATGGAGCAAAGTATTCAGCACCGCGAGATAAGTGCAGCGACGATCGCCGAACAAAGAGCTACCGAAGAAAGCTACTGCGGAATTGACGAGGAGGCCTTAGAGCCCCACAATTAAAAAGCAAGAAGGCCACCCGGTCGGATGGGCGACCTCACGGCAAAAAGAGAGCGGCGAATGGCGCCGACACAAGCCAATATGCGATCCGCATAAGGATTCACATCAAGAGGTGGCCCCATTAGGTCCATCTATGGACCAAGCAAGCAGGCTCGTCAAAGCAATGCAATACGCCAAAATTCGAAGATCACGGCACACCCAAATATAGGGCGCCGACACCCCTATGTTTCACCGACGAGGTCTTGGATCATAATTTCAGCGGGATTCAAACCCGTAAACATAGAGGCATCTGACGGAACAACAGACCACAGAGTGCGGATCGAGGATTACATCCTCCACATACACATGGCTAGAGGAGGCGATCTCCACGCCATAAAATACTTACCCCTTAAACTCAAAGGGCCAGCTCGGCATTTGCTTAAAAGCCTCCCGAAAATACCATTGGAAGCCGGGAGAGCTCGAGGATGCATTTGGGCAAATTTTCACGGGACTTATGTCCGCCCTCCGGATCTGAGCGATCTAAGTCACGTAATGAACAGCCCGGAGAGTCAGCCCGAAATTTGGAACAGGTTCCTTACTAAAAGAACCAAATAGTCGACTGTCCGGACGCTTAGAAGCCTTAGCAGCTTTCAAACACAACGTCTCGAGACGAATGGCTCGCCAGACACCTCGGCCAAGAAAAGCCAAGAACAATGGCCGCCTTGACAAGCCTCATGACCCGCTTTTGCTGGAGAGGACAGCTGGCTGGCTAGATGCAGCACCAGCGACCAGTACATCCGAGATCAGGGATGGAAATGGGAAATCACGACGCAGAAAAGATCAGCGCGGAATAAGGAAAATGGCCCAAATAGTACGGCGGTCAACGCCGATTCAAAAGCTCTCGGCGAACAACAAAACACTTCCCTAAAGGATAATAGTGAAGAGCTATCCAACCTAAACAAGATTCTGGATAGACTGTATGTCAAATACATGGTATCTCCGGAAGCACGCAAACCATACCCACGAGATTGTTGGGTCTTCAAACAGTCCGGCAGATGACGCCCGAACACAAGGGCTCGACACACCAAGAAAAGATGACGACGAGCACCACAAGCAGAACCCGGAAAACAAAAACTTTCCCACGGGAGGTTAAAACAGTAAACTCACTTCACGTGATCAAAAGGAAAAACAAAGCGGCGCCCCTAAAAGGCACGCCGCTGCTGGTTGTCAAAACCAATCACCTTCGACCATCGGGACTATTCCGATAATATCCGGAGCGCAGGATGGACTGCCTTGATATTGGATCCTATAATCGACGGATTCCAATTTACACATGTCCTCATGGATGGCGCGATGATATAAACCTGATATATCGGGACACTATCCGCAGGATGGGGATAAACCAACCAAAATTCGCCGTAGCAATACCTCCTTTAAAGGAGTCTTGCCTGCCCATACGCCCTCTGCACGGGCTCCATACTGCTCGAAGTTGTGTTTGGTTCATCTGACAACTTCCGTCGCGAAAGGTTACTCTTCCATGTCACCCCGTTTAAAAGTAGCCATCAAGCACTATTGGGATGCGAAGCTTCGCCCGCTTTAACATAATACCGCATTATGCATCTCTAACACTTAAAATGCCGGTCCACGCGGCATCATCTCGTTAAAAGGAAGTATTAAGTGTTACTCGAGCACGGAAGAAGGGGAGACGGCATCGACAGCTCCACAGCTATCCGGCTCCACTAGGCAAAGAACCTGTAATTGGTCATTCAAAACCCGGACACGGCTAGACGAGTCCGGCGCCTACTAGCGGCACACCCCCATACAAGGGGCTACATACATGTGCAACAAGAGACAATAGAACTCAATTTTATTCTTCGAACCGTACTCTGTTCATTTAATATTAAGTACATCTTTTGCACGATCCTTTTTCTTTCAAACTAAGTTCCTCTCTTTTACAGATGAACAACATGCTACACCCGTCCAGGATACGGCTGCGGAGACTGGTAGCAGGCGTGCAGCGAGGGACCCGTTGCAAGGATTCTTTCTGATTAAGACCTGCGTAAACCTTTTTCACTGTCTCTTGTTGATATACATTCCCCGGTTCCTTAATATAACTGAGGAGGAGGCTGGTGCTTTGGCATTGGCCGCACCAGAATTTTTGCGCGTACCTAGACACAAGGGGCTTAGTGCATTATTTTGCCCATTTTCATAAAGACCGAATACCTTAGGGAGTATTCGGCGTCTCGAGATTAGGCCTTATATGCATCAGCTCTCGAATCATGTCTTTGGTCAAATGTTGGGTTGCCCGGCTCCTGTGTTTTGCTGCCTTACGTTCCGTTTTCACGGCTAACGCGGCACCGGAGAACTCTGCGATTGTGCCCGGTTCGGCGGGCGAGCACCTCGATGAAAGCCAAAACTGACTGTCATGATATAGCGAGAGACTGGTCAACCACTCGATGACTCACAGGAATGTTTAGAATTCCTCCGCGTTAACGAAGGACGGTTTTCGGTCGAGCACATCGCACTTGAATTCGGGAGAGTGCGGTGCCCCCAGGGGCTATATAGTAGCCCCACCCTCGAACTCCTATGGCTAAGTAAAAGTGATAAAGCATTATAGTCCGGTTGCTGGTTTGCTAAGCTATCACCTCCTTAACAGGACCAAGGCGTTGGATTAAGTGTGAAAAATGCTTTTTGCAAACACCCCGCATTATGTGCGTGGGGGCTGAAGCCAAGGACTGCCATCTTTCATGTTATATACACATATACATAAGCGGCCGCCTGGGAGTAGTTTACTACTTGAGCGCACAAGTATAAAAAGCACTTATATTACATTGAAAACATTGTTTTCACAAATCATACATGTCATTTAAACATAATATCCTTCGAGCACTGCGTCTCTATTAAACGAGCACCCGGCAGGACTTCTTCGAAGTAGTGCTCGGCAGGTACTCAGCCTCTGTCCGAATCACGGGATGCAACGTCGGTGGCCTTCATCTCTGCCCGGTATGTCTTGACACGGGCAAAAGCCACCAGCGCTCCCTCAATGCGCGCCGATCGCTTCATTGCGTCGTCGCGACACCGCACCAAGCTGCTGCACTAAACCAAAATAGCTCTTGGTGGGGTCCGTCCGGCCACAAGTGAGTCAAGACATGCTTCATGGCAAATCCGGACAATCGATTCAGCTCGGCCCATTCGCCAACCGATCGGTCGCGGCAGAGGGCGCTCCGGACTATGGAATTGCGACCAATATAGCTCTTCCTTCGTGCCCTTACGGCCCGGAAGTGCTCAACGCGTCCTGGCGCTTCGCTGCCAAGTCGAGATAAGCATCCTCTGAACTCCACAATTTATCCAAGCGAGCATACTTTGGATCTGTATATTTCCTCCGCAGCGAAAGCGGTTTTCCAGCCGCAATTGCCTGGCGACTCAGCCCCTCCTTGGCAGCTCTCAAAGCCGATTGGGCATTCTTGGATTCGGCGGCGGCCTTCTTTAAACCCTCTCGTTCCGCTTGCGCCCTTTTCAAGAACCTCGCAGCGATCGGTAGTATTCCTTAACTTTTGGCCATATCGGCCATATCCTCTTTGCTTCGGCGGTGAGCAGCCCGTTCAGCTTCTAGCTCTTCGCCGCCTTTAAAGCGGCCGCATCGATTCTCGCTTGCTCTTTCGCTCAGCAAGTTCTGCCGCAGCTCTTCCACGGCAGCGGCACCATCTGCATTAAGCATACAAGCAATAAGACATGGGCGTCAAGCTCCCTTACCGGTGTCCGCATAGAAGTTGCATACCTTGTGACTCGTCAAACCGTTTATTGACCAGCGCGATGTCGCATCCGCCTCATCAAGCTGCCGCTTTAGTTCGGCATATTCATCGATCCGGCTGGCCTCCGGACGCCCGCCACCTGTTTAGGAGTGGTTATATGTTAAACGAAATTTGATCCTCGCACGTCGTCAATTTTGACAACATGCGAGTCTCGTGGGCTACTATCTATACATGGCGCATTTTATATGCATAAGCGTCGGAAGGTACATTATTTTTGCGTACCTCAAACCCGTCGATAAGCTTCGGCGGCCGTGTAATCCGCTCTCTGCGGATGCAATCCTTTCAATCACCGTACCCATTAGAGCACGGTGATCTTACGAATAACCGCTTCGCCGAGCAAATCCTTCAGCTCCTCCGACCGCACACCACTCGGCGCGGACCTTCCGCCCCGCTGGACTTGGGGAACCCTCTGCGGCGACACCTCCGGGTCATCCGCTTCACATGAGGGTGCGGCAGGTGGAGGCGTTCGCTCTCCATCATCTCGGAAGAAGATCCCTCGAATACGAGCTCTGCTGAGAAGGGCTGAGGTCCAAACTACAAGGTACAATTTGGTTATCTTCATAAATAAATACAGGATGCTCCTTATTTACAAGACCCTTCTTTCTACTTACGGCTCATTGGAGGCTGAGCCCTGGGGAAATAATGCGGCTGGGTTACTTCCCAACGCGGACTCTCTGCCAAGATTCCTTCCTTTCTTTGAGGCCTTGACCTCCGGATCTTCCAAGCGGTCCTCTTCTCTCCTCGGAAGGTGGGACTCTTAATCCCTCCTTCCTTGATAGCCTCCTTCGCAGAGGCGGTTGCTCCCCGCTCCTCCTTCGCCTTCTTCAAAAGGCGCGACCTTCAACATCTTGGTCAACATGGGATCCGGCGTGGTCTCTGGGAGGGAGCCGGACACCTTATCAACTTTGCCTTGGCTATCCACCTGTTCAAGAAATGGTTCCTTTAAAGGGCATATATATAAAATAAATGAATGAACAGCTTGTCCGGTTCTGGACTACTTACTTGAGTATCTGGCGATTGCAGCTTAGTCCTGCGTCCTCGGTCAAGTCCGGACACTTCTCTTGTGATCCGAAGAACAGTTTATACATCTCCACAGGCGTCGTGCCCATAAAATTTTGGAGAGCTCGTGGTCCCTCGGTTGAATTCCCACAGGCGGAGGGGTGGCGTTCTTGAGGGCTGAAGGCGCCGGATCACCATAACCTGCGCCATTGCAACCAGATTGATCCCTCTTTCTGGAGATCTCGAATACGCCCTGCAGCAGGGAACATCCTTGGATGGCCCCAGTCGAGCCTTGTTGACCCATGGCGCTTGGCCGCTGTGGTGGACTGGCGGAAGGCGGGGCGCCACCCATTTGGTGCCCACAGGGAGCGGTAATATAAAACCACTCCCGTTGCCACAAACCAAGCTCCTCTTGAAAAGAGCCCTCGGGCCACGGAGCATCAGCACATTTGCTTATGACCGCCCCTCCGCACTCTGCTTGCTGCCCCTTGATCGTCTTTGGCTCCACCTTGAAGGTTTTGAGCCACAATCCAAAGTGGGGGGTAATATGGAGGAAGGCCTCACATACAACAATGAATGACGAGATATGGAGGATGGACTCCGGATTCAAGTCATGGAAATCAAGCCCATAATAAAACATGAGCCCCGTACAAAGGGGTCCGTCGGGAAGCTTAAACCCGGCGGAAGTGAGACACTGAACACCACGTTCTCGCCGGGCTCGGGAGTGGGAATGACCTGCCCTGGAGCAGGCAGCCTATGCGAGATCTCGCGGTTAGATACTGGCGTCTCGCAGCTTTAGCATCTCTTCTTACGTGACGGAGGAAGACATCCATCGGCCGTCTTGGTCGGAGCGGACATCGTCGAAAGTCGAAGCGCTGAATCTGAAGCTTTGGGTGTTGGAACTCGAAGCACGAGGCGAACTCGATGGAGGGTGTAAAGAGAAGAGGGCCTTGGTCTCACTATAAAGAGGTTGAATACCAAGAGCCCACCCCGTGGTCGATTAGGACTCGCCTTTGATAGAGAAGGCAGGCCAGCGGCAGTTGGGTTACCCACGTCCGTATTGATGAGAATCCCGGAATAAGGGGGCACGATCTACGCTTTGATAATACGTGCCAAGGAAACCGCCTCGCTAAGCGCGCTGAGGTGGAACAATAAAAAACAATTCATATGAAGGCCTGGCCGTGGTGTGATGTCGCGTCGCGGAATACGTCAGCAGATCTGTGCAAAAATTATTCTCTCTACGGTGTTATGTGGAACTTGTTTTGTAGAGCCGGACATTATCCTGGTGTTCACGATCTTCTATAAATTATTCGGAGGAAGAACCCGCCTTGCAATGCCGAAGACAATATGCGCGCCGGACTCGTCGACATTGAAGCCTGGTTCAGGGGCTCTTGAGGGAGTTCGGACTAGGGGTGTCCGGATAGCGAACTATCATCACCGGCGGACTCCAAGACTATGAAGATACAAGATTGAAGACTTCGTCCCGTGTCCGGATGGGACTTTCCTTGGCGTGGAAGGCAAGCTTGGCGATACGGATATGTAGATCTCCTACCATTGTAACCGACTCTGTGTAACCCTAACCCTATCCGGTGTCTATATAAATGGAGGGTTTTAGTCCGTAGGAAAAAACAACAATCATACCATAGGCTAGCTTCTAGGGTTTAGCCTCTTTGATCTCGTGGTAGATCTACTCTTGTAACGCACATCATCAATATTAATCAAGCAGGACGTAGGGTTTTACCTCCATCAAGAGGGCCCGAACCTGGGTAAAACATCGTGTCCCTTGTCTCCTGTTACCATCCGCCTAGACGCACAGTTTGGGACCCCCTACCCAAGATCCGCCAGTTTTGACACCGACAGACACCATATGTGTACGGTAGGTGAAGTGCCAAAAAAGGGATCCTTCTCGGAAGTTGGGACTCCGGTTGTACTTACATGTGATGCAGGGAGTAGCCCAGGATAATCGGCTAGGATGGCCACCATGGCATCATCGCAGCTCAATTGATAGAATGTCCTGTCGAGCAGCTCCACAAATATGTCCGGATCCTCTTCGAGTCCGGGATCGAGGGCCCGGTCAGGGTCCTCCAGTTGTGGAGGCGGGTTGTTGACCTCTCTTACAGCTTTTCGCAGTTCCTGCCATGAAACGACAAGGTAAATACTTATGATAAAGAATGCAGGGAGGCTGGGAGTAAAAAGACAGCTCACCTAGCTTGGAGGGTTGTACATGGAGAATCCGTCCCGTGGCTTAATGCGGAGGAACTCCTCTTCCTCTCCCTTGTACAAATCGGACAAAATTCTTGCTAGAGCAGCAACTGAGTCCAGACCCTTACGCCCGCAGCGGGTGGCGTCATCTTCCCCGTTAAAGTGCCACATGGGGTGTCCTCGATATTGAAGTGGTTGTACCCCCCGCATTATGCATATTGACATAACTTCGATTATTGTCAGTCCTGATTGAGCCAGCACTTTTATCCATACCATCAGGTAAAGGACTTCTCCGTTAGATTCCTCCTGAGGGCTCCGAGGGCGCCAGCTGTGGCGTTTCTTCAGGGGAGCGTTGTCGAACTCAGGGAGGCCCATCCGAATAGGGTCCGGAAGGGGGACGTCCTCCATATAAAACCACTCCGAAAGCCAGTTCTCTGATGTCTTCTTCGGAGTACCGGACAGGTATCCGGTCCCGGCGATGCGCCAAATTTCGGTTTCGCCCACTTGATACAGTGACCCCTCCTGTGTACGGTGTACGAGGTAAAATAGCCTCTTCCATAGCTCGAAATGAGCTTCGCAGCCCTGAAACAGCTCGCAAAGGGCGACATAGCCAGCAATGTGTAACATGGAGGCAGGAGTAAAGTTATGCAACTGGAGGCCATAAAACTCCAGGAGCCCGCAGAGGAACAGATGAATTGGAAATCCGAGCCCTCTTAATAAATAAGGGACCAGGCATACCCGCTCCCCCTTGGAGGGATTGGGGAAACTCTCCGCTTGCTCCCCGCCATTATAGGTGGCGAGCCCGGCTCGAACGGGGACCATATACGCTGGAGGGAGAAATCCCTGGGTCTGTAACTCTACTTGTTGGTTGTGCGAGACGTAACACTTCTTACAATCTCCGAGCTTAGGGCTACGGGGGCGAGAGGAGGAGATGCGACGACCGGCCATGTTGGAATGGATTTTTTCCGGGCACGCTCTGATGGATACTCGCTGTGGGAGGATGGTGTGATCTGGATCTGAGAATCCCCGTCTCTTTAATAGGCGACTTACCCACATAGCTAGGGTGGCAATTGTAAAAATGCCCTGACTTCTCGCATTCCCTCGACGCATGGAGGATATCCTTTATTAGGCGCAGAAGCCAAGGAGTGCAACATTTATGGGAAGATGAACACTACTCAAACAAGTATTCAGAATTTGGAGAAGAACCCGCCTTGCAATGCCGAAGACAATCCGCGCGCCGGACTCATCGCCATTGAAGCCTGGTACGGGGAGCTCTTGAGGAGTCTGGATTAGGGGTCTCCGGACAGCCGGACTATATCCTTTGGCCGGACTGTTGGACTATGAAGATACAAGATTGAAGACTTCATCCCGTGTCCGGATGGGACTCTCCTTGGCGTGGAAGGCAAGCTTGGCAATATGGATATGTAGATCTCCTCCCTTGCAGTCTACTCTGTGTAACCCTAGCCCCCTCCGGTGTCTATATAAACCGGAGGGTTTAGTCCGTAGGACAACAACAATCATACCATAGGCTAGCTTCTAGGGTTTAGACTCTATGATCTCGTGGTAGATCAACTCTTGTAATACTCATATTCATCAAGATCAATCAAGCAGGAAGTAGGGTATTACCTCCATCGAGAGGGCCCGAACCTGGGTAAACATCGTGTCCCCCGCCTCCTGTTACCATCCGCCTTAGACGCACAGTTCAGGACACCCTACCCGAGACTCCGCCGGTTTTGACACCGACAGCTACCTCTTGAGCTTGCATTGGTTTTTCCCTTGAAGAGGAAAGGGTGATGCAGCAAAGTATAGTAAGTATTTCCCTCAGCTTTTGAGAACCAAGGTATCAATCCAGTAGGAGACAACGCGCAAGCCACCGAACACCTGCACAAACAAACACCAACTTGCACCCAACGCGATAAAGGGGTTGTCAGTCCCTCCACGGTTATTTGCAATGTGAGATCTGATAGAGATGGATAAAGGGTAAAGTAATTTTTTGGTACTTTTGGTTTATGGAATGAAAAGTAAAAGATTGCAAAGAAAGTAAATAGGAAACTGAAATTGTAGATCGTAAACTTATATGATGGAAAATAGACCCGGGGGCCATAGGTTTCACTGGAGGCTTCTCTCAAGATAGAAATTATTACGATGGGTGAACAAATTACTGCCGAGCAATTGATAGAAAAGCGCAAAGTTATGACGATATCCAAGGCAATGATTATTAATATAGGCAGCACGTCCGTGTCAAGTAGACCGAGACGATTCTGCATCTACTACTATTACTCCACACATCGGTCGCTATCCAGCATGCATCTAGAGTATTAAGTTCATAAAGAACGGAGTAACGCCTTAAGCAGGATGACGTGATGGAGAGGAATCAACTCAAGCAATATGATGAAAACCCCATATTTTTATCCTCGATGGCAACAATACAATACGTGTCGGTTCCCCTTCTGTCACTAGGATCGAGCACCGCAAGATTGAACCCAAAGCTAAGCACTTCTCCTATTGCAGGAAAAACCAATCTAGTTGGCCAAACCAAATCGATAGTTCGAACAGACTTGCAAAGATATCAAATCATGCATATAAGAATTCAGAGAAGATTCAAATAATATTCATAGATAAGCAGATCATAAATCCACAATTCATCGGATCTCGGCAAACACACCACAAAAGAGTATTACATCGAATAGATCTCCAAGAACATCGAGGAGAACTTTGTATTGAGAATCAAAGAGAGAGAAGAAGCCATCTAACTACTAGCTATGCACCCGTACGTCTGTGGTAAACTACTCACGCTTCATCGGAGAGGCAATGGTGTTGATGTAGAAGCCCTCCGTGATCGAATCCCCCTCCGGCAGGACGCCGGAAAAGGCCCCTAGATGGGATCTCACGAGTACAGAAGTTTGTGGCGGTGGAAAAGTGGTTCCGTGGCTCCCCAGGAAGGTTTTCGGATATTTGAGAATATATAGGTGGAAGAAATAGGTCGGTGGAGTCACGAGGGGCCCACAAGGATGGGGGAGCACCCTACCCCCCTGGGCGCGCCTTCCGACCTTCTGGCCACCTCGTGGCTTCCCTGACGGGCACTCCAAGCCATCTGGATGTCTTCTGGTCCAAGAAAATACATCGCAAAACTTTCATTCCGTTTGGACTCTTTTTGGTATTCGTTTTCCGCAAAACTCTAAAACAAGGAAAAAACAGGAACTGGCACCGGGCTCTAGGTTAATAGGTTTGTCCCAAAAATCATATAAAATAGCATACTAATGCATATAAAACATCCAAAACTGATAATATAATAGCATGGAACAATAAAAAATGATAGATACATTGGTGACGTATCAAGCATCCCCAAGCTTAAATTCCTGCTCGTCCTCGAGTACGTAAATGATAAAATAAGAATTTTTGATGTGGAATGCTACCAAACATATTTACCCTTGTAATTCTCTTTATTGTGGCATGAATGTTTAGATCTGTATGATTCAACACAAAAGTTTAATATTGACATAAAAACAATAATACTTCAAGCATACTTACAAAATAATTATGTCTTCTCAAAATAACATGGCCAAAGAAAGCTTATCCCTACAAAATAATATAGTCTGGCTATGCTCCATCTTCATCACATAAAATACTTTTGATGTTCTCAAACCTTTTCAACTTGCATGCAATATATGAGCGTGAGCCATGGATATAGCACTATAGGTGGAATACAATATGGTGGTTGTGGAGAAGACTGGAGATAGTCTCACATCAACTAGGCGTATCAACGGGCTATGGAGATGCCCATTAATAGATATCAATGTGAGTGAGTAGGGATTGCCATGCAACAGATGCACTAGAGCTATAAGTGTATGAAAGCTCAAAGAGAAACTAAGTGGGTGTGCATCCAACTCGCTTGCTCACGAAGACCTAGGGCAATTTGAGTAAGCCCATCATTGGAATATACAAGCCAAGTTCTATAATGAAAAATTCCCACTAGTATATGAAAGTGATATCATAGGAGACTCTGTATCATGAAGATCATGGTGCTACTTTGAAGCACAACTGTGGTAAAAGGATAGTAGCATTGCCCATTCTCTCTTTTCTCTCATTTTTTATTGGGCCTTCTTTAATTTTTTTGGCCTCTTTTTTTTAGTCTGGAGTCTCATCCCGACTTGTGGGGGAATCATAGTCTCCATCATCCTTTCCGCACATGGATGCTCTAATAATGAAGATCATCACACTTTTATTTACTTACAACTCAAGAGTTACAACTCGAAACTTAGAACAAAATATGACTCTATGTGAATGACTCCGGCGGTGTACCGGGATGTGCAATGAATCAAGAGTGACATGTAAAAAAATGATGAACGGTGGCTTCGCCACAAATACGATGTCAACTAGATGATCATGCAAAGCAATATGACAATGATGAAAAGTGTCATAATAAACGGAACGGTGGAAAGTTGCATGGAAATATATCTCGGAAAGGCTATGGAAATACCATGGTAGGTAGGTATGGTGGCTGTTTTGAGGAAGGTATACTATGGGTGTATGGTACTGGCTAAAGTTGCGCGGTACTAGAGAGGCTAGCAATGGCGGAAAGGTGAGTGTGTATAATCCATGGACTCAACATTAGTCATAAAGATCTCATATACTTATTGCAAAAATCTATAGTCATCGAAACAAAGTACTACGTGCATGCTCCTAGGGGGTAGATTGGTAGGAAAATACCATCGCTCGTCCCCGACCGCCACTCATAAGGAAGACAATCAAAAAATATCTCATGCTCCAACTTCATCACATAACGGTTCACCATACGTGCATGCTACGGGACTCACAAACTTTAACACAAGTATTTCTCAAATTCACAACTACTCACTAGCATGACTCTAATATCACCATCTTCAAGTCTCAAAACAATCATAAGGAATCAACTTCTCATAGTATTCAATGCATTTTATATGAAAGTTCTTATTATATCCCTCTTGGATGCCTATCATATTAGGACTAATTTTATAACCAAAACAAAATACCATGTTGTTTAGAGACCCTCATAATAATATAATTGAAGGGTGAGAGTTCATCAATTTCTATAAAAGAAAACCACCGCTGTGCTCTAAAAAGATATAAGTTAAGCACTAGAGCAAATTTGCCTAGCTCAAAAGATATAAGTGAAGCACATAGAGTATTCTAATAAATCACGATTCATGCCTGTGTCTCCCAAAAGGTGTGTACAGCAAGGTTGATTGTGGCAAACTAAAAATCAAAGACTCAAATCATACAAGACGCTTCAAGCAAAACACATATCATGTGGTGAATAAAAATATAGCCTCAAGTAAAGTTACCGATAGACGAAGACGAAAGAGGGGATGCCTTCTGGGGCATCCCCAAGCTTTGGCTTTTGGTTGTCCTAGAATATTACCTTGGGGTGCCTTGGGCATCCCCAAGCTTAGTCTCTTGCCACTCTTTATTCCATAGTCCATCAAGTCCTTACCCAAAACTTGAAAACTTCACAACACAAAACTCAACAGAAAATCTCGTAAGCTCCATTAGTATAAGAAAATAAATCACCACTTTTGGTACTGATGTGAACTCATTATTTATTTATATTGGTATAATATCTACTGTATTCCAACTTTTCCATGGTTCATAGCCCCCGATACTAGCCATAGTTTCATCAAAATAAGCAAACAACATGCAAAAAACAGAATCTGTCAAAAACAGAACAGTCTGTAGTAATCTA
Source organism: Aegilops longissima (assembly GCA_021605205.1). NCBI lineage: Eukaryota > Viridiplantae > Streptophyta > Magnoliopsida > Poales > Poaceae > Aegilops > Aegilops longissima. The sequence continues at coordinate 594,095,512 of CM038680.1, forward strand.
GATAGTTCGCATACTTCTGTAACTCCAAAAATCCTAGAAAATTAGGACGACCTAAGAAATTGTTTTAGTAATCATCTGCAAAAAGAATCAAGACAAAAGCACACTTCTATAAAAAAAATTCGTGAGCGCAAAAGTTTTTATTTTTCAGCAAGATCAAATCAACTATTACCGTAAGCTATCCTAAAAGTCTTACTTGGCACAAACACTAATTAAAACACAAAACCACATCAAACCAGAGGCTAGATGGAATATTTATTGCAAAACAGCAAGGGAAAATATTGGGTTGTCTCCCAACAAGCGCTTTTCTTTAAAGCCTTTTAGCTAGGCATTGATAATTTTAATGATGCTCACATGAAAGGTAACAATTTAAACACAAAGAGAGCATCATAAAACATGTGAAAAATGAGTTTAAGTCTAACATGATTCGTATGCATAGGGATTTTATAAGCAAACAAATTATCAAGACAAGCAAAAACCACCATATGCAAGGAAGAAGAAAGAAACAATAGCAATCTCAACATGAAGAGATGTAATTTAGTTACATGAGAATTTCTAAAACCATATTTTCCTCTCTCATAGTAATTACATGTAGGATCATAAGCAAATTCAACAATGTAGCTATCACATAACATATTCTCAACACGATCCACATGCATGCGAAGTTGACACTCCTCCAAAATAGTGGGATTAACATTAACTAAAGTCATGACCTCTCCAAACCCACTTTTATGAAAAATTTCATAAGATTGAACGTTCTCCAAATATGTGGGATCTAAAGTTGACACTCTTCCAAACCCACTTGCAATATTATTGCAAACACTATTATCCATTTCACATTCATCACGGGGCTCAAATAAATTTTCAAGATCATAAGAAGAATCACCCCAATCATGATTATTGCAACAAGTAGTGGAAATAGCAAAACTAGCATCCCCAAGCTTGGGGTTTTGCATATTATGAGCACAATTGACATTAATAGAATTTACAATAACATCATCGCAATCATGCTTTTTATTCAAAGATCTATCGTGAATTACTTCATAAAGTACTTCATCATAATTTTTAAATTCACGAATTTTGAGCAAAACTTCATAAAGATAATCTAGTGCACAAAACTCACTAGCAATTGGTTCATAATAATTGGATCTCTTAAAAACATTAGCAAGTGGATGAGGATCCATAAATATTAGGTTCTCTGATTTGCAATAAATACACAATTATTCCAAACAAACGAGCAAACGAGCCAAATAAGACATCAAGGCAAACAAAAAGATGAACGGAAGAGGGGCGAAGAAAATGCAAATCTTTTAGAAAATCATTTTAGAAGTGGGGGAGAGGAAAACGAGAGGCGAATGGCGAATAATGTAATGCGAGATATGAGAGTTTATGATGGGTACTTGGTATGTCTTGGCTTGGCATAGATCTCCCCGGCAACGGCGGCAGAAATTCTTCCTGCTACCTCTTGAGCTTGCGTTGGTTTTTCCCTTGAAGTGGAAAGGGTGATGCAGCAAAATAGAGTAAGTATTTCCCTCAGCTTTTGAGAACCAAGGTATCAATCCAGTAGGAGACAACGCGCAAGCCACGAATACCTGCACAAACAAACACCAACTTGCACCCAACGCGATAAAGGGGTTCTCAATCCCTTCATGGTTATTTGCAACGTGAGATCTGATAGAGATGGATAAAAGGTAAAGTAATATTTTTGGTATTTTTGGTTTATGGAACGGAAAGAAAAAGATTGCAAAGAAAGTAAATAGGAGACTGAAATTGTAGATCAGAAAATTATATGATGGAAAATAGACCCGGGGGCCATAGGTTTCACTAGAGGCTTCTCTCAAGATAGAAATTATTAAGGTGGGTGAAAAAATTACTGTCGAGCAATTGATAGAAAAGCACAAAGTTATGACGATATCTAAGGCAATGATCATGAATATAGGCATCACGTCTGTGTCAAGTAGACCAAAACGATTTTGCATCTACTACTATTACTCCACACATCGGCCGCTATCCAGCATGCATCTAGAGTATTAAGTTCATAAAGAACGGAGTAACGCCTTATGCAAGACGACATGATGTAGAGGAATTAACTCAAGAAATATGATGAAAAACCCATCTTTTTATCCTCGATGGCAACAATACAATACGTTTCGGTTCCCCTTCTGTCACTAGGATTGAGCACCGCAAGATTGATCCCAAAGCTAATCACTTCTCCCGTTGCAAGCAAAACCAATATAGTTGGCCAAACCAAATCGATAGTTCGAAGAGACTTGCAAAGATATCAAATCATGCATATAAGAATTCAGAGAAGATTCAAATAATATTCGTAGATAAGCAATGCATAAATCCACAATTCATCGGATCTCGGCAAACACACCGCAAAAGAGTATTACATCGAATAGATCTCCAAGAACATCGAGGAGAACTTTGTAATTAGAATCAAAGAGAGAGAAGAAGCCATCTAGCTACTAGCTATGGACCCGTAGGTCTGTGGTAAACTACTCAAGCTTCATCGGAGAGGCAATGGTGTTGATGTACAAGCCCTCAGTGATCGAATCGCCCTCCGGCAGGACGCCGGAAAAGGCCCCTAGATGGGATCTCACGGGTACAGAAGATTTCGGCGGTGGAAATGTGGTTTCTTGGCTCTCCTGGAATGTTTTGGGATATTTGAGAATATATAGGTGGAAGAAATAGGTCGGTGGAGTCAGAGGGGCCCACAAGGGTGGGGGCGCACCCTACCCCCCTGGGCGCGCCCTCCGACCTTGTGGCGACATCGTGGCTTCCCTGACGTGCACTGCAAGCCCTGGATGTCTTCAGGTCCAAGAAAAATCATCGCGAAAGCTTCATTCCGTTTGGACTCCGTTTGGTATTCCTTTTTTGCGAAACTCTAAAAGAAGGGAAAAAACAGGAACTGGCACAGGGCTCTAGGTTAAGAGGTTTGTCCCAAAAATCATATAAAATAGCATATTAATGCATACAAAATATCCAAAATAGATAATATAATAGCATGGAACAATCAAAAATTATAGATACTTTGGAGACATATCATAGGGCGCCCCCCTAGGGCGCGCCTAGTGAGCTTGTGGACCACCCATAGCTCTACTAGCCTCCTCCCGAAGCTTCCTGGGTGTCTTTCTGGTCCAACAAAATGAAGGAAATATGCCCTAGAGGCAATAATAAAGTTGTTATTTTAAATTTCCTTATTCATGATAAAGGTTTATTATTCATGCTAGAATTGTATTGATCAGAAACTTAAATACATGTGTGAATGCATAAACAAATACCGTGTCCCTAGTAAGTCTCTACTAGACTAGCTCGTTGATCAAAGATGGTTAAGGTTTCATCACCATAGACATGTGTTGTCATTTGATAACGGGATCACATCATTAGTCGAATGATGTGATGGACAAGACCCATCCGTTAGCATAGCATATTGATCATTTAGTTTATTGTTATTGCTTTCTTCATGGCAAATACATATTCCTTTGACTATGAGATTATGCAACTCCCGGATACCGGAGGAATACCTTGTGTGCTATCAAAGGTCACAACAAAACTGGATGATCATAAAGATGATCTACAGGTATCTCCAAAGGTGTTTGTTGAGTGGCATAGATCAAGATTAGGATTTGTCACTCCGAGTATCGGAGAGTTATCTCTGGGCCCTCTCGGTAATACACATCATAAGAAGCCTTGCAAGCAAAGTGACTAAGGAGTTAGTTGCAATATGATGTATTATGAAACGAGTAAAGAGACTTGCCGGTAACGAGATTGAACTAGGTATGAAGATACTAACTCGGGCAAGTAACATACCAATGGACAAAGGGAATTACGTATGTTGTCATAAGGTTCGACCGATAAAGATCTTCATAGAATATGTAGGAGCCAATATGGGCATCCAGGTTCCGCTATTGGTTATTGACCGAAGAGGTGTCTCGGTCATGTCTACATAGTTCACGAACCCGTAGGGTCCGCACGCTTAACGTTCGTTGACGATATAGTGTTATATGAGTTATATGATTTGGAGGGGGCGGCTTGGGGAAGACCCCAAGTAGGATTCGGCCTACTTGGGGCGCCTCCTGGCAGCCTCCCCTCTTCCCCCCACTTATGTGGGAGGGGGCGCCACACATAACCACAACAATCTCTTAGCCGTGTGCGGCGCCCCCCTCCACAGTTTTGTCCCTCAGTCATATTTTTGTAGTGCTTAGGCGAAGCCCTGCGGAGATAGCATCACCATCACCGTCGCCATGCCGTCGTGCAGCCTGAACTCACCCACTACTTCACCGTCTTGTTGGATCAAGAAGGCGAGGACATCACCGAGCTGAACGTGTGCTGAACGCGGAGGTGCCATACGTTAGGTACTCGATCGGTTGGATTGCGAAGAAGTTCGACTACATCAACCGCGTTACTAAAAGCTTCCGCTTACGGTCTACGAGGGGCGTAGACACACTCTCCCCTCTCGTTGCTATGCATCTCCCTGGATAGATCTTGCGTGTGCATCGAAATGTTTTTGTTTTCCATGCAACGTTCCCCAACAGAAAAATCTTAAAAAAGTTTCGTTCCTTTGGAATCAATTTGGTATTGATTTTCTGTAAAAGAAAAAATAAGCAAAAAACAGCAACTAACATTGGGCACTAGGCTAATAGGTTAGTCCCAAAAAATGATATTAAATAGCATAAACATCCAAGATGGATAATATAATAGCATGGAACAATAAAAAATTATAAATACGTTGGAGATATATCAGCGGGACAGCTGCAACAACGCGCGTCGGTCCTAGTTCGCGGACTTGAATGTCCCGCCGCCACACATCGCGGTGGACCCAGACCCGGCGTATGCCTGGGCCCTTCATCGCTACGTGACGACATCGGAGACGGCCAAGCGCCGTCTCCGCCGCCTCAACAGGAGATGGTCAGGTACGGCGAGGAATGGTCCCTCGCCGAGATCGACGCCGCCAACGAGGCCTCCACCAACGACCGCCGCCCTCTCCCCTAGCCCACGGCCATGGTGGTCGCGGCTGCACTATGCATGGCGCAGGAGGAAGCAGAGAGGAACATTCGCGAGCGTCAGGCAGCCGCCGGGAAGCCCTGCCGCAACGTTGCCACCTTCCGATGCCCGAAGCCCGGCTCCGACAACTCTGACGCCGGGTCGGTCCAAAATGACGGAGGAGGAGCCGCCGGCTTGCCCGACATGGCGTACGAGGTCACCGTCAAGTATAGGATAGTTTAGCGTTTTATTTTTATGTTTTTAGTTCACCAGGCGAAATATCGTTCGGTTTTATGTACAAATTATCATAGTTTCAATGAAATCCACCGTGTTTATATCAAAATTCGACCGTGTTGCTCGAATTTCGTCCCGTTGGTTCGAGTTGTTGTGACATGTAAGCAACTACGGTTGGATGGCTGCCTCCCGCATCCGTGTCCGCAGACTGGACCCCCTATTCGCGGACGGACGCGGGAGGAAATTTACGGGTTGCCATTGAAGATGCCCTACGGCCACCTCCAACGTACGACCCTAAGCGGACGTCCGTTTAGTCCGAATTTTCTCCATTTGGTTGGGAAAATGGACGGCCGTGTCCGCTTTTGGCCCGGACGTGGTTCATGTGCCCAACGCGACCGACACATCCCAAATTTACGAACGAAAATAGAACCAAAATAAAATTGAAAATAGATAGACTTAATAATTTGAACGGCCCCAAAAGTCCACTTACATTAATAATAACTTAAAATAAAAACATAAAAAACAAGCGGCGAACGGCGTATCTGGGCGTCGTTGTCCGCGTTGGTGAGGTCGACATACTCTGGCGCAGCGGAACAATGGTGAAGGTCACCGCGGAGGACGCCTCGAGGTCGTGCTTGCCAGCAAGGCCGAACTTACCGTGGAAGACCATGGCGGCTAGGGTTGTCAGGGCAAGTGGGCCCAAGGGGAGAAGGAGAAGGACTACATTGATCTGGCGGCCCCTCCACTTTGACTTACAAAAGAACGGCCATGGACCTCGACCTCTCGCTGACATGCGGGGCGAGATGCACGCGTGTGCATTTAAAAAAGGGCAGGAGGTTGTTGGACGGTCAGTGGCGGGTCTCAATGCGGACCAGAGGGCGCCATTTCGTGTCCATCTGGCTGCATTCTAGTCTCAAATTTGTGCCCACTTTGCGTCTAGACGGATACGAAATGGACAGATTATCCGGATGGGGCCTCGCATTGGGCCATCTCGTATGTCCGTTTCGGCCCAAACGGATGTCCACGCACAATTCGGGTTTGTCCGTTGGCATCTCCAAGGCTGACCCGTAGATATGCTCCGATCCGTCCGCGGATAGAGGGACCAATTCACGGACACTAAAGTCGAAGCTGCCCGCGTACATCTCGTCCAAAATTTTTTAAGCCCGGACACTCAAATGTTCAGATGCATCGGTAGTTTACTTAAATAAGTTCAAATATTACACTCAAATATTGTTGTCGCCCGTAACCGGCCATAGATGCTCAATCAAATCTTCCTTCAGTTGCTCGCGAGTTGCTTGATGCCAGATTTGTTGATGTATTTGAACAAACTCTTCAAATGTGGCCAGCTTATCACCAAGTTTGATAGGATCACCCATCTTATCAAATTCAAGACTTGCGGCAGCACCGTCACCTTCATCCTCCACGATCATATTGTGTATAATCACACTACTAGTGATCATCTTCCACATGGTCTCCGCATCCCATCTTTTAGCTGGTCCGCGAACAACCGTGAAACGTGCCAGCACAACTCCAAATGCCTTCTAGACATCCTTTCTGGCTGCTTCTTGTCTTTGGGCAAAGTGAGCCTTTTTCTGGCTTAGAGATGATGTTAACAAAGGTAGCCATTGGAGGATAGATATCGTCGACCAGGTAGTAGCCCAGGTTGTACGCATGCCCATTGATACATCTCCAACGTATCTATAATTTATGAAGTATTCATGCTATTATTTTATCATTCTTGAATGTTTTACAATCATTTATAGCAACTTTATATCATTTTTGGGGACTAACCTATTGACCCAGCGCCCAATGCAAGTTGCTGTTTTTGCTTGTTTTTTACACCACAGGAAATCAATATCGAACGAAGTCCAAACACCGCGAAATTCCACGGAGATTTTTTATGGACCAGAAGACACCCATTGGGCCAGAGCAGCACCTGGGGGTGCCCCGAGGGGGGAACAACCCACCAGGGTGCGCCAGGCCCCCCTGGCGCGCTCAGGTGGGTTGTGCCCACCTCGGTGGCCTCCCGCACCCCCTCTTTGCACTATAAATTCCCAAATATTTCGAAACCCTCCGGGTTAACCTAGATCAGAAGTTCCACCGCCGCAGGCTTCTGTAGCCACCGAAAACCAATCTAGACCCCGTTCTGGCACCCTGCCGGATGAGGGAATCATCACCGGTGGCCATCTTCATCATCCCGACGGCCACCACGATGAGGAGGGAGTAGTCCACCCTCGGGGCTGAGGGTTTGTACCGGTATCTATGTGTTTGATCTCTCTCTCTCTCTCTCTCTCTCTCTCTCTCTCTCTCTCTCTCTCTCTCTCTCTCTCTCTCTCTCTCTCTCTCTCGTGATCTATATCATGGGCTTTGTTAATATAGTCGGATCATATGATGTTTCTCCCTTCTACACTCTTGTTGTGATGGATTGAGTCTTTACCCTTTGAAGTTTTGTCTTATCGGATTGAATATTCAGATAATAGAACACATGATATATCTCTTGCGGTATGAATACTTGAGGTGACAATGAGGTATCATATTGATTCACTTGATATGTGTCTTGGCATTCAACTCGCGGATTCCCGCGGTGATGTTGGGGTAATCTATGCATAGGGGTTGAAGCACGTTTTTATTATCTTTTCTCCGACGGAAACTTTGCGGTCTCTTTATAGCTCTTTCTGTGAATTGAGTATTATGAATATGAATTTGCTTTGGTGTTATTCTAGTACGAACTCTAGGATAGATCGAACGAAAAAAATAGCTTTGTGTTATTTTAGTACGAACACTTGAATAGATCGAACGGAAAGAATAGCTTTGAGGTGGTTTCGTACCCTACAAACAATTCCTATCTTTTGTTCTCCGCTAATAGCAACTCGGGAGTGATTCTTTATTGCACTTTGAGGGATAATCATATGATCCAACTACGTTAGCATCGTTGAGAGGTTGCACTAGTGAAAGTACGGACCCTAGGCCTCATTTTTAAGCATTGCAATACTGTTTTTGTGCCCGTTTAGTATTTGCTACCTTGCTGCTTTTATTTATTCAGATTATAAAAATGTATTTCTACCATCAATATTACACTTTTATCACCATCTCTTCGTCAAAACCTATACAATTTGTCATTGTAATGGGTGTGTTGGGGACACAAGAGATTTCTTGTATTTGGTTGCAGGGTCGTTTGAGAGAGACCATCTTCAGCCTACACCTCCCACGGATTGATAAACCTTAGGTCATCCATTTGAGGGAAAATTGCTACCGTCCTACAAAACTCTGCGCTTGGAGGCCCAACACGAGTCTACAAGAATAAAGTTGCGTAGTAGACATCACCCATTAACAGTATAGTGGCAAGGAGGACCTTTACCTTCAATCAGCCTTGCAAACAATGGTTATCGTTGTGCACATTGATGTCATTGTGAGACCCGGGCATGCCAAAAAAAGCGTGATAAATCCAAAGATCCTGTGATGCAACTGTTTCAAGAATGACGGTGGGATTCTTAACATCGCTCTGATACTGCCCTTGCAGAGCTTTTGGGCAGTTCTTCCTTTTCCAATGCACGTGGTCAAGAGATCCGAGCAAAACCGGTCACCCTCTTGCTTCTGAGATTGCCAAGAGCCTCTTCGTATCTGCGACATTTGGTTCTCTCTAATATTGAGGTCCAAACACCGAGACCACAATAGTTGCAAACCTGACCATGGCATCTCCACATGCAGTGGCGGAGCCAGCTCAAACTTAGAGCCTGGGCAAAATGTACCTGATGCCAAGTAAATTATATTTTGCCCAAATAAACTGTTAAGAAACCATTTGTTTAATACTAGAGCTCCATGCACATGCACCATGGGAGCCCGGGCAGCAGCCCCGGCTCGCCGGGTGCTGTCTCCGCCACTGTCCACATGTGCTCTCACATATCCGTAGGTACTCGTCCCACGAATCAGCGGTCGTGCCATATGCAAGCGTCCGCATTTTGGCCGTGCAGTTTTGGTAACCAGAGAATCCAATCCTTCCCATGACATCTTTCTTCAAGATGAAATAGTCATCAAAGGACCGAACCCCATGGTAAAGACGATCGAAGACATTTTTCTGCATCCGAAACCGTGGGCGAAAATAGTCAATGAAGAGTGCACCGGGGCAAAGTAGTCGGACATCAGCGTCAAATGGCCGTGGGCCCTATTGCGGTTGAACACTTGATGACCCTTGACCGATCCCTTGAAATTGAGAAGATGCTCTTCCGCATGCTCCGCGTCTGTAAGGATCACCTGCATCATCGGCGTCTCATCCGTGTAGTCCTCCGTGTTGGATGAACCGTCTGACGACTCAACATGGTGCTCGTATATGTACTCCAAATCCAAATCCATTGCTTCAAAGAAGAAGGGCCAAAAAAATTAGCACGGGCATTTCAACGAACAGTTGCCGGGCATGGTGAGTATCGTAGGACCTGATGCTACCTGCGCGGCAGTCGGAGGAGAGGTGTGGAACGACGGCGGAGAAGAAGTGGCTTGCTTCCCGAGTCTACTGTAGAGGTGACGGACTCATCGAGTACTAGCAGGGATGTGCCGGGGTGGCCAGGGCGGTGGAGCGGCGGCGAAGGCAAGAGAGAGAAATGGAAGGAGAGAAAATGGGAGGACGGAGGCACGGGGCCCGAGAGGAGTTTTGGTTAGGCTTTGGGTGGGAAGGGGGTGTCGGTGTCCGACATGTCTACTGTCCGGACTCCCGTAGGGCCCTCCTCCTCCCTAATATGTCTTGACTTTGCCAGAAAAAGTACGTCCAGACCGCTCGGCGGACTGATACATGCCCGCGTTGGAAGCACAACTCGTCCGGACCATGCAGTTTGAGGTTTGCTCTGGAGATGCCCTAAGAAGTGTTCTTTTTTCGCAAGTGACAATAAAGATAGTTGATAATCGATTGAGCCGAATTGGTGGTGATGTGCCTAGAAAACATTATTTGGTTGAAAACATGTAAGCGGTGACCGATTTGTTTATACTATGTGACATGCAAGTCACGTAGTCTTGTTACACGGCACAATAAATACATGCAAGTGAGAGCTTAGAACAATTTGGTCGAAGCGTAAAAGTAGATTGAAATACCACTACCGACAAGACGAAGTTTTAGAATATGTTAACATGGTATTTTTTTTCAGCATTTTTCAATAAAAATATTACATATGAAATTGTGAGGGAAACCTCCACAGTAACTTCTTATTAACTAACAAACCACATAATGTCCCACATAGGTGATATTCCATAGCAATAGTTTTGCTAAAACGCATCTAGATGTCACATAAATATTGCATATCTAAGTCCTATGTCATTGACCTTACGCGAAGATTCTTGTGGTATTTTTTTCTTTTTCTTATGCTTGATTAAATCACTTAGATGTGCAATAATTAGAACATATCTAGATGTGCCTTATAACAATCATTCGAGCACAAGTTATAATGATTCTTAATACTTTTTGCAGAAAGGTGATATATATTTACTTAAAAATAATATTTTAGTGGCAATAAAACAAAATATTATAGAACTTAATATTTCAGTACCTGTTAAATCATAATTTCACTTCTCAGATACGTTCAATACTGTATAGACGATTCCCTTGCATTTGCGAGGGCGACGTTGCTTGTTTTTCAAGATTTTTTTTTTCTGTACTGGGATTCTGAAAATACGTATGTGTGTGACCTTATTTGAAGACAAGAAAAAAGGATGGTCCAGTTTCATGGACCACAGCATCAGACGATTTGAAATTAGTGTCCACTCGATCTCGTACGTACGATTCAGGATCGTTACATTTTGGCTACGTATACAGATCAGGACCTCAAACCTGCTACCAAGAGCGACCTGAACTCAGTGCTGCTTTGTCATCTTACTGTTGGCCTTGGTCGGGACCGAAACAGTGGTACTCTATCACTCCAGCTTAGCCATGCAGCATGTGCCGGTACTTAATCAGGCAGGTTTGTCCCAGCAAAAGTTTCCAAGCATACAAACATTGACTGGTCTCCTAGTCCTAGCTGCTGATCCACTCACGTGATTCTTGTCTTTCATGTCTATATGTATACATACTCCTCCGGCACATCTTTCCCTATACGTACATTTCATCATTGTAAACGGATTGGAGTAACGTAGCAAGGACAGTAAATAACAGTATGATCATTTGTAGAGTATTTTTTTGCAGCATCTTGTATCACTGGTTCCACTAAAAATACGTCAAGTGGCAGAAAGTTGGTGTGATTCCAATTCATGGGTGGTTAGTTTCGACCTCAATGATGATCATCCCTAGAGCGCAGCTGCTTGCCTCGGTCCAGTCTTTTTCCCGCGAGCCAGATTTCACGTGCTGCCAATGCAGACGCAGCTTTATATATACTGTTATTACATGTACTACCTCTCTCTCAGTTTACAAGGCGTGCGCGTATTCTTAGGTCGTCAATTTGACAACCCTAATACAAGTCATATATTACAAAAAATATATCAACATAAACTTCGAAGTTTCTACTTTCAAAATATATATATTTTATATTATATAGTTTATATTATGGTGATAAAATTGGCAACCTAGGTATACACGCAGGACTTGTAATTAGTACTGCAACGTGCATGCGAGGCGAGACGACGCGACAAGGAGGCCCGGGATCCGTCTCTTTCGCCGGCCCTGCTTTATCGGGATTTCCTCCCGCTGCGGCATGCGCCTCTTCGGCCTGCGTTCATTCCTGAAATTCCAGGCAGCAGGCCAGCAGCCACACTTTGATTTGCTTTGCAGTTGCAGTTGCAGTCGCAGGGCAGAGGCCGCAGAATTAGTCTTTAAATTTTGTTGGGGGTGGTGCCGCCGGTAGGGCTCGTCACGTCCACGCCACGGTGTGGGCGCGGCGCGGCCATGCATGATGCATCCGCCGCCGGCTCCATCCTATCGCCTTCCCACGGGCACGGAGTGTTTCCGTGCGGATTCCATATTCTTGTTCGTTCTTGTTCTCCGCGGTCGTTGGCTTCGAGCTATCTGCCTCGGCCATCACAAAGGCGGACCGGAAACAGTAGCTGAGCACAGCGGCAACACTCGTAGTTCAATTATCTTATTATTAGTAATGAAGTGACAATTTCTAATACGGAGTAGTAGCAATTTTTTGCCCGTAAAGGATCACGAAAGTGGCGTTAGACGTACCCGGTCACAGATCCCCCAATTACTCCTCTAAATACGAGCGCGTAATTCTCAAAATAAAAATACGAGCGTGTATACATGCGATGCAGTACTAATGTCAGTGTCACTAGACACGAGCGCGATAGCGAGCCACGCAGGAGCCCCCACGGCCGTCGGATCGGAAAGGGACGCCCAACCGCACCCGACGACCCTCTTTGCTCGATCGATTTTGTCTGCCTCTCCTCCATGGTTATGATGACTGGTTGGAACGTACGGACCGCGCAGATCGAACGACGACCCGTTTGGATTACGCCGAGCTATAGCGGATGGTACATGCATGCATCTCGGATTATCAATCAAATGACGAGGCACCTAACACAAATCAGATGTGTAGAGTGTAGTCCACCTGATATCTGCATGGCGAGCTGCCAGGTAAACATTTTCCAGCAGCTGAAAGTGTAGTGAACATGGATGTATCTGTGTCGATCGCAATGGAATTAATCCAGAATAAGACTACTCTGCCTAGCCAATCATTACGTTATGCGCAGATGCACGCATGCGCCCCGGTGTCGAAAGGGACATTTTTGTGTATTTCTAGTATTCCTAGGAAAAAAACTCGTGTGTTGAAACGGAAATAAATAACACTCGCTCTTAACATAATAACCATGACTCAAGACCACAATAGGTCCATGTCTTTTATTTTAACAGGACATCACATTGGTGTTGCCGCTTTTTTTTTTTTTTTTTTGCAAGGGATGTTGCCGCTTATCCCATGCATCATTTTCATCCAAGAATCCCGAGACCCAATTAAATTGGCAGTTCGGTTTAGGTGTCACCGGCCTAAGCCCCTAAGGATCTAGGGATCTCTCCAAGTTTTAATGGAGGAGCCATCACCCACTCTCTGACTTATATCTTTTGTAGCAAGTTCAATTCCGTACTCAATACCTTTCCATATTGCCGATGAATTACCAGAAAACACGCTGTCTAAAAGATTGCAATTCGGGAGTATTTCACCTTCAACGAGCATGCACACAAACTTGCTTAGCTAGAAGTGCTTGGTTAAAGGCAAGCATATCTTGGAACCCATATCGCTTTTGGACTTTGGTAGTCTCATCAACCCAACTCAGCCAGGCTATCTTTGTCTTACCATTCTCCACTCCCCACCAATATAGGCATATCAGCCAAGTAAGATCATCACAAACTGAGGCTGATAGCCGGAATACACTCATCACATATGTGAGAATGGCTTGAGCTACAGCTTTAATCGGGAGTTTCTTACTTCCAGTCAGTGGCGAATCTAGGACGTAATTGCAGGGCAGGCTCAACTTCAAGGATACTAATTTTTTGGTGTTGGGAGCCATTTTGTGCGCTGCACCTAACTACTAGTGTGCTGATCATTGGTGGTGTTTTTTTGTGTGGTAAAATTTGAGGGTAGGCTAGAGCCTATTGAAGCCTGTTGAGTAGAATCGTCACTGCTTCCAGTTGACATATAAGTTCACACTATCCACCAGTATCTTACCTAAAAGTTCTTCAAGTGACTCAAATCTCCCTTATACATTCCCCCCTCCGGGCAAAGAGCCCAAGATACTTTGGATAAAAAACTTCTTGTGTTAGGGCATCTCCAAGGCAGATCTGTAAACCGCCCGCATACATCCAGATCACGTTGTCCGGACCGCGAAAACCATCAACGCGACCCTGTATCGATCCACGGGGCGGTCCGGACGTATTTTCTCCCGTAAATTAGAGACAAACTTGTGGGAGTTTTGTGAGAGTCCGGACATCAGCCTGACCAACCAAAAGGCACCACGTATTCTCTCTCCGTTCGGGTGCACTGCTAATTTTTTTGGTGTTTGGCGGATTCCACTAACACATGATAGGGGAAGGTTGCCAATTACTGTAGCATTTGGCCAAAGCTAGTAGTGCTACTTTAAGAGTTGGCGGAAGCACGTGACGGATTTGGCGGAAGCTAGCTAGACATGATGTCAGAAGCTACTAATCACATAGAGCACATCATGTAACACTGTTTATCACATAGAAGTGAATGGCGGAAGCTCCAAAGCACATTCCTAATCACTAGTAATCACGTAAAAGTGAACGGCCGAAGCTCCTTTCCTTTGCTCTTTGAATGGCGGAAGCTCCAAAGCATATCACGTAGCTAATGATGGAACTTACTAATCACTAGTTGACAAGAAGATTTTCACATGTATTCACACAAAAGGCTACTAATTTGATGAAAAGTTTTTTGCTGCTATTTTTAAGTGAATAAAAACGGACATTTGCGGCTATGGTTGGATGGCCAGCCCTCGCATCTGTGTACGCGGACTGGTCCTCCCCTGTTCATGGACGGATATCAGAGCAAATTTGCGGATCAACGTTAGAGATGCGCTTACCTCTAGAATAGATTTAATTCCGCAGTAGAGCCGGCAAGCAATTATCAGAAGAAAAAAAAGATACGGGAAACGTTTGAAAACGGTGCGCCGGCCGAAACTTCGGCCAGCCGCTTCGTCACATAACGCGATGCACTCGTTCTCATCCATTCGTTCCTCACGCCTGGCTCTCTTCTTTCTCAATCCAATCCAAGCCTTGGCGACGACGCCACCAACCGACGGCCACGGCGTCCTGCGACGGGGTGCTGGAGACTGGCGGTGACAGGATCCTGGAGACCGGCAGCGATGGGATGCTGGAACGACGTTGGCGGATGCTACAACCGCGGGGTCGCCGGAGCTGCAACGACCTTGCCAGCGACATGAGACGGCCCCATCGGTGCCGGAGAAGAAGCGCCATGGCGTGTGTCACCTACCCCCTCGTCCTCATGGTGCACTCCGTCCATCCATCTCGCTCCACTTCAACAACGACCTCCTCCCTGAAACCTACAACCAGCTGAGCCAGAAGCTGCAACCATCATCATTTTTTGCTACTACCGGCGACGGATTTGCTACATTCATCACGGCGGGTCTGTGACCTACTAGGGCAGTGGCTTTTTTGTTGCAACCGTCCTAAGATTTTGCTACTACCGGCGGGATTTTTGCTACATCCATCATATGTGGGGGGAGACCGCAACCTGCGATGGCAACGGCGGCGAATTGGTGCAAACGGACATGGAAAAAAGCTTCAACCGGCCTAGTATAAGTTACAACCGATGGAGAAAAAAGCTTCAACAGACATGATAGAAAAGCTTCAACCCTCATGGAAAAGCTGGAAGCAGGTACAAAAAAAGCTTCAAGCGACCATGAAAAAAGCTTCAAGCTAGAGCCACCAATGGCTATAACGGCGAGGCTACAACGGGTTGACGGCGAGGTTGCAGGCTGCAACGGCGAGGTTGCTACCAAACGACAGCGGAGAGTGCGACCACGGAGCAATGCCATGTTGCAACCAATGGCGACGAGGGCCGCAAAACACCCACGAGATGCAGCTTCAACGGCGGCGGCGTGGTTGCCAGCACGTCGACGGCGAGGCGAGCAAGGAGCGGCGTCCTTCACGGGAGGATAGACACGGGCGGCGGGAGTTTTTTCGCGAGGGCCGGGTAAGAGAAAGAGGCGCCATGGTGAAGGATGCGTTTGCGTCGAGCGCAGCCCGTACGCGAGGAAGGAGGAGGCTTTGACCTCCACACAAGGGAGAACATGCAATCTGGACGGTTATTATTGAGTAAATCGAACGACTGGGGCTTGACCGGCCGAAACTTTCGCCGGCGCTCAGTACTGGCCAAAAGATATTATCAATCGGAGCGAATCAGGAGAGGATTAGCATTCTAGCTTTGTTATTATCAATACAGTACGCCAGACATATCCATTCTGTGGACAGCAAATTTCCACAAACGCATAATGGAGCTACCCAGCACCGGAAGGTGCTGGCTGGCTATAATACCATGATGGCGATGAGGAGCATCGGAGCCAAGGTTGGACGCCATGATTTGAAAGATGGCACTCCTCCGTTGAATCAAACCTCTCTCCATCCATCACTGATCAGTGTTAATTGGGGTTCCTCTTCCGTGTTTGACCCTGTGCGCGATGTGATTTTGGCAACCCCCACCCTGCAGGTTCCCACTGCTAGCTAGTGGAAAGATCACATCAGATGGAGAGAGATCAGTAGCACATAAATTGTGTACCTCCAAAGCAACACTGGCCCGCTTCTTTCTCTAATTCTAGTGGGCGTAGGGTTGTCAGTTTACTATTGGAGCAGTGATAAACTGGGAAGGGAAACAAATACGAGATGTTCGAGACAAGGACATACATGCATTGCCATGACAGCACTCCAGGAGAAGCAGAAATCGCCATCACCGTCCACTTGTTGAGCTATTTGCACGTCACATGGTCTTCAGTTCACTGTGCGCCCACTCTTTTTGGCTTTTCGATTGGCTTTGATTGCTGTGTGTGCGTGCATGTCTCCGATTTGGTTCAAAACTACAACTTCCTTTTACTGACCATGAGAGCATGTACAGCCGGACACCTCAAACCCCCTTCAAACGCCCAAGCGAACGGCCTGGTCACAAGACCCAACCCAGATGGGCGCCTTAACGGGCCTCAAATGCCCCGGGCTGACCGGCACCGCTCATATCCAGCCCAAAGAAAGGGTGGATATGGGGTGGCCCGGGCACGTCCGTCACGTCGGACTGACAATGGGAAAACACCTAGAAATCCGACAGTCCGAAGGTCGTCTTCTCCGCCCGAGCACCAAAGTCCGGCTATTTAAGCCGGACGACGTCCCCCAGCCCCAGCCATATCCACTTCCACCCTCTCGGCGCCGCCAGTGTGAGCCCATCCACCTCTTCATCTCCGCCTCACTCTTCAAAGTCGGCCACTCGCCGTCCGCTACCACAATCAAGTAGCCATGCCATCACAATGACGGGTGAGCTATCTAACTCCGGTGTGCCGGCTGCAACTCCTTGAACAGATTCAGGCAAGGGGCAAAACCCGAATCGCCGCTGGCTACCAATGGACATGGTTGATCCGGAAGAGGAGTTCGAGGAAAAGGAAGAGGTGGAGGTGGGAGCAAAGTACGAGGAGGACACGAGGGATGCGGATCTATGGGCGAACCAGCAGGCAGTTCTCGATTCCCTCCAGTTGGAGGAGGAGGCATAGGCCAACCGCCGTATCCTCCTGCCAGAGCAGGAAGCGGACGTTAATGAGATACTTGCCTACATGGATGAGAAGGAGCCGGAGCCCTCCGTTGGACGATGCGTAGTTTAAGCTAGTGTGATTTGCGTAGTACCTTTTTTTGTATGCTTTGTATGAATCTATGGATGGAATATGAGGTACACGGATACATATAAATAACAGAAACTATGAGTTGTGACCGGTCACTGCCTATAGACGCGTCCAATTATGTTTAGGGACGTTTGAGTGTACGGATTTGATGTCCGTGGTTGTAGATGCTCCGTGGTTATAATGGCCAAGGGATTCAAATGTCAAAGGAGAGGTAGGGAATTAGAATGAATCATTGTGCCTGCCTGCCCTCCCGATGGACGGCGACGTGATGCTGTGACATGCATGCCGGTGGACGTGTGCCGTCCCACCGTGTCACTACTCTAGCGGTGTGCACACTGGACACGTTGCCATGGAGAAAAGAAAAAACGTACTACATGTAATGCTTGCCAGCCTTAAAAAAGAACACAATACAGATGTAAGCGCACGTATGTACGCGCATACACTCATTCATATGCGTACACATTACCTCTATGAGTCGTTGTAAAAAAAACATTACCTCTATGAGGCTGTGGTACACCCCATTTTTGAAAAAAAAATGAGTATCTCCGAGAGACTG
Source organism: Aegilops longissima (assembly GCA_021605205.1). Classification (NCBI taxonomy): domain Eukaryota; kingdom Viridiplantae; phylum Streptophyta; class Magnoliopsida; order Poales; family Poaceae; genus Aegilops; species Aegilops longissima. The sequence goes on from CM038680.1 coordinate 594,113,606, forward strand.
AGCCGGCATATCATCTGAAGATTTTACAAAGTCACCGTATGTGCTTCGGAGTCGACGGAAACGTATCCCTCCACTGAACGCGCATCGACGAAAATCCTGAAATAAATTCAAAATAAAAGCGAGCATCAGGATTTAAAACCTGATGGGCTAGAGATACCACTGTCCATCTAACCATTCAATCGCATAGTCTATTAGGCCAACTCCACCGCGCGATCCCAAACGGACGTCCGGTTTAGCCGGATTTTGTCCGTTTGGGTAGGGCGATGGGTCGTGTCCGGCCTGTCCTGGGATACGGTGGCCGTGCGCCCAGCGCGCGGCCACATTCGTTTGCCCCATCCTGACCGCCAGGGACAAAAATGCCCATATTTTCATATCAAAACTAGTTTGCACGTCCAAATTTTAATTGTCTGAAAATAAAAATAGATTTACAATCCAATCAAAATTGTCTCTAATAAAATAGTTTTACAACCAAATCGAAATTGTCTTCAACGAACATAAAATGAATCAATACATCTATTGGTTACCAATATGATCCCACACGTACTCAACCAAGTCATTTTAAAGATCCAAATGAGTGTGTCAATCACGCAGCTCGTGATGGAATTGGACAAACGATTCAAATGTGGCCGGTTCTTGGTGCAGGGGCTCAACATTTTCACCTTGATAATCAAATCCTTGGTCGAAGATGCTCTCATCACGCTCGTCCTCGACGATCATGTTGTGCATGATGAACAAGCAGTCATCACCTCCCAAAGCTTCCTTTCATCCCATGACAGTGTAGGGTTTCGAATGATACCCCACCGGGATTGAAGCACACCAAAAGCACGTTCCACATCCTTTCTAGCACTCTCTTGCATTTGGGCAAATCTCTTTCTCTTCTCACCTTGGGGGTTTGAGATTGTCTTCACAAAAGTAGACAACTGAGGGTATATACCATCAGCTAGATAGTATCCCTTGTTGTACTGGTGGCCGTTGATCTCAAAGTTGACAGGTGGGGAGTGGCCTTCTGCAAGCCTTGCGAAGACTGGAGAACGCTGCAGCACGTTGATATCATTGTGAGAACCTGCCATGCCGAAGAAAGAATGCTATATCCAAAGATCCTGCGAAGCCACCGCTTCTAATATGACAGTGCACGCTTTGACATGCCCCTTGTACTGGCCCTTCCGAGCAAATGGACAGTTCTTCCACTCCCGGTGCATACAATCTATGATGTCAAGCATGCCTGGAAAGCCTCTAGCTGCGTTGGTCGCCAACAATCTCTCTGTATGAGCGGCAGTTGGCTGCCTCAAGTACTACGGGCCGAACACCTCGATCACAGCCTGGCAGAACTTGTACATTGACACCAGACATGTTGTCTCACTCATACGCACATACTCATCCACCAGATCGCCTGAAATTCCATATGAAAGCATACGGATGGCCGCGATGCATTTCTGGTAAGAGGAGAATCCAAGCTTACCAAGGGCATCCGTCTTGCACCCGAAGTATGGGTCATGAGCAACCACTCCCTCTCGGATACGACTGAACAGATGCCTTGCAATTCGAAAACGGCGACGGAATTTATCCGGCTTGAAGAGCGGGGTGTTGGCAAAGTAATCGGCATAGAGAAGGGCGTGGCCTCTCTCCCTGTTGCGGTTCAGGTTGGGAGCACGGCCAGGGAGCGACCCCCTTTACCGAGGAAGCTGCCGTTGAATGTGGTCGTGAACGACCAATCCGGCCACCACAAGATCTTCATCATCCGACGACCAATCGTCCGATGAACAAATGATATGGTGGAAAAAAACTCATCTTCACTGTCCATACCTTTGTGGACAAAGTGTCGAACACCTTGCGGTCGTGGTGGCAAAGAGGCTGCAATGATCACCTCGACACAGCAGGGGTGGTTGGCGGCCGGCTACTGGCCGCTCTGGAGCTCTCGTCGGAAGCTGCCGCGGCCGCCGTGGTACGTCGCCAGCGGTCATATCCCCTCTGCCACGGGCTACGACGGTGACGGCCAAACCTCCTCCGATCGACGGTCAAAACTACAGCGAAAGCGCGGGCGTGTTGGCGGCCATGTCGAGACGTGGTTTGGTATGGACGGTCGTGGTCTGCACAGTGAGGAGACGGCCGAAGAATAGCGGCGGCGCCGGCGGAGGAGGGGTGGGGAGAGGGGTGGAGGTGTTGGAAGCGAAGGGACTGCTAGTGTCCCCGACAGGCGGGTCACGGGAGGACAAGGGCGTGCGGCGAGCCCGTCCGCGCGATGTCCGTTTCACCCCAAACTCGGCGTGGGATTGGTCAAAAACGGACGGAATCCGGACATTTGTCCGTTTGAGGCCGCGCGTTGGGCCGTGCTATTCATCCGTTCTATCCTAAACGGACGCAACCAGACAAGATGGGGTCGCGCGGTGGAGTTGGCCTTACTAGGACGCAGCTTCGGTGCCTTAAAGACACTTGCCTTTGGGTCACTGACATGTGGGCCAACTACCTATTGGGCCCACCTGTCATAGACACAAAGGTAGGTGCCTTAAGGCACCGAAGCATCGTCCGCCTTACTACTACTACTGTGGCTCCTCCAGCTCACCGCTATGACACAGGGCTAGAAGATAATTCGATCGACCGACGTCGTACGGGCAGTTGACACGACAGTTGGCAGTAGCCAATGTGTCCATCTACGAGTCTCATACTACTACCAAACAGAAGCACAGGTACGCAGCATTAGTGACGATCGACGGTGAGGGCGAACCGAGAACGCGACCCCCTAATCAAGTGCACATGCGTGCACGCATGGATTTAGCCAAGTTTTTCCTTGGATTGAGAGCGATTGAGAGAGAAGGCAAGCCGGATTGAATGCCCTCACATGCCGCAACAACTATAAGAGTACCCAGCTCGCTCTCGCTAATGAACACGCGAGACTGATATGTCGGCGCGGCAGCCATGCATCCATCTTCTAGGTTCTAGTAGCTCAGGAGCTTGCTAGCCTACACAAGCAGCGCGTCGCAGATCGGCCGTTCACTCTTCCTAATCGTACAGAGCTCCGGATTGAACGGTCCGGATCGATCAAACAGCAGTACTAACCAGCACAGCGTTCAATCGAGATACACAGTCTGTGGCTCTGCATGTCTTTTCTATCTTCCCCGCGTGCCAAAACAGTTAGAAAAAGCCTTGTTTAAAAGAAACAGTTAGAAAAAGGAGTACGTCCAGCAAAATCAACACAGATATTGAGCTTGTGCCCCCGATCTGGTAGAGCTGTAGCAGCACTTGGTACGTACCTGGATTAATTAAGCTCGTTAAAGATAGCTAACTTCCCTCGCACCTACGCATGGATGGAGCCACACATCACTCAAGGCTTGTGTGCGTGGAGTACATGGTAGGGGCCGGTAGTTTGACATTTTTTGATGATATTATTAGGACGCCCATAACGCACACACGTGTGGGTGTTAAAGAGGTCTGTCCTCATGTTTGTGTGGTGTCTAAGAGGATCAGCCTACACGTCTAAGTGTGGGCAAAATAAGTAATGCCCACACGCCTTTTTTTCCTCGCGGTCCTTCTCACACGCCTTGTGTGGGCAAAATAGATAACGCCCACACGTCCGTACGTCAGACCTCCTGTCTCATGGTCCCGCACGCCCCGCGTGACAGTCACCACGCGTCCCGCAGTTGCCATGGTCCGGACCCTCTTCCATGTTTGTTTAACTGAAGTTGCCATGTCGCTGAACTACAGTTGCCATGTCGGACAACTATAGTTGCCATGGTTGCTCAACTGCAGTTGCCATCTCAGGTCAAATGCGAGATGCCATTTTTGGACAACTGCAGCTGTTGTCATGTATGTCTGGTTTACTATATTTTCCATGATTTGAAAACTTTAGGTGTTGCCACCTACTAACACTAGGCAGTTGTCATGTATGGTCTGGTTTACTACAGTTGCCATGATTTGAAAACTTTAGGAGTTGTCACTTACTAACATAGGCAGTTGCCGTGTAGCGCTACCACTAGTAGAAAAAGGGTCAAATGTGAAGCACATTAGTGCCGGTTTGAATTTGAGCGGCACTAATGTATACATTAGTGCGGTTCAACAGCTAGCCGGGCCGCTTTCATTAGTACCGGTTCGTGGCGAACCTTTAGCACCGGTTCGTGCCACGAACCGGTACTAATGAGAGTGGTGGCAGGATGTTGTCGACTGAGGGCCCCTCCAGGCCCTTTAGTACCGGTTCTTGGCACGAACCGGTACTAAAGGTAAATCCTACATAAACCCTTCGTCCACCCGAGCTCGCTCTGTTCTTCCCCTTTCCCTCTCCTCTCTGTTCTTCCCTCTTCCTCTCGAGCTCATCACACATTTTGCCCAAAATTTGTCAAGATTTGCAGGCCCCCATCCATTCAAATGATCACAAAGGTTAGCAACTTTGTCCTTTCACCTCTCATTGCTAGATTAGCTCTTGCAATGCTTTATATAGTGATTAATTTGTGAGTTTAGTAATTTGGGAGGAAATATATATATGTGCTAGTATTTGATTTATATGCAATTTGAGTTCAAAAATAACACTTAGTTTGCATATGTAGGTGTGTTTTACTTAGTGCCTTCTAAATCTCCGTCGTAACCACCGTCGATCGCCTGCACCGTCCCGTCGCAGGCACCACCTTGTGGTGAGCCTCTTGTTCATGAAATTTTATATAAAAAATTGATGTTTGTGTGATTTGGATATATAGTTACTCGTATAATTATCTTACCCGTACGTTGTTTGTTATACATAGTGCCATGGTTTTGATATCCGTCCCCGTCGGCCCTCGTCCTTGTTATGATTCGGATGTGGTATATTCTCTTTTAAAACTATTTGTTTTATTTCGTGTTTATGACAAATTATGCCCATCAAGTTGACATGGATATTTTTATCTAGGAGGTATGTGAACCGGAAATTCCAACCGACCCTATTATCGAGAGGTTAAATTTAGTTGAAAGAAAGCGAGTACTTGAAAGAAAATTGAAAAGAATTGAGGGGAGAAGATGGAATTGGAGTTGCATGTTGCCGATGTAAATCGATGATCACAAGATCAAGATGGAGAAAATGCGCTTGAAGATTAGAAAGATTAGAAAATATGCCATCGATAGTGAGGCTTGGTATCATTATGCTGTTGGATCAATTGTTACCTTAGTTGCGATCTTGATCGCATTTGTTGCTACATTTAAATGCTTTAGCTAGAGAGTTATTTGTTTGTTTCATTTAAGTGTTGTATGAACTTTATGTATGAACTTGTATTAATTTGGTCTATTCGATTGTTGTGTAATGAAGATGAGCGGCAATGGATGTACGATGACCGATGCTCTCCCAGTTCGTTGAGGCGTGCATACTTTTACGCTATGGCTGAGGCAAACAAGCGGGCGGATGGTTTTATGCCTTGTCCATGTGCTGGCTGTAAGAATGGTCGCAATTACTCTCGTCAAGAACCATTCCGTCCACTGTTTGAGTCCGGTTTCATGTCCCACTATAATGTTTGGACCAAGCACGGAGAAAGAGGGGTTATGATGGAAGACAATGAAGAAGAAGAGGATGACGACAGCTATCCGGCCATGGGTTCCCTGAATACGATGATACAACAATGGGGAAGAAGTGAGTCGGTAATGCGGAAGAAGCTGAGCCGCAATGCGGGAAGAAGTGAAGAAGAGGCATCGATGAGCCCATTGATGATCAAGGTCGGGCCATTGCCGATGCAAAGAGAAACTGCGCAAGTGATTTGGAGAAGAAGTTGCAGCGCATGTTAGAGGATCACAAAAATTGTTGTACCAATTGCGTGGGTGACAAGAAAAAGCTGGACACCACATTGGAATTGCTGCAATGGAAGGCAGAGAATGGTGTATCGACAAGGGATTTGGAAAGTTGTTGGTAATGATAAAGGATATGCTTCCAAAGGACAACGAATTGCCCGAGAGTACGTATGAAGCAAAGAAGGTTGTCGCCCTCTAGGGTTAGAGGTGCGCGAAGATACATGCATGCCCTAATGATTGCATCCTCTACCGCGGTGAGTACGAGGATTTGAGCGCTTGCCGGTATGTGGTGCATTGCGCTATAAGATCAGCCGCGATGACCTCGGTGATGTCGAGGGCGAGCGCCCGGAAGAAGATTCCTCAAGGTGATGTGGTATTCTCCTATAATACCACGGTTGAAACGTTGTTCCAAAACAAAGAGCATGCCAAAGCGTCGCGATGGCACGAAGAAGACCGTAAGAAAGAATGAAAGTTGAGAGTACCCACGACGGGTCGTAGTGGAGAAAAATCGAAAGAAAGTGCGGGAAGGAGTTTGCGGATGGCGCAAGGAGCGTATGGTTTGGTCTAAGCGCAGATGGCATTAATCCTTTTGGGGAGCAGAGCAGCAACCATAGCACCTGGCCTGTGACTCTATGTTTGTATAACCTTCCTCCTTGGTTGTGCATGAAGCGGAAGTTCATTATGATGCCAGTGCTCATCCAAGGCCCTAAGCAACCCGGCAACGACATTGATGTGTACCTAAGGCCATTAGTTGAAGAACTCTTACAAATGTGGAATGGAACATGTGTACGTGCGTGGGATGAGCACATGGGGGAAGAATTTGACCTAAAGGTGTTGCTGTTCATGACCATCAATGATTGGCCTGCTCTCAGTAACCTTCGGGACAGACAAACAAGGGATACCGCGGATGCACGACTGTTTGGATGATACCGACGATATATATTTGAATAGTTGTAAGAAGAATGTGTACCTAGGACATCGTCGATTTCTTCCGAGCGGGCATCCGTAAGAAAGAAAGGCAAGCATTTCAAAGGTGAGGCGGATCACGGACGAAGCCTCGCCACCGTCTTGGTGCTGATGTACATGATATGGTCAAGGATTTGAAGGTGATATTTGAAAAGGGTCTGGCGGACAACCTGTTCGAAGGACGCTGACGGACGCGCACCCATGTGGATGAAGAAATCTATATTTTGGGACCTGCCATATTGGAAAGACCTAGAGGTCCGCTCCGCAATCGACGTGATGCACGTGACAAAGAATCTTTGTGTGACCCTGCTTGGCTTCTTGGGCGTGTATGGGAAGACAAAAGATACACCTGAGGCACGGGAGGACCAGCAACGTATGCACGGAGAAGACGGCATACATCAGGGTCATGCAAACTATGCTCTTACCAAAGAAGAGAAGGAAATCTTATTTGAATGCCTGCTCAGTATTAAGGTACCATCTGGCTTCTCGTCGAATATAAAATAATAATAAACATGGCAGAGAAAACGTTACAGAACCTAAAGTCTCATGACTGCCACGTGATTATGACGCAACTGCTTCCGGTTGCATTGAGGGGGCTTCTACCGGAAAACGTTCGATTAGCCATTGTGAAGCTATGTGCATTTCTCAATGCAATCTCTCGAAGGTGTCGATCCAGAAATCATACCAAGGTTCTGAATGATTTGGTGCAATGTCTTGTCGCTTTCGAGTTGGTGTTCCCACCATCCTTCTTCAACATCATGACGCACGTCCTAGTTCACCTATCTTGAAGAGATTAACATTTTGGGTCCTGTATTTCTACACTATATGTTCCCCTTTGAGAGGTTCATGGAGTCTTAAAGAAATATGTTCATAACCGTGCTAGGCCGAAGGAAGCATCTCCAAGGGCCATCAAAATGAGGAGGTCATTGAGTTTTGTATTGACTTTATTCTGACCTTAAGCCGATTGGTGTTCTGAATCGCGGCATAAGGGCAGGCATGGATGGAAAAGGCACGCTAGGAGGAACAAATAATATGTATGGACGGACATTCTCTCTTGAAGCACACTACAGTTCTACAAAATTCCGCCTTGGTGGCTCCGTATATGGATGAACACAAGAATTTGCTACGCTCCAAACACCCGGGCGGTCGATGACCGGATTACACGTGAACAAACCAGGAGTTTCGCCACTGATTGCGAACACGTACCATGCATGACACCTCTATTGAAGATGACCTGTACTTGCTGTCCCGTTACCATCTTCAAATATAATGACTTTCAAAGGGTGCGAGATAAATGGTAATACATTTTACACGATCGCCCAAGATAAGAAGAGCACCAACCAAAACAGTGGTGTCCGCTTTGATGCAGAAACCAAGGCGGAAAGGAAACATATTATGGTTATATACAGGACATATGGGAACTTGACTATCGGCGTGGTTTAAAGGTCCCTTTGTTTGGTGCAAATGGGTCAATATGACACGAGGCGGGTAAAGGAAGACCCATGATGCGGAATGACAACAGTGGATCTCAACAATCTTGCGTATGCGAGACGAACCATTCGTCCTAGCCAATGATGTGGCACATGTTTTCTATATGAAGGACATGTCTACCAAGCCAAGAAAAAGAAAAGATAAGGAAGCGAATGCATCGCACGATGAGCCAAAGCGGCACATAGTTCTTTACGGGAAGAGAAACATCGTGGGAGTGGATGACAAGACAGACAAGTCGAGAAGATTATGAAAAGTTTGATGAAATTGCTCCATTCACAGTGAATATTGACCCGAGCATCCCGTTAAATGATGAAGATTTTCCATGGTTACGGCGCAAAGGGACACACTTGAAGAAAAAGTTTCACACCCAAAGATCAGGATGTGATCGGCTTCACTATTATCACTTTCTTACGTGTTTCACACCGAGAGGGGAATCTCTGTAATAGTTAGGGTAGTTATGTGTTTTGGCATTTAAAACGCGAATAAATTTTATGTGCAAACAAATTCTTTCATATGACTAAAGCAAAAACATTCACAAAGAAACTCTAAATACACAAAAAAACAACACAAAAATAAATAAATAAAAGCCCGCCTACTAGGCCAGAGCGGCCTGCATACGACTAGAAACCCAACCTGTTGTTGGGCCAGGATGCAGGCCCGCAAAGGCCAAGTGGGCCCACAGGACAGCAAAGAACACGTAGGCCCAGTGGGCCTGCTTTGAGAGGAGCTCGAGAGAGCGACCGCACGGGGTTTGTAAACCAAGGCGGTCGCCCCTCGGCTAGCTAGGTGGGACTAAACTTGTCAAGATCAGACCCTTTAGTACCGGTCGTGGCACAAACCGGTACTAAAGGGGCCTTTAGTACCGGTTTGTGCCACCACCGGTACTAAAGGGGTCGCTTCCGCCGCTTGGGCTGGCCAAAACAGACCTTTAGTACGGTTGGTGGCTCCAACCGTACTAAAGGTGCCTTCTATATATACAACACTTCAAAAATTTCATTCTCCTCTGTTTTTTCTCTGTTTCCCCATTGAAGCACCGCCGCTTCGATCGTCGACGCCTCGTCGCCGCCCCGTCCCGTCGCCGCCCGTCCCGTCGCCGCCCTCGTCTCCTTCGCCGCCCGGACCCGTCCCCATCGCTGCCCCGTCCCGTCGCCGCCCTCGTCTCCTTCGCCGCCCGGGCCCGTCCCGTCGCACCGTCCCCGTGTCGCCGTCCCCGCGTCACGCCCCGCCCGTCGTTGCCCCCAGCCGTCGCCTCGCCGTCGTCGTCGCCCCGCTGTGAGCTCTCCCCCTCTAACCCCTCTCCCTCGCCCCCGGCGGCCACCATGGGCGCCGCCCCTCCCCGAGCCCATACACACACACACAAGCATGATGAACACACACACACACACGCATATATGTATGAATGCATGTATATATTAGTATATATACATATTTTGTATGTTTAATTAGTTTAGATTTTTAGATTATTATTTTTTCACTAGTATATATGTATGAATGCATGTTAGATGGATATAATTAGTGTTTAATTAGTATGAATTTTTTTTATATAATGTTGTTTTTCTGTTTTTTAATAGATGTATATAAGTTGTTTTTTCTGTTTTTAGTGTTAGATGCTTAATTAGTATGAAATAGCAGGCGCAGTGGACTGATCTGTGTGCATTTTGCGTTTGCGAGAACATTCACATGATGGCGTCTGAAAGGAGCAGATCTCAAAGACAGGAATGGGTACGCTTGTCAGAACACTATTCACAATTTTTACACCATTATCGATATCTAGTCACACAACTAATACACATGCATATTGATCTCCTTCTTAACAGTTCACAGAGGTGCGGGACAAGCTCCTAGAAAGCGGAGCGTAGAAGCACTTCAAGAGGAAATAGCGGGATTTTTGCTCGACCAGGTCATAAATCCGAAGGAGAATACTATTACCGCTACCGCCCCATGAAAACCACTTCCAATTGTCATCGTGCTCAAGGCACCAATTAGGCTAATGCCACTGGCTCAAGGCAACATGCATATGTAGGAGAAATTGTATATAGCTATACATGTGTGTATGTGTGAATTAATTAATATGGTGGTTTGTGAGACATTGATGATATATATATATACATAACGTGTACAATGTGTAGTATCATAAAATACCAGCAAGCGAAAAAGAATTAAAATGGAAACACAAAATTAAATGAAAAGAAATCATAAAACTAAAACCCCCAAACCTTATAGTACGGTTGGTATTACCAACCGGTACTAAAAACTCCTGCCCCGGAGCTGCCTCGTGCCCGTGGTTGGCCTTTAGCACGGTTCGTCTTGAACCAGTACTAAAGGGGGCCTTTAGTGACCACATTTTAGTACCGGTTGTGGACCCGGCACTAAAGGGCGTTACGAACCAGTGCTATTGCCCGGTTCTGCACTAGTGTACAAAGAAACATGGCAACTGACATGTTCGGGTAAAAGAGAGAGTTGCCATCTGCTTACAAACACACTAGGACAATTGCCATGTACCCTGCAAAACACATGGCAACTGACATGTTCGGGTAAAAGAGAGAGTTGCCATCTGCTTACAAGCACACCAGGGCAGTTGCATGTACTCTGCAAAACACATGGCAACTGGTAGCTTTGGGTGTGGGAGAGGAGACGGGCGTGTGGGCGAATTGATAAATGCCCACACACCAGCCCCTGTGCATGAGTGAAAACTGACGTGTGGGAGAACTGCTAAACGCCCACGCACCTGTCCCTTCGTGTGGTGAAAACAGACGTGTGGACGACCGGATGAATGCTCACACACCAGCCCAGTTCTACGTGACACCATAAACATGCCAAGATTCGTACAACCACAAATGAACGATAGATCCACGCGTGTGGGCAAGATGCAAACACCCACACATGTGGGCGTTAGTATTTCCGTATTATTAAGAAGATGCAGCTTTATTGATAAATGTTCTTTACACAGAGCAAGCTTGCACTGATCCTTGCAATAGAAAAAGAGACTGGTTGCTGCAACAGTTTGATGAGCATATCTAGCCATCTAGGTCGGTCCAAAAATTCTAGACACACGGACTGATCACTAAGTAGCTTTTGTCTGTAGCCCTTATCCATGTCAGATATAAACTATCAAATTATCTACTATAAACAGCGTTTACAATGCACTGTCTATTTAGTTGTCTGTTATAGGCGCTAAATTCGTGGGGTAGTTGAACCGATCTTAGATGGAAAAACTGCTCGATGCAGACACCCCTTCATACAACGGGAGGAGGGGCGTCGCTAAGTAGCGATTTTTGTGTGATTAGACGGTCGGTAATTGTACAGACGGGTAGTTTCTCTCTTCTCTTTTTCTACCGACCACGTAAGGGCATGTATAACAGTATAGAGTCAGCAGTCTGTAAGATGTGCCAAATAGGATTTTCAAACACGTGGAAGAGAGAGACATAGGAAGGAGCAGGTGCCCGTCTGTAGAAATAAAGACGATCGGTTTCCGTAAAATTCGCTGCTTACCAACACCTTTTTTACCGTTGTACGGATAGGTCGTCTGTTACGCTCCTAGAAAATCTCATGTTCCGTTTTCTTTACGTGGGAAACTAACCACAGCGCAACCAAAACTCCAGATCGTGGGCGGACGGGCCAGATAGCCTAATAGACAGCGTATTATACCGGGTGTCTTTTGCACCGTCTATAAAGTGACGTAGAGGTAATCTATAGACAACAGCTATCTAAACTGATGTACATGCCCTTAGGCTGGTTATAGTGGGGAGTAACTTATACTAGTGTCATGCATATGACACTAGTCTAAGTTATTACCTTCATAGTGCAAAGTAACATAGTAGTAGTGTCATAGAAGACCTCATTAATTAGCTTTTAGATTCATTTTGTCTTGGATAGCGCTATGTTAGGCTGATTGTAATGGTAGTATCATAACTAGTATCATGCATGCCAACTAGGCAATTTTGATGAGGTGTCATAGCATTAAAGGAAGAAAGAGAGGGTGTAGTATCATATCATGATACCGTATCATATTAAATGCTATACTATTTTGTGTCATGCATGGCAATAAATAGAGTACTACATGATACTAATATATGATACTATGCATTAGGGAGGTAGTATCATACACTAGTATCATATGCATGATACTAGTATATGATACTCCCCATTACAACCAGCCTTACAGTAACATATTATGTTACCACTTCTCATTAACTACATGCCACATAAGCAAAAAAAAATCGGAATGCGCTATGTTACTTGCTAAGTTACTCCCACTATGACTAGCCTTACAAACAGCTGAGTCAATGTAGCAAAGCTCAGGTCTGTCCCATCCCATGCCATGTGTGTTTTTTCTTCGAGCTGCTCTGGTCCTGGTTAGCAGTCATGCTAATTAGCTTGTTACTCTTGGTTCTGATTAGAAATACAAGGCTGGTCATAGTGGAGAATAACTTAGACTAGTGTCATGCATATGACACTAGTCTAAGTCACTATCTTTATAATGCAAAGTAACATAATAGTAGTACTACCTCGGTCCTGGTTTATAGGTCGTTTTTGTAGTTTGTGTCAAATTTTGACTAAAGATTTAACTAACAAAATGTTAATGCATGTCAAGAAAAATTATTTCATTGGATTCGTATTTGAACATAGTTTTCAAAAATATAATGTTTGGTGACATGCGTGAACATTTTGTTAATTTAATCTACGGTCAAAATTTAGCACGAAATACAATGAGGACCAATAAACCCGGACGAAGGTAGTATTATAGATGGCTTCATTTATTAGCTTGTAGAGTCATCTTGTCTTGGAAAGCGTTATGTTACAGTAACACCTCTCATTAATTACTCGCCACATCAGCAGAATTTTTTTGAAGTGCGCTATATTACTAGCTAAATATACATACCTATGCATGCACGCATGGTCCAACACTTGGGGATCACACCAACACCGTGACCAAAGTGTGACTCCCTCGACACTTTTTCAATGCAGGCACGAAGGCCATCAATATCTCGACATACGCAAGCTATTTGTTCCATACAGTATTTTTCATGGCACCAGAAACGAAGACGCTGCAAACATGGAGCGAAACTAACAACTTAATAAATTATTAACATGGCTATAAAATATAATATGCTTAGAATAGTGACTTAGCGTAATATTGTTCTTGTACTGCACAATTGTGTGGGTCTAGTTGATTACATGTGTGGTCATAGAAGTTGGCCTTAGTAGGTCATTCTTTTTAGTTTTTACTGTGTCATTTATGTGTTGTTTGATGATTGGACCACAAAGCAACCATTGTCCCATAATAAAAACAAAAATTTCATCTTCACAGAATCAAAACATGTTTGTTCCGCTGGAAAACACATCATAGGGAAATCGACAAAAAGAAGCGTGTGAATGCAGTAAAATTTTACAAAGCCTACCGTATCGGCACGAAATAAAGATAAAAAACTTCACATAATTTGGACTCATCAGGGGTAAGAGTTAGATGGTGCCATCCAACACAGGATTGCATCGAATCGCTCGCCGGTCTGGACATTCTTTTCCCCCCAAAGGATTATAACTAGCTCCGCCACTAACCGTGACCACACTAATGGCAATAGCATGTGGGCGCAGCTCAGCTCGGCTCATTCCCACAACATGCGGCGGACGGCGGAGGAGGAGTGAACGTGGGCCTCTTCTATTCTCAAGCTCCAATAGCATGTGAAAGAGAAACCCTTATAAGAAGGTTCAACTCCTCTCCAATTTTCAAAGTACCCTTAGAGATTTCTCACTACATCTAGTGCCGATTAAACCCACATGATCATAACTTTCGGGGTGTGACTAAATTTCCCACTACATCTAGTGCCAATTAAACAAACATGAACCCTTAAAGATTTTCAGAAATTGTTAGATAGGACTTAAGGCCCACCCTAATATTTTAACAGTTTATGACCACTGGCAATCGAGAAATTTAACTGACACCCTCTGTTAGGGAAATACTCCTGAAAATGATGGGCCGGCGTACGCACGGTGGAGCGAATATACAGTACGCAATTCTGGTGTGTACACGTATACCCGCACGATCGCGAAGTACGCGCGCTGGGCAGGGCCTGTGAACATTTGCATGTGCTCCTCGAAGGACCGGCCTGGCGGCCGATCCAACAGCTGTGTTTCATCCGGTGCGTACAACAACATCTTTGGGCTGGAAGAGACCATCTAAAATTAGTGTGTACGCCACCTGCATATATATACGTGCGTACAACAATCGTGTCGATCCATATGTGGCTAATGGGTAGCACCGCGTGAGTAAATTTGATGTAGTATGATTAAAAGCCTTCGTGGTACATGGTACCATGCATGCCCAACTCACACACTTGTAAAAAATAGAGTATGGTACCCATGGTAAAAGAAAGAGTACCGTGTGCGTTAACATTGCCATTGGCAAAGTCACCTTTTTTCTTTGTTTCCTTTTCCCTTTGTACATTTCATAAAACCAGGAAATTTGTAAATAATATACATAGTGTGAAAAGTATTATACCGTTTCGCATTAGAAAAAAGTGCACTTCAATCGGCGATGTCATGTTACCACCATGTAGTTGATGCAGTATGTCCATCGTTAATCTATGCCAAGAGGCGGTAGGACAGTACCGGCGGCTGTTGTTTACGAGGCTCGTGGGGCCGTGGGTGCATGAGAGGTCCGGTTGACCTGTAACTCCAATAGCCAAACATCAACTGAAGTCCCCCGCGGGATAAAAAGAAGAGTTAATTACACCTGGGGTACATAAACTTGCGCGGCGGTAACGGATTCATACACAAACAAAAACCCCATAAAAGTCATACAAGAACTCGATGCGGACTCATTTAGGCCCAACTCGCATGCAAAATGGACACATGGGCTTCCACGCGCTGGGTCGGTCCACTATGTCATGGCATTTTTGCAGATAACCCCCTGTTTAATTGAAACCGACCCGCCGCCAACTCCTCTCATCCCCAATCCCTTCTCCGGATCACGGCTGCTGCGACCCGCGGCCGCCCTTCTCGTCGCGACCATGGAGGAACGACGGCCGAGATCCCGTCAGGCGGCCATGGTAGGCGGTTGAACAGCGGCCTCAACGACGGCGACAACATCAACCACGCCGGCGGCCTCAACCACGCCGGCGGCCTCAACTACGCCGGCGGCAAAGAAGAACATGGATGGCGAGTGGAGAATGAGCTCGAGCTTACATTTGGCTCCAAAAAATTCATGAAGGTGTGTCCTTTCATCGTTTTGTTGCCGTGGATTCTTGTGTCTGATTGCACGCGTGATTTGTAGGGAGGGGAGAACAGTGCAAATGAAAATCGCCAAGGTCATGCTGAATGTGGCTGCAAATTGGCGCTTTGTTGAGAGTGTGCAATGAAGGATTTGATGCAGGACGACGTTTTTGAGCTGTCCATATGAGGTATCCTATTTGGTTTCACTGAATTTTGCTTGTTTCAATGAATTTTGCCATGTCCAAATTTTGTCTTGAATGTGTTTCGCAATTGAAATGGATAGGGCTGAACTCCTGTGGGTATTTGAGTTGGATGGATGATGCATGGCAAGGGAGATCAAGGCTTGTTATTCACAAGCTTGCAGATGATAACAAGAAGCTGCAAGTTAGTATGTTTGAGAAGGAACTGGAGATTCAAAGGTTGAAGAAAGAGAGGAAAAAAATAGATGAGCAGAGGAAAACTAGGGAAAAATTAGATCGGTTTCTTGTACTTGTGATTCTTGCCAGTGTTGTGGTATATGCCGTGGTTGCATTGCTTAGCAGGGGATTTGTGTGATTGCAAGATGAAGAAACTAGAAAGTGTAATGCAGAAAATCTGAAATGTTTGGCAAGTTTGGAATATGTAATGTTTTGTGCCTTTGTTATTGTACAAATGTGACAATTAAGTATAAAGAAGCTCTGAAATGCAAAGTACTTAAGCACTAACTTGATTTTCTCCAAAGTAATAAAATGTGAGGCTGTCAACACAAATTCAGACTTGACAGTATTAAAATGTGAGGCTGTCAACACACACATAACTTGAAATGCAAACATAGATTATACTGACATAAGGTTCTGTTGCAGTCTACTTTGCCAAATTAAAAGATCCATCATGGCCAAGATTAAGGTCATGCATTACAAAATTTGCTCTTGCAGTCTTGTAGTTCATACATGAACTGGGACATTTTTTTGCAGTTCAGTGCTGAACTAATGGAGCATACAGAAAATAAAACTAGTGCTCTGGAGTCCTTGGAGCATTCTGGGTCACTGGAATCTCTTCATTCAGGTCTGGGATTGCATTCCTTGCTCCATCATGTCCAAACATCAGTTGCCACAAAGCATAATCTTCAACTCTTCTTCCTCCTTCCCCAACTCCTGTTGCTTCTTGTCCAGCTCCTGTTGCAGGTGCTTCTGGCCCAGCTCCTGTTGCAGGTGCTTCTGGCCCAGCTCCTGTTGCAGGTGCTTCTTGTCCAGCTCCTCTTCCACCCCTCCCAGCTCTTCCTCCTCTTCCACCCCTCACAGCTCTTCCTCCTCTTGATTTCTTCACTACTCTGCTTGCACTAGCACTGGTACCTGCCTCATCTGCAAAATTCAGTTGTTGTAAGTTTCAGACAATGCAAGATTCATTACACATTCAGTTTTTGCAAGATTAAATTCAGACCTGCATTTGTTTGAGATGTTGTTGTTGCCTTTCTTTTAGCTCACTGCCCTTCTACCCAAAGATTTGTAGCAGTTGTTTGCCTGGTCCTTTGAGGGATTAAATCCCTAGCTGCAGCTACAAAGCTTGACTCCTCTGGCAGTGGTCCAGGTGGTCTGACATTTGTAACATATGCTCTCTCCTACAAAACAGTTTGTGGCAATGAGCATCTACAAACAGTTGTGGCAATCCTGTCAATATACTTGAACTTACCTCTTGACCCATCCTGTAAACCATGCTTGTCCTGTCATTAATTGGGTCCAACCTAGGGTTCAGTCTGCAATGCACAATGTCCTGCAACAACATTTAGAAAAGCAACAATATTCAGTACACCAACATTCAGAAAAGCAACAATATTCAATACACCAACAATATTCAGAAAAATCAACAACCTGCAGAATAGCTTCACATGCAAATTCATCCTCTTCTTCCTCATCTTGTTGTTCCACTTGTTCCCTCTGCATGTACTTCTCATGGCCCCTGCTATTGTGGTCATCTTTGCCACAAACTGAGCAATGCATAGCTACCCCTTTTTTATTCAGATACACTGTTCCATCCTTCTTCCTTTTCTCTTCAGGAGTTTTTCTTCTATTCTTAGGTGGCCTGCCCATCTGTTTTGTGAATACTGGTGGGTGAATGTCCATTCCATTCATCTTCTCCCAATGGCCCCTGTCTCTTAAGGGCATGATAAAGTGACCATATGCTTGCAAATATGCCTCTATTGTATAGCATTTGTGGACTAGTTCTTGAGGTCAATTCTTTCAGCCTCACAGACTTTGCAATTGCATGACCGCAAGTCACTCCACTCAAATCCCACCTTCGCAATTACAAGTCCTGGCTATGATATCAACAATGTATGTGTTGGGCCCAGACTGCACATTGAATATACCATTGCCAGCATTTGTTGCAAAACAATTGGCAGAAAATTCTGCATTCTTCTCAAGCTTCTTCCTAATTTTTGGGCAAATTCTTCCTGTCCATTTCTCAACTGCTTCTCTATGTTTGCTTGCATGCCTTTGTGAAATCTTTGCAAGGATGCACTCCAACATTGACACAACACAAAGCTCTCTAGCTTCAAGTATGTAACTGTCATGAAAAGTGCAACATGCTATTAGAGCACTACAAGATGCAGTTGGAGACAACAACTAGAAGATGCAGTTGGAAACTACAACTTAAAGATGCAGTTAGAACAGTTAGAACATTACCTATTATACACCTCAGACATATTGTTCAAAAGAATATCACATTTTGGAAAATCACTGAAGAAGTTTTTCACCCATTGATTAGGTGGCTTTCCCTCTAACCAATTGTAAGCATCAGTGGAAGCCTCTCTCATTTTTTCTCTGTTCTCATTCCATCTTGGTAAGTTTGTAGATCTGGCCATGGCCCACAGCAGATTCTTCAATGTCTCACCTTTGAATTTCTTGTGGAAGTTTTGGTATAGGTGCCTAACACAAAACCTGTGCTCTGCATCTGGGAAAATTTTTTCAACAGCATTTATCAAACCCTGCATAAGCAATGGATTTTCACATAAGTTCATATGAAGCATTTATCAAGTTGAAACAGCATTAAACAAGTTGAAAACATGCATATTTTCAAAGCATACCTTCTGCTTGTCACTCATTATGGTGTATGGGCTTGTGTTGATAATATTCAGATCAATTTTCAGTGTTGACAGGAACCATTCCCATGTGTAAGTTGATTCAACCTCAACCATTCCCATAGCTATTGGATAGATGCAATCATTTGGGTCAATTCCCACAGCTGTCAATAGTATACCTTTGTACCTACTTTTCAAGTGGCAGCCATCCACAAATATAATGGGTCTGCATCCCTTTAGGAAACCTCTCTTGCAAGCATCATATGACCAATAGAGTGAGGACAGGTGATCCTTTGGCAGTGCATCATTCTTCTCCTTCACCTTGGTAGTGGAAACTATGAATTTGCTGCCGAGATTAGCTCTTCGAGTTCTTGCCCATAGTCCCACAATAAGTTGTCTTTGCTCGGCTTCATCCCCATGAATTAGGTCAAGAGCTGCCTTCTGGCCCTTCCCAATTTCATCTTGTTTGGTAGCAGTTTGAACTCTCTCTGGACCTTCTTACCAAATGTACCCAAATCCATGGTGCAGTTGTCTCGAATTCCTCAATGAATTTTTGTGTGAGAATTTTAACTGTCAAACACTTGGAATCAAATGATTTCGACATTTGTGAGTGCCATTGTCTTGCCTTATGACAATGCTACCGATCCTATTGTCTTTTGAAGCTTTTAGTTGCCAAGGACAACCTTGTGAGCAAACTGCATTAAGCCTTTCAGATTCATTTCTTTTCTTATAGATCCTCACTGTTCCTAACAAGATATGCATCCAAAGCCATCCTCAGCTCTTTCATGTCACCAAACACCAAACCAACACTGAATATTGGATTATTGGATCCTTTCTTTGGATTGTAGGCTTTGAAAGTGTACTGCAACTTTGACAGTTCATCCTTGCTAAGGTTTAGATCATCATCATCTAAAGGGTCTTCTTCTTCAATGTACCCTTCCTTCTCATTGTTATCATTGACATCTATATCCACATTCTCCAGAAACAAATCATCATCAAGATCTTCAACATCATATTCACTCTCATCAAAATCACTGTCAGTTTCTTCTCCTTGAAACTCTCCCTCTCCCTGCTCTGTTTGCTCTTCTTCTGCCTCTTCCTCCTCTGCTTCATATCCATTATCTTCTCCCTCTCCCTGCCCTGCTTCATGTCCATGATCTTCTCCCTCTCCCTGCTCTGCTTCATGTCCATGATCTTCTTCCTCTCTTCCTTCTCCATGATCTTCTTCTCCATGCCATCCTTCAGCAGACCTTGGCAATTTCCTTGGAGTAATTACACTTGGCAGAGGGGGCCCATCTAGGATCACATCATCATACAAAGTTCTTATCTTATTCTCCTCATCCACTATTAACAGCAGTGTCTTGCATTCTTTGCTTGCATTCACCATAGCAGCAATGACCTCTTCAGTATCCACACATACAAGGCCATCTACTATGTCTTTGCCAGGCAAGCACCAGTACACTTGCAGATCTGGATAACCATGGGAGTAATCCAACTTGTCCAGGCAATACTTCAGCATATCTAATGACCAAGTGTCAGCATGACAATAGTCAAATTCACAATAAGTGCTGCCAATATATGATCTGTTCACTCCTTGCCCAATAAATATGCCATTGTGCTCAAACGCTACAGAGAACAACAGAGATTCTTCTCCCAAGTAGCGCAAAAGAAAAGACGGTTTTTTGTTCGGACTATGATGCAAATCACAACAGTAAATGAAGTTCTTTTGACTATATAATACACCAATAAATAAATAACAACATTTATCATCACTTCATTGAATGCTTTGCAATATTAATCACAGGCAGCACTAAATGAATTGAAAAATTTCACTAACTGAATTTCGACGCAGAGACGAGCAATATCTGAATTTCAACGACAAGTAACAGGGCAATTCACACCCATGACAGGGCATCCATCACAATAATCACAGGGGAGTGCATACATCACAATAATCATATCTTCCTTCAAATCCAAAAGTAATCGTCCTAAATTAACCCTAAATTAAGCCCCAAATCACCGCCACCGGCAAGCCAACATGGAAAGCAACGAAACAACAGTAATCGTCCTATCAAACGCCTGCATTCCCTTCGTCGCATCAATTGCTGTTGGGGAACGTAGTAATTTCAAAAATTTTCCTACGAACACGCAAGACCATGGTGATGGCATAGCAACGAGAGGGGAGAGTATCCGTCCACGTACCCTCGTAGACCGAAAGCGGAAGCGTTATATCAACGCGGTTGATGTAGTCGTACGTCTTCACGATCCGACCGATCCAAGCACCGTTACTCCGGCACCTCCGAGTTCTTAGCACACGTTCAGCTCGATGGCGATCCCGGACTCGATCCGGCAAAGTGTCGGGGATGAGTTCCGTCAAGACGACGGCGGCAGGACGATGATGATGCTCTACGGCGCGGGCTTCGCCTAAACTCTGCGACGATATGACCGAGGTGGAATATAGTGGAAGGGGCACCGACACGGCTAAGAGATCCAAGGGATCAATTGTTGTGTCTTTGGTGCTAGCCCTGCCCTCTATTTATATGTTGAGCCGGGGTGAAACTTGGAGCAAAAACCTCCTCAAAGTCGGTTTTGCCCGAAAGGCAAGAGTCCCACTCGGACTCCAGGACCAAACGCCACAATCCTTGGCGTCGGCCTAGACGCCATGGGCCTCGGCGTCGCCCAGGCCGACGCCAGGTCTCCGGCGTTTGGCCCCAGCCTCCATAAAACTCCTTTTGCACCGACCTAAAGCCTCATGGGCTTGACCCTTAGCCTAAACATATCATCCAATATATGAATCTTTACGTCTTGACCATTTCGAGACTCCTCGTCATGTCCCGATCTCATCCGGGACTCGAACTCCTTCGGTACATCAAAACATGCAAACTCATAATATAAGCATCGCCGAAACCTTAAGCGTGCGGACCCTACGGGTTCGAGAACTATGTAGACATGACCTAGAACTATTCTCGGTCAATAACCAATAGCGGAACCTGGATGCCCATATTGGTTCCTACATATTCTCGAAGATCTTTATCGGTCAAACCGCATAACGACATCGTTGTTCCTTTTGTCATCGGTATGTTACTTACCCGAGATTCGATCGTCGGTATCCAATACCTAGTTCAATCTCATTCATGGTAAGTCTCTTTACTCGTTCCGTAATACATCATCTCACAACTAACTCATTAGTTGTAATGCTTGCAAGGCTTATGTGATGTGTATTACCGAGAAGGCCAGAGATACCTCTCCGACAATCGGAGTGACAAAACCTAATCTCAAATACGCCAACCCAACAAGTACCTTTGGAGACACCTGTAGTACTCCTTTATAATCACCCGATTACGTTGTGACGTTTGGTAGTACCAAAGTGTTCCTCCGTAAGCGGAGTTGCATAATCTCATAGTTACAGGAACATGTATAGGTCATGAAGAAAAGCACTAGCAACAAACTATACGATCAGGTGCTATGCTAATGGAATGGGTCATGTCAATCGATCATTCAACCAATGATGTGATCCCGTTAATCAAATAACAACTCCTTGTTCATGGTTAGGAAACATAACCATCTTTGATTAACGAGCTAGTCAAGTAGAGGCATACTAGTGACACTCTGTAGGTTTATGTATTCACACATGTATTATGTTTCCGGTTAATACAATTCTAGCATGAATAATAAACATTTATCATGATATAAGGAAATAAATAATAACATTATTATTGCCTCTAGGGCATATTTCCTTGATCTCCCACTTGCACTAGAGTCAATAATCTAGTTCACATCGCCATGTGATTTAACATCAATAGTTCACATCTATATGTGGTTAACACCCATAGTTCACATCGACATGTGACCAACACCCAAAGGGTTTACTAGAGTCGATAATCTAGTTCACATCGCTATGTGATTAACACCCAAAGAGTACTAAGGTGTGATCATGTTTTGCTTGTGAGATAATTTTAGTCAACGGTTACATCACATACAGAGCTGTAAGTATTTTGCAAATTTCTATGTCTACAATGCTCGCGGAGCTACTCTAGCTAATTGCTCCCACTTTCAATATGTATCTAGATTGAGACTCGAGTCATCTAGATTAGTGTTAAAACTTGCATCGGCGTAACCTTTTACGACGAACCTTTTTCACTTCCATAATCGAGAAACATATCCTTATTCTACTAAGGATAATTTTGACCGCTGTCCATTGATCTACTCCTAGATCTCTATTGCACTCCTTGCCAATCTTAGTGGTAGGGTATGCAATAGATCAGTACTGAGATGACATACTTTATAGAACCTATGGCTGATGCATAGGGAATGACTTTCATTCTCTTTCTATCTTCTGCCGTGGTCGGGTTTTGAGTCTTACTCAATCTCACACCTTGTAACACAGGCAAGAACTCTTTCTTTGACTATTCCATTTTGAACTACTTCAAAATCTTGTCAAGGTATGTATTCATTGAAAAACTTATCAAGCGTCTTGATCTATCTCTATAGATCTTGATGCTCAATATGTAAGCAGCTTCACCGAGGTCCTTCTTTGAAAAATTCCTTTCAAATACTCCTTTATGCTTTGCGAATAATTTTACATTATTTCCGATCAACAATATGTCATTCACATATACTTATCGAAATGTTGTCGTGCTCCACTCACTTTCTTGTAAATACAGGCTTCACCGTAAGTCAGTATAACACTATATGCTTTGATCAACTTATCAAAGCGTGTATTCCAACTCGAGATGCTTGCACCAGTCCATAGATGGATCATTGGAGCTTGCACATTTTGTTAGTTCCTTTAGGATTGACAAAAACTTCTGGTTGCATCATATACAACTCTTCTTTAATAAATCCATTAAAGAATGTAGTTTTGATATCCATTTGCCGATTTCATAAAATGTGGCAATTGCTAACATGATTCGGACAGACTTTAAGAATCGCTACAGTTGAGAAAATCTCATTGTAGTCAACACCTTGAACTTGGCGAAAACCTTTTGCGACAAGTCGAGCTTTGTAGATAGTAACACTACTATCGGTGTCCGTCTTCCTCTTTAAGATCCATTTATTTAACATGGCTTGCTGATCATCGAGCAAGTCAATCAAAGTCCATACTTTGTTCTCATACATGGATCCCATCTCAGATTTCATGGTCTCAAACCATTTCGCGGAATCTGGGCTCATCATCGCTTCCTCATAGTTCGTAGGTTCATCATGGTCTAGTAACATGACTTCTAGAATAAGATTACCGTACCACTCGGTGCAGATCTTACTCTGGAAGACCCACGAGGTTTTAGTAGCAACTTGATCTGAAGTTTCATGATCATCATCATTAACTTCCTCACTAATTGGTGTAGGAATCATGGAACTGATTCCGTGATGAACTACTTTCCAATAAGGGAGAAGGTACAATTACCTCATCAAGTTCTATTTTCCTCCCACTCACTTCTTTCGAGAGAAACTTCTTCTCTAGAAAGGATCCATCTTAGCAACGAAAAACTTGCTCATGGATCTGTGATAGAAGGTGTACCCAACATTTTCTTTTGGGTAATCTATGAAGACGCACTTCTCGATTTGGGTTCGAGCTTTATCGGTGAAAACTTTTCACATAAGCATCACAACTCAAACTTTAAGAAACGACGACTTAGGTTTATGCTAAACCATAGTTCATACGGTGTCATCTCAGCGGATTTAGATGGTGCCCTATTAAACGTGAATGCAGTTGTCTTTAATGCATAACCCCAAAACGATAGTGGTAAATCGGTAAGATACATCATAGATCGCACCATATCAAAATAAAAGTACGGTTCTGACGTTCGGACACACCATAATGTTGTGGTGTTCCGGTGGCGTGAGCTGTGAAACTATTCCACATTGTTTTTCATTGAAGACCAAACTCGTAACTCAAATATTCATCTCCACGATCAGATCGCAGAAACTTTATTTTCTTGTTACGATGACTTTCCACTTCACTCTAAAATTCTTTGAACCTTTCAACTATTTCAGACTTATGTTTCATCAAGTAGATATACCCATATCTGCTCAAATCATCTTGTGAAGGTCAGAAAATAACGATACTTGCCACGAGCATCAACACTCATTGGATCGCATACATCGGTATGTATTATTTCCAATAAGTCAAGTAGCTTGTTCCATTGTTCCGAGAACGGAGTTTTAGTCATCTTGCCCAAAGCGGCACGGTTCGCAAGCATCAAATGATTCATAATCAAGTGATTCCAAAAGTCCATCAAGATGGAGTTTTTTCATGCGCTTTACACCAATATGACCTAAGCGGCGATTGCCACAAATAAGTTGCACTATCATTATTAACTTTGCATCTTTTGGTTTCAATATTATGAATATGTGTATCACTATGATCGAGATCCAATGAACCATTTTCATTGGGTGTGTAACCATATAAGGTTTTATTCATGTAAGCAGAACAACAATTTATTCTCTTACTTAAATGAATAACAGTATTGCAATAAACATGATCAAATCATATTTATGCT
The DNA here is from genome assembly GCA_021605205.1 of Aegilops longissima. Classification (NCBI taxonomy): domain Eukaryota; kingdom Viridiplantae; phylum Streptophyta; class Magnoliopsida; order Poales; family Poaceae; genus Aegilops; species Aegilops longissima. The sequence continues at coordinate 594,138,566 of CM038680.1, forward strand.
CAACACCAAATAACACTTATTTAGGTTCCACACTAATCCCGAAAGTATAGGGAGTGTGCGATGATGATCATATCAATCTTGGAACTACTTCCAACACTCATCGTCACTTCCCTTCAACTAGTCTCTGTTTATTCTCAGTAACTCCTGTTTGAGTTACTAATCTTAGCAACCGAACAGTATCAAATACTCGGGGCCACTATAAACACTAGTAAGGCACACATCAATAACTGTGATATCAAATATAACCTTGTTCACTTTGCCATCCTTCTTATCCACCAAATATTCAGGGGTAGTTCGCTTCCAAAGTGACCAGTTCCATTGCAGCAAAAGTACTCGGTCTCGTGCTTAGGTCTAGACTTGGGCTTCTTCACTCGAGCAACAACTTGCTTGCCGTTCCTTTTGAAGTTCCCTTCTTCCCTTTGCCAATTTCCTTGAGACTAGTGGTCTTGTCAACCATCAACACTTGATGTTTTCTTGATTTCTACCTTCGCCGATTTTAGCATCGCGAAGAGCTCGAGAATCTTTTTCGTCATCCCTTGCATACTATAGTTCATCACGAAGTTCTACTAACTTAGTGATGGTGACTAGAGAATTCTGTCAATCACTATCTTATCCGGAAGATTAACTCCACTTGATTCAAGCGATTGAAGTACTCGGACAATCTGAGCACATGCTCACTAGTTGAGCGATTCTCCTCCATCTTTTAGCTATAGAACTTGTTGGAGACTTCATATCTCTCAACTCGGTATTTGCTTGAAATATTAACTCCAATTCTGGAACATCTCATATGGTCCATGACGTTCAAAACGTCTTTGAAGTCCCGATTCTAAGCCGTTAAGCATGGTGCACTAAACTATCAAGTAGTCATCATATTGAGCTGGCCAAACGTTCATAACGCCTCAGATTCGCTCATATTGAGCTAGCCAAACGCTCATAACGTCGCATCTGCTCCTGCAATAGGTCATCACCTAGCGGTGCATTTAAGGACATAATTCTTCTGCGCAGCAATGAGGATAAACCTCAGATCACGGATCCAATCCGCATCATTGCTACTAACATCTTTCAACATAATTTTCTCTAGGAACAAACATATAAAAGCATAGGGAAGCAACAACGTGAGCTATTGATCTACAACATAATTTGCAAAATACTACGGGACTAAGTTCATGATGAATTAAAGTTCAATTAATCATATTACTTAAGAACTCCCACTTAGAAAATATCCCTTCAATTCTCTAAGTGATTGCGTGATCCATATCAACTACACCATGACCGATCATCACGTGTGATGGAGTAGTTTCAATGGTGAACATCAATATGTTGATCATATCTACTATATGATTCACGCCGACCTTCGGTCTCCGTGTTCCGAGGTCATATCTTATATGCATAGCTCGTCAAGTATAACTGAGTATTCTGCGTGTGCAACTGTTTTGCACCCGTTGTATTTGAACGTAGAGCCTATCACACCCGATCATCACGTGGTGTCTCAAAGACGAAGAACTTTCGCAGCGGTGCATACTCGGGAGAACACTTCTTAATAATTTAGTAAGGGATCATCTTATAATGCTACCGTCAATCAAAGCAAAATAAGATGCATAAAGGATTAACATCACATGCAATCAATATAAGTGATATGATATGGTCATCATCATCTTGTGCTTGTGATCTCCATCGCCAAGCACCGTCATGATCACCATCGTCACCGCGCGACACCTTGATCTCCATCGTAGCATCGTTGTCGTCTCGCCAACTATTGCTTCTACGACTATCGCTACTCCTTAGTGATAAAGTAAAGCAATTACATGGCGTTGCATTTCATACAATAAAGCGACAACCATATGGCTCCGCCGATTGCCGATAACTCGGTTACAAAACATGATCATCTCATACAATAAAATATAGCATCACGTCTTGACCATATCACATCACAACATGCCTGCAAAAACAAGTTAGACGTCCTCTACTTTGTTGTTGCAAGTTTTACGTGGCTGCTACGGGCTGAGCAAGAACCGTTCTTACCTACGCATCAAAACCACAACGATACTTCGTCAAATAGACTCCGTTTTAACCTTCTCAAGGACCGGGCGTAGCCACACTCGATTCAACTAAAGTGAGAGAGCAGACACCCGCCGGTCACCTTTAAGCAACGAGTGCTCGAGCGGTGAAACCAGTCTCGCGTAAGCGTCACGCGTAATGTCGGTCCGGGCCGCTTCATCTCACAATACCGCTGAACCAAAGTATGACATGCTGGTAGGCGGTATGACTTGTATCGTCCACAACTCACTTGTGTTCTACTCGTGCACATGACATCAACGCATAAAACCAGGCTCGGATGCCACTGTTGGGGAACGTAGTAATTTCAAAAATTTTCCTACGAACACGCAAGACCATGGTGATGGCATAGCAACGAGAGGGGAGAGTATCCGCCCACGCCCTCGTGAGACCGAAAGCGAAGCGTTATATCAACGCGGTTGATGTAGTCGACGCGTCTTCACGATCCGACCGATCCAAGCACCGTTACTCGGCACCTCCGAAGTTCTTAGCACACGTTCAGCTCGATGGCGATCCCGGACTCCGATCCAGCAAAGTGTCGGGATGAGTTCCGTCGACGACGGACGGCGTGGTGACGATGATGATGCTCTACCGCGCAGGCTTCGCCTAAACTCTGCGACGATATGACCGAGGTGGAATATAGTGGAAGGGGCACCGTGACACGGCTAAGAGATCAAGGATCAATTGTTGTGTCTTTGGTGCTAGCCCCCCCTCTATTTATATGTTGAGCCGGGGTCGAAACTTGGAGCAAAAACCTCCTCAAAGTCGGTTTTGCCGAAAGGCAAGAGTCCCACTCGGACTCCAGGACCAAACGCCACAATCCTTGGCGTCTGCCTAGACGCCATGGGCCTCGGCGTGCGCCCAGGCCGACGCCGAGGTCTCCGGCGTTTGGCCCCCGGCCTCCATAAAACTCCTTTTGCACCGACCTAAAGCCTCATGGGCTTGACCCTTAGCCTAAACATATCATCCAATATATGAATCTTTACGTCTTGACCATTTCGAGACTCCTCGTCATGTCCCCGATCTCATCCGGACTCGAACTCCTTGGTACATCAAAACATGCAAACTCATAATATAACATCGCATCGAAACCTTAAGCGTGCGGACCCTACGGGTTCGAGAACTATGTAGACATGACCTAGAACTATTCTCGGTCAATAACCAATAGCGGAACCTGGATGCCCATATCGGTTCCTACATATTCTACGAAGATCTTTATCGGTCAAACCGCATAACGACATACGTTGTTCCTTTTGTCATCGGTATGTTACTTACCCGAGATTCGATCGTCGGTATCCAATACCTAGTTCAATCTAGATTCGGTAAGTCTCTTTACTCGTTCCGTAATACATCATCTCACAACTAACTCATTAGTTGTAATGCTTGCAAGGCTTATGTGATGTGTATTACCGAGAAGGCCAGAGATACCTCTCCGACAATCGGAGTGACAAAACCTAATCTCAAATCGCCAACCCAACAAGTACCTTTGGAGACACTGTAGTACTCCTTTATAATCACCCGATTCGTTGTGACGTTTGGTAGTACCAAAGTGTTCCTCCGTAAGCGGAGTTGCATAATCTCATAGTTACAGGAACATGTATAGGTCATGAAGAAAAGCACTAGCAACAAACTATACGATCAGGTGCTATGCTAATGGAATGGGTCATGTCAATCAGATCATTCAACCAATGATGTGATCCCGTTAATCAAATAACAACTCCTTGTTCATGGTTAGGAAACATAACCATCTTTGATTAACGAGCTAGTCAAGTAGAGGCATACTAGTGACACTCTGTAGGTTTATGTATTCACACATGTATTATGTTTCCGGTTAATACAATTCTAGCATGAATAATAAACATTTATCATGATATAAGGAAATAAATAATAACATTATTATTGCCTCTAGGGCATATTTCCTTCAATTGCGGCAACAAAGCATCAATCTTTCCACCGAAATCATGAAGAACCTAGCCCGATCAAAACCCTAGGACGGGGAGCCCTAGGCGGGAGAAGAGGTCGATCGGGCGTCTGCACTCGGGAGGAACTCCGGGCCCCGTGAGGAGCGGCTCCATGCCGCGTCGTTCGGCCATGGGCGTCCAAACCGGCGGCAGAGAAGGCGACGTCGTCGAGGCAGAGAAGGCGACGTCGTCGAGGCAGAGGCAGAGAAGCCCAGGGGTTAAGGGGGGTTTGTGAGCACCGGGTCGAACCGGGCTTGGACTTATCTGGACGCAGGAGCCGAGCTACAAATACTGTAAAACACAAGGGGGAATGTAGAAAAGTGCCCAACACCAGCCGCCAGCCCTCTCTTCCCACGTGGCAGCCCAGTTGGCATGTTTCGGACTGTTTTATAGCTAAACGTTACCGCATCAGAGTTACTGTATGACTTTTATGGGGTTTTTTTGTTTGTGTATGAATCCGTTACCGCCGCGCAAGTTTATGTACCCCAGGTGTAATTAACTCTAAAAAGAAAATAAAGCACCGTCTGAGGTCGGGAATTTGAGCAGAACAACACCGGTATACCCGCGCGGGAAGCCTGCACACGACACGCGGGGCATTGGCAAGCTATACTCTGGACCGAGTGCACGCACCCAGGCACCCAGCGACACGTCAACTCACGCGGTTGCCTTGCAGGCAAACCCAGTGGAACCAAGCCAAGGTTGACTACGTTGACCGAGACAAGAAACAAAGGAGGCCAGGCAGGGCCAGTATGACACGATTGATCGCTCATGCATGTGAGTGCAGTGTAGGAGTAGTTTGGCCTGGCACCCCTCGGTGAGTGTGTGCGTGGCCACAGCTTCTGCACATAGCAATGACCTCTAGCTATACCGGCACAGCCTACCCTGACTGCGCCTACGCTGTTTTCCTTTGGTATCTGTGGACTTGTACGTACGGACGTGTAGTACTGCTGGACGCTCGACGCGTAGGGTCCGGTGGATTATGAAAACGGTGAAAACTTGAGGGCACGGTCTCTTATCCGGGGATTTGAGTGCACGTTTCTTCCAGGGCCTGTACGACTGGCTCTAGCTTTAATTTGTTGTCGCATGCGTGTAGTGTACTATGCATTACTCACGTCTATCCAGTGCACGATCCACACCCACTGCATTCATTTTTTGCTGTATAAATAGGAGTTGAAAGGTCTGTGTACGTCGCTTCAGGTAGGCCTACTCTACTGCCGCACGTATCTTCGGTCCACACGCTAAGAGCATCTGTAGCGAGCGCCCCTAACCCTTCTCAAAAGGCTCGGACGGCCCCACGGTCAGTCATAAAATTTCAATTCAAACAGACACCTCAAACGGGTCTCAAACGACTAGTTGACTGGCATCCTTCATATCCAGACCAAATATGAGGCGCCGGGGGCCGTCCATCACGTCGGACCTGGCTCACGGTGGCCCATCCGACCCCACATATGTTCGTCCCCATTCGCTCACCAGACCAAAACCTGACCACTTCACTCTCCTCTCCCCTCCACTCCCTCTGCCACCCGAGCTCACCTCCGGCGATTTTCGACCGTCTCCGGCACGGCGAGCAGCGGATCTGGCTTCGAACACTCTGGATCCGTCGACGGGGGTGTCATCCCGTGCGGGTTGGAGGAGGCAATGGCGGTCCGCATTGCACTTCGCCGCTCCCGGGAGGACAGCGCCCGGCCGACAGATGGATCTGTCCGAAGCGACTCCATAGCGTCGGCTCAACGGGCCGGTCGGATCCTCTGGGGCCAGATCATCGCGGTAACGGCAGCCGAAAAATCTCTCCTTCCCCATCACTGGTCAAGCAGACTATGAGTCCCACGGGAAACGGGCAGCCCACCGAAACCCGTATCATGGAGAAAATGGCGGCAGCGGAGGCGGCTGATGCGGCGACACGGGCGGACGCAGAGGAGGAAGTCATCTGTGCCCGCATTGTGAAGAAATCGCAACGGAGGAACACGCATGCCCTTTCTCGAAGCAGAATTAGGCGGTTCGTGGCATGGTCGAACTGCCACCGAAGGAGGAGAAGTAGGGCAACGGCGGCGGGGACAGCTCCGGCGACGAGCAAATCCGGCCCGGTTCCCTATCGCTTCTTCGACCGGTACTTCCGCGAGAAGGATGGCAAGAGCGCCGGGAAGGACAAGGATAGCTGTGGATGATCTACATCATAGCCAAACATGCCAGATTTTGGTAGTTCAATTGCATGTTAGTAGTGATGGAGTAGTTGGACGATGTGTGTAATGCATTGACATAGTTGTATGAGCTTGTATGAATTTGAGATATGATAATTAAGATGTCCGGATGTGAATTGCATTATTTAAAGAGTGACTGATCATTGTTTTTGAGGGGTCGGATTTGCCCGTCATGGTTGTAGATGCTCTAAGGGGTGGTATGGTAGCACGTAGTATATGCGGTGCTGCCTCGAGTATGTATCTCCTCTTGCAATACTCTACCAGTTATAGACGCGCGCGCACACACACTTCCCTGGTGTGTTTAGCATGCATGGTACTACTACGTCTATCCTTCTTCTTTTTTTAATTTACTCACGTCTATCCAGTGCACGATCCACATGCCGCTACATTCATTCTTTTGCTGTATAATACAGAGTTGTATAAGGCTACTACCAATGCAAAGGTGCTTACATGAGGTGCTAAGTGTATTAAATATCTTAAGAATTAGTCTTCCCATCACGATTCTTAGCTTTTTGTAGCTAAGCTCCTCTCATCAATTGTTTAATAATTAAACTCCTTCGTCTATTGGTTGGTAGTCATTTTCATAGGTCACGCTAAAGTACTGTTTTCTTTTAAGTCACCATAACGTTCTCTCTCTCTTTAATTTCTTTCACACATCACATTTCTGCTTACGCATGTGGCGTCCTCAAGACCTGACACCATGGAGCATTGGGAGGGGCCTAATCTGTGTACGTCGTTCCAGGTAGGCCTACTCTACTGCCGCACGTATATTCGGTCCCGAGGCTAATAAGGGGTGGTACGGTAGCACGTAGTATATGCGGTGCTACCTCGAGCATGCATCTCCCTCTTGCAATACTCTACCAGTCCCTGGTGTGTGTGTTTAATTAACATGCATGGTACTACCTCCGTCTAGGTGAATAAGTCACTCGCGTAGTTCTAGGTCATCGATTTGAGAAATTAAATATGTGTTATATGTCATGAAAAGTATATCACTAGATTTCTACACGGATGTAGTTTCTAAATATATATATTTTGTCACATATAATGCACATTTAGATAGTTAAATCGTCGATCTAGAACTACGTGAATGACTTATTCACCGAGACGGAGGTAGTACTACGTTCTCGTATTAACCTCAGTAGTTTACTGGCGTGCACCAGCTTTTGCTTCTCCTTGTAGGTACCATCTTGTTTGTTTGCCCTTGTCAGTATCATGGGTTCTGCTATTTTTTTCCGCGTATTAATCATGCAAGTAGGTAGCTTGTGCCTGTTATTAACTAGACAAAAGCAAGTTGGCACGACACATAACATGATGCCATCTGGGTACAAGCTCCAATAATGGCGCGGAAGTTTCCTCGTATCCACCATATATATGACCGCACATTGCACAATTATAAGTTCCCTTTTCCTGGGGAGAATGTTTTGAGCGAATTTTCTCATTTGCAGCAGACCGAAACATTCTCTTGTTGCGACGACTAGTTTTCTCATTTAAACTTGCACGTAAAAATGTGCTGCCCCTTTACCGTCGAACGGAGATCTCGTCGAGCTCGGTGTTTCCAGATGAAATAGTGATTCGCAGTCGTGCATGCAAGCTTAGCCGGTCGTACGTGCTGGATCGAACGATGGCAGCATGCAGCAGGCGGCGCCATGCTTGTCTGTGATGGAGAGTTGGAGACCACACTCCACTCCAGCAGGCTGCGCGACCAACCAGCTCCACCAGAACGCAACAGCAATTCTTTGTCCTTTGCCGGAGGCCGCTCGACCAGAGCGGGATGGGCTCGCCCGCCTCGTGCCGCCATTGCTTGCGCTCCTCCGGCACTGTGCCGCGGATCTCGTGAAGTCATCGCGCGCCACGCCAGGGATCGCCCATAGCTGGCTGGCTGGCTAGCCTTGCTGCGTGCGTTCGGTAGCGGTAGGCGGTAGCCGGCCGGGAAGGCCCCGGGCACAGTGGCCAGGCTGACCCTGTGACCAGGCCATAGGTAGCTGGGCACCGGCACCGGCCGGGGCACTGAGGAAGCAACCGCCTGTTGCGGTGGAATGATTGGATAGATCATAGATCGATCGATCTCGCCTGGCCTCCGACTCGACGTTGGTCGCCGTCGATCGCAGGCTGTGGCGCTGGTGCGTGGTGGATGTCCCACGCACAGCCACCAGAGAAGAACTCGACCCAGGGCATGGCTCGTCGACGGATCGATCGGGGGACAGGGGCACGAGGTATATGGCTTCGTACGTTTTGCTCGTACAGCTAGGTCGCCTCCGTACGTACGCATGGCGGATGGGTGCTGGGCTGCCGAGGGGTTGGGATTATACATGAGTTACAAAAAAATGGGTTTGGACTATACAGGACGGGTCGAATCGTACATTGGGAGTAATGAATGGCATAAGATGATTTGTTTTTGCCGAAAAATGGAAAATCAGTACGAATTATTACTTTTGCCCAAAAAAAGCATAAGAGAGTTGTACAGTTGATGTATCTACTACTCCCTCCATCTCATAATATAAGAACGTTTTTGACACTACACTAGTGTTAAAAAAACTTTTTTATATTATAAAAAAAAGGAGTAGACCTTTTACCTTAATTTTCATAAATTATACAAAGATATGACAAGCACAATGCGGGGGACATAGGATCTTTGGTATTTTGCGTTAGTTTGAAGCAACTTGCCATGTGAAAACTGCGAAATGCTTACATGCTTTTGAAGAAATATACTCCCTCCATTTTTATTTACTCCACGTATTAGCTTTGGTCAAAGTCAAATTGTATAAACTTTGACAAGGTTTATAGACAAAAATATTACAGTTTGCCTAATTCAAATCTAGATGTTTTCTACGAATGTCACATCTAAGCTCTCACAAACACACAACAATAAAAAGAAAAAATCTGAGACAAATAATAAAATAAAGCACAAATTATGTCACATCTAGATGTGTCCTAGACAGACCCAAAATATTAACATATACAATAACAAATCAACACCATTAGATTCATTATCAAATGTACCTCGACACCATATAGATTTATTATGGTAAATATTTATATTCTTTTATATAAACTTGATCGAACTTTAGAAAGTTTGACTTCAGTCAACTCTAATATACAGAATAAATAAAAACAAAGGGAGTACAAAATAAGAAGAGAATGTTTCCGTTTCGACGTAGAGAGCTATCCAATCTTTGCACGAAACGAAATGGTCTCCACTCTCCAGCGACCTTTAATTACGAGGCCTCAACATATATAATTGTGCTGATGACCTAGAGTACGTGCAGTTTGGTCCGAAAAGTCCTGCTACTGGTCCACTTGGTGTGTGTAAATCTAACGGATCAACACACATGACGGACATCTCAACAACAACAACAAAATACAAAAATATAATGATGTACGATGCGTTAATGGGCCAAGCCCGACATCACTACGCGTACGGATGAGCTTGGCACGCCGCCGTGTGCGCATGCATGATCGATTAAATGGACGTACGTGCGTTTCCCTGTTGACAACTGCACCCGAACCACCACCCTCGGTTAGCTGCCACCGCTGGCCTCTGCATGAATCTCATTCTGCAATGCACACTGCCAAACTCAATTCTAGCCGATATTAGTTGTCAGCCTGACCGGGATGCGCAATTGATTTCCTTCTCTCACGAACGATCTCTGCATACATGTACAGTACCCTCGCGAATTTTTGCCATCGAAGGCATGCAGGCCCACCGTCAGCGACTTTTAGAGGGGTCTAATTAAGGGTTAGCATAATCGATCCACCGAGTTGTAGGACACGATCGGGCTCCCCCCGCTCACTGATGAGCAGTAGTAGGTCACCGTAGTCTCCGGCTGGGAGCCACCGGGCCCCGTCCCGGCGTGTCACGCCGCGGCCGTGCGCAGCGACGCGCATTTACAGCACGCTGCCGTCAGCGCGGTACTCCCAACAGTGACCCATGCGCTGCTCGCTGACTGCTACTGCTATTGCTGCTGCTACTCCTAGCCAGCGCCTCCATCTCGAGCTGTTCTCTGGCGAGAGCTTTGCGCGGGCCTCCGAATTAAACCACGGCAGGAGCAGGACAACAAAAATGGTTACTACCTTCGTCTAAGTGAATAAGTCATTGATTTGAGAAATTAAATATGTGTTATATGTCATGTAAATTATATAACTAGATTTGTGCACAGATGTAGTTTATAAATATATATTTTTTGTCACATATACTACATATTTAGATAGTTAAATCGTAGACCTAGGGCATGGCGGGTGACGAGCTAGGGCATTCACTCTGTTGGCTCTACTGTCCGTCATTCAGCTCGCCATTTACTCACGGCGACGTGTGCAGCCGGGTTGCTTCTCGAAGAAAATACCCGATAATTAAGGCTCGACTGGCAGGAAAACCGCGAAGCGTTACAGCTTTCCTTTTTGCTCTGATCGAAGGGCGGCGCCATCTTTGGTCCAAAGGGCCTGTTTGGTTTCAATAAGTCACCCAACTTATAAGTTATGTGACTTAAAACCAGTGACTTATAAGTCACGCTTGTTTGGTTGTCACTTGACTTATAAGTCACCTGACACACCTTTCTACACCAATCAATATCATGCAGGTGGTGGGACCCACGTAAAAGGGGATGACTTATAAGTTTTAAGTTGGGGTGAAGCAACTTATGACTTATAAGTTGGGATGACTTATAAATCGGGTTCGTTTGGCAAAATAAGTCACTTTTTTCACTTTTCGACTTATAAGTTGGTGACTTATTTGGAACCAAACAGGCCCAAAGGAGTGCGCTCCGGTGGGATGTGCTATGCGCGGCTGCGCCACTTCAGAGCGTGGGCGTCAACCAGAGATGGTGCAGCCATTCTTTTTTCTTTTCGGAAATGACAAATCCCCAACGTTTGGGATTTGCCAACGGCAAATCAAACGTTTTTTAGGCAAATTGTATTAAGACGAGGATGTCGAATTTAATTGACAAGAACGGTAATTTTCTGACAAAAAAAAACTAAAGGCGGAACTGTCATGCTTACCAACTATACTTGTCATCCCACGCGTATATAAGGGCATATACAATGGTTGATAGGACAATCTTATCTTCTTAAGACAAAAAAAATATCTATAATGGGTCATCCCTTAGTCTTATCTTCAATAACTAGTCATTCCTAAAAATGTGGTCAGACATATTGTGCTAAGAGAAGACAAGCCTTTTTCTTAAAAATTTTCTCTCCCCCTCCTCATCATTTATCCAACGTGGCACTCCTAAAATAGCACCATTGTACATGCCCTAAATTGCCACAAAAAAAATGCAGTCTACCATTGGAAAATCGCAAACATTTGGGACTTATCGGTATCCTTTCTTTTCTGTAGAAGAGGTGCTACAACCTAGAGCTAATTTGGCAGCAGGAAGAGGCAGAAAAACACATTTTCAAGAAAAAATAGGAGCAAACTCGCTCAAAAGTCCATTTCTAAAATAAAAAAGCAAATCGGTTTCTAATCCTTAGTCGTAGTATGAAATTATTGTTATATTTAAATTGATCATAAATAATTCCACTTTAGTCAATCGGACATAAATGGACCCAAAAAGAAAAATATGATCAAATGCCATAAACATTTTTTTGGCTTCAAATGATCGAAAAAAAAAGTTTTGGCTTTGAAAGAGCAAACCGTTAACATTGAATCAACCATGGGTGGGCTCACCCTTTCATTCCCTTCTGATCATTTTTAGGGAGAGTCAGCAAAATTTTAAAAACCGAGTTAAATTTCGCTAGGCGTTTCTAACACTATGTTTTGGCTTCTAGGATACATAACATCACATTTGGAAGGTGAACAATATATAGCCGAAACTATAAGTGCGCCATAATGGTTATATATTTCCAAATATCGATAACTACAAATAAGAAAGACGCCATCCCAAAAATTTATGCTGATACGGATGTTATCTAGAAGATCTTTTTGAAACTAATATCTATAAGAATATTCAAACCTCGCAAGGTCGGTTTCCTACTAACGACAAAAGAAATTAAACACCGCCCACTCTTGACAGTTGGCACACAGCAGTGCATGAACTGTTTCTAGGCAGCCTCGCCCATACACGCAGGAAAGCTTTAAAGACATAACTGAAGCAATCCGAGCAAAGGATATGAGCCCAGCTGTGGACGATGGTACATTCAACAATTTTTAATCAGATGCAATTGTAAAAAAAATCTCTTATTAAATAGGCTAGACAAATGTGATTTACGATTACGTCTGCCTGGCGACCTAGGGCACAATTAACATCATGGTGATCGGTTGAGTCACGTGGACGTTTTGATTGTGGCTTAATCGTCTAAACTCGCGTGCGACCCAACAAGAATGTATCAGCAAAATGCGCGAGCACAATAGTCGGGACACGAGTAGAAGGACGGAAATGAGTATGTTTAATAAAATCCATTTGCTTCCCTAAAAAAAATCCATTTACCACATGTGTCGTCTTAGAAGCACCTTCACCTTACCGGCGGTGGAAAAACCTCTCGCCGTGCACAACCGCCGTTAGCGCCACGTAGCCACGTCGCAGTACAAGTTTTACCTTTTAGCCGCAGCAACTGGCCCCGGCGTCTCGTGCACCGAAAGCGGAGGGCTCGGCAAAGAGACGCTCGCGCGGTTGGCAATGGCATCTATAAAACCAGCCCAAAAACCACCACCTCCACTTCCCCCGGTGCGCAGCGCACACAGCCGCAGCCAAGTCACGCGCCCGACTTCACTCGCTCGCGCACGCACGCACGCACGCACGGAACACACTCGCGCACTCCCACTCCCACTCCACCGCTCCGCTCTCCCTGCCTGGCCCACGGCCGCCGCGCCGCCTGCCTGCATGGGCGACCACCACCACCACCCGCGGGCCCGCCTCGCCGCCGGCGACCTCCGCCCGCCGGAGCCGCCGCTCGACCCGCTCGAGTTCCTCTCCCGCTCCTGGAGCGCCTCCGCCGTCGACGTGCCCCGCCCGCGCCCGCCGTCGCCGGCGCCCCTGCTCGCCGCGCCCATCGCCGAGGACCCCGCCTGCTGCGAGCTCGACGACGGCGTCGCCACGGCCGGCAGCTCCTTCTCCTTCGCCTCCGCGGCCACCTCGCAGTTCATCATGGAGCGGATCCTGGCGCAGTCGGTGAGCCCGCCTCCTTCCGCCTCGGCCCTTCCTTCCTCCCCTGCCCTCTCCTCCCTCTCCGGGGAAAAGAAAAGAGCGTTCTCCGATCGGAGCTGCCAAAACTCACGATCCGTTTCTTTTTTACTAGAACTTCAGTTGGTAACCGGCGAGTTCCGTTTTGTCTGTGGCATGGCAGCGTCTGATTCTGACCTCTCTCTTTTTGTTTTGTTTTGTTTAATAACAGTGCTAAAGCGTGTGCTTTAGTCGTTTTTTATTTGGGATTTGGACGCTCAGCAGCATTCGGCTGAGAATTACTACTACTCTTTGGAGTAGCTGGTAATCCAAACATTTTCTGCGGGCTGGTTACTACTGTGGAGTACGTTCCTCCGATGAGTTCGTGGTTTCCTCCTTATCTCCTGTGATTTCTGTCAGAGGATTCCCGGCGTACGCTCCAGTACGAAATCCAGCCCCTTTGATGGGAATTAATGATGATCCTCTTGACCTTTCTCACCGATCCGATTCCATCTCTCGTCAAATTCAACCTCTATTCTCTTCGTTTTCCCTTTGACCCCATGTTTGGACAAGGAGAAACGGCCAAAGGGGAGATTCTTCTCCTATGAGGCCAATTAGAAGAAAATAGAGGCCCTTTCTAAAATCTTTTTAACAACCCAGCTTAGTGAGTGATCAGGGCAACAATCTACTAGTATCATCAATTTCTCAGTTCTTCCGAGAATTGATTTTTCATTTCTTCTTTCGCAGTAAGCATAGGCAAAAGTAAATAATCTGGTAATACTGTATTACTTCAAATTGATCCGTGGAGGTGAAGCTTGATGCAGTGCGTTACAAATTTGTTGTGCAGGAGGTGGCGCCCCTCACATCCGGACGGCTCTCCCACAGCAGCGGCCCGCTCAACGGCGGCGGCTCCCTCACCGACAGCCCGCCGGTCTCGCCGGAGATTGATGACTCGCAGGTTCGCTTCCTGTCACCTTTGCCTCGCACTCGCGCTACTTTCCAGGCGCCTGTTCTACGTGCTCGTGATTTACTAGTGCAGTGGTACTGCCAGTTCTAGTACTACTTGGCCGCAATTTTTAATGCTGAGCCTTCTTCAGGCTTGCCTCGTGGCTCACTAATTGTGCCAAGTTTCTAGTAGGAGGAGGAGTACCGTCCTCGGATGCTCGTAGGCGTTTTAATAATCAGGTGTAGTAAGTTACAAAGGCCAAGGCGCTAGCGGACGAACTGTGCTGATGTGTGAAGTTATTTAGAGTTTCAGCAAGAAACCAAAAGAGATTGTACGCTAGCAGCCGTGTGCACGACTCATGGTCGTGTGCTTGTTTACCAGGAAATCCTCTTTTCCGCGCTCTACAACTTCAGAAAACCCGAAAAAGTAGGTTAAATCATGAAGCTTTTGCGCAGCTTTCCTTTTACTAGTATAGTTCCATTGTCCTTGCTAGATTATTTGTGCGGGAAAAAAAATATATGTTGACAAAACTTTTCCCTACATATTGTGGCTAAACTATGGTTTGCACACTGTTTTTGTTCAGTTCATGGCAGGATCATGAACTGAAGGCGTAGTATACCGACAGAATTTCTCAGCTAAATATCAAATCACTTTAAAGATCACTAGGATTGTAGACTTTCACACTAGAAATCACAGCTTGGTTGTGGTAGAAGTAGAACAGCTGAGGCCAGAAGCTGTGGGGGCACTGAGAGGCTGCCTGGGACAAAGAGACCAGCGTTGCAGCCTTCCCTGTGCACAAAATTTTCTCTAGAGAGAGACCAAAGAGAAAAATAAAAAAAAAGGAACAGGCCCCGTTGCCTTTCTCTCATTCCGATAAAACACCTGGCCATAGTAACCCTTCTCTTTTTCCCCACATCTTTTGTTTTGCCAAGTCCCTTTCGCTTTCTCTCTCCAGAGCCTGCGATCTCGGCGCCCATGGTGCAATGTTTTGCCGCGGCCATGTCCTTTTCTCCATCGCCCCCGCCGACAACTCCTGTTTTCCAGTTTGAAGCCTGTGCCCCTTCACATGCGGGATCATGTATATCTCCATTTTGGATGGAGCTGCACCAGCACCGGGTGGTTCATGTTTTACCTGTTTGTTTGCGTGTCCCCTCTGCCATGCTGCCCATGAACAAGCACCACATTTTACAGATTCAGGCCTCCTTTGGTTTAGAGGAATCTTGTAGGAATTTCATAGGATAGGATTTCTATAGGAAAAAAAATCCTTTAGAGCCCTTTGGTTTGTAGGAATGGAATCCTATTCCTATGGAGGAATTCATCCTATCCTCCACATTTCATAGAAAAATAAACATTAGCCTAGACTCAATGGAAAAAATCTTATGATGTGAATCAAAGGGCATCTCCTTTCTTATTCCTACTCATAGGATTTGAGATACATGTCATCTTATTTTCTATAACTTTCCTATTCCTACGATTTTCCTACCCTATGAACCAAAGGAGGCCTTACATGGAGTGCAGTATGCTTTGTTTCATGCACACCCATGTTAGTTGTCGCTGTTTCAACACAAAGCTGTACTTAAACGGCGACAACTAATATGGAAGGAACAGAGGGAATAATATACTTGTAATAGAAAACAACTAGCACAGATGTCTATATGTTTTTGTAAGCAGTCTTGGTTGAAAGCATCCTATTTTTTTTAGAAATGTAGGGATACTGTTGCCCATCTGTCAAAAAGAAGTGACCCCTTCCCTCTTTTCTTCCTTGCTTTTGTTCTTCATGCCTTGTTTTCATCTTTCATGTACCTTGTTCTCTTTTCCACTGTAGTACGTAGTTGTTAAGTGTCACTTCACCGGCGTGCTCACAACAGTTATAATTTGCTTTGTTCCTCCCGTCTCCTCCTTGCGTTATTTTTTCGACGTGAAACGTTCTTGTACTGCATCTACATCTACAAATTACTGTTGGGGGCCAACACAGTATGGTGCTAGAATAATGTGCTAGGATATCCAAAGACAGAGAGATGTGTCACACTGGCAGGCCAGCCTATACATTGGTTTGTCTGGCTTGACGAATTATTAGTTTGTAATCTGGAAAGCATCTTTCTTTAAAAAACACATATTCCTGGAACAGTTTATTAGCTCATGATAAAGCAAATCGGAAATGCCTCCAAAGATTCAACTGTTCACCGCTATTTCGGGATTAAGTGCAAAGAAGAAAAAGCCCAGGAATGCCCCACGCTCACATGCCCCCCCAGCCCCAAGAGAGACAAGTCTTAGGAGAGGTCAAGGTCAAAGATCTGATTAGGATAGGCAGGCCGTACACAGACAGGGCCACTCTGGTCCTTCCAGCCGAGCTAATCACAGTTGTTTAGCCCCCCTAAACCTGAAACCTCTTCCTGTCGTGGTAAACATTTTTCTTCTTGCAAGAATGGATTTTTACTGTGTTGCTTGCTTGGTGAGCGTTAATGAAGCCCCCCGATTCCGGGTACCGTCTCAGTCTGGCCTCTGGGCTCTGGTCTGCTGATGCTTGTGCAAGGGAACACTGTTCACGCCCAGTCTGCCGATGTCACTCTCCATGTACCCTGTTTCTCTCTCTGTGGGTAAAAGGTACTCAACTCTAGCAGGCATGCAGTCCTTGCCTTTAGGCTCGGTCTGCTCTGCTCGCTTTCCTGCATCATGACGCTAGGCTCCTGCCTTTTTGGTCCCTAATCGAGTTTTATTCCTCCAGCTTTTCTAATCTGGTGTGTTAGTGATGATGCCTTCTTTTATCTGATCTAGGACCAATGCTGCAGGTTCATTCCACGCCGCCTCATCATTGTGTCCATTTATCCTCTGTGTTTGTACATTGTTTACTGGTGTACATGTAGTATGCGCCAGTATGTGCCACGATTTTGCTCAATTATCACCTTTGCTTATGCCGTACTGTAGTTTAACGTTGTGCATACACAGTGGTCTTTGCTGGCCGACGAGCCTTGAATAATTGTTAGTAGTTCTTTGAGAGAGTTAAGGACCCACCCGGGAAATTTGGGTTCCATTTATGCATGCCCTAGTTGCAACATTTGCTGTAACGATTATTTTTTGTTCACTTGGAGCAAATATTCCTAGCAGTTTAGTGTGTTTGATCTACAGTATTGCAAAACGATCACTGAACCGAAAGAAAAGAGAATTATAAACATCCTTTGGAATGCTCTTTGCTAACTGGACAATCTCTTGTTAAAACTATGATGCAGTACTGCAGGGCAGGCACGCCGAAGCCACAGGCGTACCGAGGTGGCAGCAAGACGGTCGGCCGGTGGCTCAAGGACAGGAAGGAGAAGAAGAAAGAGGAGACGCGAGCGCATAACGCGCAGGTCCATGCCGCTGTTTCGGTCGCGGCGGTGGCCGCTGCGGTTGCCGCCGTTGCTGCTGCCACCGCTGCGGCCTCAAGTTCCGGCAAGGACGATCGCGCAGCCCGCACCGACATGGCCATGGCCTCCGCAGCGACACTCGTGGCCGCGCAATGCGTCGAGGCCGCGGAGTCCTTGGGGGCTGAGCGCGAGCATTTGGAGGCTGTTGTTAGCTCGGCGGTGAACGTCAGGACGCCTGGCGATATCGTCACGGTCACGGCTGCTGCTGCTACTGGTTTGTGATTTATTTTCACCTGATGTGATGATATAGTTGTTATCTTACGCTTGAGTTGGATGATCATTGTTTTATGGTTTGTTGTTTGCAGCATTGAGAGGTGCAGCCACATTGAGGGCGAGGGCTTTGAAGGAGGTGTGGAACATAGCGGCGGTGATCCCGGTCGAGAAGGGGACGATGGGAGGAGGAGGTGCAGGAGGAGGGCACCATCACAAGCAGATTGTGCAAAAGCAGCAGCATCGCAAGCTGGAGAGCAACGGGAGCAGCATCAGCGATCTTTCGCTCGAGGAGGAGAACAACTTCCTGGGCGTGTGCAGCCAAGAACTCCTTGTTCGCGGCACCGAGCTCCTTAAACGCACGCGGAAAGGTGCTGTCTGGTGATACATTTCTGATTCATCGTGTGTTAAAAGTGCAGGGACATGTACTGACGATGATCATTTTATCTGCAGGTGCACTGCACTGGAAGGTCGTATCAGTGTACATCAACCGAATGGGCCTGGTAAATGCTCGATGCACTTGAATTGTATCGAACCTTTTCGGTGGTAATTCTGGACCTTTTTGCTTAGTTATCATCATGGCGTGCTTGCAGGTCTCTCTGAAAATGAAGAGCCGGCATGTTGCAGGGACAATCACCAAGAAGAAGAAAGGTGAGTGGCAGGCCATCATGGCGGCAACGGTAAAATCATCTCATTATCCATCCATGGCTCTGAGGTCTGATCCATCATCCATGTCGCTGCAGGCGTGGTGATAGACGTGTGCAAAGACGTGGCGGCATGGCCTGGCCGGCACCTGCTGGAGGACGGCGAGCACCGGCGCTACTTCGGGCTGAGGACGGCGGACCACCGGGTGATCGAGTTCGAGTGCACCAGCCAGAGGGAGTACGAGCTGTGGACCAAGGGCGTGGCGCGCCTCCTCAGCATCGCCGGCGAGCGGAAGCGTCCCCTGTGAGCGTGAGCGAACTGCCGACGCCGGGCTTTTGGTCGTCCGAACTCTGGAGCCGTCCCATGTGTTTGTTTGCTAGGCTGTAGATGTGTGGCGAGGGCAACAGAGCAGCATGGGCTATGGGGTGTGAGGTGTACCTCTTGTCCTGCAAGAGAGATGGATTATCATGCAGCTAGGGTAGGGCTCCTGCTGCTGTTACTTGTTAGGGCTGGAAGTGAACTGAAGGCTGTGTGTTTATGTGCATGTGGTTGGGGTTGGGGTTTCCATCCCTCATAAGGCAGCTCATGTGTCAAGAAGTGTGGCTGGAGCCAAGTTCTCCCTTTGCTCTGTTTCCTTGTGTTTTCTTTCTCTTCTTGTGTAAGTTCTGCTTCTCACCTGTGGTGTGTGGCGGTGGCTTATACAGAGAGACATCTTCTATCTGGACTGGAGCAGCAGCGGCAGGAGAAGATGATTGCTTTGTTCCATTTAGTTATGGTTGATTTCTGCATGCTTACACTTCTTGCCTGCTCGGTAAAACATGCAAGATACTCCTCTTTTGAACAACATGATTGATCCTTAACAGCGCTCTTAGGGTCTGAAAAGGAGTAGAGTGAGTAGTGTATAATGGTGGTGCGGCTGCGGTTTAGAATCTTTGACCGCGAGCAAAAGCTGGTTTTGTCCCTTGAACATCATCCGCCCCTCTTGCCTAGCTAGCTCTGAGGTCGGGGGCCCTGGTACCCCATCTGCGTACTAAAGCTGTTGCCTCAAGAATTCCCTGGGCCCCTTCCTCCTCTGCTGCTCTCCCAGTTTGCAACATGCCTTGCTTTCATGCTGGAGGCTGCAACTCCCATTATTTCGTTTGGAGGAAGCTGCTACTGCGGTCGATTCAGAGCCACCTTAACGCTGGGTGATAATTTTGTTCAGAGACCCGCCTAGTACTCTGTATTCTTACTCAGTAATTTCTCCGAGTTTGAGACTATAATTATCTTCCTTTACAGGTGAAATCATTGAGAAAACTGGGAATATTCAGAAACATAGTTCATTGCAGCCGCTTAACAACAAACTAAACATCTGAATGGATCAGCTGGGGCACGTGACAAGGGATGCCACGATGTGATTTCTCTTTCCGTTGTCTCGAGATCGGCGAGGTAAAGAGCTTTTCTCTGTGTCCCCGTCTCTCTCGGCTTTGCGGTAGTACGCGGGGACTGCCTGTGCCTGTGCCTGTGCCTGTGCAAGTGCCGTGCCGTATCCAATGCAAGGCGCGGCATTTGGAACCTGGATATACGATGTGATCGGAGGATCGATCGATCCGATGTGGTAAAAGGCGCGGCATCTCTCTACCCCTAGGTCGCCTCCATTGACAGGGAGGGGAAAAGAGGAAGAGCCCAATGATCACCGGCACCTTGAAGAGGGTCCTTGGGTGCCGCGACGAGGCGAGAATCTTTGCCGCTTTGGCCTGATGCAAAGAGGTGAAACCCATCATGTAAAGAAGAGCCTCCTGCTCTGCTGGGGGAGCTGGGCTTCTTGTGATCCAGGAGACCGGAAAGACGGGTGGGAACAGGGTTGCGGTGAGTGAAAGGACGTGTTTGGACTGCTGGTTTTCCTTGTTCGAAATTCAAAAGGGAGGGAGAGACTGGTGGTTCTCCTTGTCGCGTTTTCTTTCTTTTTCGTGTTTGCCGAGGGCATTCTGATCAGGTTTCATATGGGCGATCATTGGTGGGTCTGGGTGTGGTGTGGCTCGATGAAACCAAGGGTGCGGCAGGGAGTCTGAATGTACGACGTAGCATATATGTGAGTGACGGAATGTGGCGATGTGAAGTAAAGCGGCGACGAATAGTAGCATGCGTTTTGCACTCTTTGGCCGAGTACTGCATCTGCATGTTACGACTACGTTCTTCCCCCTTTGCCATCATGCATGCTTCAAACGGGGCCGGTACTTTCTTCTTTGCACAGCTGGCTCGGTACCGAGTATCATTGTGCTGCGCGAGAGAGACTGCTTCTCATAGGCATCGGAAAATGGAAATCCCACCCTTTTCTGTATTTTCAGCTTCAGATTTTAGAAAGGAACTTAAAACGTATTTTGTATTGAATCCCTACGTAAATAAAAATTACAGGCCAAATTTATCTTTGATTGCGTCGAAAATTGATGTTATGTTATAGGCGTGTATGGTTTCTGAAACTGATGGAATCATGTGTGAATATGCCAGTGCTAACGAAGAAGTTCAAGGATGGCTCCGATTGGTTCTTCACAATTGCGCTCCTCCAATCTCCTTCCACTATCGCTCCATCTTAGTGATGATCTTCTCTTGAGATTCAACAAGAGCATTAGCTTCATCTAATTGTCTCAAGAGAGTGACAAAGCGTTTCTTGGTCTCACCTTTGGACTTGACCACGAACTTGTCAAACTCATTCTCGCCTTCCTTTGTGACCTCATCATCTCCCACACAATTCATCAAAGATGAGTTAGTTGTAATGATAGACTTGATGGGAGGGGTTACCTTCGTGGCCTTGTCCATAAGGCACTTGTGGGTGGTGATGATGTTCTCGTTATGGGAGTCAAAGAGAGACACCGATGGAGAGGAAGTGATGGCAATGGCTACAGAGGCCGTTGCAACCGTTTCACCGCTTGTATCTTCATCATCATCAGAGCAGTACTCTTCTTGTACCACTAACACTTTGAGGCTTCTTCCTTGCAAAGTGGTTGTTCTTGCTTGGGTAAGTCTTTGTCCTGGCCTTGCAGATAAACTTGCCAGCATTGCCTCCCCTCTTCTAAGGGCATCTCCAAGGCGGACCCTCAAACCACCCGCAAAATGTCCAGACCGCGTGGTCCTGACACAGTTTGCTATCCAACGCGGGCCTGTATTGGTCCAGACGTACTTTTTTCGGCAAACCCGAGACAACGTGGGGGCGCTTTGGGAGTCTGACGATGAACACGAGGACTTCAACACCCCGGCCCACCCAAACCCTTACCGGACCCCATGCCTCCATCCTCCCTGTTTTCTCTCATTCCTTCTTTTTCTCTTGCCATCGCCACCACTCCACCACCCCGGTCGCCTGGTCGCCACGCCACACCCCTACCGGAACTCTACGTCTCCGTCACCTCCAATGTTCCAGCCGGGCTCCAGCCCGCTTCTCCTCTGTCGCCGTTCAACCCCTCTCCTCCGACCGCCCTGCCAGGCACTGTCCGCTCATGCTATACTCACCGTGCCTGGAAACTCTTTGATGAATTGTCGGGGCTAAAAAAGTTTTCCCTTCTTCTTTCTAGCAATGGATCCCGATTTGTAGTACATATACGAGCACTATGTTGAGTTATCCGACAGCTCGTCCACAGAGGAGGAGTACATGGATGAGACGGCGATGATGCAGGTGGTCCTTGAAGATGCAGAGCATCCGGAGGAGCATGTTCTCAATTTCAAGGGATCGATCAAGGGTCATCGAGTGCTCAACCGTAACAGGGCATGCGACCATTTGACACTGATGGCCGACTACTTGACCCTCGATGCACTCTTTGCTGACCATTTTTGCTGGCATTTTCGGATGCGCAAGAGTGTCTTCGATCATTTGTACCATGGCGCCCGGTTCAATGATGACTACTTGAAACTGCTAGTTATTGACTAGAGCGGGTGAATAGGTGATTTTTATGAAAGTCTACGAAACAGGTAATGTCTCCGAAGACGTGGAAGTTAAACGGTAACTAAACATGATACATCGGAAGGTAAACTACACTAGGCATGCTGGCATAATAACACAACTGAAGTGAGAAGTGAAAGCAGACAACAAACTAGGCGGGTGTGAATGAGAGGAACAGTTAATGTGAAGACAGAGGTACAGTTAGGGGAATGTCTTCACACAATCTTTTCAAACAGAATGAACAATGAAAGGCTTCACGAAACTAAACAGTAAGTAAAGGAGTGAAGTGAAATAGCCAGTTGCTCCACGAATGCAAGTGATTTGTTTGACTAGTTCCAGTTGATGTGACAACTGTATGTCTGGTTAGGGAGGCTGAGATTGAACTCAGAAGACATGGTCTTCACATTATTCCCTTGAGCTACGATCCGCAAATCTCGCCCAATCACTCAGGTAAGTATTCAAGGTATACTTCCAAACCTTCACAGACTTCGTTCACTGGCAATCCACAATGACCATTGGATGCTCAGAACGCGACGCCTAACCATCTGGAAGATCACAGTCTTCAAGTGTAACAAGTCTTCAGTTCACGTAGAACAGAATGTCTTCAGTGATGCTCAATCACTTTAGGGCTCTAGTTGTTTTGGGTTTATCCTCGCAAGGAATCTCTCTCAAAGGCTTCAGAGGTGGGTTGCTCTCAAGCGACAACAGACGTGTAATAACTCAGAGCAGCCACCAACTTATGATGGAGGGGGGTGGGCTATTTATAGCCAGGAGGCAACCCGACATGATATGACCGAACTGACCCTGGTCAGTGGCCAACCGACACATGTCCAACGGCTGGATTTCAAACACACATGACAGCTTGACTTGGGCTCCAAGTAAAGCTGACTCAACCAACTTTGGAAGAGGTTTTCTCTCATTGTCTTCACTCGAAGACATAGGATTTTAGGTTAAGCATCACGTCAGTTTCCGACTCTGTTTACCTAGACCCCACTTAATAGTATGGTGGTTCCTATGACTCAAGAAAGAAGAAAATGAAACTACCAAAAGACTATGTCTTCGTGCTCCAGTGTCTTCAAGCGAATATCTTCGTGTACCATCATTATCTTAAATATCTTCACACATTCTTAGGGGTCATATTTGATGGGTAAACCGAATCTCCAGGGGCTCATACCTGTGTTCTCCTATGAATCTCACAAACACATTAGTCCCTCAACCAAGTTTGTCATCAATACTCCAAAACCAACAAGGGGCCACACTAGATGCACTTCACCGTGGGAACGATTGGCTTCTCTAGTTACCAGAAGTTCACGGCCGCACTCCGGATGCTTGCATATGGCACGACCCCTAGTTCGTGGGACTAGTACCTACGGATGTCTGAGAGCACATGCGGAGATGTCATGGTCAGGTTTGCAAATACCATGGTCGAGGTGTTTGGACCTCAGTACCTGAGAGAACCAATTTTGGGAGACACCAAGAGGCTATCGGTAATCTCAGAAGTAAGAGGGTGGCCAGGTTTGCTTGGATCTCTTGAATGCATGCATTGGAAATGAAAAATGCCCGAAGGCTTTACAAGGGCAATATCAGGGTCATGTTAAGAAGCCCGCCATCATTCTTGAAGCAGTTGCAATACATAATCTTTGTATTTGGCATGCTTTCTTTGGCATGCTCGGGTCTCAAAATGACATCAATGTGTTGTAGCGATTGAAGGAAATATGCCCTAGAGGCAATAATAAAGTTGTTATTTATATTTCCTTATATCATGATAAGTGTCTATTATTCATGCTAGAATTGTATTAACCAGAAACTTGATACATGTGTGGATACATAGACAAAACACAGTGTCCCTAGTAAGCCTCTACTAGACTAGCTCGTTAGTCAAAGATGGTTAAGTTTCCTAACCATAGACATGTGTTCTCATTTGATGAACGGGATCACATCATTAGTAGAGTGATGTGATGGACAAAACCCATCCATTAGCTTGTTTTATTGCTATTGCTTTCTTCATGACTTATACATATTCCTTTGACTATGAGATTATGCAACTCCCGGATAGCGGAGGAACACCTTGTGTGCTATCAAACGTCACAACGTAACTGGGTGATTATAAAGATGCTCTATAGGTATCTCTGAAGGTGTTTGTTGGGTTGGCATAGATCAAGATAAGGATTTGTCACTCCGAGTATCGAAGAGGTATCTCTGGGCCCTCTTGGTAATGCACATCATAATAAGCCTTGCAAGCAATGTGACTAATGAGTTAGTTTCAGGATGATGTGTTACAGAACGAGTAAAGAGACTTACCGGTAACGAGATTGAACTAGGTATGAAGATACCGACGATCGAATCTCGGGCAAGTAACATACCGATGACAAAAGGAATAACGTATGTTGTCATAACGGTTCGACCGATAAAGATCCTCGTAGAATACGTGGGAACCAATATGAGCATCCAGGTTCCGCTATTGGTTGTTGACTGGAGAGGAGTCCCGGTCATGTCTACATAGTTCTCGAACCCATAGGGTCCGCACGCTTAACGCTCGATGACGATTTGTATTATATGAGTTATGAGATTTGGTGACCAATTTTTGTCCGGAGTCCCGGATGAGATCACAGACATGACGAGGAGTCTCGAAATGGTCGAGAGGTAAAGATTGATATATTGGATGATAGTATTCGGACACCGGAAGTGTTCCGGAATGTATCGGGTACATATGGGAGTACCGGGGGGGGGTTACCGGTACCCCCGAGGGGAAGATATGGGCCATATGGGCCTTAGGAGGGAGCACACCAGCCCACATAAGGGTGCCCCCCCCCCCCAAGGAAGGAGGCCGAATTGGATTAGGAGGAGGGGCGGCGCCCCCTCTTTCCTTCTCCCCCCTCTCTTCCCTTCTCCCCCTTCCGGTAAAAGGAAAGGGGGAGGCCGAATTGGACTAGGAACCCAAGTAGGATTCCTCCTACTTGGGCGCGCCTAGGGCTGCCTCTCTCCCCCTCCCTCCTTTATATCGTGGGGGAGGCCAGAACACACATCAAACATTGTTAGCCGTGTGCGGCGCCCCCCTCCACAGTTTACGCCTCCGGTCATATTCACGTAGTGCTTAGGCGAAGCCCTGCACGGATCACTTCACCATCACCATCACCACGCCGTCGTCCTGACGAAACTCTCCCTCGACACTTTGCTGGATCAAGAGTTCGAGGGACGTCATCGATCTGAACTTGTGCAGAACTCGGAGGTGTCGTACATTCGGTGCTTGATCGGTCGGAACGAGAACAAGTTCGACTACATCAACCACGTCAACAAGTCTAGCTTTGTAGATAGTAATACTACTATCAGTGTCCGTCTTTGAAAGCACAAGTGCTCCCTAGGTGGTTTTGGTAATTAATGACAACATATCTCTTGTTGGACTAACACTTTTATCTAGTATGTTTCAGATAAGTTCTACAATGGAGTGGCATGGACTAAAGGATGTGGGAACTCCTTCAAGATGCTAAGGACAAAGGATTGGCTAAAGCTTCAAGCTCAAGACTCTTCATTTTACATTTTAGTGATCCAAGATCACATTGAGTCTATAGGAAAAGCCAATACTATCAAGGAGGGATGAGGTGTTGCTTGATGAGCCTCTTGCTTCAAAGTGCTTAGTGATATGCTCCAAATACCCTCAACTACTTTCCCTCCACCTCCTCTTCATTCGTGGAGAGAGCCATCAGACTGAACCTACACTTCTAGCATCCTATTTCTGAGAGAGAACTACCTACTCATGTGTTGAGGCCAAGATATTCCATTCCTACCATATGAATCTTGATCTCTAGCCTTCCCCAAGTTGCTTTCCACTCAAACCCTCTTTCCACCAGATCCAAATCCTATGAGAGAGAGTTGAGTGTTGGGGATACTATCATTTGAAGCACAAGAGAAAGGAGTTCATCATCAACGCACCATTTGTTACTTCTTGGAGAGTGGTGTCTCCTAGATTGACTAGGTGTCACTTGGGAGCCTCCGACAAGATTGTGGAGTTGAACCAAGGAGTTTGTAAGGGCAAGGAGATCGCCTACTTCGTGAAGATCTACCGCTAGTGAGGCAAGTCCTTCGTGGGCGACGGCCATGGTGGGATAGACAAGGTTGCTTCTTCGTGGACCCTTCGTGGGTGGAGCCCTCCGTGGACTCGCGCAACCGTTACCCTTCATGGGTTGAAGTCTCCATCAACGTGGATGTACGATAGCACCAACTATCGGAACCACGCCAAAAACATCCGTGTCTCCAAATTGCGTTTGAATCCTCCAATCCCTTCCCTTTACATTCTTTCAAGTTGCATGCTTTATTTTCCGCTGCTCATATACTCTTTGCATGCTTGCTTGCTATATGTTGTGAATGTTAAACTTGTGCCTAAACTCCACTCAAACTTTAAAGAAACTTAAAAACTGCAACTTTGGTACTTAGTGTCTAATCACCCCCCCTCTAGACACCTCTTCTCAAGGTCCTACAAGTGGTACAAGAGCATTGGTCTCCATTGCCTTGGTTTAATCACCATTGGAGGAAGATGGATGAGTCTACTTTGGGGAGTCTTAGACATAGAGTGCCTATTCTTGATGGAGAATATTTTCGTGAGTGGAAAAATGAGATGCTTGTTATTTTCAATCAATATCATTTTAACAAGTACATTGCTAGCCCTTGTGCACCTTATGTTGATCCTATGCATCCAACCCATGATGAGTCAATTGACATGGTTAGGAATCTTAGAACTGCCGAACTTATCATTAGAGGATTGCCTAGAAACTTGATTGGATGTTTTCCTACTTTTAAGTGTGCCTACACCATATGGAAATTTCTTGAGGAACGATTTCCAGATTATTCCTTGAAAAATCTAGATGAAATTCTCCATAAGTCTATTGCTTTGAGCAAAATGAATACTAGTGATCCTATGTTTGGTGATCGTCTATTTGAGCTTATAAACCTTATGCGTGCCAAAGGAAATGTTGGTATTATTAGTGACATTATTTCCGAAGCTATAAGAATTCATAGACAAGATTATTGTCAAACTCATTCTAATGAATCACCCTCTCTAGGATTTGATCCACCACATGACGATGTTGAACATGGATACTATGATGAGGATGATGATAGTGACTTGATCTTGATGATGCAATGAGACATTTTGGTCTTATGGCAAATCTTGAGGATATATGTCGGGAGGAAAGGAATGGGTTCTTGATAGTGGATGTACCGATCACATGACCGGAGATAAAGACATGTTTCGTGAGCTTGCTGATAATGATAGTCCTCGAAAGTATGTCACTTTCGGTGACAACTCAAAGGGTAAGGTGGTTGGCCTCGGTAAGGTGGCCATATCACATGATAGCTCCATACAAAATGTTATGCTCGTTGAATCTCTTGGTTACAACTTACTTTCAGTATCTAGGCTTGCTGATTTTAGTTTCAATGTTCTATTTACTGAAGTAGATTGCCAAGTGTTTCGTCGAGATAATCATAAAATGGTCTTTACTGGTGTGCGTAGAGGTGATCTATACATTGTTGATTTCACTAAAAAGGCTCAACCAAAAACTTGCTTCATTGCTAAATCCTCAAAAGGCTGGTTATGGCATAGACGATTAGGTCATGTTGGTATGCGAAACCTTGACAAGCTTATTAAGGGGAATCATATCCTTGGAGTTAATGATGTCATATTTGATAAGGATAGACTTTGCAGTGCTTGTCAAGCAGGTAAACAGGTTGGAGGAAGGCATCCCGTGAAGAACATCATGACCACGAACAGGCCACTCGAGCTACTTCACATGGATCTCTTTGGTCCCAACTCTTACAAGAGTCTCGGTGGAAATTCTTTTGGTCTAGTTATAGTTGATTATTTTTCCAGATTTACATGGGTGTTCTTTCTCGATGATAAATCGCAGGTCCAAAAGATCTTCAAAAACTTCGCTAGGAAGGCCCAAAACCAATTTGAAGTGAAGATCAAGAAGGTTCGCAGCGACAATGGAACAGAGTTCAAGAACGCAAATGTGGACACCTTTCTTGACGAAGAAGGGATTTCACACGAGTTCTCGGCTACGTACACACCTCAACAAAATGGAGTGTTTGAGAGGAAGAACCGGACGCTCATCGAAATGGCAAGAACGATGCTTGATGAATACAAGACGTCGAATCACTTTTGGGCAGAAGCGGTTGAGACAGTTTGTCATGCAACAAATCGCTTGTATCTTCACAAGCTACTCGGCAAGACGGCATA
The DNA here is from genome assembly GCA_021605205.1 of Aegilops longissima. Classification (NCBI taxonomy): domain Eukaryota; kingdom Viridiplantae; phylum Streptophyta; class Magnoliopsida; order Poales; family Poaceae; genus Aegilops; species Aegilops longissima. Next base: position 594,167,218 of record CM038680.1, read on the forward strand.
CGAGCTACTCACCGAGCAATTGCCAATTGATGTAGGAGACAAAGATCCTTCGGAAGCAATCCAAGACTTGTCTATTGGCAAGGTCCGTCCAACGGAGGTGAAGGAGAGTACCTCGTCCGTCCAAGTGGAAGCTTCTACTTCACGACAAGGTGAACCAAGAGTTGATACGGAAGCATCCACAAGTGGGACACACCAAGATGAAGAAAACGAGGAAGTGCATCAAGATGAACTTCAACAACCTCCTTCTCCACCACGACAAGAGAACGACAACGCCAACAATGAAGAGCCCTTCGTGGGTGGAGCCCTCCGTGGACTCGCGCAACCGTTACCCTTCGTGGGTTGAAGTCTCCATCAACGTGGATGTACGATAGCACCACCTATCGGAACCACGCCAAAAACATCCGTGTCTCCAAATTGCGTTTGAATCCTCCAATCCATTCCCTTTACATTCTTGCAAGTTGCATGCTTTATTTTCCGCTGCTCATATACTCTTTTCATGCTTGCTTGCTATATGTTGTGAATGTTAAACTTGTGCCTAAACTCCACTCAAACTTTAAAGAAACTTAAAAACTGCAACTTTGGTACTTAGTGTCTAATGACCCCCCCCTCTAGACACCTCTTCTCAAGGTCCTATAGTCTTCCTCTTGAAGATCCATTTATTTTCTATGGCTTGCCGATCATCGGGCAAGTCAACCAAAGTCCACACTTTGTTCTCATACATGGATCCTATCTCAGATTTCATGGCCTCAAGCCATTTTGCGGAATCTAGGCTCACCATCGCTTCTTCATAGTTCGTAGGTTTGTCATGCTCTAGTAACATAACCTCCAGAACAAGATTATCGTACCACTCTGGTGCGGATCTTACTCTGGTTGACCTACGAGGTTCAATAATAACTTGATCTGAAGTTTCATGATCATCATCATTAGCTTCCTCACTAATTGGTGTAGGTGTCACAGGAACCGGTTTCTGTGATGAACTACTTTCCAATAAGGGAGCAGGTACAGTTACCTCATCAAGTTCTACTTTCCTCCCACTCACTTATTTTGAGAGAAACTCCTTCTCTAGAAAGGATCCATTCTTAGCAACGAATGTCTTGTCTTCGGATCTGTGATAGAAGGTGTACCCAACTGTTTCTTTTGGGTATCCTATGAAGACACATTTCTCTGATTTGGTTTTGAGCTTATCAGGTTGAAGCTTTTTCACATAAGCATCGCAGCCCCAAACTCTAAGAAACGACAACTTTGGTTTCTTGCCAAACCACAGTTCATAAGGCGTCGTCTCAATGGATTTTGATGGTGCCCTATTTAACGTGAATGTGGCCATCTCTAAAGCATAACCCCAAAATGATAGCGGTAAATAGTAAGAGACATCATAGATCGCACCATATCTAGTAAAGTACGATTACGACGTTCGGACACACCATTACACTGTGGTGTCCCGTGTGGCGTGAGTTGCGAAACTATTCCGCATTGTTTCAAATGTAGACCAAACTCGTAACTCAAATATTCTCCTCCACGATCAGATCGTAGAAACTTTATTTTATTGTTACGATGATTTTCAACTTCACTCTGAAATTCTTTGAACTTTTCAAATGTTTCAGACTTATGTTTCATTAAGTAGATATACCCATATCTGCTTAAATCATCTGTGAAGGTGAGAAAATAATGATACCCGCCGCGAGATTCAACATTCATTGGACCACATACATCAGTATGTATGATCTCCAATAAATCAGTTGCTCGCTCCATAGTTCCGGAGACGACGTTTTAGTCATCTTTGCCCATGAGCCTGGTTTCGCAAGTACCAAGTGATTCATAATCAAGTGATTCCAAAAGTCCATCAGTATGGAGTTTCTTCATGCACTTTACACCAATATGACCCAAACGGAAGTGCCACAAATAAGTTGCACTATCATTATCAACTCTGCATCTTTGGCTTCAATATTATGAATATGTGCATCACTACGATCGAGATCCAACAAACCATTTTCATTGGGTGTATGACCATAGAAGGTTTTATTCATGTAAATAGAACAACAATTATTCTCTAACTTAAATGAATAACCGTATTGCAATAAACATGATCAAATCATATTCATGCTCAACGCAAACACCAAATAACATTTATTTAGGTTCAACACTAATCCCGAAAGTATAGGGAGTATGCGATGATGATCATATCAATCTTGAAACTACTTCCAACACACATCGTCACATCACCCTTAACTAGTTTCTGTTCATTCTGCAACTCCCGGTTTGTGTTACTACTCTTAGCAACTTAACCAGTATCAAATACCGAGGGGTTGCTATAAACACTAGTAAAGCACACATCAATAACATGTATATCAAATATACCTTTGTTCACTTTGACATCCTTCTTATCCGCCAACTACTTGGGGTAGTTCCGCTTCCAGTGACCAGTCCCTTTGCAGTAGAAGCACTTAGTTCTCAGGCTTAGGTCCAGACTTGGGCTTCTTCACTTGAGCAGCAACTTGCTTGCCGTTCTTCTTGAAGTTCCCCTTCTTCCCTTTGCCCTTTTTCTTGAAACTAGTGATCTTGTCAACCATCAACACTTGATATTTTTCTTGGATTTCTACCTTCACTGATTTTAGCATCGCGAAGAGCTTGGGAATTGTTTTCATCATCCCTTGCATATTATAGTTCATCACGAAGTTCTAGTAACTTGGTGATAGTGACTAGAGAACTTTGTCAATTACTTTCTTATCTGGAAGATTAACTCCCACTTGATTCAAGCAATTGTAGTACTCAGACAATCTGAGCACATGCTCACTAGTTGAGCTATTCTCCTCCATCTTGTAGGCAAAGTACTATCAGAGGTCTCATACCTCTTGACACGGGCATGAATATGAAATACCAATTTCAACTCTTGGACATCTTATATGCTCCGTGGCGTTCAAAACATTTTTGAATTCCCAGTTCTAAGCCATAAATCATGGTGCACTAAACTATCAAGTAGTCATCATACCGAGCTTTTGTCAAATGTTCATAACGTCTGCATCTGCTCCTGCAATAGGTCTGTCACCTAGCGGTGCATCAAGGACATAATTCTTCTATGCAGCAATGAGGATAATCCTCAGATCACGGATCCAATCCGCATCATTGCTACTAACATCTTTCAACATAGTTTTTCTCTAGTAACATATCAAAATAAACATAGGGAAGCAACAATGCGAGCTATTGATCTACAACATAATTTGCAAAATACTATCAGGACTAAGTTCATGATAAATTAAAGTTCAATTATTCATATTACTTAAGAACTCCCACTTAGATAGACATCCCTCTAATCACCTAAGTGATCACGTGATCCAAATCAACTAAACCATGTCCGATCATCACGTGAGATGGAGTAGTTTTCAACGGTGAACATCACTATGTTGATCATATCTACTATATGATTCACGCTCGACCTTTTGGTCTCCAGTGTTCCGAGGCCATATCTGCATATGCTAGGCTCGTCAAGTTTAACCCGAGTATTCAGCGTGTGTAAAACTGGCTTGCACCCGTTGTAGATGAACATAGATCTTATCACACCCGATCATCACGTGGTGTCTCGGCACAACGAACTTTGACAACGGTGCATACTCAGGGAGAACACTTTTATCTTGAAATTTAGTGAGAGATCATCTTATAATGCTACCGTCAATCAAAGCAAAATAAGATGCATAAAGGATAAACATCACGTGCAATCAATATAAGTGATATGATATGGCCATCATCATCTTGTGCTTGTGATCTCCATCTCCGAAGCACCGTCATGATCACCATCGTCACCGGCGCGACACCTTGATCTCCATCGTAGCATCGTTTTCGTCTCACCAACTATTGCTTCTACGACTATCACTACCGCTTAGTGATAAAGTAAAGCAATTACAGGGTGATTGCATTGCATATAACAAAGCGACAACCATATGGCTCCTGCGAGTTGCCGATAACTCGGTTACAAAACATGATCATCTCATACAATAAAATATAGCATCATGCCTTGACCATATCACATCACAACATGCCCTGCAAAAACAAGTTAGACGTCCTCTACTTTGTTGTTGCAAGTTTTACGTGGCTGCTACGGGCTGAGCAAGAACCGTTCTTACCTACGCATCAAAACCACAACAATAGTTCGTCAAGTTAGTGCTGTTTTAACCTTCTCAAGGATCGGGCGTAGTCACACTCGGTTCAACTAAAGTTGGAGAAACTGACACCCGCCAGCCACCTGTGTGCAAAGCACGTCGGTAGAACCAGTCTCGCGTAAGCGTACACGTAATGTCGGTCCGGGCCGCTTCATCCAACAATACCACCGAACCAAAGTATGACATGCTGGTAAGCAGTATGACTTGTATCGCCCACAACTCACTTGTGTTCTACTCATGCATATAACATCTGCACATAAACCAGGCTCTGATGCTACTGTTGGGGAACGAAGTAATTTCAAAAAAATTCCTAAGCACACACAAGATCATGGTGATGCATAGCAACGAGAGGGGAGAGTGTTGTCCATGTACCCTCGTAGACCGAAAGCGGAAGCGTTAGCACAACGCGGTTGATGTAGTCGTACGTCTTCACGATCCGACCGATCCAAGTACCGAACGTACGGCACCTCCGAGTTCAGCACACGTTCAGCTCGATGACGTCCCGCGAACTCCGATCCAGCAGAGCTTCACAGGAGAGTTCCGTCAACACGACGGCGTGATGGAGGTGATGATGTTGTTACCGATGCAGGGCTTCGCCTAAGCACCGCTACGATATGATCGAGGTGGAATATGGTGGAGGGGGCACTGCACACGGCTAAGAGATCAAGAGATCAATTGTTGTGTCTAGAGGTGCCCCCTGCCCCCGTATATAAAGGAGGGAGGGAGAGACCGGCCCTAGAGGGGGCGCGCCAAGTGTGGGGAGTCCTACTAGGACTCCCAAGTCCTAGTAGGATTCCCCTTTCCTTTACGGAGTAGGAGAGAAGGAAAGAGGCGAGAGGACAAGGAAAGGGGCTGCACCCTTGTCCAATTCGGACCAGAGGGGGGGGGGCGCCTCCTTCCTTTTGGCCTCTCTCCTCTATTCCCGTATGGCCCAATAAGGCCCAATACTTCTCCCGGTGAATTCCCGTAACTCCTCGGTACTCTCAAAAATACCCGAATCACTCGAAACCTTTCCGATGTCCGAATATAGTCATCCAATATATCGATCTTTACGTCTCGACCATTTCGCGACTCCTCGTCATGTCCCCGATCTCATCCGGGACTCCGAACTACCTTCGGTACATCAAAACACATAAACTCATAATACAAATCGTCACCGAACGTTAAGCGTGCGGACCCTACGGGTTCGAGAACTATGTAGACATGACCGAGACACGTCTCCGGTCAATAACCAATAGCGGAACCTGGATGCTCATATTCTCACATATTCGACGAAGATCTTTATCGGTCAAACCGCATAACAACATACGTTGTTCCCTTTGTCATCGGTATGTTACTTACCCAACATTTTATCGTCGGTATCCCAATAACTAGTTCAATCTCGTTACCGGTAAGTCTCTTTACTCGTTGTGTAATGCATCATCCCGCAACTAACTCAATAGTCACATTGCTTGCAAGGCTTATAATGATGTGCATTACCGAGAGGGCCCAGAGATACCTCTCCGACAATCGGAGTGACAAATTCTAATCTCGAAATACGCCAACTCAACAAGTACCTTCGGAGACACCTGTAGGGCACCTTTATAATCACCCAGTTACGTTGTGATGTTTGGTAGCACACAAAGTGTTCCTCCGGTAAACGGGAGTTGCATAATCTCATAGTCATAGGAACATGTATAAGTCATGAAGAAAGCAATAGCAACATACTAAACGATCAAGTGCTAAGCTAACAGAATGGGTCAAGTCAATCACATCATTCTCCTAATGTTGTGATCCCGTTAATCAAATGACAACTCGTGTCTATGGCTAGGAAACTTAACCATCTTTGATTCAACGAGCTAGTCAAGTAGAGTCATACTAGTGACACTCTGTTTGTCTATGTATTCACACATGTACTAAGTATCCTGTTAATACAATTCTAGCATGAATAATAAACATTTATCATGAAATAAGGAAATAAATAATAACTTTATTATTGCCTCTAGGGCATATTTCCTTCATGAGTATGCACCGTTGCGACAGTTCGTCGTGCCGAGACACCACGTGATGATCAGGTGTGATAAGCTCTACGTCACATACAACGGGTGCAAGACAGTTTTGCACATGCGGAATACTCGGGTTAAACTTGACGAGCCTAGCATATACATACATGGCCTCGGAACACTGGAGACCGAATGGTCGAACGTGAATCATATAGTAGATATGATCAACATAGAGATGTTCACCATTGAAAACTACTCCATCTCACGTGATGATCGGACATGGTTTAGTTGATTTGGATCACGTGATCATTTAGATGACTCGAGGGATGTCTATCTAAGTGGGAGCTCTTAAGTAATATGATTAATTGAACTTAATTTATCATGAACGTAGTCCTGATAGTTTTTGCATATCTATGTTGTAGATCAATGGCCCGTGCTACCGTTCCCTTGAATTTTAATGCGTTCCTAGAGAAATCTAAGTTCAAAGATGATGGTAGCAACTACACGGACTGGGTCCGTAACTTGAGGATTATCCTCATTGCTGCAAAGAAGAATTATGTCCTTTATGCACCACTAGGTGAAAGGCCTGCTGTAGGAGCAGATGCTGATGTTATGAACATTTGGCAAGATCGATCTGATGACTACTCGATAGTTCAGTGTGCCATGCTTTACGGCTTAGAATTGGGACTTCAAAGACGTTTTGAACATCATGGAGCATATGAGATGTTCCAGGAGTTGAAGTTAATATTCCAAGTAAATGCCTGAGTTGAGAGATATGAAGTCTCCAACAAGTTCTATAGCTGCAAGATGGAGGAGAACAGTTCTGTCAGTGAACACATACTCAGAATGTCTGGGTATCATAACCACTTGACTCAGATGGGAGTTAATCTTCTAGATGATAGTGTTATTGAAAGAGTTCTTCAATCACTGCCACCAAGCTATAAAGGCTTCATGATGAACTATAATATGCAAGGGATGGAGAAGACTATTCCCGAGCTCTTCACAATGCTCAAAGCTGCGGAGGTAGAAATCAAGAAGGAGCATCAAGTGTTGATGGTTAACAAGACCACTAGTTTCAAGAAAAGGGCAAAGGAAAGAAGGGGAACTTCAAGAAGAATGGCAAGCAAGTTTCCACTCCCGGAAATAAGACCAAGTCTGGACCTAAGCCTGAAACTGAGTGCTTCTACTGCAAAGGGATTGGTCACTAGAAGCAGAACTACCCCAAGTATTTGGCGGATAAGAAGGATGGCAAAGTGAACAAAGGTATATTTGATATACATGTTATTGATGTGACCTTACTAATACTCGTAGTAGTGCCTGGGTATTTGATACCGGTTTGGTTGCTCATATTTGTAACTCGAAACATGGACTATAGATTAAACAAAGATTGGCTGAGGACGAGGTGACGATGGCGTCGGGAATGGTTCCAAGGTCGATGTGATCGCCGTCGGCACGCTACCTCTACATCTACCTTCAGGATTAGTTTTAGACCTGAATAATTGTTATTTGGTGCCAGCATTGAGCATGCACATTATATCTAGATCTTGTTTAATGCGGGACAGTTATTCATTTAAATCAGAGAATAATGGTTGTTCTATTTATATGAGTAATATCTTTTATGGTCATGCACCCTTGAGGAGTGGTCTATTTTTGTTGAATCTCGATCGTGGTGATACACATATTCATAATATTGATGCCAAAAGATGCAAAGTTGATAATGATAGTGCAACATATTTGTGGCACTGCCGTTTAGGTCATATTGGTGTAAAGCGCATGAAGAAACTCCATGCGGATGGACTTTTGGAATCACTTGATTATGAATCATTTGATGCTTGCGAACCATGACTCATGGGCAAGATGACTAAAACTCCGTTCTCCGAAACATTGTAGCGAGCTACTGACTCATTGAAAATAATACATACCGATGTATGCGGTCCAATGAGTGTTGAGGCTCACGGCGGGTATCGTTATTTTCTGACCTTCCCACATGATTTGAGCAGATATGGGTATATCTACTTAATGAAACACAAGTCTGAAACATTTGAAAAGTTCAAAGAATTTCAGAGGAAGTGGAGAATCATCGTAACAAGCAAATAAAGTTCCTACGATCTGATCGCGTAGGCAAATATTTGAGTTACGAGTTTGGCCTTCATTTAAAACAATGTGGAGTAGTTTCACAACTCACGCCACCTGGAACACCATAGCGTAATGGTGTGTCCGAACATCGTAACCGTACTTTATTAGATATGGTGTGATCTACGATGTCTGTTATCGATTTACCACTATCGTTTTGGGGTTATGCATTAGAGACAGCTGCATTCACTTTAAATAGGGCACCATCTAAATCCGTTGAGACGACATCGTATGAACTATGGTTTGGCAAGAAACCTAAGCTGTCGTTTCTTAAAGTTTGGGGTTGCGATGCTTATGTGAAAAAACTTCAGCCTGATAAGCTCGAACCCAAATCAAAGAAGTGCGTCTTCGTAGGATACCCAAAAGAGACTGTTGGGTACACCTTCTATCACAGATCTGAAGGCAAGATCTTTGTTGCTAAGAATGGATCCTTTCTAGAGAAGGAGTTTCTCTCGAAAGAAGTGAGTGGGAGGAAAGTAGAACTTGATGAGGTAATTGTACCTTCTCTCGAATTGGAAAGTAGCTCATCACAGAAAACCATTCCCGTGATGTCTACACCAACTAGTGAAGAAGCTAATGATAGTGATCATGAAACTTTGGATCAAGTTCCTATCGAACCTCGTAGGTCAACCAGAGCACGTTTCGCACCAGAGTGGTACAGTAATCCTTTTCTGGAAGTCATGTTACTAGACCATGACGAACCTACGAATTATGAGGAAGCGATGATGAGCCCAGATTCCACAAAATGGCTTGAGGCCATGAAATCTGAGATGGGATCCATGTATGAGAACAAAGTATGGACTTTGGTTGACTTGCCCGATGATTGGCAAGCCATAGAGAATAAATGGATCTTCAAGAAGAAGATTGACGCTAATGGTAATGTTACTGTCTACAAAGCTCGACTTGTCGCGAAAGGTTCTCGACAAGTTCAAGGAGTTGACTAAGATGAGACCTTCTCACCCGTAGCGATGCTTAAGTCTGTCCGAATCATGTTAGCAATTGCCGCATTTTATGATTATGAAATCTGGCAAATGGACGTCAAAACTGCATTCCTTAATGGATTTCTTAAAGAAGAGTTGTATATGATGCAACCAGAAGGTTTTGTCGATCCTAAAGGTGCTAACAAAGTGTGCAAGCTCCAGCGATCCATTTATGGACTGGTGCAAGCACTCGGAGTTGGAATATACTTTTTGATGAGGTGATCAAGGCATATGGTTTTATACAGACTTTTGGAGAAGCCTGTACTTACAAGAAAGTGAGTCGGAGCTCTGTAGCATTTCTAATATTATATGTGGATGACATATTATTGATTGGAAATGATATAGAATTTCTGGATAGCATAAAAGGATACTTGAATAAAAGTTTTGCAATGAAAGACCTCGGTGAAGCTGCTTATATATTGGGCATCAAGATCTATAGAGATAGATCAAGACACTTAATTGGACTTTCACAAAGCACATACCTTGATAAAGTTTTGAAGTTCGAAATGGATCAGTCAAAGAAAGGTTCTTGCCTGTGTTACAAGGTGTGAAGTTGAGTCAGACTCAATGCCCGACCACTGCAGAAGATAGAGAGAAAATGAAAGTCATTCCCTATGCCTCAGCCATAGGTTCTATCATGTATGCTATGCTGTGTACCTGAACTGATGTGTGCCTTGCTATAAGTCTAGCAGGGAGGTACCAGTAATCCAGGAGTGGATCACTGGACGGCGGCCAAGAACATCCTGAAGTACCTGAAAAGGACTAAGGATCTGTTTCTTGTTTATGAGGTGACAAAGAGCTCATCATAAATGGTTACGTCGATGCTAGCTTTGACACTGATCGGATGACTCTAAGTCACAAACCGGATATGTATTTATATTGAATGGTGGAGCTGTCAGTTTGTGCAGTTCCAAGCAAAGCGTCGTGGCGGGATCTACGTGTAAAGCGGAGTACATAGCTGCTTCGGAAGCAGCAAATGAAGGAGTCTGGATGAAGGAGTTCATATCCGATCTAGGTGTAATACCTAGTGCATTGGGTCCAATGAAAATCTTTTGTGACAATACTGGAGCAATAGCCTTGGCGAAGGAATCCATATTTCACAAAAGAACCAAACACATCAAGAGACGCTTCAACTCCATCCATGATCAAGTCAAGGAGGGAGATATAGATATTTGCAAAATACATACGGATCTGAATGTAGCAGACCCGTTGACAAAACCCCTTCCACGAGCAAAACATGATCAGCACCAAGACTCCATGGGTGTTAGAGTCATTACTTTGTAATCTAGATTATTGACTCTAGTGCAAGTGGGAGACTGAAGTAAATATGCTCTAGAGGCAATAATAAAGTTGTTATTTATATTTCCTTATACCATGATAAATGTCTATTATTCATGCTAGAATTGTATTAACCGAAAACTTGATACATGTGTGGATACATAGACAAAACACAGTGTCCCTAGTAAGCCTCTACTAGACTAGCTCGTTAACCAAAGATGGTTAAGTTTCCTAAACATAGACATGTGTTGTCATTTGATGAAAGGGATCACATCATTAGGAGAATGATGTGATGGACAAGACCCATCCATCAGCTTAGCATAATCATCGTTAAGTTTTATTGCTATTGCTTTCTTCATGACTTATACATATTCCTTTGACTATGAGATTATGCAACTCCCGGATACCGGAGAAAAACATTGTGTGCTATCAAACGTCACAACGTAACTGGGTGATTATAAAGATGCTCTACAGGTATCTCCGAAGGTGTTTGTTGGGTTGGCATAGATCGATATTAGGACACCGTCAACTCTTTAGCATGTCACCGGAAGATTGATATATTGGATGATAGTATTCGGACACCGGAAGGAGTCTCGAAATGGTCGAGAGGTAAAGATTGATATATTGGATGATACTATTCGGACACCGGAAGTGTTCCAGAATGTATCGGGTATATGTCGGAGTACCGGGGGGGGGGGGTTTACGGAACCCCTGAGGGGAAGATATGGGCCATATGGGCCTTAGGAGGGAGCACACCAGCCCACATAGGGGTGGCACACCCCCCAAGGAAGGAGGTCGAATTGGATTAGGAGTAGGGGGCGGCGCCCTCCTTTTTCCTTCTCCCCCCCTCTTCCCTTCCCCCTTCCGGTAAAAGGAAAGGGGGAGGTCGAATTGGACTAGGAGCCCAAGTAGGATTCCTCCTACTTAGGCGCGCCTAGGGCTGCCTCTCTCCCCCTCCCTCCATTATATACGTGGGGAGGGGGCGCCTAGAACACACATCAAACATTGTTAGCCGTGTGCGGCACCCCCCTCCACAGTTTACGCCTCCGGCCATATTCACATAGTGCTTAGGCTAAGCCCTGCACGGATCACTTCACCATCACTGTCACCACGCCGTCGTGCTGATGAAACTCTCCCTCGACACTTTGCTGGATCAAGAGTTTGAGGGACGTCATCGAGCTGAACATGTGCAGAACTCGGAGGGTGTCGTACGTTCGGTGCTTGATCGGTCAGAACAAGAAGAAATTCGACTACATCAACCGCGTTAACAAACGCTTCCGCTTTCGGTCTACGAGGGTACGTGGACACACTCTCCCCTTCTCGTTGCGATGCATCTCCTAGATAGATCTTGCATGAGCATAGGAATTTTTTTGAAATTGCATGCTACGTTCCCCAACAGCGATCACCATTGTTTTTGCGAGGCTGACTAAAGGAAAAGCACGTCCTTGCCACTATACTGTCAATAAACACGAGTACACACATGGGCTATTATCTGGTTGAAGGTATCTATCCTCCGTGGGCTACCTTTGTCGGCACCAGCTCAAACCCAGTTGGCCAAAAAAAGTCTCACTTTGTCCAAAGACATGAAGCAGCTAGAAAGGATGTCGAGAAGGAATTTGGAGTTTTGCAGGCCCGTTTTGCAGTTGTTCATAGACCTGTTGGAGAACGTAGTAATTTCAAAAAAATTCCTACGCACACGCAAGATCATGGTGATGGCATAGCAACGAGAGGGGAGAGTGTATGTCCACGTACCCTCGTAGACCGTAAGCGGAAGCGTTATAACAACGTGGTTGATGTAGTCGTACGTCTTCACGATCCGACCGATCCAAGTACCGAACGCACGGCACCTCCGAGTTCAGCACACATTCAGCTCGATGGCGATCCCCGGCTCCGATCCAGAAAGCGTCGGGATGAGTTCCGTCAAGACGAAGGCGTGGTGACGATGATGATGCTCCACGGCGCAGGGCTTCGCCTAAGCTCGCGACGATATGACTCTACGGCGCAGGCTTCGCCTAAGCTCCATGACGATATGACCGAAGTGGAATATGGTGGAGGGGGCACCGACACGGCTAAGGAACGATCCGTAGATCAACTTGTGTGTCTGGGGTGCCCCCGCCTCCCGTGATATAAAGGAGCAAGGGGGTGCGGCCAGCCCTAGGAGGAGGGCGCGGAGGAGTCCTACTCCCAGGGAGTAGGACTCCCCCCTTCCTAGTTGGATTAGGACTTGGGGGGGGAGAGAGGAAGGCGCCGCCCCTCTCCTTGTCCTATTCGGACTAGGGGGGGGCGCTGCCTGCCCCTGGCCGGCCCTCCTCTTCTCCCTTATGGCCCACAAACATCAGTATGTATGATTTCCAACAAATCAGTTGCTCGCTCCATAGTTCCGGAGAACGGCGTTTTTGTCATCTTGCCTATGAGGCACGGTTCGCAAGTACCAAGTGATTCATAATCAAGTGATTCCAAAAGCCCATCAGTATGGAGTTTCTTCATGCGTTTTACTCCGATATGACCCAAACGGCAGTGCCACAAATAAGTTGCATTATCATTATCAACTCTGCATCTTTTGGTTTCAACACTATGATTATGTGTATTACTACTATCGAGATTCAATAAAAATAGACCACTCTTCAAGGGTGCATGACCATAAAAGATATTATTCATATAAATAGAACAACCATTATTCTCTGACTTAAATGAATAACCGTCTCGCATTAAACAAGATCCAGATATAATGTTCATGCTTAACGCTGGCACCAAATAACAATTATTTAGGTCTAATACTAATCCCGATGGTAGATGTGGAGGTAGCGAGCCGACCGCGATCACATCGACTTTGGAACCATTTCCCACGCGCATCGTCACCTCGTCCTTAGCCAATCTTCGCTTAATCCGTAGTTCCTGTTTCGAGTTGCAAATATTAGCAACAAAACCAGTATCAAATACCCAAGTACTACTGCGAGTGTTAGTAAGGTACACATCAATAACATGTATATCACATATACCTTTGTTCACCTTGCCATCCTTCTTATCCGCCAAATACTTGGGGCAGTTCCGCTTCATGTCGGTCGCTTGCGATAAAACACTCAGTTTCAGGCTTAGGTCCAGACTTGGGTTTCTTCTCTTGAGCAGCAACTTTCTTGCTGTTCCTTTTGAAGTTCCCCTTCTTCTTCCCTTTGCCCTTTTTCTTGAAACTAGTGGTCTTGTTGACCATCAACACTTGATGCTCTTTCTTGATTTCTACCTCCGCGGCTTTTAGCATTGCGAAGAGCTCGAGAATTGTCTTGGTCATCCCTTGCATATTACAGTTCATCACGAAGCTCTTGTAGCTTGGTGGCGTGATTGGAGAATTTCATCAATGACACTATCATCCGGAAGATTAACTCCAGTTGAATCAAGTGATTATTATACCCGGACATTTTGAGTATATGTTCACCGATGAACTATTCTCCTCCATCTTGCAGCTATAGAACTTATTGGAGACTTCATATCTCTCAATCCGGGCATTTGCTTGAAATATTAACATCAACTCTTGGAACATCTCATATGCTCCATGACGTTCAAAACGTCGTTGAAGACCGGTTCTAAGCCGTAAAGCATGGCACATTGAACTATAGAGTAGTCATCACTTTGCTCGCCAGACGTTCACAACTTCGGCGTTGCTCGCAGAAGAGCACGGCACCCAGCGGTGCTTCCGGGGCGTAATTCTTACATGCAGCAATGAGGATAATCCTCAAATTACGGACCCAGTCCGTGTAATTGCTACCATCATCTTTCAACTTTGCTTTCTCAAGGAACGCATTAAAATTCAACGGAACAACAAAGACGAGCCATCTATCTACGAGAAAGATAGACAAGCAAAATACTATCGGTACTAAGTTCATGATAAATTTAAGTTCAATTAATCATATTACTAAAGAACTCCCACTTAGATAGACATCTCTCCAGTTATCTAAGTGATTACGTGATCCAAATCAACTAAACCATGTCCGATCATCACGTGAGATGGAGTAGTTTTAATGGTGAACATCACTATGTTGATCATATCTACTATATGATTCACGTTCGACCTTTCGGTCTCCGTGCTCGAGGCCATATCTGTTATATGCTAGGCTCGTCAAGTTTAACTTTGAGTATTCGCGTGCTTAACTGTTTTGCACCCGTTGTATTTGAGCGTAGAGCCTATCACACCCGATCATCACGTGGTGTCTCAAAGACGAAGAACTTTCATAGCGGTGCATACTCGGGGAGAACACTTCTTGATAATTTTAGTGAGAGATCATCTTATAATGCTGCCGTCAATCAAAGCAAGATAAGATGCATAAAGGATAAACATCACATGCAATCAATATAAGTGATATGATATGGCCATCATCATCTTGTGCTTGTGATCTCCATCTCAAGCACCGTCATGATCACCATTGTCACCGGCGCGACACCTTGATCTCCATCGTAGCATCGTTGTCGTCTCGCCAACTATTGCTTCTACGACTATCGCTCATTGCTTAGTGATAAAGTAAAGCAATTACATGGCTTTTGCATTTCATACAATAAGCGACAACCATATGGCTCTGCCGATTGCCGATAACCGGTTACAAAACATGATCATCTCATACAATAAATATAGCATCACGTCTTGACCATATCACATCACAACATGCCCTGCAAAAACAAGTTAGGCGTCCTCTACTTTGTTGTTGCAAGTTTTACGTGGCTGCTATGGGCTGAGCAAGAACCGTTCTTACCTACGCATCAAAACCACAACGATAGTTTGTCAAGTTGGTGCTGTTTTAACCTTCGCAAGGACGGGCGTAGCCACACTCAGTTCAACTAAAGTGAGAGAAAGCAGACACCGCGGTCACCTTTAAGCAACGAGTGCTCAAGCGGTGAAACCAGTCTCGCGTAAGCGTCACGCGTAATGTCGGTCCGGGCGCTTCATCTCACAATACCGCTGAACCAAAGTATGACATCTTTGGTAAGCAAGATGACTTATATCGCCCACAGCTCACTTGTGTTCTACTCGTGCATATGACATCAATGCATAAAACCAGGCTCGGATGCCCTTTGTTGGAGAACGAGTAATTTCAAAAATTTCCTACGCACACGCAAGATCATGGTGAATGCATAGCAGCGAGAGGGAGAGTGTATGTCCACGCCCTCGTGAGACCGTAAGCGCAAGCGTTATAACAACGCGGTTGATGTAGTCGTGCGTCTTCACGATCCGACCGATCCAAGTACCGAACGCATACGGCACCTCCGAGTTCAGCACACGTTCAGCTCGATGGCGATCCCGGGCTCCGATCCAGAAAGCGTCGGGGATGAGTTCTGTCAAGACGACGACGGCGTGGAGCGATGATGATGCTCCACCGCGCAGGGCTTCGCCTAAGCTCGCGACGATATGACTCTACGGCGCAGGGCTTCGCCTAAGCTCCATGACGATATGACTCTACGGCGCAGGGCTTCGCCTAAGCTCATGACGATATGACCGAAGTGGAATATGGTGGAGGGGGCACCGCACACGGCTAAGGAACGATCCGTAGATCAACTTGTGTGTCTGGGGTGCCCCCCCTCATATATAAAGGAGCAGGGGGTGCGGCCAGCCCTAGGAGGAGGCGGCGGAGGAGTCCTACTCCCATCGGGAGTAGGACTCCCCCCCCCTTTCCTAGTTGGATTAGGACTTGGGGGGAGGGGAGAGAGGAAGGGGGGCGCCGCCCCCCCTCTCCTTGTCCTATTCGGACTAGGGGGGGAGGGGGCGCGCGGCCTGCCCTGGCCGGCCCTCCTCTTCTGTAACATCCCAAATTTTGGAATGTTAATATAATTAATTGAATTTGTTTGTTTGTTTGCTTGAGTGAATTAAACTTGAGTGAAATTTGAACCTTTTCAAAAACTTTTGAAAGAAAGGGAATAAAATGACTTTCCCCTTCTCCGGTAAATTCAAATTCATCCTATTAAAATCAATGAGAGAAGATGACATGAGTTCTTCAACTATAAAGAATTTGAACGGAGTTTTGCAATTTAATTCTTTCAAATATTTGCACTTGCTTCTCTATTTTTCTTCCCCGAGAAATACCCGAAAAATAAATTCTTGCAAGCAAGAAAGAGCGGAGGAAAATGACCCTCCAAAATCAGGGGCATTTTGAAAATATTGAGCCAAGAAAAACCAAAGTTTTTATTTAAAATTATTTGCAAAAAGAAATAAAGCCTTTAGGGATTTTCTGAAAAACATTTTTTAAGTTTTTATTTTGGACGTGGAATAATGCTCATCATCTACATTTTATTTTTCTGATAATTTTAGTATATAAAAACTCTTTATTCGAATTGATTTGATTTCCTTTTATTGTTTTAGTTTCCTAATTTTAAAAATAGGAATGGAATCGTTTTATTAGGAAAACCTGCTGGCCCATTAAGCACTTTCCTATTCTAGCCCAACAAGAGATTATCTCCTTCCTCTGTTTCCTCTCACGTTCTGAAGCTTTCCATGTCCATGGAGACAGAAATCTCCACCTTCCCGATCTCCTCGTCTTTCCATCCCAGCGCCTCCCGAGACCGCCTATAAAACCCCTCCTCTCCTCGTTCCATTTTTCCCATCACCACGCCCCTCCTGCCCGTAGCCTTCTCGCCACCGTCCTCCTTTTCCTGCCTAGAAACACTCACCAGAGCTCTCTGGAACCTCCCCATCGCCCAGCGCCACCTCCCAAGCGCCGACCCCTCCTCCGCCACCCCACCTCGCTTGGCGACCTCACCCCTCGCCGGAGCAGCCCTCCACATCGCCATCTCCTTCCTGCCATCTCTGCCTCACGTACAGGTAACTCCGTTTTCGTTTTCATATTTATTTCCGTAACAGATTTAGTTCCGTTCTTGTTTAACTTATAACTTTTGATCTAGAAGTCCAATGATGCTGATTCTTTTTGCGTTAGATCACAATTTTCTTGTAGTTTCAAAAATATATAATTTATCTATGTTTGGATTTATAAAATTGAGTTAGATCAGATTTGAATTAAAGCTTGTTTTGCTTATTCGGGAGTTTAAAATAGATTTTTATTTGATTCTTTTTCTACTGATCACTAGTGATCATATTTACCAGTGGTAAAAACTTCAAAATTGTTTGAGTACTTTAGCTTATTGTTTCATGTAAAACAAATTCTGTTTTAGTCCTATTGAATTATAGCTACTTCTTTTCTATAGTTGTTTTAAATTATTTTATTTTATATTTCAGAAAGTTTATGTTTGGTTTCTATTAGTTAAACAGTAGGTGTTCAACAAGTTTTTATATTTATTTTTATTTTGTTATCGTGAAATCAATTCAAGTTCGCTAATAACTTGCAATGGATTTCTCTACTGTTTTAACTCCCAATTGAAAATACTTTCAAAATAGCTTTATGAAAAAATACTTTTTTTGTCTTAACTAAATTTATATTTTATTCTCTGTTATTTTAGTGTTTTATTTTCCGTTAGACAAAACTATTTTTGTGAATGTTGTAGAAGAAGACTCCTAGTTTTATTTGAAATTCCTTGGATTCTTATTCGCTCTCTCTTTTGTTTTGATTGTTAGTGTGAGTGCTTATGTGAATGATATGTTTGTTATATAGATTTCATCAGAGAGTGACGAGTAGTCTATCAAGTTATTTCTTGAGAACGATAATTCTTCTTCGTCAACATCACCGAGCAAGTTCACTTTGACCATGCTTTCTTACCTATGTTTTATTGCATTTAGTGGCACCTTTGCAACCACCCCTCAAGTAGTGTTATTGAAATTCTTGTAGTTGAGTAGTATGCATGAGGTAGGAACCCATCACCCTGTTACCAAGCCCGGACGTTATTTTATTCTAATGCTACGCTGTAGTAGGCGGGGTTTGGTATGAGTGTTCGAGTGGTGTGAAGAAGGAGGACTCTCGTCAATGGCGACAACTCCATGATGGAATCTGCAAGGACTGCATCTTCAAGACCTCAAGACTTCAAGACTCGAGACAAGAATTAAATACACACTCTTTGGGTGAAGGGCGGTTGACGGGCACCTGGAGAAACCAGTGGTTGGCGGGATGCATGGAGAAGCGCCATGACATCTTGCGGAAAGCTTCACCCAGACTCAAAGAGGCGGAAGAATACTTCATGCCGGAAGCTTACATGCAACCGCAAGTCATTATGGGCTCTGGCTTGGTTGACCTTAGTTGTGACTCTGGCTGGGGCGGTACTAGCAGATGTAGAACTACGGTGGGATGGGTTGAGTACCGGACGGTGGTCGAGGAACTCTTTGGAAGACCATGTTTCGGTCATCTTGTTCTCAAACACCCTGAAGTGCGAGAACGTAACGAGAGGGATCGAATCTTGCGGGTAAAGTGTACAAACCTCTGCAGAGGGTTATAACCTAATCGATTAGCCGTGTCCCGATTACGGACAATTTGAGCATCTGGACTTGGATCTATCTGGAACTCTCAACACGGATTGATAACTTAATTGTGGGCAACTTATGATGATTTGGGCTATGAGACATCGGTTGGCGGAACCATGTCATGATAGAAAACTCCATAGTACAGACTCATTTATTCCTTGATGTAGGGAAAATAAAATCAGCTTTTACGCAAACAAAACTTAGATCTGAGCCATAAAGCCAAATTGCATATAGTATAGTTTTACCATCTGTTTATTCATGTTGTGATCTTGCGGTACATTCAATGTCTTGACCTACACGGCTGCAACGTATCATGTTGCAGGATTTTCTTCGACAAGTAAGAGTTACGATCAGGTTACGGTCTACACTCAACCCGCCGATGGCGTTGATGGGACTCCACACCCGTTTGATTGTTTCGCTGAGTATTATGAGGTATATATCATTTACGTTATTTATACATGTGATTGCACTTTGATATATACATTGATGTCTTGTGTGCCAAAGATATCTTGATCCGAGGATGGCACAGATACACGAGGCTTGACCGTCGAGGTCGGGTCGCTCTGAGAATGGTATCGAGCACATGTTGGTGTAGAACGTGACCCTAGAAAATGACTTAGTAATATGAAGACCCTAATAGGAATGACCTTTGTTTTGTACTACTCTCGTAACACCTCATTCCTTTTATGAACCTTCCTTATCTCAAACTATAGATGGAGAGCTACATTACGAACAAAGAGAACACTACGAGAAGGTTCTTGGAGGCCCTTCCTTGTGGAGCTAGTCAGGCTGCTGAAGTTACCGATACCTGAGATCAAGGCAACTAAGAAGACGTCCAGATCATGGGGAGTCAAGGCCCAAATTTTTGGTCGTAAAGAAGCCCCCAAGACTGCAGACATCATCTTGAACTATAAATGGTGATCGTGATATGGGCATCAACACTGCCGTCCATGATGCTATTGCACGTTTATGCTATCGTCATCGTGCTGCACTAAACTCACACTTCTTTGGAAAGGTTGGATGGCGAAGTCGATGGAGCAACTATTGCCTTGACGGAAGCGCAAAAGATGAAGTTCTCCCCACTTTTAGTGTACAATCAGGATCTGGAACAATACGTCAAGAATCTTGAGATGGACCTCCTGGAAGCCACATTCGACAATGAAGCACTACGAGAAGAGGTCAAGACTCGTAGACTGAAGGTAAACAAGATGGAGGAGGAGAACTTCGAGATCTCGAGAGTCGTCCAGAACTGAAAAGCAGCAGGACCATGTCTCATGCCAAGGACGTTGAAATCCGTAAGCTCAAGGAACAACTTGGGACATACATGTGGTCGTCACAAGAAACTCCGTGTCGACAGAGAAAATCTAGCGAGAAGAACGGAGGAGATCAAGTCCACAAGAAGAAGCCCCAGTGGGGACAATGACCAAGTTCCTAATAAATTAGCTTAGTAGTATCCCACCATGAGAGAAATAAAGATGAACGCTTCCTCGATTTAAGTATCGACCATACCAACTTATGTGGGTGGCGATCTTGTAGTATTGATTGAATAAATGAATGCTTGGTTGCTATTATTTTTGTGTGTTTATTGAATGGTTGGATAGATGCGATATCGTAGATTTGTATTTATTTCAACCATGAGAGGCGTAAGTTACGGAAGAATGGTAGAAGGCCTTCATATGGGAACATCATCGAATTGGAAAACTCCCGAGCATTGAAGACCGAAGAAATGAGGACTTAGAAACGAAACCATAGTAGAACGGCCCATTACAAGCGATAATTTTGTTGATGAGTGGGTAATTGCTTTCTCTTTCTATCTCAACCAAACCCGGAATCTTGAACCCATGGACAATCTGACACCAAACTTTTACGGAGACAATTGCAATTTCCCCATGGAGATACATTCCTTGTTACGAGCACCCTCCTATCCTACACATGCAGATGACAACCCTTTATGAGTCTTTCCTTAAGGGCCTCAAACGATCATGACCACGACCAAGTGATCATGATTACCGAAGATCTTGAAGGACATGATGAAGCATATTCACCTTGAAGGAGATGCAGTCTACAAAGGCTACCCTTCATGCAAAAGGAGTGGAACTTTGGTATGTGGAGGTACACCTCCACCGTTTGAAAGGAGTTTGCCCAAAGAGGATGGGGCATTACTTTTCATCTCACGTGTGCCACAAGCAACTTTCTTCGACGCTGTTCGTGAAGCAGCCATGGAAGCCATCGCCGATCGGAGAAATACTTGAAGCAAGACTCCGTTATACTCGGGAATACCTAAGCGAAGTGCATGCAGAGATGATGAAGGTGAAGCTCAAGACCACCATGATGAAAAAGAAGATTGAAGATTTCAAGGCTCATGTCGCAAAATTCCGGTGGGATGAAGAATCCTCGAGGAGGATAAATGAATAAAGTTGGAAGTAATGCCGACCATACCAAATCATGTGGGTGGCAGCATTTGTAACAAAGTACTTTTGGAATTTGAATTTACGAAAATGGTTAAGGATGTAATGAAAGATTGATATGAAAATAATGAGATTTTATGGATAAACTTGTGCATTCTTTTGGTCATAGTACTCTGTAAAGCCACAAGATCAATGAAGAAAGAAATGTGTTATTCATGACGGTCCATAGAAGGAAGCTGAACAAAATAAGTTGGAGTTTTGTTTTGATATGATGGTATGAAGAAACAGTACTCTGGATTCAAAGGAGGTGTAACAAGAGAGTTACTCCAAGGATGAGTAAAGCTGCACTAGTGTTGAAGTGGGCCATAACCCACGTGCCGAGGATTTTGAAAGGAACAGATGTAACCTTGATAAAGGAATGAATTTGGAAGAATCGGTGATCCAATCAGCATACGTTTACGTAGGAGATTACGCAAAACCTAAGAGTGGTGAAGTACGATAGATGTTTTGTTTGGCTTGCGAAACCATGGATTTACTCGAACCCAATTCGAGGACAAGAGAAATTCTGCAATCTTTGGTGAGAATGCCCAAGTGTTAGAATACGTGATTCGATATTTACGTATGTGGTAATGGTTCAAAGCACGGATGGATTGGCCCCATACCGGAGACTTCTATCATGAACTATCATATGTTGATGGAAAATCGAGAGCCTTGAAAAACTTAGAAGAGTGTCGACGCGATAAGCCATAAAACCATAAAATGGTAGGACGATGGAACCCCATTACAGCAACCGTTGCCAAAAGTAGGTTATACGGTGAGGTTCAACCTGACCCGTTTTCTGCAGGAGAAAACCATAAATTATAGACCACCATGAGTGTTTCGATAGTTGTTTAGAATGGACACAGACCCATCAGCTAAGAAGATCCGGTCCGGACGAACTTCAACTTTGACGAACCGACCCAAGCTTTTGAGGAAAACTCTATGCTTGACGATGAAGAGCTTTAATGAAGGAGCTATTGTAAGATATGTGAAGAGACATACATTGTCAGCCCTCCGGAGGAAATATCTGAGTTTATTGGAACCATGACCTTGTTTTTAAGTGTGGTAGCACCACGACCTTCGACCAAGACATTTGCTAGAAGACCCCAACCCTAACCTTTTCTTGCTAGCCTCTTCGAATCTCGAGGACGAGATTCATTTTAAGTGTGGTAGGTTTGTAACATCCCAAATTTTGGAATGTTAATATAATTAATTGAATTTGTTTGTTTGTTTGCTTGAGTGAATTAAACTTGAGTGAAATTTGAACCTTTTCAAAAACTTTTGAAAGAGAGGGAATAAAATGACTTTCCCCTTCTCCGGTAAATTCAAATTCATCCTATTAAAATCAATGAGAGAAGATGACATGACTTCTTCAACTATAAAGAATTTGAACGGAGTTTTGCAATTTAATTCTTTCAAATATTTGCACTTGCTTCTCTATTTTTCTTCCCAGAAATACCCGAAAAATAAATTCTTGCAAGCAAGGAAGAGCGGAGGAAAATGACCCTCCAAAATCAGGGGCATTTTTGAAAATATTTGAGCCAAGAAAAACCAAAGTTTTATTTAAAATTATTTGCAAAAAGAAATAAAGCCTTTAGGGATTTTCTGAAAACATTTTTTAAGTTTTATTTTGGCCGTGGAATAATGCTCATCATCTACATTTTATTTTTCGATAATTTTAGTATATAAAACTCTTTATTCGAATTGATTTGATTTCCTTTTTATTGTTTTAGTTTCCTACTTTTAAAAATAGGAATGGAATCTTTTTATTAGGAAAAACCTGCTGGCCCATTAAGCACTTTCCTATTCTAGCCCAACAAGAGATTATCTCCTTCCTCTGTTTCCTCTCACGTTCTGAAGCTTTCCATGTCCATGGAGACAGGAAATCTCCACCTTCCCGATCTCCCTCGTCTTTCCATCCCAGCGCCTCCCGAGACCGCCTATAAAACCCCTCCTCTCCTCATTCCATTTTTCCCATCACCACGCCTCCCTGCCCGTAGCCTTCTCGCCACCGTCCTCCTTTTCCTGCCTAGAACGCTCACCAGAGCTCTCTGGAACCTCCCATCGCCCAGCGCCACCTCCCAAGCGCCGACCCCTCCTCCGCCACCCCACCTCGCTTGGCGACCTCGCCCCGCCGAGCAGCCTCCACATCGCCGCCTCCTTCCTGCCATCTCTGCCTCACGTCATGTAACTCCGTTTTCGTTTTCAGATTTATTTCCGTAACAGATTTAGTTCTGTTCTTGTTTAGCTTATAACTTTTGATCTAGAAGTCCAATGATGCTGATTCTTTTGAGTTAGATCACAATTTTCTTGTAGTTTCCAAAATATATAATTTGTCTATGTTTGGATTTATAAAATTGAGTTAGATCAGATTTGAATTAAAGCTTGTTTTGCTTATTCGGGAGTTTAAAAATAGATTTTTATTTGATTCTTTTTCTACTGATCACTAGTGATCATATTTACCAGTGGTAAAAACTTCAAAATTGTTTGAGTACTTTAGCTTATTGTTTCATGTAAAACAAATTCTGTTTTAGTTCTATTGAATTATAGCTACTTCTTTTCTATAGTTGTTTTTAAATTATTTTATTTTATATTTCAGAAAGTTTATGTTTGGTTTCTATTAGTTAAACAGTAGGTGTTCAACAAGTTTTTATATTTATTTTATTTTGTTATCGTGAAATCAATTCAAGTTCGCTAATAACTTGCAATGGATTTCTCTGTTTTAACTCCCAATTGAAAATACTTTCAAAATAGCTTTATGAAAAAATACTTTATTTTTTTTGTCTTAACTAAATTTATATTTTATTCTCTGTTATTTTAGTGTTTTATTTTCCGTTAGACAAAACTATTTTTGTGAATGTTGTAGAAGAAGACTCCTAGTTTTATTTGAAATTCCTTCGGATTCTTATTCGCTCTCTCTTTTGTTTTGATTGTTAGTGTGAGTGCTTATGTGAATGATATGTTTGTTATATAGATTTCATCGAGAGTGACGAGTAGTCTATCAAGTTATTTCTTGAGAACGATAATTCTTCTTCGTCAACATCACCGAGCAAGTTCACTTTGACCATGCTTTCTTACCTATGTTTTATTGCATTTAGTGGCACCTTTGCAACCACCCTCGGTAGTGTTATTGAAATTCTTGTAGTTGAGTAGTATGCATGAGGTAGGAACCCATCACCCTGTTACCAAGCCCGGACGTTATTTTATTCTAATGCTACGCTGTAGTAGGCGGGGTTTGGTATGAGTGTTCGAGAGTGGTGTGAAGAAGGAGGACTCTACGTCAATGGCGACAACTCCATGATGGAATCTGCAAGGACTGCATCTTCAAGACCTCAAGACTTCAAGACTCGAGACAAGAATTAAATACACACTCTTTGGGTGAAGGGCGGTTGACGGGCACCTGGAGAAACCAGTGGTTGGCGGGATGCATGGAGAAGCGCCATGACATCTTGCGGAAAGCTTCACCCAGACTCAAAGAGGCGGAAGAATACTTCATGCCGGAAGCTTACTGTGCAACCGCAAGTCATTATGGGCTCTGGCTTGGTTGACCTTAGTTGTGACTCTGGCTGGGACGGTACTAGCAGATGTAGAACTACGGTAGGATGGGTTGAGTACCGGACGGTGGTCGGAGGAACTCTTTGGAAGACCATGTTTGGTCATCTTGTTCTCAAACACCACGAAGTGCGAGAACGTAACGAGAGGATCGAATCTTGCGGGTAAAGTGTACAAACCTCTGCAGAGGGTTATAACCTAATCGATTAGCCGTGTCCCGATTACGGACAATTTGAGCACTGGACTTGGATCTATCTCGGAACTCTCAACACCGGATTGATAACTTAATTGTGGGCAACTTATGATGATTTGGGCTATGAGACATCGGTTGGCGGAACCATGTCATGATAGAAAACTCCATAGTACAGACTCATTTATTCCTTGATGTAGGGAAAATAAAATCAGCTTTTACGCAAACAAAACTTAGATACAGAGCCATAAAGCCAAATTGCATATAGTATAGTTTTACCATCTGTTTATTCATGTTGTGATCTTGCCGGTACATTCAATGTACTGACCTACACGGCTGCAACGTATCATGTTGCAGGATTTTCTTCGACAAGTAAGAGTTACGATACAGGGTTACGGTCTACACTCAACCCGCCGATGGCGTTGATGGGACTCCACACCCGTTTGATTGTTTCCGCTGAGTATTATGAGGTATATATCATTTTACGTTATTTATACATGTGATTGCACTTTGATATATACATTGATGTCTTGTGTGTGCAAAGATACTTGATCCGAGGATGGCACAGATACGAGAAGGCCTGACCGTCCGAGGTCGGGTCGCTACATCTTCTCCCTTATGGCCCATTAAGGCCCAACATCCCCGGAGGGTTCCGGTAACCCGTTTTTCGTAATAAAATCGATTTCACCCGGAACTATTCAAGTCCAAACATAGGCTTCAATATATCAATCTTTATGTCTCGACCATTTCGAGACTCCTCGTCATGTCCGTGATCACATCCGGGACTCCGAACAAACTTCGGTACATCAAAACTTATAAACTCATAATAAACTGTCATCGTAACGTTAAGCGTGCGGACCCTACGGGTTCGAGAACTATGTAGACATGACCTAGAACTGTTCTCGGTCAATAACCAATAGCGGAACCTGGATGCCCATATTGGTTCCTACATATTCTTCGAAGATCTTTATCGGTCAAACCGCATAACGACATACGTTGTTCCCTTTGTCATCGGTATGTTACTTACCCGAGATTCGATCGTCGGTATCCAATACCTAGTTCAATCTCATTACCGGCAAGTCTCTTTACTCGTTCCGTAATACATCATCTCACAATTAACTTATTAGTTGCAATGCTTGCAAGGCTTATGTGATGTGTATTACCGAGAAGGCCTAGAGATACCTCTCCGACAATCGGAGTGACAAAACCTAATCTCGAAATCGCCAACCCAACATGTACCTTTGGAGACACTGTAGTACTCCTTTATAATCACCCGATTACGTTGTGACGTTTGGTAGCATCAAAGTGTTCCTCCGGTAAATGGGAGTTGCATAATCTCATAGTTACAGGAACATGTATAGGTCATGAAGAAAGCAATAGCAATATACTAAGCGATCAAGTGCTAAGCTAACGGAATGGGTCATGTCAATCACATCATTCTCCTAATGATGTGATCCCATTAATCAAATAACAACACATGTCTATGGTCAGGAAACATAACCATCTTTGATTAATGAGCTAGTCAAGTAGAGGCATACTAGTGACTGTATGTTTGTCTATGTATTCACACATGTATTATGTTTCCGGTTAATACAATTCTAGCATGTATAATAAACATTTATCATGATACGAGGAAATAAATAATAACTTTATTATTGCCTCTAGGGCATATTTCCTTCAAGACCTACTAAACAATGGGATCCAGAGACCTTGTAGGAGGTGATTACATATTGTGTGGTCATGCACAACATGATCGTCGAGGAGGAGGGTGAGGATGTTGTCGCAGCTCTAGAATTTGAGAACATGGGTGATCCTATCAAACTTCCAGACCAGAATCTGGCCACATTTGAAGAGTTTATTCAAATGCATCAACAAATTCGGTGTCGGCCAACTCATGAGAAGGTGAAGGAAGATCTGATTGAGCATCAATGGGTGGTTAAAGGGGACAACAATGTTGGAACGTAATATTTGAACCTTTTTAAATTTGAACTACTTCTTCATGCGGCTATTTGAACATATGTACTCTATGTATGCGGCTATTTGAATGCCCGAACTCTTTGTATGCGACTATTTGAACGTGCGGACTCTAAAATAATGAGGGAGGCCAGATGTACGTGGGCAGGGTTGGATGGCGACCTCCCGCATCCGTGTCCGCGGACCGGTCCCCCCTGTTTGTGGACGGACGTGGGAAGAAATTTGTGGGTCGCCATTGGAGGTGCCCTAGTTGTGCCAAGTCCTCATCCGTTGACCCTTTGGCTTGAAATTACTTGAGTTGTCCCTTGAGTCGTTGGACTTGAAGTTCCTTTTGTTGCCCGAAAATTGTCTTGACGCAAGAGCCATGTGCTCATGGTAAGCATATTGGGTATCTTCAGGGCAACACTTCTCTTCCCCTTCTTCTTCTTGGACCACTTTGGCCTTGAATGCAGGGTTGGTCTTCTTCACCCCACGATCCTGAACAAGAGCATTGTCGGTGGTCTTGGTCAATATACTCATGGCAATTAAAATTTCAACACATCACTGGAGGACATGGATTGGAAGTCCGGTCATTGGCGAATCATGCAAGACATATTATTGTTGAAAGGCATGATAGTTTTGAGAAAGTTGTGCTTGACTCACTTGTCATCCATGTCCTTGCTTCCATGATCCCTTAGAGAGACCTCAAGAGGCATCAACATCCTATAAAGATTTTGGGGATCTCCATCTTCGTTCATGACAAACTCATTGGCGTCATCAAGAATGACTTCAAATTCAGAGTGTTGAAAGCTCAAGCTTCCTTTGTACAATGCGCTGATGTGACCCCATGCGTTCTTTGCATTCACAAAAGTGCGGATGTGTGGAAGCTCCTCGGTTGGTGCTACCTGTTGAACACTGCGTTGGATTTCCCCGAAGAGGAGAGGATGCTGCAGCAAAGTAGCGTAAGTATTTCCCTCGGTTTTTGAGAACCAAGGTATCAATCCAGTAGGAGGCCACGCACAAGTCCCTCGTACCTACACAAAACAATAGCTCCTCGCAACCAACGCGATTAGGGGTTGTCAATCCCTTCACGGTCACTTACGTGAGTGAGATCTGATAGAGATGATAAATAATATTTTTGGTATTTTTGGTATATAGATGCAAAGTGAAAAGTAAAAGGCAAAGTAAAAACAAAGCAAGTATTAAAGTGATGGAGATTGATATGATGAGAATAGACCCGGGGGCCATAGGTTTCACTAGTGGCTTCTCTCAAGAGCATAGATATTCTACGGTGGGTGAACAAATTACTGTTGAGCAATTGACAGAATTGAGCATAGTTATGAGTATATCTAGGTATGATCATGTATATAGGCATCACGTCCGAGACAAGTAGAACGAAACGATTCTACATCTACTACTATTACTCCACTCATCGACCGCTATCCAGCATGCATCTAGAGTATT
Source organism: Aegilops longissima (assembly GCA_021605205.1). NCBI lineage: Eukaryota > Viridiplantae > Streptophyta > Magnoliopsida > Poales > Poaceae > Aegilops > Aegilops longissima. Next base: position 594,195,731 of record CM038680.1, read on the forward strand.
AAGTTAAAAACAGAGTAACGCCTTAAGCAAGATGACATGATGTAGAGGGATAAATTCATGCAATATGATAAAAACCCCCATCTTGTTATCCTCGATGGCAACAATACAATACGTGCCTTGCAACCCTTTCTGTCACTGGGTAAGGACACCGCTAGATTGAACCCAAACCTAAGCACTTCTCCTATTGCAAAAAATACCAATCTAGTTGGCCAAACCTAACGGATAATTCGAAGAGACTTGCAAAGATAACTCAATCATACATAAAAGAATTCAGAGAAGATTCAAATATTATTCATAGATAAGCCGGATCATAAACCCACAATTCATCGGTCTCAACAAACACACCGCAAAAAGAAGATTACATCGAATAGATCTCCACGAGAGAGGGGGAGAACATTGTATTGAGATCCAAAAAGAGAGAAGAAGCCATCTAACTACTAGCTATGGACCCGAAGGTATGAAGTAAACTACTCACACTTCATCGGAGGGGCTATGGTGTTGATGTAGAAGCCCTCCGTGGTGGATGCCCCCTCCGGCGGAGCTCCAGAACAGGCCCCAAGATGGGATCTCGTGGATACAGGAAGTTGCGGCGGTGGAATTAGGTTTTTGGCTCCTGTTATGATCGTTTGGGGGTACGTAGGTATATATAGGAGGAAGGAGTACGTCGGTGGAGCAACAGGGGGGCCACGAGGCAGGGGCGCGCCCTAGGGGGGGCGCGCCCCCCACCCTCGTGACCGCCTCTTCGTGCCTTGGCGTAGGGTCCAAGTCTCTGGATCACGTTCGGTGAGAAAATCACGTTTCCGAAGGTTTCATTCCGTTTGGACTCCGTTTGATATTCCGTTTCTTCGAAACACTGAAATAGGCAAAACACAACAATTCTGGGTTGGGCATCCGGTTAATAGGCTAGTCCCAAAAATAATATAGAAGTGGAAAATAAAGCCCAATATAGTCCAAAACAGTAGATAAAGTAGCATGGAGCAATCAAAAATTATAGATACGTTGGAGACGTATCAGGCATCCCCAAGCTTAATTCCTGCTCGTCCTCGAGTAGGTAAATGATAAAAAAAGAATTTTTGATGCGGATTGATACTTTAGCATAATTTCAATGTAAATCTTCTTAATTGTGGTATGAATATTCAGATCCGAAAGATTCAAGACAAAAGTTCATATTGACATAAAAATAATAATACTTCAATCATACTAACTAAGCAATTATGTCTTCTCAAAATAACATGGCCAAAGAAAGTTATCCCTACAAAATCATATAGTCTAGTTATGCTCCATCTTCCCCACACAAAATATTTAAATCATGCACAACCCCGATGACAAGCCAAGCAATTGTTTCATACTTTAACATTTTCAAAACTTTTTCAATCTTCACGCAATACATGAGCGTGAGCCATGGATATAGCACTATATGTGGAATAGGATGGTGGTTGTGGAGAAGACAAAAAGAGGGAAGATAGTCTCACATCAACTAGGCGTATCAACGGGCTATGGAGATGCCCATCAATAGATATCAATGTGAGTGAGTAGGGATTGCCATGCAACGGATGCACTAGAGCTATAAGCATATGAAAGCTCAACAAATGAAACTAAGTGGGTGTGCATCCAACTCGCTTGCTCACGAAGACCTAGGGCATTTTGAGGAAGCCATCATTGGAATATACAAGCCAAGTTCTATAATGAAAAATTCCCACTAGTATATGGAAGTGACAAAATGAGAGACTCTCTATCATGAAGATCTTGGTGCTACTTTGAAGCACAAGTGTGGTAAAAGGATAGTAACATTGTCCCTTCTCTCTTTTTCTCTCATATATATATTTTTTGGGGCCTTTTCTCTTTTTTTGGCCTCTTTTTTTTCTTCATTTTTTTATTTTTTTATTTTTCGTCCGGAGTCTCATCCCGACTTGTGGGGGAATCATAGTCTCCATCATCCTTTCCTCACTGGGACAATGCTCTAATAATGATGATCATCACACTTTTATTTTTCTTACAACACAACAATTACAACTCGATACTTAGAACAAAGTATGACTCTATATGAATGCCTCCGGCGGTGTACCGGGATATGCAATGAAACATGAGTGACATGTATGAAAGAATTATGAAAGGTGGCTTTGCCACAAATACAATGTCAACTACATGATCATGCTAGCAATATGACAATGATGGAGCGTGTCATAATAAACGGAATGGTGAAAGTTGCATGGCAACATATCTCGGAATGGCTATGGAAATGCCATAATAGGTAGGTATGGTGGCTGTTTTGAGGAAGATATATGGTGGGTGTATGATACCGGCGAAAAGTGCGCGGTATTAGAGAGGCTAGCAATGGTGGAAGGATGGGAAAAAGTGCGTATAATCCATGGACTCAACATTAATCATAAAGAACTCATATACTTATTGCAAAAATCTAGAAGTTATCAAAGCAAAGTATTACGCGCATGCTCCTAGGGGGATAAATTGGTAGGAAAAGACCATCGCTCGTCCCCGACCGCCACTCATAAGGAAGACAATCAATAAATAAATCATGCTCCGAGTTCATCACATAACGGTTCACCATACGTGCATGCTACGAGAATCACAAACTTCAACACAAGTATTCTTTAAATTCACAACTACTCAACTAGCATGACTCTAATATCATCATCTTCATATCTCAAAACAATTATCAAGCATCAAACTTTTCTTAGTATTCAACGCACTCAAAAGAAAGTTTCACATATCTTGAATACCAAGTATATTATCATTTAGCAAATTATCATGCTATTAACGACTCTCAAAATAATCTAAGTGAAGCATCAGAGATCAATAGTTTCTTTAAAACAAATCCACCACCGCGCTCTAAAAGATCTAAGTGAAGCACTAGAGCAAAAATTATCACGCTTAAAAGATATAAGTGAAGCTCTATGAGCAAAACTATCAAGCTCAAAAGATATAAGTGAAGCACATAGAGTATTCTATCAAATTCCAATTCATCTATGGCTCTCTCAAAAGGTGTGTACAACAAGGATGATTGTGGTAAACTAACAAGCAAAGACGCAAAAAATACAAGACGCTCCAAGCAAAACACATATCATGTGGTGAATAAATATATAGCCCCAAGTAAATTACCGATGGAAGTAGACGAAAGAGGGGATGCCTTCCGGGGCATCCCCAAGCTTTGACTTTTTGGTGTCCTTGGATTATCTTGGGGGTGCCATGGACATCCCCAAGCTTAAGCTCTTGCCACTCCTTGTTCCATAATCCATCAAAAGAATTTACCCAAAACTTGAAAACTTCACAATACAAAACTCAATAGAAATCTCGTGAGCTCCGTTAGAGAAAGAAAACAAAAGACTACTTTAAGGTACTCTAATTAACTCATTCTTTATTCATATTGGTGTTAAACCTACTGTATTCAAACTTCTCTATGGATCATAAACTATTTTACTAGCCATAGATTCATCAAAATAAGCAAACAACACACGCAAAACAGAATCTGTCAAAAACAGAACAGTCTGTAGTAATCTGTAACTAACGCAAACTTCTGGAACTCAAAAAAATCTACCAAAATTAGAAGAGCTAGAAAATTTGTTTATTGATTAGAAGCAATTGGAATCAGTATTTTATCACGTTCTGGTGATTTTTAATAATTCGGGCACTGAGCGCAAAGTTTCTGGAAATTACAGCAAGATCATATAACTATCATCCAAGAAGATCCAATAGGTTTAACTTGGAACAAACACTAATTAAAACATAAAACCACATCTAAACAGAGGCTAGATGGAATATTTATTACTAAGCATCAAGGAAAAATATTGGATTGTCTCCCAACAAGCGCTTTTCTTTAAAGCCTTTTTAGCTAGGCATTGACATTTCAATGATTCTCACAAGAAAGACAAGAATTGAGGCACAAAGAGAGCACCATAAAACATGTGACAAACACACTTAAGTCTAACATACTTCCTATGCATAGGCATATTATAGGCATACAAATTATCGTAGCAAGCAAAAACTAGCATATGCAAGGAAGCGGAAAGGAAGAATAGCAATCTCAACATAATGAGAGGTAATTTAGTAACATGAAAATTTCTATAACCATATTTTCGTCTCTCATAATAATTACATGTAGGATAATAGGCAAATTCAAAAAAATAGCTATCACAAAGTATATTCTCAACACGATCCACATGCATGCAAAGTTGATACTCTTCCAAAATAGTGGGATTATCATTAACTAAAGTCATGACCTTTCCAAACCCACTTTTATCAAAAACTTCATAAGATTGAACATTCTCCAAATATGTGGGATCTAAAGTTGACACTCTTCCGAACCCACTTTCAATATTGTTACAAACAATATTATCAATCTATATTCATCATGGGGCTTAAATAAATTTTCAAGATCATAAGAAGAATCACCCCAATCATGATCATTGCAACAAGTAGTAGACATAGCAAAACTAGCACCCCCAAGCTTAGGGTTTTGCATCTTATTAGCACAATTGACATCAAAAGAATTTATAATAAAATCATTGCAATCATGCTTTTTATTCAAAGATCTATCGTGAGTCACTTCACGGATTTCAGGCAAAACCTTATAAAGATAATCTAGTGCACCCAAATCACTAGGAATTGGTTCATCATAATTGGATCTCTTAAAAAGATTGGCAAGCGGATGAGGATCCATAGATATTGGCTTCTTTGTTTAGGAATAAATACTCAACTATTTCAACCAAACGAGCAAACGAGCCAAGTAAGACATCAAGGCAAAGCGAAAAGAGAGGCGAATAAAGCGGCAAGGGTGAAGTGGGGAGAGGAAAAGCGAGAGGCAAATGGCAAATAATGTAATCACGAGAGATAGGGATTGTGATGGGTACTTGGTATGGTGCTTGACTTGCTCTTGCGTGAGCCTCCACAGCAACGGCGCAGAAATTCTTCTTGCTACCTCTTGAGCACTGCGTTGGATTTCCCCGAAGAGGAGAGGATGATGCAGCAAAGTAGCGTAAGTATTTCCCTCAATTTTTGAGAACCAAGGTATCAATCCAGTAGGAGGCCACGCAAAAGTCCCTCGTACCTACACAAAACGATAGCTCCTCGCAACCAACGCGATTAGGGGTTGTCAATCCCTTCACGGTCACTTACGAGAGTGAGATCTGATAGAGATGATAAATAATATTTTTTGTATTTTTGGTATATAGATGCAAAGTGAAAAGTAAAAGGCAAAGTAAAAACAAAGCAAGTATTAAAGTGATGGAGATTGATATGATGAGAATAGACCCGGGGGCCATAGGTTTCACTAGTGGCTTCTCTCAAGAGCATAGATATTCTACGGTGGGTGAACAAATTACTGTTGAGCAATTGACAGAATTGAGCATAGTTATGAGTATATCTAGGTATGATCATGTATATAGGCATCACGTCTGAGACAAGTAGAACGAAACGATTCTGCATCTACTACTATTACTCCACTCATCGACCGCTATCCAGCATGCATCTAGAGTATTAAGTTAAAAACAGAGTAACGCCTTAAGCAAAATGATATGATGTAGAGGGATAAATTCATGCAATATGATAAAAACCCCATCTTGTTATCCTCGATGGCAACAATACAATACGTGCCTTGCAACCCTTTCTGTCACTGGGTAAGGACACCGCAAGATTGAACCCAAACCTAAGCACTTCTCCTATTGCAAAAACTACCAATCTAGTTGGCCAAACCAAACGGATAATTTGAAGAGACTTGCAAAGATAACTCAATCATACATAAAAGAATTCAGAGAAGATTCAAATATTATTCATAGATAAGCCGGATCATAAACCACAATTCATCGGTCTCAACAAACACACCGCAAAAAGAAGATTACATCGAATAGATCTCCACGAGAGAGGGGGAGAACATTGTATTGAGATCCTAAAAGAGAGAAGAAGCCATCTAGCTACTAGCTATGGACCCGAAGGTCTGAAGTAAACTACTCACACTTCATCGGAGGGGCTATGGTGTTGATGTAGAAGCCCTCTGTGGTGGATGCCCCCTCCGTGAAGCTCCTAACAGGCCCCAAGATGGGATCTCGTGGATCAGGAAGTTGCTGCGGTGGAATTAGGTTTTGGCTCATGTTACGATCGTTTGGGGGTGCGTGAGGTATATATATAGGAGGAAGGAGTGCGTCGGTGGAGCAGCAGGGGGGCCACGAGGGGGGGCGTGCCCCACCCTCGTGACCGCCTCTTCGTGCCTTGGCGTGGGTCCAAGTCTCCTAGATCACGTTCGGTGAGAAAATCACGTTTCGAAGGTTTCATTCCGTTTGGACTCCATTTGATATCCGTTTCTTGAAACACTTTGAAATAGGCAAAAAACAGCAATTACAGGCTGGGCCTCCGGTTAATAGGTTAGTCCAAAAAATAATATAAAAGTGGAAAATAAAGCCCAATATAGTCCAAAACAGTAGATAAAGTAGCATGGAGCAATCAAAAATTATAGATCTGTTGGAGACGTATCAGTTGGCAAGGATTCTTGAAGAATGAACCAGGAGAATGCATTGAGTTGCTTGTCCACTTCTTCTCTTGGGGACATGTTTTTTGGATCAAACGGATGATAGCCTTCTTCATTGATCCTCCAAAGTTGACTCAAAGAGTTGTTAATATGAGACTTAATTCAAAAACCCAATTAGCAAAGTTAGTCAAATCAAGTTTCGGAGGAGGGCCAAGATATGAGATATGAGGTGAGGGAACCAAGCCACCATAGACAGGTGGTGGAGTCACCTTAGCTTGTACTATTGACCCATTTTTCTCTTGGGTAGGATTAGGATCCATGCCACTGCTAGTCGTCTCCTTGGAGGAGTTGACATATGTTTCCAAGGAGGTACTATCAACTACCTGCTCAGGAATGGTTGTGGCGGTAGGCGAGCCTAGAAGGAATCTATCCAACATGCCTTGTACCTTGTCCACCATCGTTGATTTAAGTGTTTCCATAGCAACATTAAAATCACCTTTGGTCATCGTGACAATATCCACCATGGGGCTACAACATGCTCATCTCCCAGATCATCGCCGTCCACACTATTTAGTTGGTAAAGCCCTTAATAAAGAGACGAGACTGTGATACCAATTGAAAGGATCAGTAGGGGCAACAACAATTTTTAAAATCTTTTGCAAATTTAGGCTTAACAATAAAATAACTTGACTAGGTATGTAGTTAGGTGGACAACCTATATGACAAGCTCAACAACAAGTGCAAGCTAAAAGAGTAAAAACAATATAACAAGCTTGCACATGAAAGCAAAGGATAGAAGTAACCGCCAATGGAGACGATGGTTTGTTGTCGGAGTTCTCCTTTGGGGGAGGTACTCTACGATGGACGGGTGTGGAGGCACGATGCACCCCAAATGCCATAGTGGCCCACCATATTCTCCTCATGCCCTCGCACGATGCAAGGTGACATGAATCCACTAGCAGTGCCCATGAAGACAACAATCGAAACCTTTACAAGCAAGTTTGGGGCTCTCTTCACAACTTAATTGGAGGCTCAACATCACCACGAAGCTTCACCACAATGGTATGTACCACCTGGATGACCTCTACTGTCTAGGGTTCCCAAACACCCAAGACTAACAAGAGCCTCAATTGAATGTTGGGGGAGTCAAATTTCCTTTGGTGGAAGTGTAGATCTAGGTCTCCTCCCTAAATCCTAGAAAATCAACAAGTTTAGTTGGCTAGAGAAGGATTTTGGGCAAAATAAAGTTTAGGGCATTAATGGAGAACAGAGGGGGGGGGGGGGTAGAGGTGGGTGGAAGCAGGAACCCTCCTTAAATAGTGTGTGGTGTGATTACTTATCCTACTTCCTAGTCTAAAACTCTCATGTAAAAAACTTAATATATTCATGTGGGAGTCTCCCCCCCGTTGACAATTTCAAAATAAAATAAAATAACCATTTGTGCAGAAAATACATGGGAGTGGTACAACCACTCTAGTATGTCAAAATGGGGAAACTATGGCTAGGGCAGTACAATCGCCTTGACTACCGGTTGAATCGGTTATTGCTCCAATAACCTAAACTATCGCACGGCTACCGCCCTTGTTCCGCACCCAACCCCGAGGGAAATCACCCCTTGGGCGGTTGTTGGGGCAGTACTTGGGCCGATACAACCTTTGCCTGCGTATATGGGTGTACGTGGTTTCCAGGGTGGTACAACCACCTGGTCGCCCGATTGTACCGGTTATTGCTTGAATAACCATCGCCCAACGACTTTCGATGCACCGATGCCGGGCCCGGGGGAATCACCCCTCGGGCAGTGGTTGGACCGGAGCTTGGTCTGATAGGATCGCTCACAGAAAGAGCGGTATAGTTGCACTAAGCAGCAGTACACCCACGTGGTTATGCAAGTCAGTGACTGCTCCAGAGATGAGCGGTACAACCACGTGCACCAGCGGTACAACCGCTTGGTTATTTTCTTGCTTAGGTTAAAATAGGAGTCTCTCCTCGAAAACGGATAGGAAGGTATAGTGGGTGAAATATAAATTTTGTGTATGCGATTTGATTCCACCAGTACCTTTCGATGCAGACTCCCTCTTAATAGTAGAAAGTTCCTACAGCCAAAGAACTAGAAGCGTCGAAAATGTCGTGTTTGATCTTTTTTTTTCCTTCCAAAGGTGTACCTAACCATTTTGTGTCATACAAATATGGTCTGTGTAGATCAAACACATGGTTAGTCCATAAATTGTGTTGTCATCAATACCAAAATAATTAAGGTGGGAAATGTCCTTTCAGTGGGCTGGGTAGATTGAGAGTAGAAAGAGATAAGTGAGAGACATGGGCTATGGGGATACGTGGCGCAACTGACAATGGGCCTCCTAGAACCGTTTGAACCCCACTTTAGCTCCCACATGGGACCCCTCAAAAAAAAAAAAAAAGCTCCCACATGGGATTTTAAACGTCTAGACTGGTCCACAGACATTTGACGATTAGTATTAGAAGCCTAAAAGTTTGAACCCCACTATAACTCCCAAATAGAATTTTAAACGTCCGGACCGGTCCACGGACATTTTAAAATTAGTATTAGAAGCCTAAAAATGTGTGGAAAATATAGCCTAGATGTATAGGGAAGTTTTGGTGACCAACTATGAAGATGCCTTAACTTTGATAAGGGATATCGATCGTTTGGTTCGGCTTCACATGGTTCATATATTTGGAAGTTTTTGTTGGCCTTGTTTTGGATCGAACTCTCTTGAGTTTATCTTTACGAGAACTACAGAGAGCACAAATGTTATGTATCCCTCTGTGTGCAATAGGGTAGCGATCGCTAACAATGCACCAGTGTTGGGCTGGCCCATCCAGGCGAAGTAAACGCGGGAGAATATAAGATGATTTTTTTGAACCTACCGCCTGGTTTTGTGAAGGTTTTTTCTTTTTTTCCTCGTTTTCCCGGTTTTATTTCATTTTTTTTCCTTTTTGATTTTCATTTTTCTTTTGACATTCCTAATTTTTTTTCCTAATTCATGATCATTTTTCAAATGTTTTTGAACATTTAAAATTTTAGAACATATTTTACTAAAAGAATATTTTGTGAGTTCAGATCATTTTTAAATTTCATTAACATTATTCTGAATTACGAACATTGTTTTTGAATTTAGTAACATTTTCTAAATTTTAACATTATTTTAATTAATGAATATTTTAAAATTCACACACAATTTAAAAATCATGATATTTTTTGAAATCTTGAATTTTTTCCCATCCTAGAACATTGTTCCAAATTGTGAAAATTTTGTGAGTTCACGAACATTTTTTGAGTACATGAACTCTTCTTCCAATTCAATATTTTTATTCAAATTCATGAATTTTTTGAATTCAAAATATTATTCAAACCCATCAATATTTCTAAATCCCGGAACGTTTTCCAAATTCATGACTTTATTTATAATATAATACAACTTAATGGAATATAAAAGTGCAAAATTGAATTGCATTTTTATTTAAAATTAACGAATTAAAAGAGAGGTAGCAAAGGAAACAAAAGAAAAACAAATTAACGAATCTTGGTAGCGATATAACGTGCCAATGGCCGACCCACCCCACGCAGAGGAGATGCTCGCCAGCGAAGCGGCGACGTGAACCATGCGGGTGCGAAAAAGCTTTATCTCGTCTACTGCAAGATGTAAGTTAGCCTTGCCTCAAGAGTTTCCTTATTGGGCTGGTCAAGTCACATTGTTTTGGGAAGGTTCTATGGACTAGTATGAACCGGTTATAGAATCATCCGCGTGGTTATTTGTTCTTTTGTGTTTTTCTAGTGGTTTTCAACGCCTTTTTTTTTCTTCTGTTTGTTCTTTCTTCTGGTTTTCTTTTGGTTTTGTTCGTTTTTTTCTTGTAGTTATTTTTTTAAAAGTTTTTTGCACAGATCCCTCCTTTTTTCAGTATGCACTGTACATTTTTAGTATACACGTATTTTTTAATACACATTGAACATTCATTAAATGCACAATGTATATATTTTTAAGTACTTATTTTGAACAAATTTTGAAAGCATGTTAAACATTTTCAAATAAGTTAAACACTAAGCACCTTTATTTCAAACTACACAATTTTTTACATTGTATAAACATAGTTTTATCATGAACATTTTTATGAAAAGCATGAATATTTTCATGAAAATGTCATGTACATTTTTTGAATGGTACTCCTCCGTAAACTAATATAAGAGTGTTTAGATCACTACTTTAGTGATCTAAACGCTCTTATATTAGTTTACAGAGGAGTACTTGAGATTTTCTATAGTACATGAACTTTTTTGTTTTACATTTTATAGTTTTTAAAATGTCATGTACATGTTCTTGAAACACGTGAACTTTTCTTTAAAGTTCACGTACTATTTTTATGAACTATACATACCATTTGTTTTTGAATTAGGGAACTTTTTTTTACATTGTATAAACATTTCTTTAAAATGTCGCAAGTATTTTTTTCGAAGTGTGTGAAATTATTAAATGTCACGACTAATTTTGTCAAATGTTGTCAACATTCTTTTACACTGGATGAACATTTTTTAAAATGTATTTTTTTTCGTATTTTAACATTTGAGCAAAATATTTATCCATTTCAGAAATATAAATAAAAGTAATGAAACCATTAAAATAAAAAGGAGTCCCCCCCTCCCTCCATCGATGGATCAGCCTTAGGCTTTGTTCGGTTAATCCTCTCCCCAAGAGGATTGGAGGGGATTGGCAAGGATTGGTTCATATTTTGACTTAGAAGAGGTTTAAATCCTCCTCATACCCCTTCAATCCACTCGGATTTACACGCAACCGAACAAGGCCTTAGGGGGCTGGAAGGGGTGCCTGAGGCGAGGACATCTTTCGCCTCGCTATAAGCGCAACAAAACCCCTCCGGGTTGCTCGATTCTGTGTATTTTTAAGGGCGGATCCTATTTGGCGCTTAAGCACCCGTTCGCTAATGCGCGCCTGAAGGGCGCGGCAAGTTGGGCTCGGCGCATCTTCCATTTTCTGTTGTATAAATGTGCAGGTCCCCCGCAAAAAAAATGTGCAGGCGTGCAACCGTTGGTATGCAAAGCAGTGACCTCCCTTCGATGCAAAAAAAGAAGAAGCAGTGACCTCCCTTTATTCGTTCACTGCACTGACCACCCCACCGGCCTCACCTAACGTGCTCAATTATATATTCTTCACTGTTTTATCTCTTTTTCTTTTTTCCTTTATCTTTTTTGTTTTTCTTGTGGTCCAGTTTTTTCTTCTTATTCTTTTTTCTTTTTGCTAAATTGAGCGTATGTATTTCAAAATTGATGAACCAGTTTTCAAAATCAAAGAACTTTTTTTCAAAATTGATGGACTTTTTCTAATTCGATGATTTTTTTTCAAATTTGATGAAATTTTTCCAAAAGTTGATTACCTTTTTTCAGTTTTGTGAACTTTTTTCAAATTAATGAACTTTCTCAAATTGGTGAAATTTTGAAAAATTGATTAACTCTTTTCAGTTTTGTGAATTCTTTTCAAAATTAATGAACTTTTTTCAAATTGTTGAACTTTTTCAAAATTTTCACGAACATTTTTTATTTTTTAGTGAATTTTTTAAAATTGATGAACTTTTTTCAAAATCACTGAAATTTTCTTGAATATGGCAATAAAAATTCCATGTTCATGAACTTTTTTCTGAAATCTCTGAAGTTTCAATTTTTTTAAATAAAATCATGTATGAGCGGCTATGATAGTTTTAAAGCGTTAGCGCTGCATTCTGTCACTTTCAACGACACGCTCTAGTGGTTAGGCAAACACTTGCGGGCAGTATAGGGTGCGAGTTTGAGTCATTGCAAGGTCGTAATTTTTTGGATTTTTTCGCTCCTTTTATTACCATTTTGTGCGGTGCTCGCTCGTGGACCGGTCCACTTGGCGCTGTAGGTAGAGCCGCTTCTGCTTCAGCGTCGACTAGGAGCTCCCAGGAGACAGGCCCATTGCTACCAGTGCATTAGAGATGGGCCTGTACTAAAAGACCAAGAAAGTTGTCTTCTCTATTTTTTACCAAGACAACTAGAAATACTCCGTCCGTTTTTCTAAATATAAGTTTTTTCACGGATGTCAATAAGAGTACATATGAATGTATATAGACATATTTAAAGAATATATTCACTTATTTTGCTTCGTATGTAGTTCATATTGGGACCTCTAAAAACATCTACAACCGGGCGCCCTATATCCTTCTTATACGCCCGGGCAGGCCGTTCGGTCACTGACCGGTCATAAAATACCGACCCAGCCGAAGCTCTCAAACGAGCCTCAAACGCCCGGACTGACCGGCACCCCTCATATCCGTCTCAAATGTAGGGCGGATATGAGGCGGTCCGGGCACGCCCGGGTGCGCCCGCCACATCAGCCCGACCCACCGTTGACCCACCCCGACCCCACAAAACCCGCCGTCCGACAGAAACTCTAGCTCGCTCCACTCCGCTCCCCTCCCCTTCCCAACGGTCCCATTTCCCCAATCTGCCAAATCCCTAGAGCCGGCGAGCATGTCCAACACCGATGGCAGCTCCAGAGACGAGGAGGAGGCGGCATCAGATCGCGCCGAAAGGCCATGGGTCTATCTGGCGGCAGCTCGGGTCCGTCGGCGCGCCTGTCATTTCATCGCGCGCCGCCGGCCGATGGCGGCGACCCTTCCCACCTCAAGCAGCGGATCTGCGAGGCCTACCAAATCTGCTCCTCCCGCCCGATGGCCTCCTTCACCTCCGGCCGCTGCTCCGCGCGGGCATCGCTGGGTTCTAGTGCCCGCTCAGTCGACGCCGCGGATGCGTACTCCGGAGCCGGAGGCACGAGCTGCCCGCCACGAGAGGTAGAGGGCTAGGGTGATGGCGGGCGGGTTCGACGGGTCTGCGCAGGCCGCCCGCCGCCGCTGGGTGCCCGACGAGGAGGACTGTCTCTTCGAGTGGGCGTGTCGCCGGTCAATGACTGAGGCGGAGACGAAGGCCCGATGGCTCCGGAGGCTCAACGCCAAGCAGCTCCGGCTCGACATTGAGCAATCCGAGCAGGAGGCGTCGGAGGCAGCGAGGGAGGCGGCGAGGGTGGCCAAGCTCAGGCGCCAGCAAGACCGCGTCGTTCGGCGCTTGCAAGGCTTCATCGTCATCTCCGATTCCTCCTCCTCCGACGTGCACCCACCTCCTGCCACGGACTCCTATAGCTGCGCCGGCGACCTGAAGGGCAAAGGGCCGGCGAGAAGTGGTGAAGATCCATCTTTATTTCAAGTTTTTAGTTGTAGTTTGAACTTGTCCGCCGTATTATGTGTATTATGTGAACTTGGCTATCTTTGATCCGGCTGTGATCTTTTGATGAACTGACTGTGCATTTGTATGTCCGCTCATGATCAACATAGTTTTTATTAATGTTGTATGGTTTAGTATGAAAATAGGGGACGAGATATGAGATACGTGGGTGTGGAGACGCGGATATAAGGAGTGCTCGGTCAGTGCCCACGGACGGGCGCGTCCGCGGATGTTTGAGGGATTTGTTGAGTCCGGCCAAAGATGCTCTAAAATGACTTATATTTGGGAACGGAGGAAGGGAGTACAAGTTTTCAGCCGTAGTTCAGCATAGGATGTTAGGCAGGATCTTGGTTGAGAACAACGAAGGTATGTATAAATGATAAGTTTCAGGGTTACTTGAAACATTTTACCACAGCCGGGGGCTCGTCTGCCGCGCAGACACTCCCGTGATTACGATCAAGTCGGCTGAACAGCGGACCCGACAAGGACACCAATCATCATATCACAGAGACGCAGAAAGAAAACCACTGATTGCCTGTGTATGTTATTGTATCCAGGGTCCATTTTGGCATCATGTGTCAAACCTCTTCTTTAGGAGAAGAAACGTCATAGTGGGAACCAGCTGATTTGTCAGAATGCTCCAGTATAATAAACGAAAGTGTTGTTTGTTATACATGGATGCTAGCAGTAGCTCCTAGCGCCTCACCATGCACATGGCGTCACAACTTTTGCTCAAGCATCGCTCTCATTATCGACATTCGGCACCTACGGATGGAGTAAAATCTCTCAGTTGGAGTTTAACGTACTTACTTGATAGCTTCGCTTCTAAATGAATAAAGATCACTGATTTTAGCTCGTTACACTTAGAGCTAACAATTTTCACAAGTACTAAGTAATATAAGTGTCTAAAACGTCTTATATTAGTTTACAAAGGGGTACCTCGTTAAGTTCGTTAGTACATCACAATAGTTATGTTATCTTAGAGTATCTCTAATGCCGACTCGCAAATTTACTTCAGCATCACAGATAAGGGACCAGCCCGCGGATATTGATAATAAAGGCGCCATCCAACGTTATTCTGCATATGTTCGTCAGTAAACAGCAATTTGAAATTCAAATAAAGTCCAACCCATACGCGCGCCGGATCATATGAGCACCGGATCACAACAACACCGGATCACATGCCCGATTACACCCCAAAAAGAAGCAAGCATGCTTTAGTTTTTACATGCCCGATCACAAAAGAATACCAGTCTAGCAGTTCATGCAGAAAACTAGATTTTCTGCCCTGCCGGACCGGCAGTTTGAGCTTCCACGCTCAAGGTGCCGTCGTCGCCGTGTGGACAGCCTTCACTTCCTCCTCCTCTGTCGCCTCCATCTCCTCCTTGTCAACCGCCTCCAAGTCATCTTTCTCCCGCTCCAGCATCTTGTAGAGGACGACTTGCACAATTATTCTTGCGACTGCATCCAAAGCACCCAAATTCAAGGTCAACATTTTGGCGTCCTCCGCATCGGCTGCTATCTGCCATGGCGCCGTTTGTACGGTGGGCGACACCGTCGGCGCACTACGACCGCCACGACCTCCACCTCATCTGCAACCAGCATGCCTGCCGGCACATCTGCCACCAGCAGGCCCTCCATCGGCGGCCCGCTTCTTGAGCATCTCCTTCTTTTCGGCTTTCGCTTTGACGCGGCAATTTTGTCGTGTCTCCGAGTTGATCTTCCGGAGACCGTGATGCTCGGATCCTCCAGCACCTCCACCACGTCCTCCATCTCCGCCAAGCTATCCTCTGGTTTCAGGCGGCGATGGGAGGGAAGAAGAGAGTGGGAGAAAAAGGCGGGAATGGGGTGAAGAGTGGCGGGATAGAAGAGAAGAGTGGGAATTTTGCCGCAGAAACAGGGCGATTATCTACAAAAGCGCGGGCTCCGCCTGCCTTTTGGGTGGGCCAGTGGTGTTAGAGTCCTACGTGTCTGTTGTCCGGACTCCCGCAACCCCCCCCCCCCCCCCACTTTTGGTTCCAGTTTTCCAAAAAAGTGGTCCGGACCGATACAGGCCCGCGTTAGATGGCACAACATGTTCGGACCGCGCGGACCGGATGTATGCAGGCGGTTTGAGGGCCGACCTTGGAGATGCCCTTAAGTGACAACATTCCATGGCATCTCAACTCATCTATTCAATTTAATTAACCTAACCCAGCCCATAGGAGGCAACAATTAGAGCACCTCTTCACGTGCGCATCATCTGCCATCGTAGATATCACACCGGCAGGCGTGTTCCATAGGCCACAACACCTCACAAATGAAGCAAAGGTGGTAATACCTGTTAACGAGCACACACGAGCTTAATGAGCTTCAGACAAACATAACTAAGTAAGTATGTTTAAACTTGTTAAGCTAAAAGAAATTAATGGGCCGAGTGCTACCAAGCATGAACATGACGTACCAAGCAGCTTGTTAATCCATTCCTACAATTAGTCTTACATGTTAAGAAAATGGGAACCGCCAAGGATCAGACTGATGTTCCATTGCTTTCCATCAGACCACTCTTGGATCGTGCAATTGATTTTCTCTCGATAGTTGAGGGGCTAGGAATCGTGGGTTGGGTACTTAGTACTTTCATCAACTATGGTCATGTTTTATATCATGTACGGGAGAACCATGGAAGCTTCCAAATTTATAGGGAGCTGATTTTCATTATCTAGGGTATAAATCCCATAAATCATGTCTTGTTTCTGTTAGAAATAAATGGGCCTGACACTGTGTGTACATGCGACATACAAGATTTCTGAGGAAGATCAGAGAAAGTTCCAAGCAGCCGTGGGATGCATTCTGGGTGTTCTTACTTACCGTCTGTGTGATGTGTACATGCACATACAAGATGGAAAGGCATTGTGGGATACACTAAATGCTAAATTCGGTGCAACAGATGCGCACGGTGACCTGTACATCATGGACAGTTTCCACAACTACAAGATGGTGAATAACCATTCTGTAGTTGAACAAGCTCATGAGATACAATGCATATTGAAGGAACTGGAACTCCTTAAGTGCGTTCCACCCTATAAATTTGTGGCTGGGTGCATGATTGCAAAGTGGCTGTCTTCCTGGAGGAATTTCACCACAACTCTGAAACAAAAAAGACAGGAGATATCAGTTGAAAATCTGTTTGCATCTGTTGATGTTGACAAGACAGCTTGGGCTAATGATACTACTGAGAAATAAGGTGAGGTTCATCCTACTGTCAATATGGTGCAGAGGTACTCACAAAACAAGAACAAAGGGAAGAACAAACCAATTTTCAACAAGCCTACCAAGACTACTACCTTCAAGAAGAAGTTTAACAAGGCTGAGTTAGAGTGCCACGCGTGTGGGATGCCTGGATACTTTTCCAAGCAATGCCCAGAACGTACAAACCATAGAGGGAAAACGAGCTCCAAGACTATCAACATGGTGACCGCTAGCAATACTGATGGGTATGGTAATTTACCTATTGTTCTTTTAGTATTTCAATGATCTTCGTGGTGGATTGATTCGGGTACTAACGTTCATGTGTGTGCTGGCATCTCTTTGCTCACTTCTTATCAGGTCACAAGGGATTCTTCCGTCCTAATGGGGAATGGGTCACATGCTTCTGTTCATGGCATTGGCATGATGGATCTAAAGTTTACTTTGGGAAAGATTGTGCAGCTAAGGAACGTGCATCATGTCTCTACTATGAACAAGAATCTAGTTAGCGGCTCCCTTCTATGTCGAGATGGGTTTAAGGTAGTTTTAGGGTCAAATAAAGTAATCGTGTCGAGATTTGGACAATTTATAGGCAAAAGGTATGAGTGAGGAGGCTTGTTCCGCTTTTCCCTTTCAGTTTTTTGCAATAAGTTAGTAAACCAAAATTTTACAGTATTAATGATGATGCAAGTGTTTGGCACTCTCAGTTATGTCATATTAATTTTGGTTCAATGTCTCTGCTATCCAGTATGAGTTTAATTCCAAATTTCACTATTGCGAAAGGTTCTAAGTGCCATAGTTGTGTGCAGTCAAAGCAACCTCGAAAGCCTCACATGGCTGCCGAGGAGAGAAACTTGGCACCTCTAGAACTCATACATTCTGATCTATGTGAGATGAATTGTGTGTTGGCGAAAGGTGGAAAGAGATATTTCATGACGTTGATTGATGATGTGACTAGATTTTGCTATGTTTATTTGTTGCAAACTAAATATGAAGCTTTAGAATACTTTAAAATCTAAAGCTGAAGTTGAAAATCAACTAGAGAGAAAGATCAAGCGTCTTATGTCGGATCATGGTGGAGAGTATTTCCCCAAAGTATTTGATGAATTTAGTGAGGAACACAGTATTTTTCATGAGAGGACGCCTTCCTATTCACCCTAATTTAATAGGGTTGCCGAGAGGGAAAAAAGCATGCTGAATGACCTGGTGAATGCCATGTTAGACACTACTGGTTTATCTAAGGCATGGTGGGGGGATGCTATATTAACTTCGTGTCATGTCCTGAATAAAGCTCCTAACAAGAATAAAGAGAAAACCCCTTATGATGAGTGGGTTGGGAGAAAATCATCACTTTCTTATTTGCACACTTGGTGATGCTTGGCAAAGGTCAATATTCCTATAATCCTATTCCTAAGAAATGCAAACTGAAACCAAAGAAAGTGGATTGTGTCTTTCTAGGTTATGCTCAGCGGAGCATTGCTTATAGATTTTTAGTGGTTAAATCTGAGGTACCTGATATGCATATTGATATTATATCCCCCTCCACCACCTGCTCACAAAAACCCAAACGAAGCACTTCCGTCTGGTCAAAGCCTTTGACCGCTACCTCCTGACTAGCGGAGCCGTGTGATATCCTGACAGGTGGGGTCGGTCTACTCTCTCTCTCACCATAGTGTTGACGCAGTAGAATCCTGACATGTGGGGTCGAGGCACCTTATGCCATGTGGGGTTGTGCGATACCTTGATTGGTGGGTCAGGCCACTCTCTCTCCCCATAGTGCTGATGTGGGATATCCTGACATGTGGGGCCGGGGCAACTTATGATAAGTGGGGCCGCTGCAACTAGAAAATAGCTCTCGTGTGACGTATTTCAGGCATATTGGAAGCATTGCAACAATTGTTCATATTTCATGCGTATTGGAAATAGAACAATATCATTCGCAACAATTGTTTGTATTTCACGCGTATCGAAGCCAAGCAGGACACGCAACTTATCCACCTCAGCATGGGACCCATAGCTTGTCCACTGAGCGCGGGACCCACCACATATCCACCTCGGATCGGGACCCAGCACCACCAGCGTGCCCAACCAAATCTATGCATATGAAAAAAGTGTCCATTCCAAGCGCCCACTCTCCGACCCACATCCACTTTCGCCCCACGGCCACCGGCGCTTGCCCCTCTTCTGCCGCTGCCAGGTGGGCCACTCACATCAGCTCCTTCTCCAAGCTACAGAGCACCCCACCGATCCAACCAATTGTCATCAGTGGCGACGGACCTCAAACATCGATCTTTTTGCATCAGTGTCATCCCTGGATCGGTAATGCTGACACACACAGTACTTGAAGGATTTATAACAGAGTAGCAATCGCACACTTATTACATCGAATGTCTCAAAAGAGAACCTATTACAATAAATATGGCTTAAGGCCATCTAAAAATGATAACAGCGGAAGGCTTGGAAGATAAAGTGAGTCCATCAACTCCAACGGCATCACTGAGTGAAAGATCACGACCCTAAGGCACCTTACTGTAAATTCGAAAAGTGCGCAACATGAAGCGTTGCAGCCAAACGGGTCAACACATGGAATATGCTGGCAATGTAACACATAGAGAGAGTAATGAACAGAATAATGCTATCACTACATGCATATATGGCTCGTGGAAAGCTCTATTGTTGCAGTTTTGCATAAAGCCAATTTTTCCCTACAACAAAGGAATACATTTTATTTATTTAACTATCATGGTGGTTGATAAACATTGATAAGGTTCACCCAACTCAATCCCAATTAAGCATCATCATTAAACCCAATCAAATTGTATTAAGAGTGATGAGATCCACACGATAATCCAAGTACTAGATACTCAAAACGTCCATAGCCGGGGACACGGCTAACCATGATTAGTTTGTACACTCTGCAGAGGTTTGCACACTTTTCCCCACAAAACTCGATCTCCTCCGTTGGATTTCTTGCACTACATGATGTTTGAGAAACGGATGACCGATACACAGTCTTTCAGAAGCGTTAGCACCTTACGATGGGTAGACAGTTACACCTACTTTCCCCTACATCTGCTAGTCTACCACTGTAAGAGTTCACACAACTTAATCAACTATGCTAGAGCCCATAATAGCTTGTGGCTGCACACGGAAGTTTCTAGCATGAATAATCTTATGATCCCTTTGAGCCTGGGTGGCAGTCCATAGGAGAATCACGGTACCCCGGGATTTCCAAAAATACAGGCAATCACTGGGTTCCCCAGGTGCCTCAATCCACCCAGATGTGTATTAAAGTAGCCACCTTAAGTTAACCATTAATAAACAATCTCACATCTTTCATGGAATACACTCAAACCCAATCCACATCTACAAGCATAGCATAGCAATATAAGCAACGTAGAAGTAACTCCCAAGGGTTTGATAATAACACAGGTAATAGGTTATACCTCATCTACTTCCCAAACCCACATGTTAAGAGATCCTACTCATGCAATGTTTGAGGGGTTGAAACTAATGCAATAAAACTGGGTAGTAAAGAGGTATGATCAAAGTGTTACTTGCCTTGCTGATGATCCGTGAAACCTAAAGACTCCTAGTAGCACGCTTCGCACTCCGGGTACTCTATCGCAAACAAACAAGCATACAATAAGCACTCAACAACAAGCACAGGTAAAACTCAAATAAGAGATCTAACCAGAAAGTTCGACTTAAGAACTCCGGTTTGCAAAAAGAATCAATCCAACGAAACAACGAAACTCAAACTGCGAAAGAAACAAGCTTCGTATACTAATCTGGACTTAAGTCAAATTTTACAGTAGCAAAAACTTGTTTAAGTTGGTTAAACAGAAAGAGGGTTTTGAGACGAAACTCTAGGCGTTTGAATCACCTGATTCCGATAAACGAGCGAAAAGAAAAACTAAAACGAAAATCAGGGCAGAAATCGCGATAAAAAATAATCGCAGAAAACCCTGGAAAAAGAAAAACAGACGAAAAGGCTAATGAACGGACGTTCGCTGTCTGCGGCTAAATGGTGAACAGCGTTTGTTAAAACGAACGAACGAGCGGACACTTGCTAAATAAATAAACCAAAAAAAAACCGATCTAAATAAAAAACGATACTAGGGTTTAAATAAAAACCGATCGGTTTTTACCTAAACCGAAAAAAAATCGGCGGCTCCGGTCGTCGGGCGGCGGCTCTCGGCGAGGCGAGGTGGGGCTCTTGGTAGTGATGCATGGTGTGGTCTGGGAAGTGTGGGAAGTCTTGGCGAGACGGCGGGGCGGCATATGGCGGTGGCAGTGCAGCGTGGCGAAGCGTTTGGCTGGCTCGGCGGGCATGCAGCGCTGTGGTTTGGTGGCGATGTGGGAGCGGTGGTGGCTATTTAAGAGGGGGTGGGGCGGGTCGGCTTGGGAGGCAACCGAGGCGGCGGCGGTCTCCCGACTCGTGAGTCAAGTGCTGGGCTGGCGTCTGAGGAGGTGGTGGCATAAAAGGGGTGGGCTTCGGCCGGTCGGTCGGAAGCGATTTTTTAAAAAAAATTCCGCCGAAACTTAAATAAATCCTTGAAAAATAAATAAAAATTCAAAAATGCCAACACAAATTTTCGCCGTCTAAATAAAATATTTAGAACAAGATGAACATTTTCTTGGCCCTAAAATGCAATTTTGAAAACGTGCAGTTTTTCTAATTCAAAATTGCAATAAAAACCAAATAAAATGAAATAAATTGATTTTAACATTTTTCCTCTAATATTTCATTTATTTTGGAGAAGTCATTTGATCTCCTCTCATATATTTTTTTTATTTTTGAAATATTAGAAAGGAAAAATAATCAAAACCAATTGATTCTCTTTTCAGAATTTAAGAAAACTCAAATATGAAAATAACGAAATCCCCAACTCTCTCCGTAGGTCCTTGAGTTGCGTAGAATTTCTAGGATCAAGCCAAAATGCAATAAAATATGATATGCAATGATGATCTTAAGTATAACATTCCAAATTGAAATTTGGGATGTTACAAACCTGCCCCTTAAGATGAATCTCGCCCTCGAGATTCGGGTTGGCTAGAAAATAGGTGAGGGTGGTCCTTCCGTAGGTCTTCCTCTCGTTCCCAGGTGGCTTCATCTTCGGTATGGTGGCTCCACTAAACTTTGCTGAACTTGATAACCTTGCTGCGTGTGACTCGGCTGGCAAACTCGAGAATCTTCACTAGTTTCTCTTCATAGGTCAAATCACTATCCAACTGAATCACTTCTAGTGGCGCTGTACCTCTTAGAGGAATATCGGCCATCTCTGTGTGGCACTTCTTCAACTGAGAAACGTGGAACACATCGTGAACTCCTGACAATCCTTCGGGCAACTCCAACTTGTAAGCAACTTCTCCCATACGTTCCAAGACTTTGTATGGTCCCACAAAACGTGGCACTAACTTTCCTTTAACTCCAAAACGCTTAACTCCTCGAAGTGGGGACACTCGAAGATAAACTCTGTCTCCGACTTCGTAAACTATCACCTTGCGTTTAGAATCCGCATAGCTCTTCTTCCTGGACTGGGCTACCTTGAGTCTATCGCGAATCAGCTTAACCTTCTCTTCAGACTCTCTGATCAAATCTGGTCCAAACAACTGACGGTCTCCAACTTCATCCCACAACAACGGTGCCCTGCACCTCCTTCCGTACAAAGCTTCAAAAGGGGCCATCTTCAAACTGGATTGATAACTGTTGTTGTAAGAGAACTCTGCATAAGGCAAATTGCCGTCCCAACTAGATCCATAATCTAGCGCACAAGCTCTCAGCATGTCCTCCAAAATCTTATTGACTCTCTCGGTCTGTCCATCTGTCTGTGGATGAAAAGCTGTACTGAACTCTAGCCTGGTACCCAAAGTTTCGTGCAACTAATTCCAGAACTTTGAGGTAAATTGGGTTCCTCTATCTGATACAATGGTCCTCGGGGCTCCATCAGACATACGATCCTGGTCATGTATATCTTTGCCAACTTAGCACTGGTGTAAGTGGTCTTCACTGGGATGAAATGAGCTACCTTCGTCAAACGATCGACTACAACCCATATCGAGTCATAGCCTGAACGAGTCCTGGGCAATCCCGTGATAAAATCCATGCCTAACTTATCCCACTTCCATTCGGGTATCGGCAATGGCTGTAACAAACCTGCTGGCTTCTGATGTTCTGCCTTTACTCTCTGACATACATCACAAACTGCTACATACTCCGCAATATCCTTCTTCATTCCGGTCCACCAGAAACTATCCTTCAAATCCAGATACATCTTGGTATTTCCTGGGTGAATCGAGTACGGCGAATCATGGGCCTCTTGCAGAATCAACTTCCTGATCTCCTGATCATTAGGCACATAAACGCGATCCTCAAACCATAAGGTATCGTGCTCATCCTCACGAAATCGCTTAGCTTTTCCTTTACTCATTCTTTCCTTTATCTCGGCAATCTCCTTGTCCGTCTTCTGAGCTTCTCTAATCTTACCCATCAAAGTAGACTGAATCTCCAATGCTGCTACATAGCCTCTCGGAACTATCTCCAAACATAGCTCGCGAAGATCCTCTGCTAACTCCCTAGGTAATTCTCCGGTCATGAGAGTGTTAACATGGCTCTTGAGGCTCAACTCATCGGCTACTACGTTAGCCTTTCTTGGATGATAATGCAACCTCATATCATAATCCTTAATGAGCTCCAACCATCTCCTTTGCCCGAGATTCAATTCCTTCTGCGTGAAGATATACTTCAAACTGTTGTGATCCGTGTACACCTCACAATGGTTTCCGATGAGAAAATGTCTCCATGTCTCCAACGCATGCACCACGACTGCTAACTCCAAATCATGTGTAGCATAATTCAACTCATGGGGTTTAAGCTGTCGTGAGGCATAAGAAACAACTCTTCCCTCCTGCATAAGCACTGCTCCAAGTCCTCGACGAGAAGCGTCGCAATACACTTCATAATCCTTGCATTGATCTGGCAGAATCAACACTGGAGCTGTAACCACACGTTTCTTTAACTCCTGAAAACTGGCCTCACATTCCTCAGTCCATTTGAATTTGGTGTCCTTCTTCAACAACTCCGTCATGGTCTTTGCAATCTTCGAGAAATTCTCAATGAACCTCCGGTAGTATCCTGTGAGTCCAAGAAAACTCTGGATCTCTCCAACTGACGTGGGTGCTTCCCAATTTGTCACAGTGACAACTTTGGTGGGGTCTACTGCTATTCCTTCTCCGGATATAACATGTCCGAGAAATCCAACTTCCTTCAACCAAAACTCACACTTGCTGAACTTGGCATACAACTGATGTTCTCTGAGCTTTCCAAGTACCAAACGCAAATGCTCCTTGTGCTCCTCTTCATTCTTCGAGTAGACCAGAATATCATCAATGAACACCACGACGAACTTATCCAAAAACTCCATAAACACCTTGTTCATCATGTTCATGAAATAGGCAGGTGCGTTAGTCAGTCCAAATGACATGACGGTATACTCATATAGTCCGTACCTTGTGGTAAAAGCTGTCTTAGGTATATCCTGCTCTCGAATCTTCAGCTGGTGGTATCCTGATCACAGATCGATCTTGGAAAATACTTTAGCCCCTTGCAACTGGTCAAACAAATCGTTGATCATTGGTAATGGGTAGTTGTTCTTGATTGTCACTTCATTCAATCCTCGATAATCAACAACCATCCTCAAAGATCCATCCTTCTTCTCCACTAGAAGCACTGGTGACCCCCAAGGTGACGAACTTGGACGAATATAGCCTTTATCCAGTAACTCCTTAATCTGCTTCTTAATCTCCTCCAAATCCTTTGCGGGCATCCTGTACGGTCTCTTAGATATTGGCCCTGTGCCTGGCAAAAGTTCAATAAAAACTCAATGTCTCTATCCGGTGGCATGCCTGGCAACTCTTCTGGAAATACATTGGCATAAATCCTTCACCACTGGTACTTCCTCCTGTACAACTCCTGATAAGGAATTTACTTGAGTCCTCTTCGGCACATGCCGGGATACATACTTAATCCTTCTTCCTTCTGGGGTGGTGAGCAAAATCGACTTACTGGCACAATCGATGTTTCCTCCATACATCAATAGCCAATCCATACCCAAAATCACATCCAAACCTTGCGACTCCAAAATTATCAGGTCAGAGGGGAAAACATGCCTACCTATGGTCAATGGCATCTGAAAACATCCTTGGCTTGCCATATACTCTGCTCCTGGCGAGCTTACTAACATAGGTGTTCTAAGAACTTTGGTGGGCAGTTTATACTTATCCACAAATCCCCTTGATATGTATGAATACGATGCACCAATATAAAAAAGAACGATTGCAGTAAATGACTTAACCAAAAACTTACCTATTACTGCATCTGGCTGGGATTCAACCTCCTCCACGTTAACGTGGTTCACCTGTCCCCTGTTGAAAGGGTTAGGCTTCTTCCCAGAGCTTCCATTGTCGTTTCCATTCTTAGCTTCAGGACATTCATTGGCATAATGTCCAGTCTTCTAGCACTTGTAGCAAGTAACGTGGCTTAGATCTTTCTTGGCGGGCGTTGCTAGGTTGCAACGGTTCTGGGAGTTGCTTCCTCCATTACCATTCCCATTCTTGGGGCCACTATGGTTGTGCGAACTTCCTCCAGTGTGGTTGTGACCTCCATGGTTATGCTGAAAAGGTCCTCCCGAGTTCGGGGTAAAACGAGGCCTTTGCTGAGTTCCAGAATTGTACTTTCCTTGTCCATACTTCCTCTTGCGGTTGTCAATCTGCTGCTGCTTCCCTTCAATCATGAGCGCTCTATCTACCAACTCCTAGCAATTGTTGAAGGTTGCCACCATCATCTGCATGCTCAGCTCATCATTCAGTCCTTCCAGAAACTTCTCCTGCTTAGCTGCATCTGTAGCAACGTCATCTGGGGCATAACGTGCTAGCTTACTAAAATCATCCACATACTGGCCAACTGTGCGTCCTCCTTGGCATAAGTTGCTAAACTCGCGCTTCTTCATGGCCATAGCTCCTGTTGATACATGGGCAGTGCGAAAAGCCTGCTGGAACTGGTCCCATGTAACAGTATCGATGGGGTAAGTTGCTGTGAAATTCTCCCACCATGATGCTGCGGGTCCATCAAGCTGATGTGCGGCAAAGCACACTCTCTCCGCATCTGTGCATTCTGCAGTGGTCAACTCCCTTCCAATCTTGCGGAGCCAATCATCTGCAACTATCAGCTCGCTGCTACTGGAGAACACCGGCGGATTTAGCTTTAAGAAACGGGCTAAGTGATCAACAGGTGGTGGTGGTGGGTTGTTGTTGTTGTTGTTCCCCTGATTCTGATTCTGGACTAGTGTCTGTAGCAATGCATTCTACTGCTGGATCAACTGGGTGATCTCCGGTGGGAAAACAAATCCGGTGTCACGTCTCAGAGGCATCTGATGGGTTTAGAGGGGAGAGATTAGAATAGAAAAGAGGTCTAGTGAGAAAACACTACCCATATGCACATGAGACAAACACAATCATATCACTCAATCAATCAAGCAAGGGCATACAATCGGTCTAGAACTATCATTAAAAGTGCTCGGACTACTACTATATACATGGGGGAATACTACTACTGATATGGTGGTCGACTAGAAAAATTGATCGGTCGAAGACTCCATGATATCTGCTCCAGCTTCATCAACATAGTCATCATCGCTATCGTCAGGGTCCGAGTCGGTGTCGTCGATGACGATGTAGTTCTCCGGGCAAGTGGAATCGTCGTCTTCTCCTCCTGGCGCGGGGTCTCCCATGAACACTCCTAGCTTCTTCTTCAGGTCATCATTCTTCTCCACGAGTATCGTCATTTCCTCCTCATATCCATTGCGTGTAAACTTGAGTTCTTCTTCCAGCTCTGTGATCTTGGTCATTGCCTTCTTCAAATCCATCATGCCTGCGCACATCTGGTTCTCCTGGCGACGAATGTGCTGGTTTAACTTCTGGATGAATGCGGCAATCGATCTATCCTTCCTGGTGCTGATCATCTCCCATTTCTCATCTCGGTGCCCACAAATCTGATAAATAGTATCCTTGAGATCCCTGTGGTAAACTTCTCCAATGCGTCCCATAGCAATGTGGGCTGCCATGATCTTTCCTAAACTCCAGGTTGGGGCATCAAAGGAAAACTCTATGGGCTCAGTGACTGGCGTGAATGTTCTTCCAGGAATCTGAACTTGAATCATCCAACTCTCCTCTTCTGGTAAAGTGGCGATGTAGG
This sequence comes from Aegilops longissima, assembly GCA_021605205.1. Taxonomy (NCBI): domain Eukaryota; kingdom Viridiplantae; phylum Streptophyta; class Magnoliopsida; order Poales; family Poaceae; genus Aegilops; species Aegilops longissima. The sequence goes on from CM038680.1 coordinate 594,222,950, forward strand.
TCCCGATGAAGCTTGGTATTCCGATGTTCAGGTATCTAGTAACTTCCTTCAAGTGTCGTCCAAACGATGTATCTTCATCCGGTTGAGTGAACTTGATTCTTGCATCCTCCATCCTAAAGAGTAGAAATGGAGAGGAGTCAGAATTGAGAAGAGAGTAGTGATCTAGGGCTTTAACTTAGTGGTCGAGTCCTACAGTCAGCATGTGCTCTGATACCATCTTGTAGCGACCAGACCTCAAACAGTCTGATCTCTATGCATCAGTGTCATCCCTGGATCGGTAATGCTGACACGCACAGTACTTGAAGGATTTATAACAGAGTAGCAATCACACACTTATTACATCGAATGTCTCAAAAGAGAACCTATTACAATTAATATGGCTTAAGGCCATCTAAAAACGACAACAGCGGAAGGCTTGGAAGATAAAGTGTGTCCATCAACTCCAACGGCATCACAGAGTGAAAGATCATGACCTAAGGCACCTTACTCGTCGTCTGAAAAGTCTGCAACATGAAACGTTGCAGCCCGAAACGGGTCAGCACATGGAATATGCTGGCAATGTAACACATAGAGAGAGTAATGAACAGAATAATGCTATCACTACATGCATATATGGCTGGTGGAAAGCTCTATGGTTACAGTTTTGCATAAAGCCAATTTTTCCCTACAACAAAGGAATAATTTTTTTATTTAACTATCATGGTGGTTGATAAACATTGAGAAGGTTCACCCAACTCAATCCTAATTAAGCATCATCATTAAACCCAATCAAATTGTATTAAGAGTGATGAGATCCACACAATAATCCAAGTACTAGATACTCAAAACGTCCATAACCGGGGACACGGCTAACCATGATTAGTTTGTACATTCTGCAGAGGTTTGCGTACTTTTCCCCACAAGACTTGATCTCCTCCGTTGGATTTCTCGCACTACATGATGTTTGAGAAACGGATGACCGAGACACAATCTTTCAGAAGCGTTAGCACCTTACGATGGGTAGACAGTTACACCTACTTTCCCCTACATCTGCTAGTCTACAACTGTAAGAGTTCACACAACTTAATCAACTATGCTAGAGCCCATAATAGCTTGTGGCTGCACACGGAAGTTTCTAGCATGAATAATCTTATGATCCCTTTGAGCCTGGGTGGCGGTCCATAGGAGAATCACACGGTACCCGGATTTCCAAAATACAGCAATCTTTGGGTTCCCAGTGCCTCGATCCACCAGATGTGTATTAAAGTAGCCACCTTAAGTTAACCATTAATAAACAATCTCACATCTGTCATGGAATACACTCAAACCCAATCCACGTCTACAAGCATAGCATAACAATATAAGCAACGTAGAAGTAACTCCCAAGGGTTTGATAATAACACAGGTAATAGGTTCTACCTCATCTACTCCCCAAACCCACATGTTAAGTGATCCTACTCATGCAATGTTTGAGGGGTTGGAACTAATGCAATAAAACTGGGTAGTAAAGAGGTATGATCAAAGTGTTACTTGCCTTGCCGATGCTCCGTGAAACCTAAAGACTCGTAGTAGCACGCTTCGCACTTCGTGTACTCTATCGCAAACAAACAAGCATACAATAAGCACTCAACAACAAGCACGGGTAAAACACAAATAAGAGACCTAACCAGAAAGTTCGACTTAAGAACTCCGGTTTGCAAAAAGAATCAAATCCAACGAAACAACGAAACTCAAACTGCGAAAGAAACAAGCTTCGTTTACTAATATGGACTTAAGTCAAATTTTACAGTAGCAAAAACTTGTTTACGTTGGTTAAACAGAAAGAGGGTTTCGAGACGAAACTCTAGGCGCTTGAATCACCTGATTCCGATAAACGAGCGGAAAGAAAAACTAAAACGAAAATCAGGGCAAAAATCGCGATTGATAATAATCACAGAAAACCCTGGAAAAAGAAAAACGGACGAACAGGCTAACGAACGGACGTTCACTGTCTGCGGCTAAATGGTGAACAGCGTTCGTTAAAACGAACGAACGAGCGGACGCTCGCTAAATAAATAAAGAAACTAAACCGATCTAAATTAAAAAAACGATACTAGGGTTTAAATAAAAACCGATCGGTTTTTACCTAAACCAAAAAAAATTGGCGGCTCCGGATCGGATCAGAACGGCGGCGGCTCCAGTCGTCGGGGCGGCGTCTCTAGCGAGGCGAGGTGAGGCTGCGGGGCGGCGACGACGATGGTGTGGTCTGGCGGCGGCGGGAAGTGCGGCACGGGCGGGCGCGGCGGCGGCGGCGGCGGCGGCGTGTGGCGACTCGGCTTCTTCTTCTTCTTCTTGACAGGTGGCGATGTGGGGCGGCAGCGACGACTATTTAAGAGAGGGAGGGGCGGGGTCGGCTTGGGGGAGGGGCAACCCGAGGCTGCGGCGGTCTCCCGGACTTTGGCGAACTCCGGTGCGGGGGCGCGCGAGGGAGGCGGTGGCCGGCTGGGCTTTCATCCCGGTCGGTCCGAAGCGAATTTTTATTTTTTTTAAACAATTTTGCCGAAACTTAAATAAATCCTAGAAAAATAAATAAAAATCTAAAAATGCCAAAACAAATTTTCTCCGTCTAAATAAAATATTTAGAACAAGATGAACATTTTCTTGGCCCTAAAATGCAATTTTGATAACGTGCAATTTTTCTAATTCAAAAAATTGCAATAAAAACCAAATAAAATGAAATAAATTGATTTTAACATTTTTCCTCTAATATTTCATTTATTTTGGAGAAGTCATTTTATCCCCTCTCATATATTTTTTTATTTTTGAAATATTAGAAAGGAAAAATAATCAAAACCAATTGATCCTCTTTTCAGAATTTGAGAAAACTCAAATATGAAAATAACGAAATCCCCAACTCTCTCCGTAGGTCCTTGAGTTGCGTAGAATTTCTAGGATCAAGCCAAAATGCAATAAAATATGATATGCAATGATGATCTAAAGTATAACATTCCAAGTTGAAAATTTGGGATGTTACAGTCGCCCCTCGCGGATCAACCATGTCTAACCCTAGCGCCTGATCAACCGTCCACGCACAGGGATCCAATGCCCCGGAGGGTGCGGGGTTTCAGGGGGGTTTGAGGGGTTTTGAGAGGGATTTCAAGGGTGCTTGGAGGATTTCAGGGGTTAGGATTGAGTATATGTAACTTTTTTTTGTAAAAATATAAAACTTGCACACATCATCGTTTTTATGTGACTATGTTGCTAGGATAAATATAAAACGTGATGCACTTTATGTACAAATTGGACTATATCTTTCAAAGTACCAGGGTTTCGCACAAAAACTCACTTGTTACAAAGATATTTCATATTTGAAAACTTATTTCAACTCCAGACTTTTTGTGTTTTCAATACGAACCATTTAAAGTCACATCCTGGAATTTCAACCTTTTCTGACTTCATTTGCTATTTTCATGCATTTAATGATTTTTTACCTAATGACCCTGAAATTGGTAAGCACTACAGATGAACTCTGAAAGGTTGAAACTTGGCTGGTATCATCATTTCACCCACATAGTATGATGCGGAGCATCCCTGTAGCGACCTGACCCAAAATCGGTCAAATCTATGTGTCCTGCATTCATCCCAAGATCATCTTTGGTACTCACGGTACATCGATAAAGTAATCAAAGTTCAATCACACCTGAATATCATTAATCGATTCTCATATAGAGTCTTTATTACAAGGAATAAATTTGGCTCAAGGCCAACTCATGAGAAATAAACTAAAATGCTGCGGAGCGTCGAAGATAAGCGAGTCCATCCGACTCCAAAGGGCAATCGCCAAGCGGAGCGTAGCCTCACCCCGATCGAATATATCTCGCAACATAATACGTTGCAGCCATGTAGGTCAGCTTTTGGAATAAGCTGGCAAGTCATGAGAATAACAATAATAAAGTTACTAACTCTATATGCATTTTGGCTGTGGAGCTCTAAGTTTCATCATTTTGCGAAAAGCCAATTTTATCCTACTACTGGTGGACTTATTTGCAAATTACTACAGATTGTTGGTAGTTATTGAGATGGTTCCGCCAACCAATATCTCGTTCCCAAATTATTATTAAGTCATAAACCCTCAAATTAATTCATTAGTTTTAAGTGTTGAGATATCCGAATACTTCCAAGGTCCAGATGCTCAAATGTCCGTAATCGGGACACGGCTAATCGATTAGGTTATAACACTCTGCAGAGGTTTGCGACTTTCCCGCAAGAATCATTCCTCCTTTTAAAGTCTTCGCACTTCATGGTGTTTGAAGACGGACGAATGAAACAGGTCTTCCAAAGAGTTCTTCGCCACCGCGGTACCCATCCAATCCTACCGTTCGTCTACTTCTCGTAGTACCGCCCCAGCCGACTTCACTACAAGAGTCAACCCAGCCAGAGCCCATAATGGCTTGCGGCTGCATGTAAGCTTCCGGTCATGGGACATCCATCCTTCTCTTTGTGGCTGGGTGAAGCTTTCCGCAGGATGTCATGGCGCTTCTCCATGCATCCGGCCACCACTGGTGCTCCAGGTGCCCACAACAAATCCTCCACCCAAGAGTGATTTTTCAAGTCCATCTTGATCATTGTAGTCCATGGGTTGTCATCATCATTGACTCTCACATCTTGCTTATGAATTTCACTCATCCCAAATCCGTCTCACGAGCATAGCAAAATAACTACTACGTCCGGGGTCATGGTAACAAGGGGTTGGTTCATCCTACCACATGATACTACTCAAGTTTAATGACTTCAAGATTTCACTCTGCATGCAATGGTGGGGTGGTGACAACTACTAATGCACAAAACATAGGTATAGAAATAACATGATCAAAACTTGCCTTCTTGATGATCCTCGTAAGCTAAAGAGTCGAGTAGCAAGCTTCAGCACTCGGAAACTCTACCGAGACAAACAATAACACAATAAGCATAAAGCAAGAGGATCACACAAGATAATAATGGTAACATAGCACAACAAAACAATCAAAACCAAATCAAAAGGAAAACTCAAAGAAATCAAATTCAAAGTTTTCCCTATTCCAAACAATAGCAAAAATAGTTTTATATAACAAAATTCCTTAATATAACCTAATCATGGTTTTAGGTTAACTTAACATAAAAGGATTAACTAAGCAACTAGGAGCAAAAAGAATTAATTAAAAGCTATTATAAAACTCATTTTAGGCCTAATCCAATTTCTATTAAGAAAATTAATTTAAAACTTTTATTAATTATAAATAAAAGTTCATCTAATGGAATGACAGAAACTAACCTAGAATAACTAATCACAAGTTAAAATAAATTAATTTACTAATTAATTAATTAGGAAAACAGGAACTAATCAATTAATTAGGATTAATAGGATTCTGCCTAGAATTAATTATTTATTAACCCTAAAATACCAAAGTTAATTTCTAGGGTTTGGCAATATCAAAATAAAGTGATGGCAAAAGAATCATGCAAAAATAATTTTTTAACTAAAACTATAGCAGATTTGCTATTCTGACTAAAACAATATTAAAGCATTTTTAATTATTTTAACATAGCTAAATATATGTTTTTCAGACTACATAAAATTTGCAATCCAACAAAAAAAGAATCACTCAAAAATATTAAACAGAATAAAAGATATACATTTTTGAAATTTGAAACAAATCGGCTAAAACAGAAAATCAAAATAAAAAGAAAAAGCCCAATGGGCCTATACTGTGCACTAGGCGTAGTTTAGTCTAAACGGGCCTAGGGTTAACTAAAAACGAACCGGCCTAAACAAATAAACCTAACTAAAATAAACCGCTCGGGCCGTCCGGTTTTCTAATAAAAACATACCCCTTCGGGGGCTTCTAATCCTAACCCTAGGTTTAGGATCGAACGGTGGAGGGGGAATGCCGGGGCTTACCGGACTCCGGCGACGGCGGCGGCGGCGGCGAGAGTGCTCCGGGGCGTTGGGACGTCGGCGAGCTCCATGAGTCGTCGGGAGACGCGCATGACGAGCACGGGAGGGTTCGGTGGTGTCGGGAAGGTCGGGTGCACCAGTATGCGCGGCGACGGTTTTGGCGGCGGTGGCGAGCTCGGTGCTCCGTGAGCTCGGGAGGAGAAGGAGAGGGTTCGGCGAGGCTAGGGGGGAATGGGGTGCGAGCCTCGGCTTTATAGCCGAGGGCTCAAGGCGGCGGAAAGGCATCGGGCGATTGGGGATCCGGATCGCCGGGATCCGGTGGATCTCCCATGAGTGCGTGGCTTGGGCGAGGGGAAGAAGACGGGCGGGGCCCATGGGTCGATGAGAGAGAGGGGAGGTTGGTCGGTCGACCAAACCTAGGGAATCGGGCGAGGGGCGGGGTGAGGCGCTGGGCCAGCTCGGCTCGGCTGGCTGGCCGGATTGGGCAGTCTTGGCTGGGCTGATCTGATGAGGAGGGGGGGGCGGCGGCTGGCTGGGCTCAGGGTGGCTGGCTGGCGCCCAGGTTTTTTTTTTAATTAAAACAAAAACAAAAATAAAACCTAAACTATAAATATTTTATATAGGGTATATATATACCAAAATGATCAGGGGGATATTCCCTTTCATTTGAACATTTTTCCAAAGGCAAAACCCAAACTTTATGAAAATCCATTTTTCTCAAATTCAAATAAAATTTTAGATTTGAATCCAATTCTTTTGGCATTGTTTCCTCTGATATTTTTGGAGTGTCATGTTTGCTCCTCTCATACTTTTGATCAAGTATTTATCAGGCTTAGTTTTTGAATTGTTTCCCACATGCCAAAGTTTGGAATTCAAATTCAAATAACTCTGAAACTTCAAATGGCATTCAAATTCAAACAGGATGCATAGGATGCTTAGCTATAATTGTAAAACATTCCAAATAGGAAAATTTGGGATGTTACAATCCCTCACTCATCCCCATGGACGCACCTACATCTTCCCCAAGACCCCCTTCTAGGGTGGACCCCATCAAGACCTCCTCACGGAGAAGACCGGCTACTCGTGTATCTTTCCTTTGTTGATTTTGAACCTTGTGCTACCTTATGTGTTCGGTGATCTAGCCCTTGTGTGATCGAGACTTGTCGGTTTAGTGTTTCTCTTGTGTGTTTTTCCTTGTGTTCTTCCGCTAGTTCGTCGTGTTCTCCCCGTAGGATCCCCTCCAAACGTGAAAGATCTCCGACTAGGGCTCCGCCCTACATCATCTTGGTATCATGAGCCACGTTGATCATGTTTTTGGAGCCCCTACCCCGTGTTTTCTAGCTTGATTTTGTTGTTTTTGTCCTAAATCCGAAAATTCCCCCACCAAAAATAGCCCCAAATTTTTTTGTAATTTGTTGGTGAGTTGAGATTTTGCTGGATTTGGTCCATGGATTTGTGTTGCTACGTGTGGATCTAGCTTTTCCCACCCTCCCCACCCTTTTCCATCCATCCATCCGCTCAATTTCGACCTCTCCACCTTCTTCCACCTTAAAATCGCCCCTGTTCATCCAGAGTTGACCCCACCACCGGACGTCCGACCTTTCTGGACGACCGGAACCCTGGTCCCGATTCAAATTTACGGACGACCGGACCCTGCCGGACATCCGACGGCCGGACGACCGGACCCTGCCGGACATCCGACGGCCGGACGACCGGACCCTGCCGGACATCCGACAGCCGGACGACCGGAAAAACTGGACATCCGTAAAACCCTGACGAAACTGAAGTTCTTCAGTTTAAACACCACCACCACCCCACCTTCCACCACATCTTCCAAAACCACATACACCACCATCCTCCCCAATACATCCTATGACGATTTTGCCACATTTTGGTCCTTGAGATTTTGAGTTGTGGTTCCCGTGTCCTATTGTGTTTCGGCTATCTAGGTACGGTTGGACTTCATGATCACCTCGGCTCATCTTCGCAAGGGTCACATCATAGCCAAGGACGGTAACATCGTCGACATCTTTGTCATAACTTGCAATTGCATTGATACCCACATGGCCTTACTTTTGCATAGCTTACCCATCGAGACTAGCCATTGAGTATTGCCGGCAACGTGACTTGTGCACATTAGTGATCATACTCCATAGCATACATACCATACCACCGTGGTGCATATCTTGGGATCCATTTGTGTGTCACAAAGTTGTCATAGCATAAACAATTGCTATCTTGGTTCGTGAAGTTTTGCATGAGAAAAGAGCTCAAAAGTGAAAGATCCACCCAAGCTTTTAAGCAAAGAGGAAAGATAAGCAAAGAGCTTATGAGAAAGAACCATAGCATCATACCACATTAAGATTGTCATATTGGATCATCTTGGATCATAGTACCGAAATACCATACATATAGCATACGAGGGATAGAGATAGTTGCATTTTTGCCTAGTAGGTCGTGCACAAGTTCCGTATCCGCCTATTGTGCAATCGTGCTAGCGTCTCTCTAGTATTGTGCAACAAGAGCATTTTCGTGGATTCCACATTTTGGCTCACTTTTGGTTTGCACAATCCCACTTCATTATTTGCTTGGTCTACTTGTTGCATTTGCAAATTTGTGAACCTTTTCCAACATTATTGACGCTCACTTACAATTGCATCAAATTTTGTGCCACCATCCTCACCAAGCTCCACAATAAGCTTTTATTTGTATAGGTGTGAGAACCGACAAGGATTGGTACCAATAGTGCTATTTCATTGTCCGCATTTGAGTGAACTTGATTCATCATCAACATCGGTCAAAGGTACATTGGTATAAGTTCTTCTCCTTCTACCACTCACATATTTTTGCTTGGAATGATGGATAGGCCAAGTACTTCTACAAACCCACTCTTCATCGAGCAAGCAAGCGATGACATGTCTTCATCGTCACCAAGAGCCACCTCTTTGGTGCACAACGAGCGTTGCACCAAGAGCAACAAGCAATGGCGACGCGATCGACAACCTAGCCACCGACTTGCGACTCTCCGAGCAACGTACAAGAGACTACTTCGACAACAAGTTCGATGCTCACAAGCAAGAGAATGATGCAAGAATGGACGAGATCCGCGCCTTGATGAGGAACCAACATCGTTCCACTTCTTCATCCTCAAGACGGAGCCGCTCGAGTCGACACTCCGACGACACCTTCTATGACTCAAGTACACCGTCATCGAACACTCTTCGATGAGCCGCGCGTCAAGACCGTCATGAATCTCGCAACCCGCTACATGAGAAGCATTCACAAGAGCAAGTCAATGAGCAAGTCCCTCGTCCTCAATCAAACCAAGCCGCTTTTGCCCAAGCTCAAGAACGACAACGACTACGGCACCAAGAGGAAGAACGAGCGCGTCTACACCAAGAAGAACAAGACGCCGAGGCGCAACATCTTCAACGACAACAACGTGAAGCGCAAGCTCTTGAGGCGCAACGTGCCCTTCAAGAATCAAGTCGAGCCGTCGCCAACCGCAATCATGAACGGCGAAATCAAGAGGAAGCCCTTCGAGAAGAAATCCAAGAGAGGACCTACCAACCCCATGAACAACGTCAAGTTCCTCAAGCTCCTCCACAAGCTCATCAAGCTCCACCTCAACCTCAAGTTCAACAAGAGCAAGTTGATCATGGTCTTCCTCCACGCCAAGAGCAACATGAAGACGATTGCAATCCACGTCAAGGGCGTCATCATCACCATCGCCAACAACACAATGAAGAGCAACGCTATGGAAAGCTCAAATTCACCATGCCCAAGTTCAATGGAAGCAATGACCCCGAAGAGTACCTCTCATGGGCATTGAAGGTCGACAAAATCTTTCGTTTGCACAACTATGAGGAAGAGAAGAAAATCACTATGGCATCACTTGAGTTCCAAGACTATGTGCTCATATGGTGGGAACAAATCCTTGAGAGGCGACAAGCAAGAGGTGAACCTCCAATCACCACTTGGGATCAAATGAAGGATGTCATGCGAGCATGTTTTGTGCCCACTTACTACAACCGCGACCTCTTCAAGAAACTCCAACTCCTCAAGCAAGGAACAAAGAGTGTTGAAGAATACTACAAGGAAATGGAGATAGCCATGATTCGAGCCAATGTGAAGGAAGATGATGAGCAAACTATGGCACGTTTCTTGAATGGACTCAATCATCCCATCAAGAAGATCGCCGACTTCCAACCATACTCCACCCTCATTGAGCTCGTGCATCAAGCTACAAAGGCGGAACGTCAAGTGCAAGATGACTTCAAGTACGCCAAGTACTCGTCCAAGACCTACGGCTTCTCCAACAACCAAGCTTCAACACCTCCTCCAACATCTACATCAACCAAACCTTCTACAAACAACGATGACAAGTCGAGTTACAAGAAAAATTCGACAAGTTCAAATCATCCTCCTCCTACTACAAGCAATTTCAAGCCGCGTGCTTCGTCATCTACTCCGACCGATGAGACCATCAAGACAAGCTCCTTCAAGTGTTTCACTTGCGGCGGCCGAGGCCACAAGTCCTACGAATGCACCAACAAGCGCACCATGATCCTCAACGACGACGACACCTATGACTCAATGAGTGACGAGGAGATGGAAGCTCTTGAGCAAGTGGCCATGCACCGGCGAGTGAACGAAGATGAAGATGACCAAGTCTTTTGTGATGAGGATTCGAGCCCCACTCTCGTTGTCTCCAAGGTCTTGACTCTTCAACATCAACAAGAAGACGACCAAAGATGCCACATCTTCCACACAAAGGCCGGCATCAACGGAAGGTCCGACAAGGTCATCATCGATGGAGGTAGTTGTCACAACTTGGCAAGTGAAGAACTATGCTCCAAGCTTCAATTGGTCAAGAGGAAGCACCCGAATCCCTACAAGGTTCAATGGCTAAGTGACTCCAGCACTTTACGAGTTGAACATACGGTCCAAGTCTCCTTCAAAATTGTTGCATATGAGGACACTTCGGAATGTGATGTGGTCCCAATGACGGTTTGCCACCTCCTTCTTGGTCGACCATGGCAATTCGACTGTGGTGTATTCCACAACGGGTGCACCAATCACTATAGCTTCAAGATGAAAGGGAAGGAATATGTGCTACGACCTATGTCTCCTAGTCAAGTGATAGCCGACAAGCAAGCCACCCATCATAGAGACAAGAGTGAGAAAGTGATCCACCAAAAGTGAGTGAGAGCCACAAGCCAAACTTGGCGCCTCTTAGCCTAGAGAGAAAAACCTCATCCTATTTGCCACCAAAAGTGAGATGAGAGAAGTGTGTGAGAACCCATCTAGTGTGATGCACTTTGTCCTTGTGTGCAAGGATGGAGAGCCAACAACTAACACCTCTCATGAGCTACCTTTAGTGTTTAAATCTCTTTTGCAGGAATTCCAAGATGTTTTCCCCGATGAGCTACCTCCGGGTCTACCTCCTCTTCGAGGCATTGAGCATCGAATCGACCTCATCCCCGGAGCACCTCTCCCAAACAAAGCTCCATACCGAGTCAATCCCGAAGAAACCAAGGAGATTCAATGGCAAGTACAACAACTCATCGACAACGGTCATGTACGTGAAAGCCTAAGCCCGTGTGCCGTTCCCGTTATACTTGTGCCTAAGCCCGATGGAAGTTTCCGCTTGTATTCCGATTGTAGACCTATAAATGCTATTACCGTTCGCTATAGGCATCCCATTCCTCGCTTAGATGATATGCTTGAAGAAATTAGTGGAGCTAACTTTTTCTCAAAAATTGATCTTAAAAGTGGCTATTATCAAATCCGCATACAAGAGGGTGATGAATGGAAAACTGCTTTCAAAACCAAATTTGGTTTATATGAGTGATTAGTCATGCCTATGGGTTTATTGGAAGCTCCCGGTACTTTTGTGCGTCTCATGCATTATGTCCTTCGGCCTTATACTAGAGTCTTTGTTGTGGTTTACTTCGACGATATTCTTGTGTTTAGCAAAACCATGAAAGAGCATCTTGATCATGTTAGGACTGTTTTGCAAACCCTTCGAAAGGAAAGTCTTTATGCAAACATGAAAAAAAATGCACATTTGGTGTTGACAAAGTGGTTTTCTTGGGTTTTGTTGTATCCTCAAAGGGTGTCCATGTTGATGAATCTAAAATTGAAGCAATTAAAACTTGGCCCCAACCCACCAATTTGCAACTAGTGCGTAGCTTTCTTGGTCTTATGGGTTTTATCGTCGCTTTGTGAAAGATTTTAGCACAATTGCCGCTCCTTTGCATGCTTTGAGTAAGAAGAATACTCCTTTTGTTTGGGGAACTTTGCAATCCACCGTTTTTGATGAGCTCAAGTCTTTGCTTACTCATGCTCCGATTCTTGCTTTGCCTAATTTTGACAAAACTTTTAAGGTTCATTGTGATGCAAGTGGTACCGGAATTGGCGGAGTTTTGATGCAAGAAAAACGAGCCATTGCATATTTTAGTGAAAAATTATCCGGTGCTCAACTTAACTATCCCATCTATGACAAAGAATTGTATGCTTTAGTGCGTGTGCTACATGTTTGGGAACATTACCTTAGACCGCATGAGTTTGTCATCCATATCGATCATGAAACGCTTAAGTACTTAAAAGGTCAAACTAAGTTGAACAAGCGTCATGCCAAATGGAGTGAATTTATTGAATCTTTTCCCTATGTGATCAAGTACATTAAGGGTAAAGAAAATGTAGTTGCCGATGCCCTTTCACGCATATGCACGCTTGTCACTAAACTTGAGTTGAATGTTATTGGCTTTGAGCACATAAAAGACTTGTATGCTAACGACCCATCTTTTGCTATTCCTTATGCTAAGTGTTTGACGCATACTTCTTGGGAACAATATTACATCAAGGACGGTTATCTTATGAGAGCTAACAAACTATGCATTCCCGAGTCTTCTCTTCGTTTGCTCCTTTTGCAAGAGGCTCATGGAGGCGGACTCATGGGACACTTTGGACGCGACAAGACATTCGCCACACTCTCCAAGAACTACTTTTGGCCCAAGATGTTCCGCGACGTCTCACGCTTCAACAACCGATGCTCTACATGTCGCAAAGCTAAGTCTATAGCTCAGTCTCATGGTCTTTACATGCCTCTTCCTATTCCTTATCAACCTTGGGAAGACATTAGCATAGATTTTGTACTTCGTTTGCCTAGAACTCAAAATGGAAAGGATTCCGTGTTTGTTATTGTGGATAGATTTTCTAAGATGGCACATTTCATTCCTTGCAACAAGATAGACGATGCTTCACACATTGCAAATCTCTTTTGTAGGGAAATCTTGCGACTCCATGGAGTACCAAAGACAATCGTCTCCGATCGTGACGTCAAGTTCTTGAGTTACTTTTGGAAGACCCTATGCGCCAAGCTCGGAATCAAGCTTTTATTCTCATCCGCATACCATCCTCAAACCGACAGCCAAACGGAGGTGACGAACCGCACACTATCCACTCTACTTTGTGTCTTGATCAAGAAGAACATCAAGGAGTGGGAAGCATGTCTACCCATCGCCGAGTACGCCTACAACCGTGCAAGACATTCGACTACCGACAAGTCCCCCTTCGAGATCATCTACGGCTTCAACCTGTTGTCCCCATTGGACATTCTACCTCTTCCTCTACAAGAGCGCACCAACATGGATGCGAGTGCACGGGCAAGCTACATCAAGAAGATGCATGAGGATACAAGACACACCATCGAGCGCCAAGTACAACGACTAGCGACCAAGCTCAACGTCAACAAGCAACCCATGGTCTTCAACATTGGTGATCTAGTGTGGCTACACCTTCGCAAGGACCGTTTCCCCAAAGAACGCAAGTCCAAGCTTCTCCCTCGAGCCGATGGACCTTTCAAGGTGCTAGCACGTTACAACGACAACGCCTACAAGATCGACCCACCTCGAGACAAGTACAATGTGAGCGACATCTTCAACGTCAAGGACCTCACCATACCATGGAGATGAAGCTTTTGATCCGAGGTCGGATCTCTCTCAAGGGGGGGGGGGAGATGATGCGGATCATCCCTCACTCATCCCCATGGATGCACCTACATCTTCCTCAACACCACGTGGACCCATGACTCGAGCTCGAGCTAAGGCTATTGAAGATAAGGTGAACTCGCTCCTCTCCGAATTCCCTCTTCCTATTCATGAGACATGGCTACTACCTCATACGGAAACTCTGTGTGTGATCAGGTGTATGGAGGAGAGCCACGGTACAGCTACATACAAGAGCCAAGACGGCGAGGACCCCAAGCGTGAAGAAGAAGAAGAGCTGCTGCGGAAGCTACAGGCGTCGGACGACCGACCGCGCCCGGACGTCCGACGAGTCCCAGGCTACGGATGATCGAGCTTTCCGGACGTCCGGTACCTGGCATCCAGAGCCAAAGCTACGGACGACCGGCCACCTCCGGACGTCCGACGCACCCCGATCAGAGACAAATCTACGGAAGACCGAAGTCTCCGAACGACCGAACGACCCGCACCCGAGCCGGATTTACGGACGTCCGAGAGCCTCCGGACGTCCGGACCGTCCCGAAGCCCTAGACGTCTGACGCCTTCCGAACGTCCGACACCTGTGTGACCGTGACCGCGGGCTGGAGCCCTTGTACCCATTCACTTCGCCCCCATTTGCACTAAGACTATAAATAGACCTCCTCCTCCTAGTTAGGGTTAGCATTGGTTTAGCTCATGTTTGTGTGAGAGCCTTGCTCATCCACTTGGTTACTTCTCCTCGGAGCTCAGGACCTCTTCGGAGAAGATCCCCCAAGCGGATTCAAGACCCCCTTCTAGGGTGGACCCCATCAAGACCTCCTCACGGAGAAGACCGGCTACTCGTGTATCTTTCCTTTGTTGATTTTGAATCTTGTGCTACCTTATGTGTTCGGTGATCTAGCCCTTGTGTGATCGAGACTTGTCGGTTTAGTGTTTCTCTTGTGTGTTTTTCCTTGTGTTCTTCCGCTAGTTCATCGTGTTCTTCCCGTAGGATCCCCTCCAAACGTGAAAGATCTCCGACTAGGGCTCCGCCCTACATCATAGTATGTGCTAAAAAGTTGAGAGAGTTACGGCAAAAATTGGATGCACTTCATGTACAAACTGGACCATCTCTATTGAAGTATGAGGGTTTCGAACAAAATCTCAGTTGTTACAATGACATTTCATTTTTTTAAATTATTTCAACTCCAGACTTTTTGTGTGTTCAATATGTCCATTCCAAGTCACAGCCTCAAATTTCAACCCTTTCTGACTTTATTTGCTATTTTTCATGCATTTAATATTTTTTAGCTAAATGACCCTGAAATTGGAAAGCAGTACAGATGAACTCTGAAAAGGTTGAAACTTGGCATGGTATCATCATTTCACCCACATAGAATGCGCTCAAAAGTTGAGAGGGTTACGGCAAAAACTGGATGCACGTCATGTACAAACTGGACCATCTCTTTTGAAGTTTCGGACGAAAACTCGGCTGTTACAATAGCATTTCATTTTTCAAAAACTTATTTCAACGCCAGAATTTTTGTGTGTTCAATATGATCCATACAAAGTCACATCCTCAAATTTCAACCCTTTCTGACTTCATTTGCTATTTTTCATGCATTTAATGATATATTTGAGCTAAATGACCCTAAAATTGAAAGCACTACAGATAAACTCTGAAAAGGTTGAAACTTGGCATGGTATCATCATTTCACCCACATATCATGTGCTAAAAATTAGAGAGGGTTACGACAAAAACTGGATGCACTTCATGTACAAACTGGACCATCTCGTTCGAAGTATGATGGTTTCGGACGAAAACTCAGCTGTTACAAAGACATTTCATTTTCTAAAAATTATTTCAAGTCTAGTCTTTTTGTGTATTCAATATCATCCATTCAAAGTCACATCCTCAAATTTCAACCCTTTCCGACTTCATTTGCTAATTTTCATGCATTTAATATTGTTTTTAGCTAAATGACCATGAAATTGGAAAGCAGTACAGATGAACTCCGAGAAGATTTAAACTTGGCATGGTATCATCATTTCACCCACATAGCATGTGCTATAAAGTTGAGAGGGTTACGGCAAAAACTGGATGCACTTCATGTACAAACTAGACCATCTCTTTCGAAGTTTCAAGGTTTCAGAAGAAAACTCAGCTGTTACCAAGACATTTCATTTTTTAAACTTATTTCAACTCCAGAATTTTTGTCTGTTCAATATGAACCATACAAAGCCACATCCTCAAATTTCAACCCTTTCTGACTTCATTTGCTTTTTTTCATGCATTTAATGATTTTTTAGCTAAATGACCTTGAAATTGGAAAGCATTACAAATGAACTCTGAAAGGTTGAAACTTGGCATGGTATCATCATTTCACACACATAGCATGCGCTAAAAACTTGAGAGGGTTACGACAAAAACTAGATGCATTTCATGTACAAACTGGACCGTCTCTTTCGAAGTATAAAGGTTTCAGACGAAAACTCAACTGTTACAAAGACATTTCATTTTTAAAATTATTTCAACTCAAGACTTTTTATGTGTTCAATATGAACCATTCAAATCCACATCCTCAAATTTCAACTCTTTCTGACTCCATTTGCTATTTTTCATGCATTTAATGATTTTTTGAGACAAATGTCCCTGAAAATGAAAAGCACTATAGATAAACTCTGAAAAGGTTGAGACTTGGCATGGTATCATCATTTCACCCACATATCATGTGATAAAAAGTTAAGAGGAATGTGATGTGTTTTTTAAAAGTTTTCTCAAAATGAAGTACCATGTATGAGGGTTCATGCATTTAAGTCAAATGACCAAGTTCACGGCCATATCTATGGCATACTTCTTGGTAAGGGAACCATATTTGACATAAAAATGGAGCTTTACAATACATATCAAATCTCAATTTTGAAATCTAGCTCAAATTTGAAAGTCGGCTCAAATTTGAAATCTGGCACATAGTTTTCAAAGTACAATACACATCGAAGTACAAATAGCATTACTTCACACAAGTTGAGACTCGTAGACTAATCATGACTAAATGACACTAGTCGGCACTAAATTTTTCACTTCTGCTTCTTCTTACAAATTGGATTCTTCTTCTTACCACTGCTTGTTTTTTACTCTATGACACACATACTCACAATCTAATTCTTGTGAATTCCTATAAACACAAGCAACGCTTGCAGCACCATGGCAACCAAGTTATGGATATGCGTCAGGCCCCTCAGCTAATGATAAATTAGGAATACGATGAGTTTTCTAAAAAAGTGTTCACAAAAGATTTCAAATTTTGGAGTTTTTCTCTATATTCCATTGATTATATGAATTTCTGAACATTTAAAGAAATTAATGCAAAATTGAACTATAAGTGTGTTATAGTTGGGTCCAAACAATTGGCAAAATCATTTTCAGATACTCAAGTAGGATTGTATGTATTACCCACAAAAATGATTGAAATTTTCTTTTGATTTTGAAATAGCCAAACTTTTTTTCTAGTTCAGAAGAAAACAAATGAGGGGAGATAAAATGACTTCTTCAATATAAAAATTAGTTGGAAATATGTTTGAAAATTGTTTGGAGTTGATAAAAGTATTTTAGAAAATTGAATTGAGCTAGCATTAATGTTCACTAAGCTTTATATGAATATATTTAGTTTTGTGAATTTTCCTAATTTTTATGAATTGGTTTGGACCAGTTTGGGGCCAAAATCATTTCCTGGAGTTTAAAATAAAAAGAAAGACAATTTTCCTAAGTTACTAGGCTGATATAGGACTTTGACCCAGCAACCAACCACGCACCTCACTCCAGCTCTAAGCCCAAGGTCTTTTTAATCAGCGAAGGGGTCCGACGCATCAGTACAGGATGATGTAACGATCAATGACTTTGACTCGACAGCAAGCCACCATTTGGGCTCTTGTGAGGCGGGGGTGAGTAGAGGAGGGCAAAAGTGAGCAAAGTGAGATGGGCGGGGCAAAACTGAGTACAACTAAGGAAGGAGGGGCACATAAATAGAAATCCAGAAATTAAATATAAAAGCCCTCTAACAATTACCATTTTCTATATAATTTAACATCTCCAGAGACATTTCCCACCTATATATTATTTATAGATAATACCTGGTATTGCCCGGTAAACTCCGAAAACCTTCCAATGACCCCGAAATGGTTCTAGTTCCTCTTGAAACTATTCTGCATATCAATGAATCAATTCCACAAATAAATCCTCGATACTCTCGTCCTACTAACACTCATCAGATCATGATTACCTCAAGCTTGTGACCCCATGGGTTTGGTAAATCATAGACATGAATGAAACTCCTTCATTCAATGACCGATAGCGGAACCGTGGACGTCCATATCGATCCCTATGATTACACAAATGACATTCGAGTGACCCTTTAGTTATCGTGTGATATTCCCTTTGCTTCACGATACTTTACAAAACCCGAGGTGAGATATATCGGTATCCCCGTGAGTCATTCTCATGCTCACTATACCGTCATTCTCGTTACCGGTTTTGTTCTTATTTCTCGTTGAAGTGTTCCAGCATTCCCATGACCTAGTCACCTATGTATGGCCAGACGGTGATTGATGCCATCACACCTAGAGGGCCCTAAGAATATCTCTCCATCTTCAGAGGAGCAAATCCCACTCGTGAGCTATCTGCCCCTTGTCAAACTTTCCGATGAAACTGTAAGTTGTCGTTATGATCATTGTGTTACAAATGATGGTTTTCGCAACCCCAAAGTCCATCATACTATAAGAAGTGACTATGATACTCTCATGGTCTAAGTAACTAAAGCATACATTAACTCTCTGTGTTATAACGATTGACTTGTGACGATTGTGTCTCAAAGTATAACAAACAAGTTTGGCCCAATTCAATATGATCGTTCTTCCAACGTCATATTCTCAAAGTTGTTTTAGGACTATCATTACATTTAACGATATCCTATTATCCAGAAAATATGATCACAAACAACACTTGAGCTAGTCTTAGAGGTGAGACTAGGAATCAGGTTTTACCATTTATCATTCCACACGTGCATATGAGTTTTCCACTAAATCGCATATTCCAGGATCATAACAGTTATATCATAGAATATAACCTCTTAATTATAAACATGGAAATATAATAATACAATATTACTGCCTCTAGGGCATACTTCCAACACACTCTCACTTGCAATAGAGTCAACAATCTAGTTAGCACATTTTCCTTTTGCACCAATAGCAATCCGGTGTTAGTTTATCCTTAGCTTGTGGTATAGCTTACATCTTCTCAAATCTGACAATTTCAGATCTGAGTGTATCTTTGCATTCCATGCATCTTTCATGCTTCCACAAAATTCATAATTTGTGTGGAACTAGCTTTGTATGTCTTGAATCACTAGCGGGACCTTTGATTCCTTAGACTGAGCTATGGAATCATACCAAGTTCGTAAATGAACTACTTTATCCATCACCCTGTTGCTTCTAAAGCAACAACACACTTAGCCTTTGTCATAGAATTCGCCACGGTAACCTTCTTGGACCAATTCCAACTTACCGTGCCACCATTTGATGTATTACACATATCCTTTAAGTGAAATGAAAAATTGTTTGGAGCACTAATGAAGATTTCATCGATGTAACTACTTACAATGAGTCCTGTGTTGACGTAACTCTTTACATCAATTTCTTCATTTCTTCGTATGCGAGAAACATGTCATCTTTCTTACTCTAGTAATTTAATGACATTTTCACTATTGTCCAATGATCAATGCCCTGATCACTTTGGTAACTTACTCACAACTCATTTGGAGTACTGGACATATCTAGTTTGTTTACATACCAAGTAATACATGATTAACTCAAAACACAGTTGTGAGTGAAATCTCAATCATGTAGTTTTCTCATCAGAGTTCCAAATACTGATTTTTGCTTAAAACTCTTACATGTGACCTCAGCAAGAAACTCTTCTTGACGTTTACTAAACGATTTTAGTATCTTGTCAATATGCATTTTTGGCTCAACGCTATCATGCAAGACTATCTCCATAGATTATGCCTAATACCAAGGCTATATTGCCTAAGTACTTTACTGAAAAGCTAGTTTCAATGAAGTCCTAATTCATGTCAAGAAATTTATATAATTTCCAATCAACAATGTGTCATGCACACATAGTGTTTAGAAATATTATCATGCTCCCACTTACTTTCTTGTAAATACAAGCATCTTTGATTTCCTTGATGAAATCAAATTATTTGACCATTTCATCAGAACGAAGATTCCAACTCCACCATGCCCGCTTCAATCCATTATAGGATCTCCTGAAGTTTGCACACTTACTAGCATCCTCTGCATTGACAAAATTACCTTTGGACTGTATCATATATATAACCCTGGTTCTATTTCCATCTCATGGAAATCCTTTTGACATCCAACTATTGTATCTGATAATTGAAATTAGTAGTAATTGCTAATTTAACTCAAACTGATTTGAAGCATTGTTATGACGAGACAATCTCGGCATAAACTATTTGCAACAGGTCAGGCTTCATAAACTTTTTTTTACCTTTGTCAGTTTATAGATCCATTACTACATATTAGACACTAAGTCTTCCGGAGGGTTTATCAAGTTCTAAACTTGAATTATGTATATGGATACTATCTCGGATTACTTTGGCATGTAGCCAATTTCGGAGTCAGGTCCCATCAATGCTTCTTTGTGTATTATAGGTTCATTGTTTGGTCAACAATATCTCGTCTGCACACCATGAAGATTTGCATGAGTTTGGCTGACCTATATAGTCTAGTTGCAAGTTTGTCTGAACTCTGTATTTCTTATGTAGATCTTCTGTATTAGTCGTGGTAGGAAATCCTGGAACTACTTCCAGTGTTTCTTTCTTTGACCTGATGACGAAGAATCTATAATCTTGTCGAGTTGCACTGTCCTCCCACTCACTCTGTTGCAGAAAATAATCATCAAATATTACCGCACTCTGTGGCAAAAACATTTTTCATCAGCGTGGTGATAGAGGAATATCGAACTATTTGGGATAGCCTACAAAGTTGAAATTATCAGCCTTGGGAAATAAATTCGTAAACATTTTACTTATGACTTGTATTACCAAATGTTAAGAAAAGATCCAATGGTTTTGGCATACCATTCCATATCTTATATGGTATCATTTCAACATATTTGATGGTGGTCTTTTCAGTGTAAAAGCTGCAGTCTCTAAAGCATCACATTAAAAAGTATTTTGTCAAATTGATTAATGTCATCTTTGATCTCATCATGTCATACATAGTTTGATTACATCTACTCCAAACATTCTGCTCTTAGTAATGTCCTAATAAGTGCAAGCTATGAATTCTTTTCATAGCTCATCAGACATTCGCTAAACTTACTCAAATATTCCTTTCTGCAATCCAGTTGTGGAACATAATTCTCTTATTACAATCATTTCTACATCATTCTGAAAACTTTTTGAAACATTTCAAAGGATCTAGATTTTATGTCTCAATAAGTAAGTATATATATGTACTTGAGTCATCCTTGAAGATAGATAAATCCACTGCTTGCAACAACACTTATTGGACTACACACATCATTATGCATGTTTCTAATAATTTTGTAGCTCGTTCTTTATGGCCTGTGAACGGTATTTTAGTTTAGTTCACTATTTTGACAAAAGTTGCAAGTGTCAAATGATTCATAATCACATGACTTCAAAATCCATCACTATGAAATTTCTCCATGCGGCTTTCTCCAAGGTGACTAAATGCAGTGCCACACATGGTATTCTTTTAGTCTTGCGACATTTAGCATCAGTGTTATGGAAGTTCAATTTTATCGTCAATGTGCATAGCATGCATCCTATTCACAATAGGAGTATGGCCTTTTGTTCATAACATCGAACAACTATTGTTCTCTCATGAACAACCTCCTTGCAACTTCTATGCAATGGGCTAGAGTGTACAAAACTCTAAAATGAATTATGGCAATAAATACAAAGGCAATACACCGATGGGAAGTACTATAAATTTTACAAAGTTTCCATCAAAAAAATATAAACTCATTATTTGTTTGGTCATTTAGGTCGTCGCAGTCTGCATCAATTCGCAACAACATGCAATCGAGTTAGCATCCTTGTGATGAAATTTTAACCACAATCCTGAAGAATTAGTGATTAATAATCACAATTCCCAAGAACTACACTTACTTGACCAACTTTCTCCACATCTTATAACTTGTATGACATTCATACCTGAGCTGGACATTCCAGTCTTCTTTTATTTTTTCCTTTTTACTTCCTATAGTTTTACTTCCAATATTTCTCCTACTCACAGAAGAAGCATCCAACTTTAAGAGTGGAGTGAGCCCCGAGCTTCCCTGGTTATGTAAGCCTCATTACATCTTTATGATTTGTTTTTTCTCTTTAAGTTATCACCATCAACTCATGACTAGCATTCTTTCGGATCCTATCTATTTCGGTCTTTAAACATAGTTGAAAAGTTCACTAGAACTTGCAAACAAACACTTCTTTAGATATTGCATATATTTTAGCCTTTGTTTGTTTCTGAAATACAATTTCAGTTTCAAGAATATCACATGATTATCCCAAACATGTTGAAGTTTAGGTTTCTTGGAAGCAATTAGACAGCAATAGGATTCTAGCCTTTTGGATCGAAGGTCGTGAGTCTCATCATCCACGACATGTGCAGGAGAGTATTGAAAGCATGCAATAGGACATAATCCTTCTCGGCAATCTAGAGGACAATCCTCTCATTACGTTTACCAATTGTAAAAATTCAACCAGATAATAAAAAAAATCTAATCAATTTCAACAGGAATGGTGGTTTTGCGAGCCATTATTCTACAACTATAATGCAAACCACACATAGAAAATGTCCATAATTAGTTTCAATAGTGATTAAACTTAATTAATTCATAATTGTGCGCACTCAAACCAATATCTCTCAATTTTAAGTGATTCAAGACCCATATCTAATTCACCGCCATTGATGTGGACATCACTGATGACGTGAACTTCAATCAGTAGGCCAACTTGTCGATCACATCTCCATGTGACTCGTGTTCATCTTTCGATGGTTTATGCTCCTAGCTCAGGACGATGCCGCTAAAACTTCAAGACAACCGAGTGTTTCCACCATGAGGTCTGACCTTCACCCGCCTTACACCTCACAATCCGTTCATACACATATGGACATTACGTACCCCGGAAAGCTACGTATTATAGATGGTTGCTACACTCGGAAGATCACTAACAGCTTGATAATTTCAATGAGAGACCACCCTAATAAAAACGGCTACTTAGCAATCAAAAGGGTGCAGTAAAAAGGGATAAACATATCAGGAAATTCATAATAGCATGATATGGTATATCCCTTGGCGCGGGAATGTCTCCATGATCCTCCAAGGTCTTCATGAAAGTACTCTGAAGTGCTGCCGCGGCAACCACCTTGGTCTCCCGCGCCTAGTGAAGCCTCCTTCCGCTGGTTTCCTTCGTACCAAGTCTGTCACTCCCGTTGATAAAATAAAATAACGAGATTGACACACAGGTCATTAAACTGACAATCCCTTGGATCCAGCCATCTTGTCGTGTTGTGACGCGCAGGTCACTTAACGTTACATCATATGACCATCTCATACATAAACTCATTATCATGACGTACGATATACCACATCACATGCATCCTGCAAAACCAAGTTAGAAGTCCTCTAACCAGTTTGACTAATTTTAATTACGTGGCTTCTAGGGTTTCTAGAGAACTCTAACTACCTACGTCCACCATTAAGGCAATATTCTTATTGCTCGATTAACTTTGCAGGGTGTGTGAGAGAAGACACTTAATTAAAAATCTCTAGCCCCACATTAAACTTCGTCAATAAGAGTGACCCCCGTGAAGATCAAACATATTCATTTCCCTCTCATGCTTGCGACAGTTCACTATTCTTGACTATGATGAAGCCCAAAGAACTGTTAGCAAATCGTCGACAGCCAGAGCCGATCGATTGTCAGAACTTTGTACAAAGCTACATCATGCTGCCAATGAACTGAACCGAAGCAACACTTGAGGAAAGCAAACAAGATCATCAAACCCTCACATCTACATGTGATCTAGATCGAAACCAGCATCTACTCATGAATCGTTCATGATGCCACTATTGGGAAACATAGTTGAATACAAAAACATCGTCCTATGATCAAACCAAGAACATTATGAAGATGCATAAATGGTTTAGATTGGATCGTTACCAACTCCGAGTTGCAGTGGAATAAGAGTCGGTGTCGATCGTACTTGAAGTCCCTCGAACCTTTCACGAATGTTCCCTCGAACATAAGACTAAAGCACGACATCTCCATAATTTGCAAGCGTATGGTCTTCACGATCCGGCATCGCTTCACCGTCCAGAGCTAATCGGTGCCAGAGAATTAGAGGGAGAAGCTTAGAACCACACCGGGATTCTAATGATGAGGACTAGAGAGTATTATATCTAGGTCTAATTGGATGAACTAGAACTGGAACTAGAGAACTAGAGGAGGTTCCAAAACTTGTGTCTTCCAAGGGCCAAATCCTCAAGTATATATAGGTTGGAGGAGAGGGATGGGCGCACAAGGGGGAAGGAAACCTCCCCCCTTGGCCGACCAAGAAGAGGGGGAGTTCCCCTCCAATCCAACCTCCCTTAGCTTGCCCAACAAGCTAGTGGGCGCCCCAAGTATTATTGGGCCATAGGGCCCAATATCTCTCCACCACTTGGCCTTTTTAGTATTTTCATTAGCCTATTGATATTTCTTTCCCTAATAATAAAGCATGTACTGCTTCTGGTCGTCCTTAATTGAAATTGCCCCCAAAACTGTCATAAATTACCCACCATGCCACCCATAAGTAAAGAAAATGATTCGATTTTTGTTTCAAGATCGTCGTCATAAGAAACGGTTCTTATACTGTCATACCCTGACGTATCTCAAGGCACTAAAGTACCCCAGTGGCAAAAGCCTTTGTTTCTCGCAAGGGAGACCTGGGTTCGATCCCACATTCTGCCCTGTTACCTCGTTTTTTCCCCTCTTAATAGCAAGTGCGCCTCCTCCACCCCACACTTGTTCATGGGTCGGCCCGTAATGCGGGATGTGACACCCCTTTTTTCATTCCTTTTTTTCTTTTCTTGTTTCAATTTTTGTTTTTCCTTCTTTAAATTAACTTGGGATTTCCAAAATTACAAATTTCAAAAAGGTGCGTATCGTGGAATTGTCACGGCAGATGTCCTAGCGTAAGAACTTAGTCGTGGAGCCATCACAACTAGGTTAGCTTGAAGGGGTTAAATGGGACAAAGGAAAGGAAGAGTTTATACTGGTTCAGCCCCTTGCGGTGAAGGTAAAGGCCTAATCCAGTATGGGGTTGTATTGCTTGGGCGTCGATTACCATGGAGCGAATATGCTTGACCTAGCTCTCGATATCTTCTTCCTTCTTGCCCTAAACCGCCGCCGGGTCACCCTTTATATACATAGGTTGATGCCTGGCGGCCTACAGAGTCCCGGCCGGCTCATACACAACGTGTCCGGCTCGGTGACAGAATCTATATTTTCCAAAACATACAAGTTAACATATGGCGGTTTACGCCCGTGGGCCTCAAGTCGCCTTTGGGTCTTAGGCCTTCAGTAAGCCTGCTTCACGAACCGCCATCTTCAACATCTTCACGGGCCTTGTCATTATGAACCACCAGTGGTATGACCCGGCCCCTCCTAGGCGGGTCATAGCCAATAGTTATATCCCCAACATTAGGACCCAGGTTGATGTGAACTTGTTCATATCAATCTTCAACACTTAGAAAAAATCCTTCCTCATTTGCTCTTGCGAGATCTTGTAACCCACCATGACGTCATCTCCTAGGGTCGTGGTAACCCACCGTGACGTCACCTGTCATTAATATCACACAAGGCCCAAATCTTAATATACCTTCTCTTTTAATGAGCCTCCAAAAATCGAGGCGTTTGTGCTGTCACATATCCTTTTTTAGCCTCCTCGATTCCCGCGCATGCCACTTATCCTTCCAGCCTTATAAATAGGGCCAGGGGTCCCTTTTCACTTTCCCCCTTGCCTCCTCGTCTCTATCTTCTACCTCTCGACACCTCAGCGTCTGAGCTCCGCCGCCGCCATCGACCTTTGCCACTGCCTCAATAACGGCCCTGCATCAACCTGAATTGACCAGAGTCCGTTCGTACTCCTCCACTGTTCAGCAGCTCCGGTGAATTTTCCCCTTTCCTCTCACCATAGATCCCATTAGGGTTTCGATGAGTACATCAAAGTTCATCTCTGCCTTTCCTTGTTCTTCACTGTATTTTGAGATTTTGATCCAAACTTTATACTCCTCCTGCGCGGAAACAGTTGTAGTACTCATTTTAGATATTAAAAACATCTCCTCCGCATAAGAAATCCAATCTGGACACATGAACTGCTCAATTACTGCAACTTAGGTTTAGATATTTTCCATTATTTGAAGCGCCGCAGATCCAAAATCATAGCATCAATCTGTGAAATCTGTTTTTCCAACACTTAGCAATTTTTCCATTCTCAGATCTGTAAATCAACAACTGTGTGGCGGCTTAGCTCAGAAAACGTAACCCGCCAGATACCATTAGTCCCCTCTTAAGCCGCCAATAGCTCACCTTTATAACTTCAATGCCATCCTCTGGTTTAACACCTTTGCATGCATGCTTCATGATTATTTGTCTTTAAACCAACAGCCGGCTTAACCATATAATCTTAAACCAGCATAATCTTCCTTTTAGATCATCAAAAAATGGCTAAGACATACACTGCCTGCAACTAGGTCCGATCCCGGGTCACTGAAGAAGACTTGAACAATTTCGTCGCAACTGGCACCCTAGCCAAAAGAGAGGACATCCACTAGAGGGTCCCAGGCGAAGAAAATCCTCCTGAACCCAAGGACGGAGAAGTGATTGTTTTCACTGACCACCTGATTCGGGGGTTCAGCCCGCCCGGCTCAAAGTTTTTCCGCGACGTGCTTCATTTTTTCCAACTTCACCCTCAAGATATCGGACCCAATTCCGTGTCCAACATTTGCAACTTCCAAGTATTATGTGAAGCTTATCTCCAAGAGGAGTCCACAGTTGAATTATTCAGAGAATTTGACTACTTAAACCGCCAGACATAGTTTACTGACGGGCCCAGCTTGGAAATCGGTGGGGTTTCAATTCAGAAGAGGAAAGAAGCCAGCTTTCCCTACGCCAAGCCGCGGAGTCATCCCAAAGATTGGAACCAAACTTGGTTCTACTGTCAAAACACATCTCCAGAAGACGAAAATCCTCTGTCGGGTTACCGTGACCACCGGCCTAGCAACGCACATCCACTCCCCCATGGATCAGCATGAAGGAGCGGGCCAAATATGTGCCAACTTTTTCAAAGCTTAGAGCCTTCATGGCTAATGGCCTAACAGACATCGACCTTGTTCGGTGCTGGGTGTCCTGGAGGATCTTGCCATTAAGCCATCACCCTGGCTTAATGTGCAAATATACTGGCGATTTAAAAGATCCCCAGCGCCACTGTGACATTCAACTGTCTGACACAGAAATTACTGAAGCCACCAAGGCGTTGCTGAACGAATCTTGGTCAGATTGCAGTAAAACAGGAGTTAGTCCTTTCTGCACCTTCACCAAGCCACCAGCTGTAAGTGTTGCACACCTTCCGTTTAATCACATTTGCATTAATACTGCCCACTTATGATCTTTTGACTTTAACAGGCCGACTCTTCATTTTGGAAGGAAACCGCAAGATAAACCGGCCAAACCGGCTCGTACCAAGATCAAGTTCACCAAGAGGCCTGCTAAGAATAAGACCATCGAGCCTGCCGGGTTAAACTTGGATGATGATGGTGATGATGATGAGTCGGAGGTAGAACTTGACTCTCTTGGCTCATTGTTTATACATCTCATTGACAATGATTGTTTTTAGGAGGAAGTCGAGGCCAGCCGTGCGGGTGACGACGAGGTAATTGTTCTTTCCTCCGGCTCAGAGTCTGTGCCAAAACAAAAAACTCGTCAGGCAAGCCGAAAAGTAAGGTTTTCTCATCCTTTGGCTAATTTGGATACCAACTTTATTTTGAAGAAACAACAACATGAAGCTCGCCGCACGACCCGGAATAGCGGAAGCGGGATCCTTTCCTCCGGCTTACCGAACACCCCAGCCCCTCGCAAACGTCGTCCAAAGGTCTCAACAAACTCTGACTTAACTTATCCCAAGGCCGGTCTTTACCGACAACCTCTTAATCCCTCCGATTCAAATTATTAGGGAACATCTCACTCTTCCTCTGGCGACTCAACAGGGACTCATGTCCCGACCTTCAAACCGGTGCCAGGGTAAGACTATTAAGTCTTTGCTTTCAATTATATACTCAACTGTTGTACTAATCTTGTCTTGTGTTTCATTCACAGGGCCATGGCAAAGCCCAGCAAGAAGGCGAAGGTGACCAAAACTCCTGAGAACCCTTCTGAGTCGGAGCAGCAAACAGCCGAAACCTCTCATCAAGCTCCTAAAGCTACAGTTGATGACCCGCCACTGGATGATCAGAATGCTGACGTTGAGCAAATGGATATTGACCCGGCCACCACGAATCCGCCAAGCCCCATCAAGCCGGCAAGCCCTATTAAGCCGGCTGAAGAAAAAGATGATGATGTTACCATCACCTGGCATGGCTATACAGAGCCAGGTAAACCCACTGCCCTATCCAAGCACATCGCCAAGGAAGAAATTTCCATTGCTGACAAGGGCAAGTGGCCAGCCAATCTAGGCAGTTATGCCAATTTCAATGCCCAGAAATCCACTCTGGGTATTTGAAATGTCTTTACACAAGCCGCGACTATGAAGCCGGCTTAGTAAATTTGATGAAGGAGCGCTATGAGGTAAACACTGCAACTCTTTTCCATATGCATATACTTCCATTAGCCGCCAAGTTTATTGGACATGATAGAATAGAATGTGCTATAAACTTCAATAGCTTCATAGATCAATTCCAGTAGCCCCCAAGGGCCGGTCTATGCTTTCAAGATAAACCGGGACTTCCAATAACAGTACTTCAACTTTGCATGTGTAGCCCCCAAGGGTCGGCTTAATCTGTCAAGATGAGTCGGGACTTTAGATGATAATGATTTAATTTCCCATCTGTAGCCCTCAAGGGCCGGCTTAATCTGTCAAGATAAGCCGGGTCTCAATACCATATATATCCAGAAAATTTAAGCACATTGCCCCCATGAACCGGCTATAATCAGCATATAACAATCAGATCATCATAAACTTGTCTTGAAAAAGAGCAAGGTGCATTAGCCCCCAAGTGCCAAGTAAAATACTTGTATTGTGCTTGGGACTTCTCAAATGAATTCATTGCAATCTCACTCATTGTTTATATCTTTTCAGGCTGAGCTTAATAGCAAAGAATCCCAAGTCGCCGACCTCCAAGAGAACATCAAGTCTCCGCAAGCAGAAACCTCCAAGGCCAAAAATGAGATGAGCACTGCTTTAGCAGATATGGAGAAGCCGAAAAAAGACTTCAAAGCTGAACAGGGGGGTTGGGATACAAAGAGGTCAGCCCTGTTGAAGAGGGCTAAGGATGCTGAAGCGGCCCTTAAGCCGGTAGCTGCAGAGCTCGCTGGCTTAAAACATCAAGTCAACGCCATGACTGCTGCCATCTTTGGTAAATAACTTCCTCTCAATCTTTACTTTTAATGTATGTTAATCAATGTGCTCCCGGCTTACAAACTTTCCTTGATGATACAGGCTCCAGAGTTGCCCACCTTGGCTCAGACATGCGGAAAAAATTGAAAGTCACCTACACGCTCATAGAACAGTTATATACCGATGCACAACGGGTCGTCTGCACAGCTGTTCAAAAGAAGCAGCCTCGAACCCTCATCAAGGATACGTTGGAGAAGCTATCTGTGCTACCTCTGCGGATCGAAGAGTTGAAGAAATCAGCTGCCAGAGCCGGTGCACTTATAGCACTAACCTGGACCAAAGCATGGCTAGCTGATCTTGAACCGACAGACTTGGCAAACGGCTGCCCGAGCGTAAAAGAAGATGGGTCACCCTTCAGCACAGGAGACTTTGCCACAATTGCAAGGGAAATGCGTCCTCTGGCCAGTAAGCTAGCTGAAGATACCAATCTTTCACATTATCAGCCGGTTTACAACGCCGACAACAAGAAGGTCAAGGTGCCGGTTCACGATTCTCAGGACCTGACTCCTCCAATTCGTAAGCATACATTTGCCCCTGATGTTGACCCATCAACACTTATAATTGATGAAGCTGTATTCAGAGCTTTGACTGGGATTAACTGGGTAACCACTGATTTCCAGCCATTGGGTGAAGAGGAGCAGGATGAAACGTTGCTGGACGATCCACAACCTTCAACTCATCAAGGCCAAGATCAGTAAGCCGTAGGCCGGCTTAGCATCTGCTTTCTGTGAAACTGCCAAAATAATTATTCTTTTGGGCCAATAGTTGCCTTGTAATAGGCTAGCTATCAAACAATTTGTCTACCATGCCATCGCGCATGTTTACTTGCAAAACTCTTTGATGAGCTGTACTGATCCTCTTTGATGATCTAATATTCAAGCTCATAGTCATTATCAATTTTGCCTAAGCATATTGTCATATACCCTGCGTACAAACAGAGCACAAGTACCTTGGCAGATTACCCCAAGACGGGTAAAAAAACCATATAACAAACCACTGGTGACCATATCGTCCAGAACGAGGGCCGGTTTATTAAAACCTCATACAAATATAACACAATAAATATCATACCTGTGATACTTGTGTGTATTGCCGGCTTACAAGGACAAATGCAATAAGTGCAACAATCCCAATGCTGAGCGCAACACTCTATAATTTATCCGCGTCGCCGGCTTACAATGCTTCGGACAGAATTCCATGAATCATACACTGGCGACTCAACGTTCAAAGCCAGGCTGGGTTATCAAAACACTGGATTTTATCAAATCAAGATCAAGGCATCATGGCCTGAATCAAATTTCGACCATATATCAATATGGAACAAATATATAAGTCATCAAAAAATATTGAAAGGCAATAGAAACCAGAAAAATCAAGGTATTCAAAGGCTGCCAGGCCTCAACATCAAGTGTTATTCAAGGGCTGCACAACCACTGAGTTATTCCTTAATTCAAACCTGTAAGCCGGGCCTGGCATGACCAAATCACCGTTTTAACTTTGACAAGTGCAGGGTCTATAAAAGATTAACTGTCAAGCATACGGTGAGTCATTCTAGGATTACCTGGTCGAGTGGCAAACTTACACATGCAGGATAACCCGGTTTGTTGGTGAATACACCTGGCGACGAAGCCTATTACGAGGGACAATAAAGCTTTTGTTCATTTAACAAAGAGCCCCCAAGTAATATTGTGATCCAGGAGTATAAGCCGGATCAAATAGGGTAATCACAACTGTGCTCAATGAGTAGGAAGCCCCCAAGTTTTTGCAATCAACGCGTACAAGCCAGATCAAAAAGGGTCATAGCTATGCCCAATGAGCAGGAAGGCCCCCAAGTGACCTTATGAAGTAAATAAAGACTCAGATTCTTAGAAATGAAATGACAGAGGCCCTGTATCATCAGGGATGCCAGCTTAATTATACTTATCATAATATATACATTGATAAAAATATGTACATCACAGGAGCCAGTGGCTCAGGTGTAATAAGGCAGAAGATGAGCAATATTCCATAGCCGGTTGGTCTCCTCCTCCGATGTGCATGAGTCCTTGTGGTCTCGAACATCGATAAGGTAGTATGACCCATTGTTCAGATTCTTGCTGACCACAAACAGTCCTTCCTAAGGTGAGGATAGCTTGTGCATGTCAGTTTGATCCTGGATGAGCCGGAGCACCAAATCTCCTTCTTGAAAGGTCCTGGTCTCAAACCCGGCGGCTGTAATAACAGCGCAGATCTTGTTGGTAAATCACCGAACGAGCTGCTGCAAGGTCACGCTCCTCATCTAATAGGTCAAGTGCATCCTGACGTGCTTTTTCATTGTCAGCTTCAACATAAGCCGCCACGCGGGGCGAGTCGTGACGGATGTCACTAGGGAGAACCGCCTCTGCTCCGTAAACCATGAAGAAAGGCATGTAACCCGTAGATCTGTTGGGGGTAGTATTGATACTCCATAACACTGAGGGTAACTCCTCCACCCAACAAACCGGCGTCCACCGCAAAGGAACCATAAGCCAGGGCTTGATACCTCTCAAGATTTCTTGATTAGCTCGCTCAGCTTGGCCATTAGACTGGGGGTGAGCCACCGACGACACATCAAGCCGGATATGCTCTTGTTGACAGAATTCTTTCATTGTCCACTTAGAAAGATTAGTACCATTATCAGTGATGATACTATGAGGATATCCAAAACGAAAGATCACCTTTCTGATGAATTGAACCGCCGTGGCTGCATCACATTTGCTAACCAGCTCAGCCTCAACCCACTTTGTAAACTTATCAACTGCTACCAAGAGGTGAGTCTTTTTATCCTTATACCTTTTGAAAGGCCCAACCATATCCAGCCCCCAGACTGCAAACGGCCAAGTAATTGGAATCATCCTCAATTCTTGAGCCAGCACATGAGCTCGTCTTGAAAATTTCTGACATCCATCACACTTACTGACCAGATCTTCTGCATCAGCATGAGCCGTCATCCAATAAAGCCCATGATGAAAAGCTTTAGCAACGAGATACTTAGAACCAGAAATGATGACCGCAATCTCCTTCATGAATCTCCCTTAAAATTTCATGGCCCTCCTCAGGGGAAACACATCGTTGAAACACTCCAGTAACACTACATCTGTGGAGCTCACCCTTGACAATAGTCATTGACTTAGACCTCCGGGTTATTTGCCCGGCCAAGATTTCATATTCAGGTAACTCGCCTCGGGTCATATAAGCCAAATATGGAACAGTCCAATCAGGGATAACACGGAGAGCTGCCACCAATTGTGCCTTCGGGTCAGGAACTGCCAAGTCCTCCTCTGTAGGCAACTTTACTGATGGGTTATGCAAAACATCAAGGAAAACATTAGGGGGGACCGACTTACGCTGAGACCACAACCGGCTTAAGGCATCAGCTGCATCATTTTACCTGCGATCAACATGCTCCACTTGATAACAGTTGAAGTGACCAGCAATGGTCTCAACCTCTCGGCGGTAAGCCGCCATGAGTGGATCCTTTGAATCCCAAGTCCCTGACACTTGCTGAGCCACCAAGTCTGAATCTCCAAAGCATCTTACCCGGCTTAGATTCATCTCTTTAGCCATCTTAAGACCATGGAGTAAGGCTTCATACTCAGCTGCATTGTTAGTACAAGGGAACATCAACCTTAAAATGTAACAAAATTTATCACCTCGTGGGGAAGTCAATATAACTCCAGCCCCCGAGCCTTCCAATTGCCTGGATCCATAAAAATGAATAGTCCAATATGTATTGTCCGGCTTATCCTCAGGCATCTGCAGCTCTGTCCAATCATTGATAAAGTCCACCAGTGCTTGAGATTTTATGGCCGTCTGAGGCACATACTTCAAACCATGGGGTCCCAGCTCATTGGCCCACTTAGCTACCCGACCTGTGGCTTCTCTGTTTTGAATAATATCCCCCAATGGAGCAGAGCTAACCATAGTGATGGGATGACCAAGGAAATACTGTTTCAACTTGCGACTAGCCATGAACACGCCATAAACCAGCTTCTGCCAATGTGGGTTTCGCTGCTTAGACTCAATGAGCACCTCACTGACATAGTAAACTAGCCTTTGAACCGGATACTCCTTGACTGACTCCTTCCTTTCAACCACAACTGCCACACTGACAGCCCTGTTGTTTGCATCCACATATAACAACAAGGGCTCCTTCTCAATAGGAGCTGCAAGAACCGGCGGCTCAGCCATTTGCTTCTTAAGTGCCTCAAACGCCTCATTAGCAGCATCGCTCCAGACAAAGTCATCTGTCTTTTTCATCATCTGATACAAAGGGATAGCCTTCTCTCCCAGGCGGCTTATAAACCGGCTCAAAGCCGCGATACGACCCGCCAAACGCTGGACGTCATTGATACATGCCGGCTTAGCTAAAGAGGTGATAGCCTTGATCTTCTCCGGGTTAGCTTCAATGCCTCTCTCAGAAACCAAGAAACCCAATAACTTGCCTGCTAGCACGCCAAAAACACACTTGGCCAGGTTAAGCATCATCTTGTAGACCCGGAGATTGCCAAAGGTCTCTTTCAGATCTCAATCAATATCTCCTTCCTGGATTTCACAACAATATCATCCACATAATCATGAACATTGCGCCCAATCTGGCCATGGAGGCAATTCTGAACACACCGTTGGTAAGTCGCCTGCGCACTCTTGATCCCAAAAGGCATAGACACATAGCAGAAGGCTCCAAAGGGAGTGATGAAAGATGTCTTCTCCTGGTCCTTAACTGCCATTTTGATCTGATGATAACCAGAGTAAGCATCTAAAAAACTCAAACGCTCACAACCTGCCGTAGCATCAATAATTTGATCAATACGCGGGAGAGCAAAAGGATCAGCCGGGCAGGCCTTGTTAAGGTCTGTATAATCCACACACATACGCCAAGTGCCATTTTTCTTAAGTACTAGCATCGGGTTAGCCAAACATTCAGGGTGAAACACTTCAATGATGAACCCTGCCGCCAAGAGCCGTGCCACCTCTTCACCAATTGCCTTGCGCCTCTCCTCATTAAACCGACGAAGAAACTGCTTGACCGGCTTAAACTTGGGATCCACATTAAGAATGTGCTCCGCAAGTTCCCTCGGTACATCTGGCATGTCAGAAGGCTTCCATGCAAAAATGTCCCGGTTCTCACGGATGAACTCGATGAGCGCGCTTTCCTATTTCGGATCCATATTAGCACTTATGCTAAACTGCTTTGATGAATCGCCAGGGACAAAATCAACCATCTTAGTATCATCTGCCGACTTAAACTTCATTAAAGGCTCGTTCTCTGTGGTTGGCTTCTTCAAAGGCGTCATATCCGCCGGGTCAACATTGTCTTTATAAAACTTCAATTCCTCAGTGGCACAAGCCGACTCAGCATAAGCAACATCACCTTCTTCAAAATCCAGAGAGATTCTTCTATTACCATGCACCGTGATGGTGTCCTTATGACCCGACATCCTAAGCTGCAAATAAACATAACACGGCCGTGTCATAAACTTAGCGTAAGCCGACCGCCCAAACAAAGCATGGTACGGGCTCTTGATTTTCACCACCTCAAAGGTTAACTTCTCATCTCTGGAATCATTGTCATCCCCAAAAGCCACCTCCAGTGTTATCCTTCCCGCTGGATACGCCGACTTACCAGGCAGCACCCCATGGAAAACAGTCGAAGACGATTTAAGATCCTTGTCACTCAAATTAATACGACAAAAAGTCTCATAATAAAATATATTAATACTGCTGCCCCCATCCATGAGCACCTTCGTGAGCTTATATCCTCCTACCTGTGGAGCAAATACCAATGCCAACTGGCCTGGATTGTCAACCCGCGGCCGGTGATCCTCTCGGCTCCATACAATAGGCTGCTCAGACCACCTTAAGTAACGAGGCACCGCTGGCTCAACAGAGTTCACCGCCCGCTTATGGATTTCTGATCTCGCTTGCACAGACTTGTGGTAAACACATGATACTGAACACCATTCAGCTGCTTTGGATTACTCTGATAACCAGACTGCTGCTGCTGATTTCCTTGGCCAGATTGCTGATTAAAACCACCGTGATTTCCTTGGCCTTGAAAGCCAGAGCTTGAGCCGCCACCTCCAAAGCCAGGTCCATGAGAGCCGGAACCTGAACCACCGTTCGGGCCATGATTGTTCTGAAAAAAGTTAGAATTTCTATACTTCCTCATGATGAAACAATCCTTCCACAGATGACTGGCCAGCTTATCCTGGGTCCCATGTTTCAGACAAGGTTGATTCATCATAGCTTCAAGGTTGAACTTTGGCCCTCCCAACCGGGGCGCTTAAGCTTTCCCCTTACGATGTTGGTTGTTATTCCGCGAGCTGGTGTT
The DNA here is from genome assembly GCA_021605205.1 of Aegilops longissima. Lineage (NCBI taxonomy): Eukaryota > Viridiplantae > Streptophyta > Magnoliopsida > Poales > Poaceae > Aegilops > Aegilops longissima. The sequence goes on from CM038680.1 coordinate 594,258,954, forward strand.
AGGCACAAAATCTAAATCGCCGTCCGCCTTACGTTTACCATTGCCGCCTTGCCCGCCGTGTTATGTTGTCCTTTTGCATTGGCACTCTTCTTCCCCTTTCCAATCTTCTTATCATCAGACTCAAGATCTTTAGTGCTATCAGAGTTAGCATACTTGACGAGAGCCGCCATGAGCTCCCCCATATCATTGCAATGACGCTTAAGCCGTCCCAATTTCTGTTTAAGAGGAAGGAAGCGACAATTCTTCTCTAACATAAGGACTGCTGAACCAACGTTGATACTGTCTGACGAGTGTATAACAGCTGAAATCCGGCGCACCCAATTGGTTGTTGACTCTCCTTCACCTTGAACACAAAAATCCAAATCCAGAATCGACATAGGCTTCTTGCATGTGTCTTTTAAATTTTGAATAAAACGCCTCTTCAACTCTACCCATGATCCAATGGAGTTAGCGGGCAGGCTTTCGAACCAAGTACGAGCAGGCCCATCCAACATCATGGTGAAATACTTAGCACATGCAGCATCACCGACATACATCATCTCCATAGCCATCTCATAACTCTCAATCAAAGCCTCTGGGGGCTGATCCGCCGTGTAATTAGGCACCTTACGGGAGCCCCTGAAATCCTTAGGCAAGCGCTCATTGCGTAGAGTCGGCACTAAACATGGCACACCCAAGGTTCTAGTGGTCACTCATGCCTCCATGGACGCTGTAGGATAAACCGGAGATTGTTGTTGAGCCGCCAACTGAGCCGCTAGCTCCGCTTCACGCCGCGCTCTACCCTGTTCTACCAAAGTCTGAGCATCATTACCAGCGTGCGGCGGGACAAGCCTACGGGGCTGATTGCGGTGCCGTTCACATCTTGACACGGCCGGTTCATCAATATGACTGCTATAACTCTTGCTTGGACGTGGTGTTGAGTGGAGACGATCATGACTGTATGAGTAAGCCGCCTGTTGGGCCACAGCCGTCTGAAGAAGTTCTCCGACTCACCGTATTTCCATTGCTACTGGCGACTCATCCTGAGCTGGAAGAGCCGCCAGTCGAGTAGCCGCAGCTATCATGTTATCGAAGGGGTTAGAAAAATGCCCTAGAGGCGTCAGAACGTGCTGAGGAGGGGTCAAGTTCAAATGTGGGGGGGTCTATAGCACGTGGCTGAACCGGTCCTTTAGCCGCCGGTGCCTCAACAGCCCGATCCACACCAGGCGGGTTACTGGTTCCTGCCCCAGGCGTGTTGAAAAGGTTCCTCGCATCATAAGTCAGGGGCAGCCTGCTCACATGCCTTCTGTTGAAGACAGCGTTTGATGCATCCCGGTCCAGTTTTAAGTGGAAGCTCTCTTCCTGAAGTCGTTCTGCCTCCCTCTGTAAGGCGGCTCGCTCCGTTGCCATCCGGGTGCTCTCCATATTTAGCTCCTCCTTGGCTTGTGCTTGTAAGTGCATCTAGTGCCCCTTAGTGATTTTGGTGTATTGAAGACTTATAGGTTAAGGATCTAATGCGTTTCTGAGTGTACACAGGTCTATAAGTCTATGAGGAGTTTGATGTTTACAGAGAAAGTCGACCCCTAAAAATGAAGTTCTTCGACTGAAGACTTTGTTATTCTGAAGACTTTCTGAAGACTTTGAAAGTGAAGAAATTGGTGTGACCTTGAAGACTTGGTATTCATTTGAGGAACATGAAGCGTGAATACTTTCGTTTTCGTTGTTTCATTTTCTTTTTCTTGAGTCATAGGAAACACCGTACTGTTAAAGGGGGTCGAGGAAATACTAAGGAAAAATTTCCATGTGATGCTCAACTCAAAATCCTACACCTACAATCCCTTCGAGTGAAGCCTTTGGAAAACTCATACAGTTCAGTTAATTTCTTCAGCGACAGAGACGAAGCTCTTCTGGTCGCTGAGGAATTTGTTCTGACTGAGGAGTTAGGAATTCGCCGATCTTGGATTTCCTACGATGAGGAACATGATAGCCACGAGGAATTTGAGATTCAAATTTCCGACCGTTCTTGTCTTCTTGCCGCCACTGTCCCAAAATATCTTATCCACCTAACGGTCATATCATTGAAGGGCATTTATGTCTTATCATGTCGGGCTGCTCCCTAGGCTATAAATAGCCGCCCCTACAACCACTAGCTGGTTGGCTGCTCGAGAGAAACTTGACACTTGTCATTTGAGAGCAACCCATCCTCCGAGGACTTTGGCGAAAATCATCGAGTGAGGAAAACCCAAAAACCAAACCCCTACAAACCCAAAGTGATTGAGCATCACTGAAGAGATTGATCCTGCGTGGATCCGACGCTTGTTACCTTTGAAGACTGTGCTTCTTCCAGACGGTTAGGCGTCATGGTCTAGAGCATCCAAGAGGAATTGTGGATCGCCGAGTGACCAAGTCTGTGAAGGTTTGGAAGTCGCTCAAGACTTACCACGAATGATTGGACGAGGTGCATGTGACCTTAGTTCAAGGAGAATCGGTGAGGACTTGGTGTCCTGAGCTGCGTGCTCAGCGACTGGGTGTCCGGGACTGTGTGTCCTCGAGTTTAAATACTCAGCCGCTCCAACCAGACGTACAACTGAGACAGCAGTTGGAACTGGTCTACCAAATCATTGTCTTCACCAACCTTACTGGTTCTATCTCCTCAACCCTTTCATTTCCTCATTACTGTGTTGAGTGTTTATTCATATCTGTGTTTGAAGACTTTGACTGAAGACTTTCTCAATTTCCTCAGTTCAATTTCTTCAGTCTGTTTGTCTTCATCTTGAGCTATCCTGTGTTTACGCTTTTCTGTACTCTTTGTTTGTCTTCATTTCATCATGATGACCATGCCCGCATTCTGTTATGCTTACTTCTGAGTACTTATTCCGCTGCAAGTAGTCATTCGCTAAGTAATTTCCTCACCGGCAAATTCCTCAGTGAAGAATTCATAAAAATCGCCTATTCACCCCCCTCTAGTCGATATAACGCACTTTCAATTGGTATCAGAGCAAGGTACTCCCTTGTTCTGTGTGATTTTGATTTAACCACCTGGAGTTTTAGTTATGTCGACCGCAGGTATGATCAAGGTCTTAGAAGGGTGTCCTACCTTTGATGGGACGAACTACCCCTACTGGAAGAACAAGATGTGAATGCATCTTGAAGCAATTGACAACGATCTTTGGTATGTTGTGGAAAATGGTGTTCCCTCGGTCACACCTTCTCACGAATCTCTGCGGCGTGAAGAGATTCAAGCAACTCGATTCTCAGCGAAGAATATCATATGTGGCCATCGAGCAAAGGTCAATATGGAAGAGTGAGTGCTTTGGAAACGCCAAGCTCATCTGGGACAGGCTGTCCAAAGTAAATGAAGGAGTCTCAACTCAGCGTGACTCCCGAGTTGATGTTCTTCAAAATATCTTCAACCGCTTCAAAAGACTCGACAACGAAAATGTTCAACAAACCTTCGATCGCCTCATCGACATCTCAAATGAGCTTCAAGCACTTGGCGCCACCGACATCACCGACCATGGGGTGGTGAAGAAATTATTAAGATCGCTGATTCCTCATTTGATACTCGCATCGATGATACAAGAGCGTCTTGACTACAAGTCACTTGATCCAGCTGATATCCTCGAGAGGCTAAATACTCATGAGTTCGACTTGCTTAAAAGAGAGATCTCTATGGTTCTAGCTATGGAAAACACGTGCCACGAAGGCCAAGGCTGTCTGCGAATCGAGTGTGAAGACTCGGTAGTAGCCTTGGAGATCTGAAGAATTAGGCCAGAGCTAGCACCGCTCGTGAAGAAATTCAGAAGTTCTCAAGGCGTGGTCGCTTTGGAAAATCCTCAAGAAGCAGTGATTCCTCATCCAGTGACTATAAGAGAAGACTTTGTAACAAATGCAAGAAACCTGTCACTACATCCAAGATTGTCCTCAGTGGGAAAAGGAATTAAAGAAGAAGAAACACAAGGATTACAGTTCTGATGACGCGAAGAAGAAGAAGAAATCATTGAAATCTTCATCATCAAAATCCTCAGAGCCTTCTTCTCACGAGAAGAGCAGCTCCAAAAAGGCTCGGGCATTCATTGGCAAGGAAATGGACTCTGAAGCTGAATCTGAGGAACATGAGGAAGAGGAGGCATCAGAAGAATCTGAGTTTGGTGTGGCGAGTCTAGCTCTTGCTCTTTGCTTTCGTCGACAAGTCCATCTTCAACTCAAGAAAATGACCTCACCAACAAAGCTGATGAAGATAGTGATGACTACGCCCCACCTATTGCTTCATGGCAAAGGGTGCCAAGGTACTCAAATATACCTCCTCTGAATCTAGTGAAAATGAATCGATGAAGATCTAAAGCCCGATTACTCAAAACTTGCTAAGATTGCTGTAAAACAACAAAGGGCTTTTGAAAAGGTTCAAAATATGCTAGATAAGAGTGATGATATGTTAGGTGAAGAAATGGATCGCACTAAAGCCCCGATGAAAATCTTCAAAGACTTGATCTAGGTTTGACAACCTTCAAGGTCATCATAACACTCTCTTATCGATCATGAGAATCTTTCTTATGAATTTCTTCAAAGAAAGCAAGATCTTGAGAAGCTAAGAGTGAATTATGAAGATCTTCTGAAGGAGCGCGATTCATTACTTGCTCAACAAATTAGCGCTTCTCAAGAAGAATTTGTTCCTCCATGCTTAAAGTGCATTGAGCGTGAATCGCTAATTCTTCACCGAATGTTCAAATGCTTCAACTGTTACAAATTCTTCACCTGCCTCTGCTATCACTAATTCCTCATCTGAGGACATTGCTAGTATCACTGACAATGCAGGGCTGAAGGAATTGTATATGACATGCATGTACAAAAGCCTCAAAGGGCATCAGACTCTTTGTGATGTGCTTAAAAAGCAGATCCTCAACAGGAACCCTAGGAAAGAGGGTATTGCCTTTGAGAGGAAACTCAATGCTGATGGAACATATTGGAAGCCTGAGCAGTATCCCAAAACTTCATGGGTTGCTACAAAGGGACCTCCAGTTGATCCATCTAACTTATCTGGCTTTACATGCGAATCTCCTCATTCTTCTGATGAGTCATTTGACTCCAACTATAAACTGTTCAAAAATCAGAAGGGTGAAGTATTTGCTAGATATGTTGGCACTAACTGCAGGAACGGCTTCCCTATGAAGAAAATCTGGGTTCCCAAGAAGTGCCTTGAAAGTCTTCAGGTGAATGTCCTCATAAAACCACCTGTGAAGAATAGGAACCCCAGATCAAATTCTTCATATGGACCAAATTCTTCATATGGATCCAAGTTGTCATACGGACAAAATTCCTCACGTGGATCAAATTCCTCAAAAGGATCAATGTCCCCATATGATTATCATCGTGCTAATAACTCTGTTTCGCAGGGTAGAGCTAAGGGCTATGAATATGTGCATTATTCTTCAAACCAATATGTTCATAAGTCCTCGAAGAATTTCTCTGCTTATTCATATGCTTACCCTAACCCCTCTTATGTGAAACGAAATGGATTGGCCTCTATGCCACCATTCTCATATGGTGCTTTCAGAGTGATGAACTCTTTGCCACCCCTTGAGATGTGGGTGGTAAAGAAAAGAACTAACCTCTTCAGGGTCAGGTCTCGGGCGTGCATTGAGCGTCTGAAGAATTTCTTTGGGGCACGACAAAATGCTCGAAAGAACGCAGGCTAATCATGATGAAATGAACTTTCATTTCACACGTCCTCATCTTGCTTATCTATTAATCTTGGTGATGAAATTCATCGATGAACTTGATATCATATTCTTCACCGATGAAGTATATGAGATCGTAAGTTGTACTAATTCATCTGCAGGATGATCAACCCAAAGCCAGAGTGGGTTCTCGATAGTGGATGTACAAATCACATGATTGGTGACAAGAATCTATTGATGGATGCTCCTTATCACCGTCACATCTGAAGCATATCATCTTTCTTGACAAAGGCAGAAGTCGGTATTGGGTCTTGGTAAGGTTGCGATCTCTAAGGACATACACATGGACAAAGTCATGCTTGTTGAGTCCTTAGGATACAACCTCATGTCGATCTCAATCCTTTGTGATCTTGATATGGTTGTTATCTTTGGCAAGTATGTTGTGTTGTGATTATGGAAGCTGACAATTCCAAAGTCTTGAAGGCTTTAGGAGAGGAGACTTGTATATTGTTGATTTTCTCTGGGACCACAACCAGCCGTGTGTCTACTTGCAAAAGTTTCGAAGGCTGGCTATGGCATCGGCGACTTAGTCCATGAGCATGAGAAATTTGAACACGCTTGCAAAGAAGAAGCATGTCATTGGCATTGAGAATGTCAAATTCCTCAAGGATCACTTGTGCGAACTGTCAAGCTGGAAAAATGACCAAGGCCAAGCATCCAACGAAGACTATCATGACCACTACTCGTCCCTTGAATTGCTTCACATGGACCTCTTTGGTCCTAATCATTACTCAATTGTCGTTAATGATGCATCTCTATATGGCTTTGTTATTGTTGATGATTACTCTCGTTACACATGGGTACACATTGTTATTTACAAAAATCAAGTGCAGGAAGTCTTCAAGCGATTTTCCTCGAGGGCTTCAACTAACTTTGGTGTGAAGATCAAACACATCGGGAGTGACAATGGAACTGAGTTCAAGAATTCGGTCTTGATGCCTATCTTGATGAACTTGGTATTACTCATGAGTTATCTGCTCCCTATACTCCTCGCGAGAATGGCGTCGTGGGCGCAAGAACAGAACTCTTGTTGAGATGGCTTGCACTATGCTTGATGAATACAAAAGCGCCTAATCGCTTTTTGGATTGATGCAATTGATCTGCGTGCCACATCATCAACAGAGTATATCTTCACAAATTCTTCAAGAAGACTGCCTATGAACTCCTCACGACAAGAAACCCAATGTAAGTTATTTCAAAGTCTTCGTGCCAAATGCTGGATTAGAGATCCTCATCACAATTCTAAATTTGCACCAAAGCACATGAAGGTTTTATGCTTGGTTACGGAAAGGACTAGCACACCTCTGAGTCTTCAACATCGCTCTTCACAAGATTGTTGACACTTGTAGATGTCTTGATTCGATGAAACTAATGGCTAGCAAAGAGAGCACCTACCTACATGTTAGATGAACCAGCACCGAGGAATCTATCAAGTTCAAGGCATCGAGGATGTCATTCCTCTTGAAGAATCTCTGAAGAATTCATTCCTGTCTGCGAAGAACGTCGGTGATGCACTGAAGATAATTTGAAGACAATGGTGCTGAGGAAAATGATCAATTCCTCGGCGACAACCAGCTCATCCTCGCGTTGTAAAAGAAGTGCAAGTTGACAAGATCATCGATGACATTGAAGCGCCGAGTCCTCTCACACGCTCAAAAGCTTCACATTTATCTAACTTTTGTGGGCACTATGCTTTTGTCTCTATCACAGAGCCCACTAAGGTAGATGAAGCATTTTTGGAACCTGAGTGGATTCAGGCCATGCAAGAAGAATTACATCGATTCGAGCTCAACAATGTCGGGAACTGGTCAAGCGTCCAGATCCTCGCAAGCATAATATCATTGGCACAAAGTGGATCTACCGCAACAAGCAAGATGAAAATGACCTTGTGGTGAGGAATAAGGCACGACTAGTAGCTCAAGGCTACACCCAGGTTGAAGGAATTGATTTCGATGAAAATTTTGCACCTGTTGCTAGACTTGAGTCTATTCGCATATTACTTGTCGTGGTTTTGTCACGGTAGATGTCCTAGTGTGAGGACTAGTCGCGAGGCCAACGCATCTATGTGGTAGCTTGAGAGGGGTTGAGCGGAATCGAGAGATGCAGGGCGGATCAACATGCAAGAGAAGGGTTTTAGACAGCTTCGGGCCCCGGGAAACATCATCCGGTAAAAGCCCTACATGCTGTTTGAGGCTAGGTCTCATTATCATCACGAGGGAGTCGCCGTAAACCGGCTCTCCTCTTTGTGTCTAGCCCTAAGATTGTTTCTTCTTGCTTGTAGCTTGTCCCTCTTTAGAGCCCTGCCCTCCTTATATAAGTTAGAGGCGGGTTACATGTGGAGTCCTAGTAGGACTAGGACTAGTCTATCTCTAATACAAACCGGATACAAGTCTGGGTCTTCCTTGTAAAGTAAATATTCCTCACGCCTTTTCTCTTAAACCGGCCCACCATAGCGTGATATGGCCTTCCATAAACCGCCGTTCAATACCGGTCTTATCGCTCCTCGACCCGCTGCGGATTACCAATGAACCGTAAACCGCCATGTCCAAGTGGGTCGCCAGTGAATCGCCAAACTCTAGCCGGGTCATACATCCGGCGGTTTATACCGCGGGGTATATCCCCAACATTAGCCCCCAGTTTAATTTGGATTTATCCATGTTAAACTGATCCTGTGAAATAAACACAAGAACAAACTTGACAGATTATGCTCCGGGTTAAGAATTCTTGTAAACCGGCATCTGATCATCCTTAAATCCTTGTCATTTCGTCCTTCTAGAAAATCCGGTTTAATAGGCCAGCTTCATAATCAACTTGCTGACATTGGTTTCTCATAGAAAATATATTGTGAAGAATAACTCCTTTGATTCAGCTCCCAATGCTTAAAAACAATATCGGTCCTTGAAATACTCATCCAATCTTCAGCCGGTTTAAGGACGTAGAACTTGTCGGTTTATCATTGCCAAGATCACGGTTTATAAATATTGATGGTACGGGTCATACTTGTAGTTAACATCCAGCTTGAAAATATACCTCTTATATACCTATCACTTGTAGCCCCAAGTCTTAAGAAGGTAGCATAGCAACAGCTTTAGACTTTCTTCAATATAAATATCGCAATCTTGAATAAATCCAGGTTGTTCATCTCAATCACTAGTCGAATTGAGTATTCCACATATGTAGCCCCCAAGTGCGGGTTGTCATGCTTGCAGCCACCGGAACTTGTAATTACTGATGCTCATAAAACTTCAACCAGTGTAGCCCCCAAGGGCGGGTCATTATGCAATAATGAGCAGGGACTTTGTAAATATAATCATGTAGATTTGAGCAATGATGTATAGCCCCCAAGGGCTGGCTCAGTAAGATAATATTGAGCTGGGACTTAATATATACTTCAATGAAAATAACATCATATGCTGTAACCCCCATCATGGGACTTGAATCCACATCCACAAGGTTAAGAGCCTTGTGCTTTTACCAACTGAGCAGTGGACCCTTCAATATAATGAATAAAAAGCTTTGTACCTTCAACTGTTGACATGAGCAATTGGTAGCCCCCAAGGGCCGACTCATTATAATGTGATGAGTCGGGTCTTCAATAATATGAGCAAAAAATTACTTTGCATTAGCCCCCAAGTGTCATGGTGCATGCTTGCAGCGACATGAGACTTGCACATTTGATGTAATCTCAATTTAAATAATGTAGCCCCCAAGTGCGGGTCGTAAGCTGCAGCGACTCGGGACTATTCCTTCAATTGTAGAATAAATCATATCCATTAATAATATGATAACCATTGCGCTAAAAGCGACTTTGAAAACCTCAATTATAATATTGGTTATTGATAACCATAATAAAAATCCAGCCGTGTTGGCTATTAAAGATAACATAATCTGGTATGAAAAACCTTATTCATTCAATATCGTAATGAAAATTCAGCCAAGTTTGGCTATTTGAATAATATAACCCAATGATTTATAAGCGCATGATTCCAATGGCGCAATCCAAATAGGTACTGGCGACTTATAGTCCAAAGCCAGGCCGGGTTAACAAACACCGGATAATTTCTCATCATATACTGGCGACTTATCATTTTAAAGCCAGGCCGGTTTAACAAACACCGGATAATTTATCATCATGCTTTATTCGACCTGTCTCTGCATTCAACAAGTTTAAAGTGTCCTGGCGGTTTACACGGACGGAATCATAATGCCCAACATATAACCAGGTTTATAACCAAGGCTGCACTTAAGAATAATCAATGAAATATATCATACCTGTGACATTGAATCACATCATTGGTTTACCAACTTTTTGTAGTAAGGGTGATAACCCCAATCTTGAGTAATGATAACTCCTTTCATACCGTGTCGGTTTATGATAAAACCGTGCGGGTTGTGATAAACACGGTTTAACCATATATATATGGCGACTCGTAGTCAAACCAGACCGGCGGATAGTCTCCGGATTATGATTTGATCATGTCTTGACAATTTGTAATTGAAAGTCAAGCCGGGTTAATGAACACGGTTTACTCCATAATAAGATGGCAACATAAAATCAAACCGGGCAGATAGTCTCCGGATTAGGATTTGACCGTGTTCCGCCAATTTGTAATTGTGATCTGAAACGGATTAACAATGTCGGTTTAAAAGCGCAACAAAAATCAAATAACAGTTATGAAAAATATGGAAGCAAAGGCAATGATAAAACCGTTTGCAAAAAGAGGCTTTCTTGAGCCGATCGGATGGTGTTACCATGGTCGGACACGACCAAGCTCCCAATAAGGTGTAGCTATGGTTCAAGTCAGCCGGTCCCCAAGCAAACCGTGGCATTATGCCGATCAAGTGGCGTGGCAATGGTTGGGTTCGACCAAGCCCCAAGTGACTCTATGGCCTTAGGCGATCAAGAGGCGTGATGGTTCAGACTTGACCATGTCCCCAAGTGATCTGGTGGCTTTCGCCTATCAAAAGGTGTTGCATTGGTTCGGACACGACCAAGCCCCCAAGTGATGTTGTGGCACTAGGCCGATCAAGAGGCGTGGCTATGGTTCGGATACGACCAAGCCCCCAAGTGATCAATAACATGATAAGCCAATAAGGCATGATACCCATGTTTGGACCGCGCATCATGGCAGCAGGTCCTCTTTGGCACCCTTTAACTTTTTGCAAGAGATAAATCCTTTTTGAACCGGGATTTTGAACCGGATATTGAGAGCTTCAAAGCTTTGTGGGAGACATCTTTCCCTTGAACCGGATTGTAAACCGGAATCTTCATTTTCAGCCGGAATTTTTTTGATGGCCTTTCAACTCGAACTTGCGAGAAGTTAATTCCTTTTTGAACCGGACATTTTTAAACAAGATTTGAGCGCTTGAGAGCTTTGTGGTAGATTATATTTCCCTTGAACCGGATTGTAAACCGGATACTTGAGAGCTTCAATGAGACTGACTTCCCTTGAGCCGGATTTTAAACCGGAATCCATTCTGATGATCCGGAACTTCTTCATTGAGCCGGGATTTTGTAACCGTCATATACTTACTAAGCCGGAAATTTTGACGGCCTTCAAATCTTGATAGCCTCCGGGACGGGTTATCTTTCCTCCATCGTCACCGGGTTCTTAAATTTGCTAAACGGCAAGATTTGCTTAGTCATGTCATCGTAGCCCCGAGTCTCAAGGTGACTCGAGGAGTTGGCTTGAAACTCTCCATATTTGACATGATATAAACCGCATAACTTGTATATCATTGGTGTTGATAACACGATGTGAATCCACAGAAGGTTGTGATGACTGCGGCGGGTTATAAATCATCCCGTATGAGCCGTGTCAGCAACTCGGCCAATGGTTCCTTCCAACTGGCGATTTGAAGTTAACCAAACTGTAGTGGCGGCGACTTGTGTGCCTGCCCATTGAGCCATCGGGTGTAGACGGCGGTTGATAGTATATGATAATTTGTCTCCATTTTGAAACAAAACCGGGCTACCCAAGCTGTGACTTGCTCATGCAGACAGGTGCGGCCTGTTATGTTGATGTAGACCAGGCCGCAATAAATGGACGGTAGAGACGTCCATAGTATTAGAGGTGGCTTGGACAGATGAACCGGCCACATATCACGGCATTGCAAACCGGTGCGGACGGGAAAAATTGGCACTGGTGTTGTAAACCGGCACGGACGGGCGAGTCAATGTAGACCAGGTCCGCAGAGGCGGCGGCTTTGTGCACATCCATTGAACAGCGATCAAACGCGATCCCGGCAAGTCGATGTAGAGCAAACTGCGTGGTCGGCGGCTTGCGCACACCCGTTCAACTGCAAATGGGCGCGGATGCAGGTGCGTATTTCATAGGCACAGCATGGCACCACTTTTATAATGAGTCTTATCCCTGCATACGGAAAATACGTAAAGCAGAATAGTTCTCAAAAGATTTTTTTTAAAAAAAATAGACTGGGCAAATAGCACCTGATTTATCATAGACGACGGATGATCCATGTGTCCCGTCAATCGGATGCCAAGATTCGCCGTAGTATTTCCTATGTCCATGAACGCAGTGGTAGCCTCAAGAGATGTGACGCGTGTAGCCTTTGTACCAGTAGTAGTTGTGTACTACTAATGCATTCGTGAGCTCATATACATTTCCCTTTCAGAGATCCCCATATATTGTACTTGATGTCTTGTCCGGCGCCCAAGTTGTACCGCTTGGACTCTTGACTATTTTTTTATATGGACTGGCGGTGGCGGATCACGATCATCTTATCTTAGCGGTGGTGTTTGGTCCTTGAGTCTCCGTCAATATCAGTTTGTGGCGTAGCAGATCGAGTGGCTCTCTGGCTGTCCTATGAAGCTTCTTGACACATTGGTGATTGCATCAGCTATTTCAATGTGCGATACCAAATCGAGATCAACAAGAAAACTCCATTGCGATAGCAATGCGAATCGACCATGGCGGTAAAGGTGACCGAGACAAACTCGTGTGCGGCGAAGTGAGGCAGCGGCTCGGCAGCTCGAGGCAAAGCAGGTTGATGGTGGTCTCGTGGTCATAACTTCGGCGAATAGCGATAGAGGTGCGGCGAAGCCAGCAGTATGGCGGTTCGTGGAAGTGCTGTTGCAACTCGTGAACGCGAATCCGGGTCACGGCCATGGCTGCTCTTCCCAATCGACACCCGTGACTTCCTCCGGGTTGTAGTTGCTTGGTGTGGCGCAGCGGCCGTTCATGACAGCAGAAACGAACCCCATCCGGCGCTTTACGGCGGCAAAGGGTGAACCACAGTGAATGCGGCAGTGGAATCAACTCGGGCGACGTCGGCGGAGCCAACGGGTGCCAGCGGAGGCGGGCCGCGGTGGTCTTGGCGACTCACAGCGGCAGCCGAATCTCCCCGCGAGGCAGTGCGGACGGTTTAGAAGCAGAACCGGCGCGGCTCGTTCGACCGGTGGCATGTTGGGTGATTTGGCGGTTGCGGCAGAAGCCGGTCATGCGGGGCGATCTACGAACCATGCTTGAAAGCGATGTAGCGACGCGGCTATGACCGAGGCCAGCGGCGACTTGGCTATAGCCGCGAGTTGGGGGCGCTTGCCTCCTCTGCGCAGGTAGTTTACGGGAACGCGACGGCTGCGCGAAGGTAGCGAGGTGACTCGGCGGCCCGGTGCAAGCGGAACAACAACACCGTGAAAACATGCGGCGCACGAGACACCATGGCAGCGGTATGAGTCGGCGCAGGCGGGAGCCGACCGCGATGAAGGAAGGCCATGGCGAAGGATGCAGCGCCGGCGACTCAAAGCGGCAGCGACTTGAAACTTTGAGGCCCAAAGTGGCGGTTTGAAGCACGGTTGTGAGAGGAGTAGGTCGCGACCACGAAGCAGGTCCGCGGCGGTTGAAGCTGCGGCTGCGGCACGCAGCAGAGAGCCGTAGTGTGACTCGGCCACGGTAGAGGCGGGCGAGGCCGTGGCGGTGGAGGTGGACCGTTGAAGCGTCAGCGGTGGCAAAGTGCAACTTGACGGCGGCTTTGTCGATGAAGGCGGTCCAAAGACGGAGAAAGCGAAGGTGCGGCGGCTTTAAATCGGACGCGGCAAGGTAGCGGCGTCTCGGGGAGACGAGCGGCGCACCTTGATGGTTCACAAGGAGGCGCGGCAGCAGCTTCGAAGCGGCGGCGATGCCGCTTGGTTCGAGGCGCGTGAAACAGCGGTGTGGCGGCGCGGTGAGATTCGAGGCGGCGGCTTGAGGCTGGGCGAGGCCGCGCGGCTGTTCGATGGAGCCAATGAAGCGAACAACGCCGCGAGCCTCAACAGAGGTGCAGCGACTTGAGAGGAGGCGACCCACCGCGGTGGCGGCGTGAGTGAATCCGGCGGCTTGGCGAAACGCGCGCACGCAGCGTGGCGTATGCCGAGTCCGAGTTGTGGTCGCTAACCGTCCTCGATCCGTGTCCTCCGGGTTGTGGGCTCGTGGTCCCCCTTTTTTTCTTGATTACTTTCGATTCACATATAGTAACCCGCTGGGTGACCTTCACGTGGCGTAGTAGTAATGGATGCACTACTTGATGGCTTCGATCTGTTACGATCCTCGTGCGGAAAAATAGCAATAACAGATCGTTCCTTTTCTTGGGTGGCACGAACAGTAAAAAAACTGCAGCAGTTGATGCCCTCGGGACTTGAAAGCGTATCACGGATAGCAGCAAACACAAATACGGCGGATTGGACAGATGCTCGATGTATAGTAATTTGACCCGGCCGCTGATCCTGCAGAGGAAACCGCTAAAACAGCTTAGGTTGACCATCGTAGTTGTTTGGCTTTGGCGGAAAAAATCTCCTCTCGATCTCGGCGAGTTATGGCACTGACGCAACCCAAATTTCCTCTAAATCTTAAATCTTGAACACAACGTTTTGACTGTTCGCCGATGATGTGAACATCTGGATCGGTTTTTTTTTTATCTGGTACATCGCAAGCTTCTTGATCCCTGAAGAAATCCCTCCAAGAACACAAACCACCGTGCGCGCGCCCCACGGTGAGCGCCAACTGTCGTGGTTTTGTCACGGCAGATGTCCTAGTGTGAGGACTAGTCGCGAGGCCAACGCATCTATGTGGTAGCTTGAGAGGGGTTGAGCGGAATCGAGAGACGCAGGGCGGATCAACATGCAAGACAAGGGTTTTAGATAGCTTCGGGCCCCGGGAAACATCATCCGGTAAAAGCCCTACATGCTGTTTGATGCTAGGTCTCATTATCATCACGAGGGAGTCATCGTAAACCGGCTCTCCTCTTTGTGTCTAGCCCTAAGATTGTTTCTTCTTGCTTGTAGCTTGTCCCTCTTTGGGGAGCCCTGCCCCTCCTTATATAAGTTAGAGGGGCGGGTTACATGTGGAGTCCTAGTAGGACTAGGACTAGTCTATCTCTAATACAAACTGGATACAAGTCCGGGTCTTCCTTGTAAAGTAAATATTCCTCACGCCTTTTCTCTTAAACCGCCCACCATAGCGTGATCGGCCTTCCATAAACCGCCGTTGGGCCACCGGTCTTGTCGCTCCTCGACCCGCTTTGCCGGATTACCAATGAACCGTAAACCGCCATGTCCAAGTGGGTCGCCAGTGAATCGCCAAACTCTAGCCGGGTCATACATCCGGCGGTTTATACCGCGGGGTATATCCCCGACATTACTCGCCTATGCTAACCATCACAATATCACTTTATATCAAATGGATGTGAAAAGTGCATTCCTCAATGGTAAGCTTGAGGAAGAAGTATATGTTGCTCAACCCCCAGGTTTTGAAGATCCAAAGAATCCCGACAAAGTCTTCAGACTCAAAACGGCCCTCAATGGTCTCAAACAAGCCCCACGGGCGTGGTATGATACATTGAAGGAATTCTTCGTGAAGAATGGCTTCACACCCGGTTCACTCGACCCTACTCTCTTTACTAAATCATATGATGGTGAACTGTTTGTGTGCCAAATATATGTTGATGATATTATCTTTGGCTGTACTGACCAACGTTATAGTGATGAATTTGCCTATATGATGAGTGAATAATATCAAATGTCTATGATGGGAGAGTTGAAATTCTTCTTAGGTCTTCAAATTAAATCAACAACACAATGACATATTCATATCTCGGGAGAAATACCTCAAAGATGTCCTGAAGAAATTGGCATGCAAGATTGCAAAGGTGTCAAAATTCCTATGCCCACAAATGGCCATCTATGCATTGATGAAAATGGTATTGACTTGATCACAAGGTATACCGCTCCATGATTGGTTCTTTATTGTACTTATGTGCATCTAGGCCAGATATAATGCTTAGTGTTTGCATGTGTGCCCGATTTCAAGCTACACGAAGGAATCACACCATAAGGCTGTGAAGCATATTCTTGATATCTAGCTCACACACCAACTCTAGGATTATGGTACCCCAAGGGCTCTACTTTTGATCTCATTGGATATTACGACTCGACTATCTTTGGTGATCGTGTGGACCGCAAGTCAACATCTGGTACTTGTCATTTCCTCGGACGATCTTTGGTCCGTTGGTCCTCGAAGAAAGCAGAACTGCGTATCACTTTCTCTCTGCGGAAGCTGAATACGTTCTGCTGGCTCGTGTTGTGCTCAATTGCTGTGGATGAAGCAGACTCTCAAGGACTACGGCATCAACGTGAAGAATGTGCCTCTCTCTGTGACAATGAGAGTGCCATCAAGATTGCTCACAACCAGTTCAGCACTTTCGAAGACAAAGCACATTCAAATCCGTCATCATTTTCTTCATGATCATGTGTTAAAGGCGACATCTCCATCGAGCATGTGAAGGCGAAGAACAGCTAGCGATATCTTCACTAAGCCCTTGGATGAGAAGAGATTTAGCAAGTTGCGGTGTGAGCTAAATATCTTAGAATCTTGAGCGTTCTTTGAAAAGGACACACATCCCGACAGTTATGCAAAATTGATGACTTAGATGTGCAACACATGAAAAAGCGTTTTCTTCAATCAATGAAGAATAACACTCTAAGTGTGAAGAAATTAATGAAGAATTTGATTCTCGAACCCTCGACAATTATGCAGCGGTGTCTGAAATCATCATTCTTATCTGATTGGGACATGCCACCACCAAAGTTGAAAATCTTCAATTTGAGTTTTCCTCTGTTTTTGAAATTCTTCAGTTTTCAAATTCTTCAACTTTGCAAAATCTTCACTGTTTACATCGTTTTTCTTCATTGGCAATACATATATATATGGGTTTATGTCCTCTCAGCATTCACTTATGGCTATTTCTTCAAGTCGCTTTTTACGCTAAGTGAATGTGATCGGACCCTTCCCCTCTATGCTATACTCAACCTAATCTATTCACAAATTCTTCATGTGCGTTCTATTTGAAACTCGTTCAAAATCTTCACTGTGTCCTTGTCAGCTGAAGAAATTGCAAACGGAACTTTAAAACTGATCTTATCCAAACTTTCGGTTTTGCCGCTCAAACCGTTCCGCATCCCACGATGCATTATTTTACTCACCAACGATTGTACACGATCTCCAATACACAGTACATGGGTGACACATGTCGTGAGAAGGAGAATGGTCAGGGGCATGTTCGTCCTAAATCTTCGGGCGAACAATTTTTCACTGCCTCTATAAATACCCCTCTCTCCATCCTCACTTCTTTTACTCCGCTCGACCTCTCTCTCCCGTTCGAGCTCCTCAAACCCTAGCGCCGCCGCTACTCCATCATCGCCGGTGAGGAAGAGCTTCACTGCCTCGACCTCGTCGCCCGACGTACTCACGCCGACTGCGGAAATCCTCACTCCGCCGCCGCCGTAGTTGTCTTCCTCCACCAAGTTAGGGCGTGGAAGATCTGAACAGACGAGCTTCACATCTACAACACCCAGTTCGTCATGTTCTTCATTTAGGGTAAATATAAGTTACTTTTACTACCCTCGTTGATCCAAATCTTACACTACAAAATCTTCAAAGATGTTTTATTCTTCAAATCCTCACACACAAACACCTCACAAGTTATATGCTCTTGATTCGTTTCTCTAAGCAATCATTTTCTTCAAGATTCCTCAACTGTGTGGATCCTCGATCTGTACAACTCTGGAACCTAAGACAAAGAACACTTAGTGAAATTCTTCAAGGCTCATCTGGTCAAAATCCTCAAAACTTGTTCTTTTTGAAAAACCTTACGAGAGCATATGACCTCTCCAAATTCCTTGCAACTATACTCTGTTCACGGTACTCATGTCCGCTTTGAATCACTAGGTTCTCATCAACTTAACTCATTTGCAGCGTTCCTCGAAGAAAAGTTGCATACTTCTTGAGAGAATTCATTTGTTCAAATTCCTCGGTGAAGAATATGGCGAAACAAAGAAGCCACGAGAAAGGAGGAAAGAGGCTGAGGTCATGACCGCGTTTGAAATCCTCGAGAAATTTATGCTGATTATTGCACACTGATGAAGCCGAGTTCGCAAGCAGAACAAAAATCAGCGCAAGGTCTTGGATCCAAAGGATTGAGCGGAGATGGGCACATGAATGGAGAATACAGATATGTAACTCCAAAGTACATGAAGAAATTCACACTCAATCCTCCATGCCAAGAGCTCCGTTGGCTTTGGCAAGAAAAGTGACCCCACCGACATCAAGCATGGTGAGGACTTTCTGAAGAATGGGCCAAGCGCCAAGCCAAGTTAGCAAGACAAGCCAATGAGGCGGTGAGGAAATTCAATGAGGACTCTGCTACTGCTGCTGCCCCGAGGCCTCTGTTAAGCCAAGAAAATCTATGCCAAAGAAGCCGCTCAAAAGCCAAGTGCTTCACCTTGTGCCCTCACGGCCAAGTTCTTCAGCATTGCCCTCATGGCCAAATGCTCATGCTGCTCCTGCTCCTCCAACATCCTCAGCTCCTTCAAAGTCCTCATCAGCTCCTCCCAAATCCTCAGCAGTTCCGACAAAGTCCTCGGCACTGTGCATCGGCCACGTGCCAAGGACTGCGAGCTTCTCCATTGCCTCTGGTGTCTCAGCAAGTTCCTCAGCTGCACCAAAGTCTTCATCTGGCCCGACTATGCTGAAGACTAAGGACACAGCTGGACGAGGTCCTCGGCCAAGTCCCAAGAAGAAACAGGTCGCCTTCCACCTGAAGATGATGAGGCTGATGATGATGAACTTGCGGAAATCATCAGAGATCGCCAAGAAAGGGCCGCTAGAGCCAAAGGCACATCTGTGCCTCTGCTATTGGATCCGAGGAAAATCCTCGTGAATATTGATCTCTGGCACAAGGATCCAAATACCCCTTTGCCTGATTTTCATCTGACCCCTGGACAAAGTCATATGTTGACTCATTTCATCACAGAAGAGAAATGGAAGTTTGAAAAGGCAAGAGAGATCAAGAAAGCTCAATACAGAAGGAGAAGTTCTGAAGAAAAGCGTTGTCAAAATGACACTGAGGAACTTCTCAAGGTCGAATGAAATCAAGCCCTCGGCAAAAACTTGATGCTTATTATGCTGATTGGCAAGGAGCCAAGGTCAGATTCGTCAACTTTGACGAAGAAGTTCTAAATGTTGCTGCCCCAGCGCAACATGAAATTCCTCAGTTGGAGCCTCGGCTCAGCCAGCCCGAAGAACATGCCTGACCGGCCGATGAAGTTCAGCTCTGAAGAAAATGCGAGTTCGAGGCTGATGATCCCATTCCGGCCATTTGAAGAAATTGCCGGGGCATCCACTAGTGGTGCGCTGAAAGAAGCTGAACAGGTCGAGGCAAGCTGCATCGCCATTGCGCTGAGAAAATCATCGATTCCTCGGCTCCTCCTGCGCCAACACCCACTCCTATTCTTCCATACGCCTCGATGTGAAGAAGACCAAGGCTGAGAATGAGCTGCTGTGAAGAAAGCGGAAAGCATCACCGCGTCAAACTCTTGATTCTTGAAAAATGAAGCCAATGATGAGCTCCTTTGAAAATCAATTGATGCTGTTCCAATTTCCTCAATTCCATCAAAGGACCTTGTTCCTTTTGATGAAGATTATGTGATCCCAAGCGGATCTGATGAAGAAAATCATTCTGGTGCTTCGTCAGAGCAGATAGATGAAGAAATTGAAGTGGAAGCAATCCCTTCAACCCCAGTCATTTCCTCACCTATGCCTCAGTTCACAGCTGAAGAGGCCGGTTGTTGGGGATATAACTACTGAATGTAAACCATACAGAAGGGCGGGTTACCTAAATCCATAATTAGGGCCCACGAAGGCATGAGGCCGGAGCCGAGGCGGATTAGGGTCCATGATGTAAACCGCCTTAGATTGTAACTTGTCTTTGTAAGATAAGAGAGAAGAGACCGAGCGGACTCTTGTATGAGCGGACTCGGGACTCATGAGACCGGCCGGCGTCAACCCGTGTATATAAGGGGCGACCCGGCGGTTTAAGGACGAGGCAATTCGAGGCTTAAGTGAAGCTATTGCTCCCTAATCGCGAAATCACATCAATCCCATCACAACTAGGCGTAGGCTTTACCTTCATCGAAGGGGCCGAACTAGTATAACTCTCGTGTCTTTGTGTCCGCTTTAACCCCTCTAAGTTAACCCGTCACGATGGCCTGCGACTAAGTCCTTTCACGAGGGCATCTGCCGTGACAATTCCACTGACGGTTAGGCGCCCACCGTGGGGCTATCGCACAATGGTTTGATGATCTTAGGGGCAAGTTCGAAGGACTCGAAGGCTATCTTGTGGGCGGATGACTAAGAGTCGTCGCGCAAGCTCTACATCGGCGATCTGATTGGGGCCCGAGGCCGGCTCGATCGAGTCTGGTGCGGGTCCCCTTTGGTGGCATACACGTGTTCATCGGCAAGATCGGTGAGCGGGGCTGGGCGGACATCTGCACCGACCTCGTCGAGAGCGGCTCGTGAGCGAAGAAGAATCCTGCCCTGGTTAAACCGGCTGTCAGCGTGCTTTCGTGGGAGTCGTCCATGGAGACTATGAGGGCGGATCAGCATCTGGCGGCGAAACCGTTGTCTACTCTGGCGACGAGTCGCCACCGGAGAAACCGAGTCTGTACCAGTGCAAGATGGCGGATCGAGGCTGTTCCGACGGTGAGTATTCGGACCCTTTGATCTACCCAACGGGTTGGAATCTTCATGGCGGTACCTGGCGGCGCTTCACTCTTGACCATGGCGCCCATAGTCGCCGGTTCAGCAGCGGTGATGGCAGCAGGGAAGGAGGCCTGTCGCCCACCGGCTCAAGTTTTATCGAGCTATTCGGCGCATTGGCTGCGCTCATGGCGAGGCTAATCCGGCGGATCAAGACCACACAACGCGAGAGATTGCAAAGGTGAAGAACAGATCACTAAAGCTAAAGCGGATCGGCGGCCGCGGGCGTGAGGATGGCAGCGGAGCGGGCGCTTTGGATGCACGAGCTTATAGGCTCATCTTTGGATCGAGGCGCGTCACATGAAGTCATGAAAAAAATCAGACCCCATTTGCCTTCGGTTTTCGAGGAAGAGCTCTTGATACCCGGGGTAGGGACGATGTCTGCCGCGGTGGTGAACGGCGGAAGCACTGGGACGGGCGCGCCGATTCAGCCCGGCGATAGATCTGCCTCGCCATCATACCCGGCGCGCCCAGTTGTCGAACACCTCGGGTCACTACTCAACCCGATGGATAATCTTGTTGCGGCTGCGGCACGGTTGGGCGATTCAATTGAAGGTGATTCACCACGGCGGTAGAGACACGCCGGGTAAAGGAGCTCCTCGGGGCGGCCCTGGCTCAGCGGGAAGCATATTCATACGATCGGGATCGGATCCTCCACCCGCCCAAGCCGGAGCTATAGCCGACAGCGCCAAGCGAACGGCCGTATCCAGCAATGCGGTAGTGGTCCGCCTCGCGACAACAACCCGGCGGGTGGCGAAGGCGCTCAAGTGGTGGTGGACGGGCCGAACGCGTGGGGAGGCGAGTTAGCAGCACAACATGAGGATCATCAGCTCGCGCGGTTCGACCGACCTTCTTTGAACATGGGGTCACGTCGGCTCTTTGGGGTGCCTTGCCTCATCCCGCTTTACGCAATGTCACGTTTGCCCAAGGACTTCAAAGGCCCATAAGATGCCCAATTATACCGCCGATTTGGCTCTGAGCGTGGATAGAAAGCTATGAGATGGCCATGGAGATCTTTGGATGTGGATGAAGCGGCGTGTGCGAAGTATTTCACCATGATGCTAGAAAGTGCGGCCCGTGCTTGGTTGAAAAACTTGCCGCCCAACTCAATCAGTTCATGGACCCGATTGCGGGCCGGTTCATTCAAAATTTCAAAGACACACTGTAAACAGCCCATGTCTATGGTGGATTTGGCGGCTTGTGTCGAGCGGAGGAGAATCCACAACCCATTGGGTGCGCCGTGTTTGGAAGTTTACATTCTTTAGACGGATCAATCCTGATTCGCGATCTTAACCCTAGAAGCCAACTGCGGTTTAAACCATTAAAGCTGAAGCTGGAGTCGCATGAAGCGTTTTGCAATGACATGGGCACTCTCATGGGCGTTTTGGTAAAGTATGCTGATTACGATAGTACCAAGGATCCAGTGCGAGGAGGATGGCCGAAACGAGGGAAGGAAAGCGAACAACAACTCGGACAACATCGGCATCGATCGGCGGGTAATGGGGAACAAGCGTAAGGCAAGCGGTAACATGGGCCGTAGCCAACACCAGCATACAGGACAAGGGTCAGCGGCGCAAGGGCAAGCAATCAAACCGGGCGGTGCGCGGGTCACAATCCGGATCGTTTGAATTACCTATTGAATCAACCTTGTCGAAGCATGGGATGAAGGAGGCACCGACAAACCACCTCTGGAAGGATTGTTATATTATGCAGGAGTTCAAAAGTTCTAATGCTTTCGGTATGATCAAGGGCCGGCGGAGGTTCGAGGGTCCGCCCGGAATTCTGATGGAGAAATTCCGGCCCAGGGTTGGTGGTAACCCGGTAGGCGGGACAATCGGAACAATCGAACAGCGAGAACCAAGGGGTTACAATCAACAACAACAGCGATCGGGTTATCGAGTAATCCGAAGCAGTTGAGCAGTGGGCGATACCATGTCTTTACCACCAGCTTGGACAAGCGGGACCGAAAGCTTCGAAGCGGGCGGTCAATGTTGTTGAACCGGCCGCACGCATTACTGCGCTGGTCGGAGCAGCCTATTATATGGGCGAGAGGATCATCCTCCCGGGTTTACAATCCGGGTCAGCTAGCCCTAGTAGTGGCACCTCAGGTGGGAGGATACAAGTTCACCAAGGTACTTATGGATGGAGGGAGCAGCATCAACATCACTGTACTACGAGACCTTCCGGCGTATGGGGTTAGCGGATAAGCATCTCGGGCCTTCCGGCCACGGTGTTTCACGGTGTGGTGCCTGGTAAGTCAGCATACCCGGTCGGTAAGATAGCTCTGGAGGTGGCCTTTGGGGATGAACATGACTCTAGATCGGAAACATTGACGTTTGAGGTGGTGAAAATTCAAAGCCCTTACCATGCCCTCTTTGGACGGCCGGCTTATGCTAAGTTTATGGCACGGCCTTGTTATGTTTATTTGCAGCTGAAAATGCGGGTCACAAAGGGGCGATAACGGTTCATGGGAGCCGCGGATCGGTTTGGAGTCGAGGAAGGTGATGCGGCTTACTGAGTCGGTTTGTGCCAGCGAAGAGCTGAAGTATTATAAAGACAATGTTGATCCGGCGGATATGACCCGTTGAAGAAGCCAACTACTGAGCACGATCCGGATTTGAAGTTTAAATCGGCGGTGAGACTAAACTTGTTGATTTTGTGCCCGGCGATTTGTCCAAGCAGTTCACCATCGGTGCTAACTTGGATCCTAAATAGGAAGCGCGCTCATCGAGTTCATCCGTGATAATCGGGACATTTTGCATGGAAGCCTTGACATGCCGGTGTACCGAGGGAACTCGCTGAGCACACTCTTAATGTTGATCCCAAGTATAGACCGGTAAAGCAGTTTCTTCGCCCGGTTTAACGAGGAAAAGCGCAAGGCCATTGGAGAGGAAGTTGCGGGCTCTTAGCGGCAGGGTTTATCGTTGAAGTTTTCCATCGAGTGGCTTGTTAATCCGGTATTGGTCCTTAAGAAGAATGGCACTTGGCGCATGTGTGTGGATTACGAGATCTTAACAAGGCTTGTCCGGCGAGATCCTTCGCCCTCCCGCATTGATCAGATTATTGATGCTACGGCGGGTTGTGGCGTTGAGCTTTTGGATGCGTATTCGGATATCATCGATTAAGATGGCGGTTAAGGACCAGGAGAAGGCGGCATTTATCACTCCTTTTGAGCCTTACGCTATGTATCTATGCCTTTTGGGCTCAAAAGCGCCCAAGCAACTTATCGGCGTTACGTCTGACAATTGCTTACACGAACAGATCGGCCGTAACGTGCATGCTTATGTGGATGATATTGTGGTTAAGTCAAGGAAGAAGGAGGCGCTGATTGAGGATCTTAAAGAAACCTTTGACAACTTGCGGTGTACAAGATGATGCTTAACCCGGCCAAATGTGTCTTGGTGTTCGGCGGAGCAAGTTATTGGGTTTTCTTGTGTCCAACAGAGGATTGAAGCTAATCCGGATAAAATTACGACTATCACCTCCTTGGCTAAGCCAAAGTGCATCAATGATGTTCAGCGCTTGGCGGGTCGGATTGCCGCGCTAAGCGGTTTATCGGCCGCCTCGGAGAAGGCCATTCCTTTGTACCGAATCTTTGAAGAAGGCGGATCGGTTTATGCAGAGTTCACTTGATGAAGCATTGGAGGATTTAAAGTGGCGGTTAGCCAACCGCGGTTCTCGCCGCTCCCATTGACAAAGAGCCGCTACATTATATGTTCTTTGCTAATGCCGAGGCGGTTAGTGTAGCCATTGTGGTAGAGCGTAAGGAGGCGGGGAAGAATATCCGGTTCGTGGCGGTTTATTACATCAGCGAGGTGCTCATTGAGTCTAGCGAAGATATCCGCATTGGCGAGAAGCTGGTGTATGGAGTTTTATGGCAAGCGGAAGCTGAAGCAATATTTTCAGGGCATCCCATCACGGTTGTCGATTCAGCTCCCTTGGCGATATCATCTGAGAACATGAAGCAAGCTGGCGGATTGCTAAGTGGGCCATCGAACTTGGGCACGGTTTACGGTATGTACCTCGGACGGCGGTAAATCGAGCACTTGTGGATTTCATTAATGATTGGGCGGAGTTATGGCGCTTGAAGAAAAGCGGATCATACCTATTGGACCATCCACTTTGATGGGTCCGAGCAATTGGAGGGCTCGGGGCTGGAGTCGTATTAACTTCCCCACGAGGTGACAAGTTACATACGTTCTCCGCTTAATGTTCCTTGTACTAACAATGCAGCTGAGTATGAAGCTTTGCTCCATGGTCTCCGGATGGCTAAGGAGATGAATCTCAGCGGGTTAAGTGCTTTGGTGACTCGGACTTGGTGGCCCGGCAAGTGTCAGTACTTAGGATTCCAAAGATCCACTCATGGCCGCATATCGTCGGGAGGTGGATATCGTTGCAGGACACTTTAAAGGTTATCGGTGGACCATGTGGGTCGTCGGAAGAACGGCGGCGGATGCTTTGAGCGGCTAGGCTCTCAGCATAAACCGGTCCGCCCAATGTTTTCCTTGATGTCTTGCACAACCCGTCGGTTAAGCTCCTGATGAAGCAGATTTGGCTATTCTGATCCGGAGGCTCGATTGGTGGCAACCTTGCATGTCATTCGGATTGGGCGCTCCTTATTTGGCATACATGACCGGGCGAGTTACGGAAGATGAGGCGTTGGCCCGGCAGATAGTTGGCGGTCTAAGTCTATGACCATTGTTAATGGCGAGTTGCATCATTGCGATTGTGTCGAGGCGTTTCAGCGTTGTGTGTCCCCGAGGAAGGCTGTGAGATCTGCGTGAGATCCATGAAGGGGACTGTGGTCACCACGCGGTTCAAAATCCTTGGTTGCCAAAGCATTCCGCCATGGTTTTATTGGTTGACTGCCCATCTTGATCACGGAGGATCTGGTCGAGGCGATGTGATGGTTGCGGAAGTTTTCTAGGCGTGCCACATACCGGCCCAAGAATTGAGGATGATTCCAATTACTTGGCGTTTGCGACTTGGGGCTGGACATGGTGGGGCCTTTTAAAGGTCAAGGACAAGAAAACACACTTGCTGGTCGCGGTTGACAAGTTTACAAAGTGGGTCGAGGCGAGCACATCGGCAAGTGTGATCTGACCCACGGCGGTTCGATTCATAAAAGGGTGATCGTCGGTTTGGGTTTCCACAGTATCATCACGGATAATGGCACCAATTTGTCCAAGGGTGCGATGAAGGAGTTTTGTGAGCGTGAGCACATCCGGCTTGATGTTTCTTCGGTGGCCCACCCACAGTCCAATGGTCAAGCGGAACGAGCTAATCAGGAGATCTTGAGAGGTATCAAGCCCCGGCTTATGGTCCCTTTACAAAGAACGCCGAGCTGTTGGGTAGAAGAGCTACCATCGTGATATGGAGTATAAATACTACCCTAATAGATCCCTTTGGATACACACCGTTCTTTATGGTCTATGGGCGGAGGCGGTCCTTCCAGCGATATCCGTCATGACTCACCTCGGCGTGGCAGCCTATGTTGAGGCGGATAGCGAGGCTGCCGGCGGGGCGCTTTGGATCGGCTGGATGAAGAAGCGAGATATGGCGGCTGCTCGTTCGGCGATTTACCGGCCAGGATCTTCGTCGGTATCACGATCGGCGGGTTAAAACCAGAACCTTTCGGGAAGGAGACTTGGTGCTTGGCTCATTCAAGACCGAACGAGATATGCACAAGCTATCCCCACCTTGGGAAGGGCCTTTTGTGGTCAGCAAGAATTTACTGTGGATCATACTATCGATTGATGTTCGAGAGCAAAAAGACTCACGCCGCGTCAAAAGAGAGACCAACGAGCCATGGAACATAGCTCATCTTGACCTTATTATACGAGCCATCGGCTCTACTTATGTACATATTATGGCGATGTATATATTTTGAATAAAGCAATAAACGGAGCCTCGGCTAAAGCGGGGTATCCGTTCTGTAAAAATCGGTTTGGGTACATGGAGTTGTTGGCGCAAAGCGGCCTCGGTTTAGCCCTTGATCTTGATTTTCATTTTTGTCATCAGGGGGCTTGGTGGGTGTCCGAACCAATGCAACACCTTTTGATGGTAAAGCCACCGGATCACAGGGACATGGTCACATCTGAACCGATCACGCCTCTTGGTCGGCCTAAGGTCATAGAGTCACTTGGGGCTTGGTGAACCCGAACCATTGCCATGCCACTTGATCGGCATAATGCCACAGTTTTGAGTTGGGGGCTGGCTGACTTGAATCATGGCTACGCCTTATGGGGAGCTTGGTCCTGTCCGACCATGGTAACACCATCTGATCGGCTCATTAAAGCCTTGTCTTGCAAATGGTTTTATCATTGCCTTTGCTTCCATATTGTTTTCATAACTGTTATTTGATTTTTATTGCCTTTTTAAACCGATAACCTTTTAAACGGTTCAAGCTGTCAATTAAGCGAATTCGGTCCATTTTAATCCGGAGATATTTGTTTGGTTTGGCTTTTTACATTAACATCCTGTTATGGAGTAACAGGGGCTTATCATGACCCGACCACGGTTTACAGTAAACCGGCATTATAAACTTCAGGAGTTGTTCTCCTTTGGCGGTAATGGTTTATACAACCTCCGCCTCAAGATTGGCTAAGCCAAGCTGCATGCTGCAATGGCGGTATTTTTGTATCACAAAGTTTTGATCATATACATCAATATTTTCTTATATAAATATATAGGCAGCACAAGCCGGTGGCGACACAAGCCGTCATGGCGGCTTAAAATTTGTGATTGCGAGGCAAAATGCATTGAAGGTTTCAATACTTCAAACCAAAGTATCGGCACCTCGCGCAAAGGTTACAGGTGAGGCGTAAAGGCATGTTCAAAAACAAAGTGCTAGCTATTCTATTACAAAAGCCTTCCAAGGCCGGTGGTTCGCATGGCGTATTGACTAGCAACCGATGCATCACCCGGCTTGACGGATTAAGCTTCCTCGCCCGGCAGCGAGAGGAAGAGGCGTCTGGCGTCGGTTCAACTTCTTCCTCTTCATCACCCAAAGGCGGAAGTCATTGGTAGACCGGTCAATCCGGGTTAAGGCACGAAAGACAGCCTCTTCACTTATAAGCTCAGCGGATCAGCGTCGGGGCATAAGTGTGCTTAAGGATTGGAGGAACAAGGCTCGCACTACGGAATGACAAACTCCACCCGCTTGTTGTTCGCATCGTAGAAAAAGCGGTGAACCGCCAGGTTAACCTGCTGCCGGTGGACGCATCTCCTTTGTTATTCGTTTGAGCGTCATTATCAAAGGCTTCACCGTCTCTTGGCGCTGGGAAACCCTTGGCTATGTCGGCGGATCAAGATCCGCTATCCACGCCTTGGCGCGAGTTAGAGCCAGTAGAGTGCCAGCCCGGGCTGCGGATTGTTTCAATTCTTCAAGCTGCCCCGGAACCATGGACAGCCGGTCGAGTGTATCTTTGATCAAGGATGGAGTTGTGTTGTCGTACGATGTGGCACATATGACTCGCTGGGCGCCGGTATACAGCTGCTCAATCAGCGTGTAAGCGGCCTTGAGCTTCTTCCGCACATCAGAGCCCGGATGAGCAATACGCTTGCATGCACCGGTTTGGACAGCTCGAGGTTAAACCGGCGGAAATATCAAAACAGGGGTGTCGGTGCAAATTTTCTTACAAAGATGGCGAGAGGTCATGGCATGAACTTGGCGCTTTAGTGCAGTAAGCTCTTACATCACCGGTTTAAGAGCTGATTCAGCATCTTCCGCCCGTTTTTCAAACGGCCTTCTCGGTGTCGATTGGCCCTTCGGTTTATACCATTCCTTGAGCTGTTCCATAGTGGCCAAGGCGGCTTCAGTTCATCCTTGGCCTTGGTGGTTTCTGCTTGTTGAGTCTCAGTTAGCACGGAGGTCCTTGAGTTATGCGGTTTCTTTGGTATATCTCACTCGACAACAAAGGGGCGCGTTAGTTGTTCATTATAAAGTCCCAAGCTCAATACAAATATTCAACTCGGCACTTGGGGGCTAATGGCTAGTTGATCTCGGTTTGCTATGGAGATATAATAAATTAAGTGCGGTTTAACTATGCTAAGTTGAACGGCCCTTCTGAACTCTGACCTTTGAAGTTTAAAGGCGTATGGGTTCTATACCAAGTTAAGTGCCGGTTTAACTATGCTAAGTGGAACCGGCCCTTGGGGACTACTACACAGCAAAAGTACAAGAGAGGCATAACCCGTTACCTCATAGCGTTCCTTCATACGAGTTACCAGACCGGCTTCAAAGTCACGGCTTGTGTAGAGCCGGTTCAGAAAGCCGGAGTGAAGTTCTTGAGCAGAGAGGTTGTCATAAGCTGACAGATCAGTTTTTCCCTTATCTTTGCTCATAGTAGTAGACTCTTCCTTGGCGCTGTGTTTTGCTAAAGCGACCGGTTGGCTAGGAGTGGTGTAGCCAGTGCCCATCACAATAACGTCATCATTTTTGAACGGGCTGGCCAGATTGGCGGTCTTCTTTGGGCTCGGTGCCTTCATACTCCGGCTCGGCGGTTCAACAATTACGACCCGCTCTGTGGCCGGGCTCGGTGGAAGCGAGGATCGAGGTTTCCACTTGGGCCTCGGTTCAGTTTACGGCGGATCAACATTGTCGTCTTGGTTCAACCAGAGAGCTATTTTAGCGACTTGAGGTTTTCGCCATGCTGCTCTGGGGTCTTCTCGGATCAACATCCATGATGAGGGTCAAGGGTTTTCGCTTTTTACTTAGCGAGCCTTGGTGCTGCGGTGTTGAGAACTAGAATAAGATAAACCGACCAGCATAAATATAAACCGAATTGGCGGGATAGAGGTATGGTGCTTACCTGCGGCAACTTTAAGTAGAAGCGATTGCGTGGTTGATGAACCGCCGGAGGAGTTGGAAGAGGCACGATAATTGGGTCAGACGGATTGAGAGGACATCGGAAGAAACCTTTCAAAGGATAGCGCTTTTCGGAGAACAAATCACCTACGGGCCAGCGTTTCGGGTTGGTGTATCTGGTAAACCGGACGAGGTAATCTGTTGACCCTTGTCTGCGGGGTCGTGCAGGCGCTCTTGACCTCTTTGTGTCTTCAAGGAAAGGTTTGGATTCAAATGAGCACAGGAATGAGATTTTTCACTTTCCGGACTGTGTGGCGAATTCTTTTAACGACCACGAGATCGGATTCGGAAGAAAGAAGATTACCTCAACGAAGGTCGGCATGGTGGCTTCAGCATCATCACAGGAGTTAAAATTGTCGATAAAGGAAGAATAAAGGGACAAGATAAATCAAGCTTTACCTCAGCTTACGAATCTTCGTCTTCAATGGATCGAGAAGACTTCGGCGGTTTTCCTCTTGCCAGCCTTCTTGGTGGTCTTGGACTTTACCGGAGCCGGGCGGTTTGGTCCGTTTCGAAGAGCTGTTAGCTGAGAGGTCACAAGGATTAATATATATCAACAAAGTAGTAATGTCGCCTGGCGGTGGCGAGCCTTACATGGCGGTTTGTTGGCAACGAGAATGGGGCCAACCCGGTTTGGCTACGGAACAACGATCGGTTCATCAAGCATCTTCTTTCCTGTCTCTGTGACTTCAAGCTCAGTTATTGGTAGCTCGTGACGTCTTTGAGGGTCTTGGAGGCTGCTGGTGTATTCGTGCATCAATCCGGGCCGGCGGCTTAATGGCAAGATGCCCCAAGAAACCCAGCATCGCATGAGGTCCACACCAGTTAATCCATTGGCCATTAGAGCCGGAGTTTGATAATTTGGCGCAAAATTCTTCCGTTCTGCGGCGGTCAGCGTAAAACAGCAGATGATGGTTGCTAAGCGGTGAGGACGGTAGCCCGGCAAAAGGATTCTCGTTCTCGGGAGCAGTATTCGGCGGTAGAACCAGGTTTGGTTCCAATCTTCGGATAGCTATGGTGTTTGGCGTGAAAATCTACTTCCTTCCTTTTACGTATTGAAAGCGCGCCCAGCTCGTGTTAGGGCCATCCGAAAATTCTATGCTGGCGGTTCAAGTGAAAGAAATCCGGAACAGCTCCACAGATGGTTCTTCTTGAAGGTGAGACTTCGCAGAAAACTTGGAAATTGCATATATTTGACACGGAGTTCGGACCAATATCCTGTGGATGGAGTTGAAAACTTGGAAGGACATCCCGGAAGAATTTTGATCCGGGCGGGCAAAATCCCCGGTCTAAGTGCTGCATAAACACAATTACTTCTCCTCCTTGCGGATTGGGAGGGCATTCGGCATCCGGAACACGCCAGTGGAGGACATTTTTTGAAGCCAAAGCGCCAGTGGTGACGTATCCGTTGAGTTGCGTTTCAGTGATCTTGGACCGGACCCAATTGCAAGCTGAGAATTGTTTGGCCATTCCGAAAGACTAAAACTGCGAAAGGAAAGGTGACAAACGATTCACCGTTAACGGTTCAGACACAATATACAATGTTAAACCGGCGATTCGGCAGCCAGTTTCCATTTTCGGTTTAACTGAGGACTAATGGAATGACGGATTAGCTATCAAAAATCAAACCGCCCAAAGAGACAGAACTGGAAAATCTACTAAGTGTGGACAGAAACAGATTTCACATGCGAATGAAGGTAATTTAGATCTACCGAAGATTCATTAAGAAAAATTTTCTGCGACCTATGTAATCCTCATAAAGGGCAGGAAGGTTCGTGCGTTCTAAACAAGAGGATCTGAACAAAAGAAAGATGCACAAAGAGTTAAAGCGGCGGAGGCGATCGCGCCTGAGATGCATATTACGGTTGAATCATACGGCCATGGCAGCGCAGGTATGAGGAAACTAAGATGAACACCAATGAACTACAAGATGAACAGGGACCTTCAGACGCAGATCTAGGGCTTGAAGAGGGCCTTACCGATCGCCGAACAGCGGAGGGCGCTAAAACTTCTGGTCGGTCGAGGTTGATCGTGACTGGCTGTTGTGGTCGAAGGTCGGGAGGCGGTGGCGAGCTTGAGCTGGAGCGTCGCGAGGAAGAAAAGCCTTGAAGAAGAAGAAAGGGCCTGCCGGTCTATTTATAAGGAAGCGGGTAATTAACAAAGCGAGAATCGAGGAGTTAAGCGGCGGACGGCGCGATGGTCGCTGGATTTCGGGATAGCATTAAATGAAGGAATCTTCTTGTTGGGTTTCTTTATTAAGGATGGCGTCAAAGCGCCCGGTCTTTGTGATCGGAGGATAGCGTCGCGGCGGTTCAAGCGAGATGGCGGTTTCACGAAATATGAAGGAGACTCGAGTTTCACGAAGATGTTGAAGATTAACATGAACGGTTCAAGTCAATCTGGGCCTAATGTTGGGGATATAACTCTGAATGTAAACCATACAGAAGGGCGGGTTACCCTCATCCATAATTAGGGCCCACGAAGGCATGAGGCCCGGAGCCCAGGGGCGGATTAGGGTCCATGATGTAAACCGCCTTAGATTGTAACTTGTGCTGTAAGATAAGAGAGAAGAGACCGAGCCGGACTCTTGTATGAGCCGGACTAGGGACTCTGTAGACCGGCCGGGCGTCAACCCGTGTATATAAGGGGACGACCCGGCGGCGGTTTAGGGACAGACAATTCGAGGCTTAGGCGAAGCTATTGCTCCCTAGTCGCCGAAATCACATCAATCCCATCACAACTAGACGTAGGCTTTACCTTCATCGAAGGGGCCGAACTAGTATAACTCTCGTGTCTTTGTGTCCGCTTTAACCCCTCTAAGTTAACCCGTACGATGGCCCTGCGACTAAGTCCTTTCACGAGGGCATCTGCCGTGACAATTCCACGACACCGGTGTTGAGGAACTTGAAGAACATGTGGATATTGGAAGCACAACGCCAGTAATGAATGATGACTTTTGGGAAAGTCAGCATCCAAATTCTCCACTCTTCACCCCAATCCAGCAGATACCTCGGTCCCTGCTCCCTCTTTGTTCAAATGGGCTCTGAAGAAACTCATCCCACTTCATCATCCTGAAGAAATTCCAGCCACTAAGCTGATGAACCTCTTCTTCTGATCCTCGGTTGCACCTATTGAGGAACAAGAAATTCCTCGACTGAAGAACACTGAGATTGTGATTCGGAGATCGTGATGCAACTCACGACACTCCTTTGCCAAAGCCCAAGGATCCCTTCTCAACAAAGCAAAAGTTCAAGGCTGAAGACTTCTTCAGCGACCATGTATTCTTCTTGATTACAATCCATATGATTACGCTCGCATAAGGAAGAGGCGTTTACGGACTGCCGGTAAGCCAATTTCTATTCCTTAGTGATTTTCAATAAAGACAAAGTCTTGATCATGCTCATATTCCTCATGTGGACATGGAGTCTCTGCCGGGCTTTGAGCCGGTCCTCGGTGTTCTTCACGGCGGGACTTCTGAATTTCTGCACTCATATCTGTATTGGAATGAAGAACTCATTCTTCAATTCTATGCAGCTGCACATCACCGGGAACCTTGAAAGCGTGAACTCATGGGTGCTAGGCTGGATGTCGAAAACACTCACTACATGGCACCGACAAGCTGAATTGCCGTGCTCTACCACTCAGTCCTCCACTTGGCGGTGCTCGTTGTATCTACAACGAACGAGAACTTTCAAATCACTTTGTATGCAAGTCTTGATGAAGCCTTTGAAGCCAAGGCAGGCCCCAAGAACCAAATTCCTCGTCAAGGAATTATTGTATGTGCCTCGGATGTCTATCGGATTACGATGAAGACAATGAGTCCTATCAAAGGCCACGACTCGAATGATGAAGAAGTCGTTGGCATCATGAATAATATGCTTTTCAACATAATCCATGGCGTTCCCGTCAACTTCCATGATTTATTCATGAGGACTCGGCAAACATTGCTATGTCACCATTTGAGCTGAAGCCTTATCGCCTTGGATAATGAGATTCATCGGGACAAGGTCTTCACTCAATTACAAGGCTGATACTACGAACCCTGCGATTACTTGCCCCGATTGAAGTCCTCAAATGGACATTTACCTCAGCTAATGACAAGGGCAAGGCCCTTTGCTGTGATCGATGAAGGCATTAGTCCATTGGATGGACAGTTTCGCAAAGCTGCATCCTACTCCACCAATGATGACTACGCCACACATGACTCGCCATAAATACCTCGGTCAAGCAAAGTTCTCAAGCTCGCACCCGAGGTGATGGTGATCGTGAGTTACTCCTCGGTCTTCATCGGAAGGTTGATCGCAATCATAAATGGGTCAAGCGTCGGTTTGGTTCAATTCTTCACAACATGACCTCAACACACAATGCGGTGAAGAAAAACCACTACTACCTCCATGAAACCTTCAAGCCTTTGGGCTGTTCTTTCACATGTCTCTGATCTTGGAAGGCCCGGCGACAATGGGACTCAAGGAAGAATTTGGTAGTACGCACCTCCTCAGAAGAAATACAAGAAGGTCAAAGTTCCTTCCTTGGTGGCCAGCTCCTATTCTTCCTCGCGACAACGATGAAAATGAAGACTTGGGCGACACATGGCAGGCCCTACTACAACAATCGACCCCAACAACGCTGGCGCTCCTTCTTCAACTTGAAATTCTTCAGGGGCGTTAGTCCTCAGTTTCGATCCTTTTGGTCATTCGATGACAAAAGGGGGAGAAATTTGAGTTAGTCTTCAAGCGGGTCTATTATATGGGCAATTTATTTTGTTAAGTGACAACTCTCGTTCTTCTGAAACTTTTATTGGATCGAGTTGTAATCTTAAACCCGATGGTGCTTTGATACTTTTGATGCCTTGTGCTCTTGCACTATGCTACGATTCTCTTGAGCTCGATACTCTTGATCGTTATTTTGCATGCTTGTTCCTCATTAATGTTATCGCATGCATGCTGAATTCGTCAAGCACCATATCTCATCATGCATTTCAAATTCTTCATGTTATATGTCAAATCGTGTATGAATTACAAGATATAGGGGAGATCTCCATGATTCAACTCTTCAAATGTGCATTGCCTCAAAAGCAAATTCCTCACTATGCACATCTTGTGGGGAGTTCTTCTATATCTTGCAATCAAATTCCTCATTATCGATATTTACACCTCATATCTTTATCCCGTTGAAAACTTAACCTATATTGTCATCAATCACCAAAAGGGGAGATTGTAAGTGCATCTAGTGCCCTTAGTGATTTTGGTGTATTGAAGACTTATAGGTTAAGGATCTAATCGTTTGTGAGTGTACACAGGTCGATAAGTCTATGAGGAGTTTGATGTTTCTGAGAGAAAGTTGACCCCTAAAATGAAGTTCTTGTTGAAGACTTTGTTATACGAAGACTTTAGAAGATTTTGAAAGTGAAGAAATTGGTGTGACCTTGAAGACTTGGTATTCATTTGAGGAACATGAAGCATGAAGACTTTCATTTTTCGTTGTGTCATTTCTCTTTCTTGAGTCATAGGAAACACCGTCTTGTTAAAGGGAATTAGAGAAATACTAAGGAAAAATTTCCATGTGATGCTCAACTCAAAATCCTACACCTACCAATCCCTTGAGTGAAGCCTTTGGAAAACTCATACTGATTCAGTCAATTTCTTGATGTGAGAGGCGAAGCTCTTACAGTATTTGAGAATTCATTCGCCGAGGAGTTAGGAATCGCCAGATCTTGGATTGCCTACGATGAGAACATGATAGCCGAGAATTTGAGATTCAAATTTCCGACCGTTCTTGTCTTCTTGCTAGCTATCCCAAAATATCTTATCCACCTAACGGTCATATCATTGAAGGGCATTTATGTCTTATCATGTCGGGCTGCTCCCTAGGCTATAAATAGCCGCCCCCTACAACCACTAGCTGGTTGGCTGCTTGAATAAACTTGACACTTGTCATTTGAGAGCAACCCATCCTCACGAGGACTTTGGCGAAAATCATCGAGTGAGGAAAAACCCAAAACCAAACCCTACAAACCCAAAGTGATTGAGCATCTTGAAGAGATTGATCTGCGTGGATCCGGCGCTTATTACCTTTGAAGGCTGTGCTTCTTCCAGACGGTTAGGCGTCATGTTCTAGAAACATCCAAGAGGAATTGTGGATTGCGAGTGACCAAGTCTGTGAAGGTTTGGAAATCGCGTGAAGACTTACCACAGTGATTGGGCGAGTGCATGTGACCTTAGTTCAAGGATAATCTGGTGAGGACTTGGTGTCCTAAGCTGCGTGCTCGGTATTGGGTGTCCTGGACTGTGTGTCCTCGAGTTTAAATACTAAGCCGCTCCAACCAGACGTACAACTAAGACAGCAGTTGGTAATGGTCTACCAAATCATTGTCTTCACCAACCTTACTGGTTCTATCTCCTCAACCCTTTCATTTCCTCATTACTGTGTTGAGTGTTTATTCATATCTGTGTTTGAAGACTTTGACTAAAGACTTTCTCAATTTCCTCAGTTCAATTTCTTCAGTCTGTTTGTCTTCATCTTGAGCTATACTATGTTTATGCTTTTCTGTACTCTTTGTTTGTCTTCATTTCATCATGATGACCATGCCCGCATTCTGTTATGCTTACTTCTGAGTACTTATTCCGCTGCAAGTAGTTCTTCGCTAAGGAATTTCCTCACCGGCAAATTCCTCAGTGAAGAATTCATAAAAATCGCCTATTCACCCCCTCTAGTCGATATAACGTACTTTCAGTGCTATCTCATCACGATTTTGCAACCTCCGCATAATGCTGAGTTTGATTCGCCGGGTTAACCTCCGCCGTTAACAGCGTTGTCAGAGCATCCAACAGATCGGACAAGACTTGAGCCGGCGAGCGCACGTGGCCTCCTTGTAAGTGCATCTAGTGCCACCCCTAGTTGGATTTGGAGTATTGACGACAAACCTGGTTGAGGGACTATTGTGTTTGTGAGAATTGCAGGATAACATAGGTAGTAGTCCCTCATTGATTCGGTTTACCTACCGGAGATGACCCCTAAAAATGTGTGAAGATATTTAAGACAATGGTGGTCTGTGAAGATATTAACATTGAAGACTATGACATAAGAATACATCGCATGAAGACTATGGAGCGCGAAGACTTAGTTGTTTTGTAGTTTCCTTATCTTCTTTGTTGAGTCATAGGAACCACCGCACTGTTAAGTGGGGTCCAAGTGAAACAGTCGAGTGGTGAAGTGATGCTCAACCAAATCCTATGTCTTGACGAAGACAATGAGAGCAAATCTTATCCAGGCTGGATGAGTTAGCTTTACTTGTAGCCCAAGTCAAGCTGCCGCGTGTGTTTGAAATCTGACCGTTGGAACACGTGTCAGTTCCTTAGTGACCCAGGGTCATTTCGGACAAATCAGGTCGGGTTGCCTCCTGGCTATAAATTACCCCCCCTCCTACACCATAAATTGGTGGCTGCTCAGAGTTAGTGCACGACTTTTGTCGTTTGAGAGCAACCACCTCCAAAGCATTTGAGGGAGAGAGATCCTTGCGAGGACAAAGCCCAAAACACCCAGAGCCCAAAGAGTGTTTGGCATCTTGAAGTCTTTACATCTCGTGATCTAAAGACTTGTTAACCACGAGGGTGTGAATCCTCCAACCGGTTAGGCGTCGCGTTACGAGCATCCAAGAGTCATTGTGGATTGCGGTGAACAAAGTCTGTGAAGGTTTGAAGTCTACCTTGAAGACTTACCAGAGTGATTGGGCGAGGACTAAGTGTCCTTAGCTCTAGGGGAATAATGTGAAGACGCGGTCTTCTGAGTTAAATCTCAGCCTCCCTAACTAGATGTACAGTTGTCATAGCAAATGGAACTGGTCCAACAAATCACTGTCCTCTCCAAGCAACCGGTTCTATCTCTTACTTCTCTTTACTTACAGTTTGTCCTTGTGAAGTCATTGCCTGCTTGCATTATCTATTTGACTTCACTGTGTGTCGACTATTGTTGTTTGGCTTCATACTATCTTCCATCCTTATCCATACTGCCTAGCTGCTAATAGTCTTCGTGCTTTCACTTTATTGAATACTTGACTATGGCTTGCCTAGTGTAGTCTACCTTCCGCTGCATGTCAATAGGTTCATTTGTATTGTGTGTCTTCAAAACTCCCATGTTTTGAAGACTTTCATAAAAATCGCCTATTCACCCCCCTCTAGTCGATAACTAACACTTTCAATTGGTATCAGAGCGAGGTACTCCCTTGTTCTATGTGATTCGGTTTAACCACCTGGAGTTTTAGCTATGTCGACTGCAGGGATAATCAAAGTCTTTGCTGTGTGCCTTGTCTTCGATGGTACTGATTACCCCTACTGGAAGAATAAGATGCGCATGCATCTTGAAGCAATTGATGTCGATCTATGGTATGTCGTCAAGAACGGCGTTCCCAAGACTGGTGAAGGTGTCACCCCTGTTGATGTCAAGAAGTTCGTTCAACTGGATTCTACTGCCTAGAACATCATCTATGGTCATCTGACCAAAGGACAGTATGGCCGTGTGAGTGCTCTGGAAACGTCGAAGCTAGTCTGGGACTGGCTCTCCAAGGTCAACGAAGGCGTCTCAACCTAGAGGGACTCAAGGATCAGTGTTCTTCGCAACCTCTTCAACCGCTTCAAGAGACACGACAATGAGAACGTCCAGCTCACATTTGATCGCCTCACTGATATCACAAATGAGCTTTATGCTCTCGGCGCCACTGAGATCACCAAGCATGAAATCGTCAAGACACTCATGAGATCACTTGACAACTCATTTGACACCCTAGCCCTGATGATTCAAGAACGCTCCGACTTCAAGACACTCGATCTGTCTGACATATTTGAGAGGCTCAACACACATGAGTTTCAGCTATCTGACAAAAGAGACATCTATGGTCCCAACTATGGCCGAACTCGTGCTTTGAAGGCAAAGGCTGTTTCCTCATCTGAAGAAGAATCTGACTGCAGTTCTGGTGATCCTAAAGACATTGGAAAGGAGCTTGCTATGCTTGTGAAGAAGTTCCAGAAATTCACTAAGAAGAAAGGCTTCAGAAAGTCTTCACGATCCAGCTCAAGAAATGATGAAGCTTCTACTCATGACCACAAGAAGAGAACATGCCACAAGTGCAAGAAACCTAGTCACTACATCTCTGAATGTCCACAGTGGGACAATGAGAAGAAGAAGAAGCAGAAGAAGAAGAAGAAGAAGAAGAAGAAGAAGAAGAAGAAGAGCAAGGAATATGATTCTGATGACAAGAAGAAGAAGAAATCCTCAAAGTCTTCTTCCAAGTCTTCGTCTAAGTCTTCATCACACAAGAAGAGTTCATCTGGCAAGGCTCGTGCTTTTGTTGGCAAGGAGATGGATTCAGAGGAGGAGTCTGCTTCTGAGGAGGCGGAGGTGGAGTTTGAGGAGGAGTCCGGCTCTGGCGTTGCAAGCTTGGCTCTAGCTACAACCTACGTTGCCAAGTCCATCTTCAACACTGAAGACAACGGCTCCATCACCAACACTGATGCTAATGACAAGGGCGACTCTGCTCCCACCTACTGCTTCATGGCACGTGGTGCCAAGGTAAACTCATGCGATGCTTACTTTCAAACATCAAGTGAAGATGACTCTAATTGTGAATCTAAACCTAGCTACAAAACACTTGCTAAAATTGCAACTGAACAACAGAAAGCTATGCAACATATTCAAAAATTGCTAGACAAAAGCGATGACCTGTTGGACGCGGAAATGACCCGATCTCAGTCCTTAATTGAAGACATCAAAAACACTCATGTTAAGTATGAGGAACTTGAAAGTCGTCATGATACGCTCTCAACAACTCATGAAAAGCTTTCCTATGATTATCTTCAAAGGAAGCAAGAGCTTGAGAAATTGAGAGCGTCTCATGAAGATCTTCAAAAGGAGAATGAGTCACTTCGCGCTCAATAGATCAGTCCCGCTCAGGAAGGATTTGAACCACCATGTCTAAAATGCCTTGAGCATGATAACGCTACCTCTGTTGCTTTATGTTCTACTGCCGCTACTGTTGCAATATCTTAAAACGGCTGATGTGGTAACTAACCCCTCTGCTGAGGATACCACTACTATTGCTGATGAAAATGCTAGGTTGAAGACATTGCTTGAGACAGGTGTCGGTGTCAAAACCGGCGGATCTCGGGTAGGGGTCCCGATCTGTGCGTCAAGGCTGATGGTAACAGGAAGCAAGGGACACAGATGTTTACCCAGGTTCGGGCCCTCTCGATGGAGGTAAAACCCTACTTCCTGCTTGATTAATATTGATGATATGGGTAGTACAAGAGTAGATCTACCACGAGATCGTAGAGGCTAAACCCTGAGAGCTAGCCTATGATGGTATAATTGTAATTGTGATCGGTCTTCTAAGGACCAACTGAGGGAGTCCCGGACTAGGGGGTGTCCGGATAGCCGGACTATCGTCACGGCCGGACTCCAAGACTATGAAGATACAAGATTGAAGACTTAGTCACGTATGCGGATGGGACTTTCCTTGGCGTGGAAGGCAAGCTTGGCGTCTGGATATGTAGATCTCCTACCATTGTAACCGACTCTGTAACCCTAACCTATCCGGTGTCTATATAAACCGGAGGTTTTAGTCCGTGGGGCGAACAACAATCATACCATAGGCTAGCTTCTAGGGTTTAGCCTCCTTGATCTCGTGGTAGATCTACTCTTGTACTACCCATATCATCAATATTAATCAAGCGGGGTAGGGTATTACCTCCATCGAGAGGGCCCAAACCTGGGTAAAAACATCGTGTCCCTTGTCTCCTGTTACCATCCGCCTAGGCGCACAATTCGGGACCCCTACCGAGATCCACGGTTTGACACCGACATTGGTGCTTTCATTGAGA
This sequence comes from Aegilops longissima, assembly GCA_021605205.1. Lineage (NCBI taxonomy): Eukaryota > Viridiplantae > Streptophyta > Magnoliopsida > Poales > Poaceae > Aegilops > Aegilops longissima. The sequence continues at coordinate 594,299,500 of CM038680.1, forward strand.
GTTCCTCGTATGCGTCACCGATAGGCCCGATGGCTCCTTGATCATCAACAACGCCGCGGTCGGTGAGACTTTTCTCCCGGACAGATCTTCGTATTCGGCGGCTTTACCTGCGTGCCAATTAAGCAGCCATCTGGAGCAGATCGAAAGCTTCGCCCCTGGCCATCAGGCCAGATTTGGAAGATTTGAACTATCGGCCGATATCGCGGAGACTTGATCTTGACAGATTTGAGCCGCAGCCAAAGCGCGCCGCCTTGTCTCGATGGGCATGATCTAGCTCTGACGAGCGATGCCACGGAGGCCGCACCGACATCCGCTCGACCCTTAATCGGGCGGATTCCCCGATCGAGGGCGAGTGGTTGGACACCGCCTCGGGGCTACAATCTCGTCGATTGAGGCGAACTCCATCCTGTCCTTGCGAAGACCTCGACTCGAGTGCGGACTCCTCTCCGGACTCCGAACCCTCCGCGCCCCCTGTCGAATCAATTGGGCGCCGGTCATGGAGTTCACGACGCGGACATCTTCGGCACTCGCCCTTTGGCAACATCCTGAATTCACTAAAGTCTCTCTCTTTATCCAGGAGAGCCTGGCGAACTACGGCCGGGAAGGTTGAGATCTGAGACGACGAAGAAATTCAACGCTCACCCACCACCCGCCCGTAGCCACCGTCGAAAGATTACGGCGTGCTGAATTTCGACTCCGAAGACATCGGCGGTATGGGCGGCGATGTAGGAGACAACAATGAACCAGCACCTATAGGATGCTGGACAACCACCTCATCTCATGATGTATACATGGTGGATACACCTAAAGGAAATGAAGGCGAGGAACAACGGGGCGCTGCGAAGGATAAATCCCTCGGCAGTCAAAAGCGGCAGCGTAAGCGCGAACCAAGTCCGCCTCACGAGAGACCCAGCCATAGAGCGAGGGCAAACCGGTGGGCAGCGAACGGCTGTCGAGCAATCGTTCGAACAAGACAACTTGGATAAACAATCTGTCCCCGGCGAAGACAACAGTCCGGACAATCTCACGCCGTAAAACTATTGGAGCAAAATGACCTCCAGAAAAGGCTTGTCGCCACTGCGCGTAGCCTGAAAAAGCAGAAGCGGAAGCTCAAAACAGCGGAAGATGCACTCGAGGATCAGATGGAGCAAAGTATTCAGCACCACCAGAGACAAATCTGGCTGACGATCGCCCGAACAAAAACTACCGAAAAAGCTCTGCCGAATTGACGAGGAGGCCTTAGAGCCCCACAATTAAAAAGTAAGAAGGCCACCGGTCGGATGGGCGACCCACGGCAAAAAGAAGCGGCGAATGGCGCCACACACAAGCCAATATGCGATCCGCATAAGGATTCACATCAAAGGATGGCCTGTTAGGTCCATCTATGGGCCAAGCAGGCTCGTCAAAGCAATGCAATCGCCAAAATTCGAAGATCACGGCACACCCAAATATAGGGCGCGCACACCCCTATGTTTCACCGATGAGGTCTTTGGATCATGAATTTCGGTGAGATTCAAACCCGTAAACATAGAGGCATCTGACGGAACAACGGACCACAGATGCGGATTGAGGATTACATCCTCCATATACACATAGCTAGAGGAGATGATCTCCACGCCATAAAATACTTACCCTTAAACTCAAAGGGCCAGCTCGGCATTGGCTTAAAAGCCTCCCGAAAATACCATTGGAAGCTGGGAAGAGCTCGAGGATGCGTTTGAAGCAAACTTTCGGGGACCTATGTCCGCCCTCTCGGATCTGAGACGATCTAAGTCACATAACTCAACAGTCCGGAGAGTCAGCCGGAAATGCTGGAACAGGTTCCTTACTAAGAAGAACCAAATAGTCATTGTCCGGACGCGAAGCCTTAGCAGCTTTCAAACACAACGTCACGAGACGAATGGCTCGCTTGACACCTCGGCCAAGAAAAGCCAAGAACAATGGCCGCATTAACAAGCCTCATGACCCGCTTTTAGCGGGGCAGGATAGCTAGCTAGCAAGATCAGACACCATGACCCAAGTACATCGAAATCAGGGATGGAAATGGGAAACCACGACACAACAAGGACCAGCGCCGGATTAAAAGGAACGGTCCAAAGAGCATGGCAGTCAACGCCGTATTCAAAAGCTCACGACAGAACAACAAAAAACCGCCCCTTAAGGACAATAGCGATGAGCTATCCAACTTCAACAAAATTTTGGACAAGATATGTCAAATCCACAGTACTCCCGGGAGGCCTGCAAACCATACCCACAGAAATTGTTGGGTCTTCAAACAATCCGGCAGACTCAACGCCGAACACAAGGGGCTCGACACACCAAGCGAAGATGATGACGAGCACCACAAGCAGAGCCCCGGAAAACAAAAGAATTTCCCACAAGAGGTTAAAACAGTAAACTCACTTCCGTGATCAAAGGGAAAAATAGGCGGCGCCCACTAAATATCGCGCCGCACATACTACTAGCGAGTACCTACTGGTTGTCAAAACCAATCACCTTCGACCATCGGGACTATTCGAAAGTATTGAAATGCAGGATGGACTGCACGACATTGGATCCCATAATTGACGGATTCAATTTACACAAGTCCTCATGGATGGCGGCGATGACATAAACCTGATATATCGGGACACAATCCATGAGGATGGGGTAAGACCAACCAACATTCGCCATAGCAACACCTCCTTTAAAGGGGTAGTGCAGGCCCATATGCCCATTATGCGGGCTCCCTCTTTGTTAGGCGTTGTGTTGGTTCATCCGACAACCTGTCGTGAAAAGTTAGTCTTCCATGTCGCCCCATTCAAAAGTAGCCATCAAGCACTATTGGGGCCTTGAAGCTTTTCGCCGCTTTAACGCAATACCGCATTATGCATCTCTAACACTTAAAATGCCTGGTCCACGCGGCATCATCTCATTAAAAGGGAGTATTAAGTGTTACTCGAGCACGGAAGAACGTGAGACCGCCTTGACAGCCCCACACCTATCTGGCTCCGATAGTCAAAGAAAATGAATAGGTCATTCAAACCCCGGACACGGCTAGACGAGTCCGGCGCCTACTAGCGGCATACCCTCATACAAGGGGTTGCATGCATATACAACAAGAGACAATAAATCTCAATTTTCTTCAATTATTCAAAATCGTACTCTGTTTATTTAATGTAAAGTACATTTTTCGCACGATGGTTTTCTTTCAAACTAAGTTCCTCTCTTTTACAGATGAACAACATGCTACACCCGTCCGAGGATCGGCTGCGCGGAACCTGGTATGAGGCGTGCGATGGGACCCGTTGCAAGGATTCTTTTCGATTAAGACCTGCGTAAACCTTTTTCTTGTCTCTTGTTGATATACATCCCCGGTTCCTTACTATAACGAGGAGGAGGCTGGCGTTTTGGCATTGGCGCACCAGAATTTTGCGGCGTGCACGGACACGGGGCTTAGGGCATTATTCGCCCATTTTCATAAAGACTGAATACCTTAGGGAGTATTCGGCGTCTCGAGTTAGGCCTTATATGCATCAGCTCGAATCATGTCTTTGGTCAAATGTTGGGTTGCCCGGCTCCTGTGTTTTGCTGCCTTACGTTCTGTTTTCCGGCTAACGCGGCACCGGAGAACTCTGCGATTGTGCCCGGTTCGGTGAGCGAGCACCTCGATGAAAGCGAAGGCCATTGTCATGATATAGCGAGAGGTGGTCAACCACTCGATGACTTCTTTGGAATGTTTAGGATTCCTCCGCATTAACGAAGGACGGTTTTGGTCGGGCACATATGCACCCGAATTAGGAGAGTGTGGTGCCCCAGGGGCTATATAGTAGCCCCACCCTCGAACTCCTATGGCTAAGTGAAAGTGATAAAGCATTATAGTCCGGTAGCCTGGTTTGCTCGCTATCACCTCCTTAACAGGACCAAGGCGCTGGATTAAGTGTGAAAAAGCGCTTTCTTTGCAAACACCCCGCACTATGTGCGTGGGGGCTGAAAGCCAAGGACTGCCATCTTTCGAGTTATATATACATATACATAAGCGGCCGCTGGGGAGTAGTTTACTACTTAAGCGCACAAGTATAAAAAGCTCTTATATTATATTGAAACATTGATTTCACAAATCATACATGTCATTTAAACATAATATCCTTGAACCTGCGTCTCTATTAAGCAGCGCCCGAGGACTTCTTCAAAGTAGTGCTTGGCGGTACTAAACCTGTCCGAATCTTGGGATGCAACGTCGGTGGCCTTCATCTTTGCCCGGTATGTCTTGACACGGGCGAGCCATCAGCGCTCCCTCAATACCGTCGATCGCTTCATTGCGTCGTCTGTGATCTTGCACCAAGGACTGCTGCACTAAACCAAAATAGCTCTTGGTGAGGTCCGCCCGACCACAAGTTAAATCAAGACATGCTTCATGGCAAATCCGGACAATCGATTCAGCTCGGCTCATTCGCCAACCGATTGGTCGTGGCGAAGGGCGCTCCGGACTATGGAATAGCGACCAATATAGCTCTTCCTTCTGTGCCCCTTATGGCCCCGAGAGTGCTCAACAGCGTCCATGGCCTTCGCCGCCAAGTCTAGATAAGCATCCTCCGAACTCCACAACTTATCAGCTGAGCATACTTTGATCCCTATATTTCCTCCATGATGAAAGCGGTTTTCGGCCGCAATTGCCCGGCTGACTCAGCTCCTCCTTGCCAGCTCTCAAAGCCATTGGGCATTCTTGGATTCGGCGGCGGCCTTTTTGAGCCCTCTTGTTCCGCAGCGTTCTTTTCCAAGAACCTCGCAGCGATCGGTAGTATTCCTCAACTTTTGGCCATATCGGCCTTTCCTCTTCTTGGCGATGAGCAGCCCGTTAAACTTCTAGCTCTTGGCCGCCTTTAAAGCGGCAGCGTTACTATTTTGGCTTGCTCTTTCGCTCGGGCGAGCTCCGCCCGCAGCTCCTCCACAACAGCGCACACCGTGCATTAAGGATACAAATCGTGAGACATGGGCGTCAAGCTCCCTTACCAGTGTCCGCATAGAAGTCGCATACCTTGGGACTCGTCAAACCATTTATTGACCAGCGATGTCGCATCCGCCTCGTCAAGTTGCTGCTTTAGTTCGGCATATCCATCGATCGGATGGCCACAAGGCGCCCGCCACCTGTTTAGGAAGCGGCGATATGTTATAGCGAAATTTGATCCTCGACGCGTTGTCAATTTTGACAACATACCGAGTCTCGAAACTACTATCTATCTGGCGCATTTATATGCATAAGCGTCGGAAGGTACATCATTTTGGCGTACCTCAAACCCCGTCGATAAGCTTCGGCGGCTTCATACAATCCGCTCTCGCGGATGCAATTCTTTCAATAACCGTACCCATTAGAAACACGGTGATCTTACGACATAACCGCTTCGCCCGGCAGATCCTTGACTCCTCGACCGCACACCACTTGGCGCGGACCTTACGGCCCCGCGGACTTGGGGAACCCTCGCGGCGACACCTCCGGGTCGTCCGCTTCACATGAGGTCTGCGGACAGGTGGAAGCGTTCGCTCTCCATCATCTCCGGAAGAAGATCCCCGAAGGCGAGCTCTGCTGAGAAGGGCTGAGGTCGAACTACAAGGTACAATTTGGTTATCTTCATAAATAAATCTGAGGATGTTCCTTATTTACAAGACCCTTATTTTTACTTACGGCTCATTGGAGGCTGATCCTTGGGAAATAGTGCGGCTGGGTTACTTCCCAGCGCGGACTCTCAATGAAGATTCCTTCCCTCTTTGAGGCCTTAACCTCCGGATCTTCCAGGCGGTCCTCTTCTCTCCTCGAAAGGCGGGACTTTTAATCCCTCCTTCCTTGATAGCCTCCTTCGTAGGCGGTTGCTTCCCGCTCCCCTTCGCCTTCTTCAAAAGCGCGACCTTCAACATCTTGGTCAGCATGGGATCCGGCGTGGTCTCGGGAGGGCGGACACCTTATTAACTTTGCCTTGGCTATCCACTCCTGTTCAAGCGGCTCCTTTAAAGGGCATATATATATGATGAATGAATGAACAGCTTGTCGATTCTGAGGACAACTTACTAAATGTCTGGTGATTGCAGCTTAGTCCTGCATCCTCGGTCAGTCCGGACACTTCTCTTGTGATCCGAAAAACAGTTTATACATCTCCATGGGCGCCGTGCCCATAAAATTTTGGAGGCTCGTGGTCCCTCGGATTAAATTCCCACAGGCGGAGGCGGCGCTTGCAGGCAGAAGAGCGCGGATCACCATAACCTGCGCCCTTTGCAGCAGATTGATCTCTCTTTCACGGAGGTCTCGAATCGGCCTGCAGCAAGGGCGATCCTTGGGCGGCCCCAGTCGAGCCTTGTTGACCCATGATGCCAGCCACTGTGGTGGACTGGCGGAAGGCGGGGCGCCACCCATTTGGTGCCCCTGGGAGCGGTGATATAAAACCATGCCCGTTGCCACAAACCAAGCTCCTCTTGAAAAGAGCCCTTGGGCCACGGAGCATCAGCACATTTGCTTATGACCTCCCCTCCGCACTCTGCTTGTTGCCCCTCGATCATCTTTGGCTCCACCTTGAAGGTCTTGAGCCACAATCCAAAGTGGGGGGTAATATGGAGGAAGGCCTCACATACGACAATGAATGGCGAGATATGGAGGATGGACTCGGATTCAAGTCATGGAAATCAAGCCCATAATAAAACATGAGCCCCCGCACAAAGGGATCCGTCGGGAAGCCTAAACCCCGAAGGAAGTGAGACACGAACACCACGTTCTTGTCGGGCTCAGGAGTGGGAATGACCTGTCCTGGAGCAGGCAGCCTATGCGAGATCTCGCCGGTTACATACCTGGCGTCTCGCAGATTTAGCACATCTTCTTCTGTGACGGAGGAAGACATCGGCCGTGCTGGTTGGAGCAGGACATCGTCGAAAGTCCAAAACGACTGAATCCGAAGCTTTGGGTGTTGGAACTCGAAGTGCGAGGCGAACTCGATGGAGGGTGTAGAAAGAAGAGGGCCTTGGTCTCATTATAAAGAGGTTGAATACCAAGAGCCCACCCCGTGGTTGATTAGGACTCGCCTTGATAGAGGCGTGCCAGCGAACGCGGTTGGGTTACCACGTCCGTATTGATGAGAATCCCGGAATAAGGGGGCCACGATCTATGCTTTGATAAGGCGTACCAAGGAAACCGCCTCGCTAAACGCGCTAAGGTGAAAGCAGTAAAAGCGATTCATATAAAGGCTGGCAGTGGTGTGATGTCACGCGCGGAATCGTCGGCAGATCTGTGCAAAAGTTATTCTCTCTACGGTGGAATGTGGAACTTGTTTTGCGAGCGGACACTATCCTTGTGTTCAAAACCTTCTATGAAGTATTGGAGGGAACCCGCCTTGCAATGCGAAGACAATATCGCGCCGGACTCGTCGTCATTGAAGCCTGGTTCGAGAGACTCTTGAGGAGTCTCGGACTAGGGGTGTCGGATAGCGGACTATCGTCCGGCGGACTCCAAGACTATGAAGATACAAGATTGAAGACTTAGTCCGTGTCGGATGGGACTTTCCTTGGCGTGGAAGGCAAGCTTGGCGATCTGGATATGTAGATCTCCTACCATTGTAACCGACTCTGTGTAACCCTAACCTATCCGGTGTCTATATAAACCGGAGGGTTTTAGTCCGTGGGGCGAACAACAATCATACCATAGGCTAGCTTCTAGGGTTTAGCCTCCTTGATCTCGTGGTAGATCTACTCTTGTACTACCCATATCATCAATATTAATCAAGCAGGAGTAGGGTATTACCTCCATCAAGAGGGCCCGAACCTGGTTAAAAACATCGTGTCCCTTGTCTCCTGTTACCATCCGCCTAGACGCACAGTTCGGGACCCCCTACCCGAGATCCGCCGGTTTTGACACCGACACCAACCTCTCCGGTTTATATAGACATGGAGAGCGCTAGGGTTTACATGGAGTCGGTTACAAGAAAGGAAACACAATATCTGGATCGCCAAGCTTGCCTTCCACGCAAAGGAGAGTCCCATCCGGACACGGGCCGAAGTCTTGAGTCTTGTATCTTCACGCTTCAATAGTCCGGACGTTGTACACAGTCCGACAATCCGGATCCCCCCTAACCCAGGTCTCCCTCAGTAGCCCCTGAACCAGGCTTCAATGACAATGAGTCTGGCGCGCAGTATTGTTTTCGGCATTGCAAGGCGGGTTCCTTCTTCGGATACTCCAAAGTAACTGTTACGACGAATAGTGTCCGGCCTCCAATCAATGTTGTGCTACTCGGCTTCAGTGCCTCAGTAATGACCATCTCCACGTGTCGAGCAAATGCGAGGAGTCGAGGCATTTTTTCATTTGCCACCCTCGATCCTCCGGGTTAACCGTCTATTTGAAGGGGCGGGGATTCTCAGATCAAACCTCTCTCTCCTCGAGCTAGCATCCAGCAGGCGCTCGCGAAAAAGCCATTCCAGCATGGCGGCCGTGCAGCTCTTACCTTTCGCCCTTCTCGTTCCAAATGCAGGGATTGGGGAGAGTGTTCAGTTCCTCATAGCCGTTTGATAGAGTTACAAACCCAAGGTTTCTCCTTGGCGTTCATGGTCCCGTCCGAGCTGGAATAGCCACTTATGACGGAGGAACAAGCTGAGGATCTCTAACCCATCTCCGGAGGAGCGTATATACCTCATCCCACATCTGTTGAGGCGTCGGGTTCCCTATCCACCGTTTCTTCGCGGGCTCCTGAGTTCTCGGCCTCCGATTACACAATCTTACCCCTGCCTGCATTACGCACATAGCGGGGTATGTTGCCCTTCTGCGAGCTGTTTTTAGGCTGCAAACCACACCGGATTATGGAGAAACTATTCGCCTCGTCCCTCGCACCCGAAGTCCCTATGTCAAGTGGTGGCGCCTAAGTATGGTGCATTGCGAGACCGGATACTGTCGGCACTCACGAGAAGGCACCAAAAGCTGGCCTTGAGTGGTACTATAGGCAGCGTCCCCTTCCGGATCCGGTCCGTCAGGTCTTCCCAAGTTCAACACGCATGGCAGAACGCGCCTAATTTGGCGCCCACAGGGCCCTCAAGAAGAGGATACAAGGAAATATTCCTCTGATGAACAGGATAAAGTTCTTGGCCAAATCCGGATGGCGATAGTTGAGGTTATGGCGATATGCATAAGGCGGGAGTGCAACCGCTCCAATATCGGGGAAGACCATGTGGCATTTCAATGGGGAAAGCGACCCCACCAGCTGCGGACGTAAGGTCCGGACTCGCTGCCGCTTTGGCGAGATATTGTCCGATTTGTACAAAGGGAAGAGGAGGAATTCCTTCCATAAAAATGCGGGCCGGATTCTCCATGTACAACCCCCCAGAGTGGGTAAGTTGCCATTCTTTTTCCCTGCTTTACTTGCTCTAGCGTTCTTCTGCTAAGATTACTTGCATCAATGCTTCTGAGCCGGAACTAAGGAGGGCCGTAGAAGGAATCTTCAGCCCCTCCCCGCAACCAGAGGACCCTGGAAGGGCCCTAGATCCGGGACTTAAAGTGGATCCGGATATCACTTTGGAGCTTGTCAACGGGGTATTCTATCAAGCGAGCTGGGATGGCGCCCTAGTGGCCATTACGGCCGACTACCCTGGACTGCTCCCCACGTCGCGTGTAAGCCAAACTAAAAAACCCTATACTTCGAAGAGGACTCCCCCCAGGTATTATAATTTACCCTTGAGGCGTTGTTCTATTTGTAGAAACGACACCCGGAGCGAGGGGCCGAGCCCCTAGGGACTCGTCAACCACGGGTGTCGGTGTCAAAACCGGCGGATCTCGGGTAGGGGGTCCTGATCTGTGCTTCAAGGCCGGTGGTAACAGGAAACAAGGGACACCGATGTTTACCCAGGTTCGGGCCCTCTCGATGGAGGTAAAACCCTACTTCCTGCTTGATTAATATTGATGATATGGGTAGTACAAGAGTAGATCTACCACGAGAACGTAGAGGCTAAACCCTAAGAGCTAGCCTATGATGGTATGATTGTAATTATGAACGGCCTTCTAAGGACCAACCTCTCCGGTTTATATAGGCACCGGAGAGGGCTAGGGTTTACATGGAGTCGGTTACAAGGAAGGAAATATAATATCCGGATCACCAAGCTTGCCTTCCACGCCAAGGGAAGTCCCATCCGGACACGGGCCGAAGTCTTGAGTCTTGTATCTTCATGCTTCAATAGTCCGGACGTTGTACACAGTCCGGCGGTCCGGACACCCCCTAATCCAGGACTCCCTCAGTAGCCCCTGAACCAGGCTTCAATGACGATGTGTCCGGCATGCAGTCTTGTCTTCGGCATTGCAGGGTGGGTTCCTCCTCCGAATACTCCAAGGTAATTATCAAACACTCAAACCGTGTCCGGATCCACAAGATTATCTTCGTATGCCACCGTAGAGAGAATGATGTTTCGCAAATGCAATCTACTGACAATTTTCAAGCAACACGACGTGTCATTACGGTCGGGTCATTATTCGAACCGTCTTACCACAAGCAGCCACAACGCATATTGCGAGGCGGTTTCCTTGACACGTCTTGTCGAAGCAGAGATCGTGCCCCCTTATCACGGGATTCTCATTAATACAGGTGCAGGTAGTCCCACCACATCATTAATCGTGGGCGCTTGGGAAGCAAGCGATTCTCAACGAAGCAAGTGGGGGGCGCACCGCTTCGTCACCTCTATAAAGGGATAAGATTTCCTCATTTTTACCCACGCATTCTTCCTTCTCTGCCCACTCTTGCCCCCTCGAGCTCCAGCGCCCAAGCCCAAGTCTCCTATGCACAGCTAGACATGTACGGAGCAGGAGGCAAGTGGGCGGCTTCCACCGTCGAGGAGAAGCACATCATAGATCTTGAGTGCCGGATACTTGGCATGAGAGACATAGCACACCGCTACGGACTGGGCAAGTCATTCCGACCCCAGGACCCCACGAGAGAGTCGTGTTCGTCGCCCACTTCGTCCGTGGACTGGGATTTCCACTCCATCCCTTTGTCCGCGGGCTCATGTTCTAATATGGGCTAGATTTCCATGATCTAGCCCCAAATTTCGTCCTCAACCTCTCGGCGTTCATCGTCGTTTGCGAGGCTTTCCTCCGCATCCGGCCTCACTTCGGCCTGTGGCTGCAAATCTTCTGCGTGAAGCCGAAGATTGTACGCGGCCAACAAGCGGAGTGCGGATGGGCCATGGTGGACAAGATGCCTAATGGCACCTGGCTGGACGACTCCTTTGTGGAGATCGTAAAAGGATGGCAATTGGGGTGGTTCTACATCACCGAGCCGCGCGGCGCCAGCTGGGCGGCGGCCCCCGAGTTCCGATCCGGAATCCCTATGCGGCTCACCTCCTGGGAAAAGAAGGGCCTGTCCTGGGGCGATTCCACGGAGCTGGCCGGACTCCAGACATACATCAAAAGCATGAAGGACAAGAACATCAAGCTTGTCAATGTGATCCAGGTCATGCTCGTTCGCCGGATCCTACCCTGCCAAAGGCGGGCGGTAAATCTGTGGGAGTTCGTCCCGGCCGAACACCAGACGCTCCGGAAGCTCTACGGCATGACGCACAAAGGAGCATGGAAAGTGTTGTTCAAGGCCTCCGAAGTACCTCCTCCCACATCCGAGGACCGCAGACTTCATGCAGCGCGGCCCCCGAATCCGGTGAGCTTTGGGACCACCACCGGGTCTAGTTTTGTTTTCCCAATACATTCATGGGGTAGTTTTAAGTGTGTATATATATATTTGCTTCAGGATTATGTGAAGACAGCGGAGCGGATTGACTGTCCGGCCCCGTTGCCAGAAGATCCAGCGGATGATCTCCTGACGGAGATGCTAGTCTCGGCACCGTACAAGGTGCCGGAGAAGAAGGCCGAAAAGAAGGCCCCGGGGAGCAGGAAGGGTCTCGGCGTGAGTTCGTCAAGCCTCGTCCAAGAAGGATGAGGCGGACTCCTCCACAAAAGGGAGGAGAAGAAGAAGAAACGCCCCATCCGGGAAGGATGAGGGGCCCAGCGAAGCGGGCGAGGGGGCGGAAAAGGCCCTCGGCGGAAGCCGTTATTCCTCTGTCGTCCGATGACGACGAGACACATTCCTCCCGCAGAGGCGGGGGGAATCAAGAAGAAAATCCACCTCCACACAATAGGGGAGAAGAAGAGAAAAATCGCCGGAGGGGAGGTCAGGCGTCAAGAAGGGAAGGTAACCCTTCCGGACTATTCCGCCACGACGCTTCACAGCGAGGAGGGTGGCTGCCGGGAAGCCCGGTGCGATCGTAAGTGTCCACATTCTATCATGGTTTCACTTCATAGTTTTTATACTTATAGTGCGAGCGTATATGCAGTCCGGCCAGGGCTCACCCCGAGGAATCCTCCTCCGGGTCCCTGAGCGATTCGGTGATAAATTCGCTCTCGATGGCCCCTACCCCTCCACACGCGGATGACACGGAGGTGTTGTCCCGAAGGCTCTCGAGCGGGGAGGTGACTCTGAGAGGCCCACAGCAAAATTCAGATGTCGGGCATGCGGGTTCAAGATCAGCGGATCGCGTCGATGAGCCGCAACAAAGCGAACTCTCGACCGAACACTGCTCCGGAACCCCTAGCGGTTCGGACTTGAAGCGAGCAGCCCCTCGTTAGGGAGGCGAGCCGCCCGTGCGAGGAACTTCCGGTGCATCAATGGCGCGGATAGCCAGTGGAAGCGCTCGAGGCGCCTCCATGGAAGAAGAGCACCGTACTCTTATGAGTGCGGTGATTCAAGTTTTGTCCGCCAAAAGCGGACTAACGAAAGCCTGCACAAGCCTTCGGCGGGCTTTGAGGTAAGTAAAAATGTATGAAATTACCACCCGATAGGTAGTAGCCCCGATACTCACGGTTGGTGTTACGAAAGAAAAGCCAAAGGGAGGTCAACTATAATCCAGGAGTCTAATAATAAGCATTGTTGTGAATAAGCAGGCTGTGCTGCTTGCTTGCTGCTGCTTCATCTTGCCGAGGTTGCCGAGGCGGAGGCGGCTTTGGGCGGTGAGGAGAGCTCGTCCTCACGAAGAGGCAGCTCGAAGAGAACAAGGGTAAGTGATTCCCACTCTTGTGTATTTAAAGATAGGCAAAATTTGTCAATCTAACGCCAAAGTGTCGTGACTTTGTAACAGGGGCCGCCGCCGAAGTGGCGTCCTTGAAGAAAGCGATGTCCGAGGCCGAAAAGAAAGCAGCCTTGGAATGCAAGGAGCGCGAAAAGCAAAGTGCTAGAGTGGGCGAGGTACAACAGGAGCTCCAGGACCTCGGCAAGAAGTGTGAGTCCATGGAGCATAATCTGAAGATGAAGGAGGCCGAGCTTGCGAAGGCCCTTGTAAGTTTGAAGGATGCCAAGGCCGAAGCCGAGAAAGCACAGCAGGAGATCCAGGAGGCCAAAAAGATAGTAGCGGGTAAGAAATTATTTATGCAAAGCTAACATGTGGAGGAGGCGTTTCTTTTACTTACTCAAATACGAAGCTCTCCAGGGGCATTTGCAGATCTGCCACGCAGCGCCTCAGACGCTGCGGAGTTCTACCATGCCCATGAGGGGAGCTCAACAGAGAAGCTATTCTGGTCCCAGTATGCCGGGGCCGAACATCCGATGCCTCTGAGCGACCAACTGAAGCAGTTGGTCGAACTCCACAGGGCAGCCGAACTGGCTATGAAGGACTTCATAGTCAGGATGTGGCCTGGTGAGCTACTTTCCAGTAGCTACTTTGGCCTGATCAAGCGGATGGTGGATGCCTGCCCGCGTCTTCAAGTGATCAAGCAATCCGTTTGCATCGAAGGTGCCCGCCGAGCTTTTGCCCGCGTCAAGGTGCATTGGGGCAAGCTGGATGCGGAGAAGCTGGTCAAGGATGGGCCGCCGGAGGGCAAGGCGCATCGCCATCCTGAAATATACTATGATGGCGTGATGAAGGGTGCTCGTCTCGTCGCCAATGAGTGTACCAAGGACGTCGTATTTGAATGAATTCACTTCTGTCATGTTTGTAATTTAAGACGAAGTTACTTGCGGTATGTAGCGCTTTTGTTATTTAAAATATTACCTTCTTTGCTGCTATTTATAAAATCCTGAAAGTAGGCCAGTCGTCGGCTTCCGCCCCCATGTGACTAGCACTGGGGTGTTCGTGGAAAACCCATACACTCTTTACCCAAATGTTTGGTCCCTTAAGGAGGTGTCCGGCGCAGCGAACAAGGCAATCGGACTATGCGGCTTTATAACTTTCACTTAGCCATAGAAGTCTACAATTTTAAATTTCGGCGAAGCCCCTAGAATCCGGAAGACCGAATCGGGGCGCTATGCACGCATAGGTCGGACAAAGCCGATTTATCGCCTAAAGCGGAAAATCTTTAAGGATTTTAAAACCTCTCGAACAGCGACCAGCTCTCGCCACATCATGCCGGTCAGTTTTCGGCTTTCTATACTGAGGTGCTCGTCCGGAAGAACCGGGACACAATCGTAGTAGTTCTCCCTGCGCTACCTTAGCTAATACAACGGAACGTAAGGCACCAAAACAAGGGAGCCGGGCTATCCCAACTGTAGACCCAAGACATGATTCGGAGCTGATGCATATAGTGCTATAAGTTCGGGTGCCGCACTGTTGAAAGTGTTCAGACTTTAGTTGCCATATAGCGGGGTGCCATAAGAAGCCCCTGGCAAACCGGCCGCACCAAGGTGTACGGATGCAATATCAAATAAACATTTATAAGAGAAAAATGCTCAAATGAGAATAATAAGCTGGCGCTATATATAATCTCTCATTGACAAAAAATACGTTTAAGCGTACATTTACAATGGATGCGTTAAGCAAATATAAAATAGGACTATTTGACATGTCCTATCCAGGGGCAGGCTGTGTTGGTGAATAACGCAGGTATAATGATCGTAAATAGATTCCACAGGTATTTTCTTACGTGCTGGCGTCTCTGCCTCCTTGGATGTCTCTTCCCTATAAGTCCGGCAATTCGGCTCTTTTGAGGATGTTGCGCCAACGTGGTGTCCTGAAATATAAGAGGGAAAGAGTATGAAAGTATTTGGCGGTTACCCGCACTATTTACTGAGTCGTTGATGCGCTTCCGCCTATGCCCATGGTATTTTAAGTGCGTAATTGTGTGCACGTGGCACGAATGCTGCTTTGATGGGGCTTAAGAGGAGGCCGGACTGCTAGCCGCGCTCTTGGCATGCATGATGATCCTTTTGCGGGGTGCTCCGAACTCGCTTGACTGTGCTCGAAGTTGTTGTCTCCAGACTGGTTTGTCGGAGAAGGCCGCATTGTACTTCCGCTGCAAGGGTTGCAGTATGTTCTTCTGTTCGTAGGGAGTGGTCCATATTTCCGTTCACCGTTATGACCCCGCGTGGTCCTGGCATCTTGAGCTTGAGATATGCTTAGTGTGGTACCGCATTGAATCTGGCGAATGCGGTTTGTCCGAGCAGTGCATGGTAACCACTGCGGAAGGGGACGATATCGAAGATTAACTCTTCGCTTCGGAAGTTATCCGGAGATCCAAAGACCACTTCCAATGTTATAGAGCCCGTACAGCAGGCCTCTACTCTAGGAATTACACCTTTAAAGGTGGTTTTAGTGGGCTTGATCCTTAAAGGGTCAATGCCCATTTTGCGCACCGTGTCCTGGTAAAGCAGGTTCAGGCTGCTGCCACCGTCCATAAGGACGCGCGTGAGGTGGAATCCGTCAATGATTGGGTCTAGGACCAATGCGGCCGAGCCGCCGTGACGGATGCTAGTAGGGTGATCCCTACGATCAAATGTGATCGGGCAAGCTGACCAAGGGTTAAATTTGGGGGAGACTGGCTCCATCGCATAGACGTTCCTTAGTGCCCGCTTCCGTTCCCGCTTGGGGATGTGCGTGGTGTAGATCATGGTGACCGTTTTCACCTTGGGGGGGGGGGGAATTTCATCTGTCCGCCTGTGTTCGGACGTCGGGGCTCCTCGTCATCGTCGTTGTGCAGCCCCTTGTCCTTGTCTTCCGCGTTTATCTTGCCGGCCTGTTTGAATACCCAACAATCTCTATTGGTGTGGTTGGCTGGCTTGTCCCAGGTGCCATGAATTTGGCACGAAGCGCTCGATATCGGTCAGGATGGGCGATCCTGATTATTTCTTTTGAGCGGCTTCTTCCGCTGACCGGGCTTGGATCCGCTGAATCCGGCGTTGACTACCGTGTCTTGAGTGTTGTCGCCGTTGTTCCGTCGCTTATGTCATTACGCCGTGGCTTGCCGTTATTATCGCGCCATCGAATTGCCGGCTGTGGCGTAGTGCTGCCGCGAGCCAATAACTGTCTCGCCAGCGCAAAAGCGGGTCATTAGTGTTGTGTGAGCTGCCATGGACTTGGGTTTTTCCTGGCGAGGTGCCGGCGAGCCACTAAATCACGGATATTATGCTTGAAAGCCGCTAGGGCTTGGCGTCTGGACAATCAACTATTTGGTTCTTTTAGTTAGGAACCGAGTCGAATTTCTGGCTGACTCTCCGGGCTGTTGAGTGATGTGGCTCAAGTCATCGGCGTCGGTGGTCGCACATATGTGCCTGGAAGTTGTCGAGAATCGTCCTCGAGTTTTCCCAACTGCCAAAGGAATTTGCTGGCAGGCTGTTTAGCCAGTGTCGGGCTAGTCCTTTGAGCTTAAGTGGAAGATACTTGATGGCATGTAGATCGTCTTCGCGGGCCATGTGAATGTGGAGAAGGAAATCTTCGATCCATACTGCAGGGTCTGTTGTGCCATCGTATGATTCGATGTTTACGGGATTAAACCCTTCTGAGAATTCATGATCCATTACTTCGTCAGTGAAGCAGAGGGGGTGCACGGCGCCTCTGTGCCGGGCTATGTGGCTACCCAGGACGAATTGCTCTGGATGGCTATATTCGGCCCGACCGGACTTGTTGAAGTTGTGTCCGGCATGACGGTCCTCGTCGCGTACCGAGGAGCGCCCCCGCGATCCATTGATCGATCTTGGTTGTCCCGTTTTGTTGCCCCGGGCCATAGTATGTTGGCGTGGGGGTGTTGGCTGGTATGCGGACTGGTATGCCGTTTTATCCCGGCCACGAGGTGGCCGGTCAGCCGTATGGTGCTCGAGTCCGTATTCCTCGGCTGCCAGGACTTCCGTCCATCTATCTGCGAGCAGATCTTGATCAGCTTGGAGTTGCTGCTGTATCTTTTCCAGGCTCCTCGCAGTGGCTATAAGCCGACGCTTGAAGCGCTCCTACTCTACGGGATCCTCACGCACGCCGAACTCGTCGTCGCCAAGGCTAATTTCTTCTTCGGAGGGGGGCATGTAGCTGTCCTCCTCCGGGTATTCGTCCGTCGCCTGTTCTTCTGGGCTGACCTGCTCATCCTCCTATTCGGCCTGCTCGAAGGCGGGCTGGTCAGGGTTATATTCTTCTTCGGCACCATTCGGATTGTTTTCGTCTCCTGGGCCGGTAGTGGTGTGGCGGGGCTTGGAGTGGCGCCAACAGCGCCCATTCTTTGCATTTTTCCCCGAGGTTTTATCCTCCGTTGCCTCATCGCCATTTGTTTCCTTTGGAGTGTCCACCATATATATATATATATATCATAAGAAGAGGTGGCTATCCACCGCCCAGTGTGCGCTGGTTCATGTTCTTCTCCTGCATCGTCGTCCATACCGTCGATGTCTTCGGAGTCAAAGTTCAGTACCTCGGTTAAGTCATCGACCATGGCAATGAAGTGGGTGGTGGGTGGGCAACGAATTCCTTCATCGTCTGCCTCCCACTCGAGCCAGACATAGTTCGGCGAAGAGCCTCCTGACAAAGAGAGATACTTTAATGAGTCTAGCATGTCGCCAAAGGGTGAGTGCTGGAAGATATCCGCAGCGGTGAACTCCATTACCGGAGCCCATCCTGGCCCGACGGGCTCAGGACTTTGCGGACTGGAACCAACGTCCGAATATGAATTCAGGGTTTCAGAGTCACGGGCCACCGCAGAGGTAAGACCCGTGTTCGGATCCACCACCAATGAGGGCGCGACCTGGGGGGCGGGGTCCATCCCTCCGTCCTTAGGCAGCGGAGCCTACTCCGGATCTAGGTCCGGAGATACTACGGGGGCGATACCCCGAGCTTCGTCCGATGGCAGGTCTAAGCCGTGCTTGTCGAGACTGTCCGGTGCTCCTGGCATAGGCCCAAATCCATCGAAGATCAAGTCTCCGCGGATATCTGCCGTGTAGTTCAGGTTTCCGAACCTGACCTGGTGGCCAGGGGCGTAGCTGTCGATCTTCTCCAGATGGCTAGTTGTTGGCTGTCTGCGAAGCCACCGAACACGAAGATCTATCCGGGGAGGAAAGTCTCGCCCTGGACAGCGTCGTTGATGATGATCGAAGGAGCCATCGAGCCTGACGGTGACGACACAGAGGAACTCTCATTGAAAGCGCCAATGTCGGTGTCAAAACCGGTGGATCTCGGGTAGGGGGTCCCGATCTGTGCGTCAAGACCGATGGTAACAGGAAACAATGGACACAGATGTTTACCCAGGTTCAGGCCCTCTCGATGGAGGTAAAACCCTACTTCCTGCTTGATTAATATTGATGATATGGGTAGTACAAGAGTAGATCTACCACGAGATCATGGAGGCTAAACCCTAAGAGCTAGCCTATGATGGTATGATTGTAATTGTGATCGGCCTTCTAAGGACCAACCTCTCCGGTTTATATAGGCACCAGAGAGGGCTAGGGTTTACATGGAGTCGGTTACAAGGAAGGAAATATAATATCTGGATCGCCAAGCTTGCCTTCCACGCCAAGGAAAGTCCCATCCGGACATGGGCCGAAGTCTTGAGTCTTGTATCTTCACGCTTCAATAGTCCAGACGTTGTACACAGTCCGGCGGTCCGGATACCCCCTAATCCAGGACTCCCTCAACGGGCGTCCGGATCGGGCAGGCTCAAGAGGAAGGCGGTGAGGGTTGACACACCGCTACAGAGGTAAAGTAATAACCTGTCCTGTAATTATAGAATTTGAAATATGACAGCGCCCTTTGTGTCTGGTAGGAAGAGGAATAACCGGACTATAGCCGGAGACCCTACCAATCACGCCTCCACCACCGGGTTCCGAAACCGGCGGGCGTATTAGCGGACCTGAGGCCAGCACCGCATAGTTCCCCGACGGAGGATGCGGATATGCGTTCGGCCACGAACTCCGAATTTGAGAGCGCCATGAATCACCGGCGCCGGAGGGCCGTGCTCTGGAACAACATCTTTTCCGAAGAGACTTTTAATGCCTTCAATTAGCGGACGCATACGTCCAAGCTGCTCGGGGCGGGCTTGCCCAAGCGACAAGCCAGTATACCAAAGACATACGGGTAAGAAATTTTGATAAGTATGTATAGCAGTAGCCCCTGAGACTTAGAATAGTTGGGACAACTGTTTGAAGGATCAATATATGCGCAGGTCCTTGTGGACAAGAATGAACAATTGGCTCGAGAGCTGGAGGCATGCAAAGCCCGGTGGTGATCTGATAGCCAAGTTAGGGGATCCCGAAGGCCCCCTCGGTAATATTGTCCCCATTATCGCAGATGTACCAGTTAGTAAATGGCTGGTGCGGTTAGTCTAACAGAAAATTCTGCAGATAATCCCGGGGTGAATCCGGAAGGCGTAATGGGTGACGAATCGCATCTCCAACGGCAGCTAAAGGCTGGCGAGCGCATCCTTACGCAGGTGACACAAGAGAAGAACAAGCTACAAGATGCCAATATTCGTCTGGAGGTGGAATTAAAGGACGTCCGCGCTCAACTGGCGGACTCCGTGAAGGAGAATAAAAGGCTTCGACGCGGCATTTATGGTAAGAGCTAAAGCGAATTGTGTGATAGTTCGGCGAGGAAGTTTTTTTTAAAAAAAAATTGCTTGCAGGAATGTTAACGGGTCGCCCTGAAGAGGAGATGCCCTTGTCTGCAGGTGATTTACTGCAAGAACTTCCGTAGTTGCACGAGCGTGCCCGGCAGGTGATGCACGGCGTTGCTCAGGCCTTGTGGCCATCAAGCCTCCTGTCGAATGGCATGGGGGAACTTGTGGACCTACTTCAAGGAGCCCGGTGGCGCTTTCGTCTATGGAAGATGCCAGCATGCCGGCAAGGAGCAAGAGAAGCCTGGGCAATGGTGAAGACGCGCTACACCAAGCTGGACCGAACCATATGGCCGAAGTAGGACCGGCGGGGCCCAATGGGCAAGAAATTCCCGTAAGCCTGGTATATGACCAGGTAGCGTTAGCCGTTAAGTATTCTCAACGGGATTGTAAGCTAGATAGCCTGTTGGATGGTATATAGGAGGAATATAGTCAGTCCCAGTGACTATGTAATTTAATGGGCTTAAGTAGCCCCTAGCCGGATTAAAATCATTTGTCATGGCGGACCTTTTCGCTTCAGCCCCCGGATCCTACAGTCCGGGGTGTGTCCGAATACCCGCTCGGTTATACAAAACCGGGGTATGCGTGGAGACCAGGCGTATGAGTAATAAGTGCTTGAACAGACAAGTACCCAACTAGTTATGTTATATTACATGGATAGTAAGAAACATCTTCCAGGGAGAATAGTTCCGTTAGGGATTCCTTTCCCCGGGTACGCATGTGCCAATGCACATGTCCGGACTGCGAATGATGGCGCAGGATACAAACTTCTGGGTTTTTTTGTTGTTGTAACCAACGCATACATCCTTTGTTCACCGATCGAATATTCTCTTAAGGAAACTAGCTTTCGGCTTCACCCAGTCTGAGGTACACATCCGGCTGAACCGGCAGTAACAACCGCAGAGGAGCTCCCCTTATGCCCTAGCCGAATTAACGGGAACGTAGGGCATAAACACAAGAGCCAGGCAACCCAGCTTGGCCACATCTTAAGTCATACCGATGCATATAATGGTGAAGAAAAGGCACATACGGAAAAAGAACACATATGCTATGGGCAAAAGGCCATTTAAATTAATTATGTCTAGCTTCCGAATAGGAAGCCCCCAGGTATGGCTTGCACACATACTACGGCCGGAGTGATCCGGGGGTCCGCACTGTATTAAATACTTTGTGTGAAGAGAAGAAGGGGAGAGAAAGGAGAGAAAAGGGGTGGAGCATAATTAAAAAGGAGGGGTAAGGAGACGAACACTGAGTTCGGCGTTAGGCGTAGAATCTCTGGAGTCTGGCCGCGTTCCATGGGTTCGGCTCGAGTCTGTTATCGGATGCATTACGTAAAAGGTACGCTCCTCCGGTGAGAACTTTGTCAATGACGAAGGGACCTTCCCATTTGGGTTTGAGTTTGTCCTTCTTCTTCTCCGGTAGGCGTAGAACGAGCTCGCCAATATTGTAAGTTTTGGCCCGCACTTCTCTACTTTGATATCGTCGAGCCTGCTGCTGATAGAATGCGGAACGGGCTTTTGCAACATCGCGCTCCTCCTCCAGGGCATCCAAGTTATCCTGCCGATCTAACTCGGCTTCCTTCTCTTCGTGCATGCGTACGTGTGGCGAATCATGTATTATGTCGCAGGGTAGTACTGCTTCCGCACCGTACACCATAAAAATGGTGTATATCCGGTGGTGCGATTAGGTGTGGTCTGCAGCCCCCAGAGTACGAAGTCGAGCTCCTCTACCCAGTGCGTATCCGATTCTGTTAGAGATCGCACTAGTCTGGGTTTGATTCCGCTCATGATGAGACCGTTTGCCCGTTCGACCTGGCCGTTTGTTTGGGGGTGGTAGACGGAAGCGTAGTCGAGCTTAATGCCCATTTTGCCGCACCAAGTTTTCACTTCGTTGGCCGTCAAATTTGAGCCATTATCAGTGATGATGCTATGGGGAACACCGTGTCGATTATGCGACCCGGATATGAAGTCTATCACAGGTCGGATTCGCCATTTTGACTGGTTTGGCTTCTATCCATTTGGTGAACTTGTCCACCATGACCAGTAGGTATTTTTCTTATGGCTTCCCCTTTAAGGGTCCGACCATATCCAGCCCCCAGACGCGAAGGGCCAAGTTATGGGGATTGTTTGGAGAGCGGTAGGGGGCATGTGACTCTGATTGGCGAAGAGCTGGCAACCGACGCAATGTTGGACAAGGTCATGTGCGTCTGCTCGGGCCGTTGGCCAATAGAAGCATGTACGGAAGGCCTTGCTGACTAGCGCTCGAGCCGCGGCGTGATGTCCGCCCAGTCCGGCATGGATTTCAGCCAAGAGTTGCCGCCCTTCCTCTTCGGAGATGCACCTTTGGAGCACTCCGGTCACGCTTTTCTTGTAGAGTTCCCCTTCGTGGACCTTGTAAGCTTTAGAGCGCCGGACTATGCAGCGTGCTTCGTTTTGGTCTTCGGGGAGCTCCTGCCTATTTAGGTAGGCCAAGAAAGGCTCGGTCCATGGGGCAATTACGACCCTGATTTTGTGGGCCGAAGATGTTATTTTGGTGGCAGAGCCTCCGATTGTGTCTGATGGTTCGGAATATGGGGATGTGCTCGGGTCCATCCTGGTATTGCCGGACTCCCCTTCCCATACTATGGATGGCTTGAACAGCCTTTCCAGGAATATGTTAGGTGGGACAGGGTCGTGTTTGGCGCCGATGCCGGCAAGGACGTCCGCCGCTTGATTGTTTTCTCGAGCCACATGGTGGAATTCGAGCCCCTCGAACCGAGCTGATATTTTGAGGACGACATTACGGTAGGCCGCCATTTTCGGATCCTTGGCATCGAAGTCTCCGTTTATTTGTGATATTGCAAGGTTCGAATCCCCACGCACTTCCAGGCGTTGGATGCCCATAGAGACCGCCATCCGAAGACCATGCAACAAAGCCTCATATTCGGCTGCATTGTTGGAGTCTGTGTAAAGTATTTGGAGGACGTACTGGACCATGTCTCCGGTGGGAGACGTCAGGACTACACCTGCTCCCAGTCCGGCCAGCATTTTAGAGCCGTCAAAGTTGGAGTATGCCCCGTACTCTTTAGGGAGTTCGGCTTCCGTCCATTCGGTGACAAAGTCGGCCAGTACTTGCGACTTGATGGCCCGCCATGATTTGTACATTATATCGAACGGAAGAGCTCGATGGCCCATTTAGCAATCCGGCCCGTAGCGTCGCGGTTTTTTTATTATGTCATTGAGTGGTACTTCGGAGGCTACTGTGATCGAACACTCTTGAAAGTAGTGTCGCAGCTTCCGGTATGCCATGAAGACCGTGTATGCTATTTTTTGATAGTGTGGGTATCGAAATTTGCATGGGGTGAGGACTGTGGGTACGTAATAAACCGGCTTTTGGAGCGGGCATTTGTATCCATCAACCTCTCGTTCGACGACGAGTACTGCGCTTACAACTTGGTGTGTTGCCGCTATGTATAATAGCATAGGCTCGCCGGTGTTCGACGCTGTTAGGACTGCATTACCGGCCAGTAAGGTCTTTATTTTATTGAGTCCGCGCGCTGCATCCGGTCCATCTGAAGTGTTCGTGCGCCGCAGAGGCGGTAAAGAGGCAATGCCTTTTCTCCTAGCACGGAGATAAAGCGGCTCAAAGCAGCCATGCATCCGCTAGCTTCGATGTGCTTGAGGTCTGTTGGTATAATGGCGAGACAGAGCTCAGATTTTGCCGGGTTCGCTTCAATTCCTCTATCGGAAACAATGAAGCCCGCAGTTTCCCGATGGGACGCCAAGACGCATTTTCCGGATTCAACTTAATGTCGTATGTCCGAGGTTATCGAATGTGAGCCTCAAGTCATCTATCAGGGTTTCGACGTGTCTAGTTTTTATGACCATGTCGTCCACATATGCTTCCACTGTTTTGTCGATTTGTTTTTCCAGGCATGTTTGAATCATGCGTTGATAGGTTGTGCCGGCATTCTTGAGCCCGAAGGGCATAGTGTTGAAGCAAAAAGGGCCATATGGCGTTATAAAAGCTGTTGCATCTTGGTCAGAATCTGCCATCTTTATTTGATGGTATCCAGAGTATGCGTCGAGAAAACACAGCGAGTCGTGTCCAGCTGTGGCGTCGATGATTTGATCGATGCGAGGGAGGGGAAAGGGATCCTTGGGGCAAGCCTTGTTGAGGTCTTTGAAGTCGACGCATAGGCACCAGGATTTGTCCTTCTTTGGTACCATCACCAAATTTGCCAGCCAATCCGGATGTTTGATATCTCTGATGAATCCGGCCTCGAGTAGCTTGGCTAACTCTTCCCCCATTGCCTGTCGTTTGGGCTCTGAGAATCGCCTTAGGGTTTGCTTGACTGGTTTATATCCTTTTAGAATATTGAGGTTGTGTTCGGCCAATCTACGTGGGATGCCTGGCATGTTCGATGGGTGCCAGGCGAAAATGTCCCAATTCTCGCTTAAGAAATCTCGTAGTGCGGCTTCAATCGCGGTGCTCAGCTGTGTCCCGATGGAAGCTGTCTTCGTGGGGTCCGTTGGATGGACCTGGAATTTGAATATCTCGTCTGCAGGCTTAAATGAGGTGGACTTGGGTCGCTTGTCTAATATCACGTCGTCCCTGTCCATGGTGGCCCGCAGTGTTGTTAACTCTTCGGCTGCTAGGGCTTCAGACAATGCTTCCAAGGCTAGAGCTGCGGTTTTATTTTCAGCGCGAAGTGCAACATCCGGATCACTGGCTAGAGTGATGATTCCATTGGGTCCGGGCATTTTAAGCTTCATGTACCCATAATGGGTTACAGCTTGAAAGCTTGTAAATGCGTCCCGCCCTAGAAGGGCGTGGTATCCGCTGCTAAAAGGAGCCACCTGGAATGTGATTTCCTCGGACCTATAATTCTCCGGGGTGCCGAATACCACATCGAGTGTGATTTTTCCCGCACACCGCGCTTCCCGAGTAGGGATAATTCCCCTGAAGGTCGTGCCGCTTTGTTCAATGCGGCTTTTATCAATCTCCATCTTGCTGAGTGTTTCTTCATAAATCATATTTAATCCGCTTCCGCCGTCCATGAGTACTTTAGTGAGCCGAAAGCCATCTACGATCGGACTAAGGACCAGAGCGGCTGGTGCCCGGACAGCCCGGAATCGAGGTTCATCACTAGCATTAAAAGTTATAGCAGTGTCGTTCCAAGGGTTTATTTTTGCCACATGGTAAATTTCAGCGGAGCTTTGACGAGCTCGCTTGCGCCTATTGTTCGAGGAGAAAGTCTCGAAGACTGTTAGTACCGTATTGTGTTCGCTGGCAGGATGTTGTTCCGCTTTATGGCCCACAAGAAGATCCTCGCCACTTTTTGCCACCTGCCGGAGTATCCAACATGCCTTAAGGCTATGAGTAGGTGTTGTATCCGGAGTACTGTGGAGCTTACATGGCCCGTCGAGCCATTCTTCCATCTGGATCCCATACAGGGTGGGCTTTGGTTTCTTGGGCGTTGGGTCGGACGACTTATGAGAGTTCGTCCGTTTAGTTCGGACAAAGGTTTTGGTGAGAGCAGTACTATCCCAAAATTCTGTTTGGGTCTTCCAAGCGCTCTCCATCGCACAGTACTTCCGCACTATGGTTGCCAAGTCTGCGAAGCGTACTATGTCACGGCGGCTTATAGCATTGAGGAGTCCTTCGTCCGTGCAGTTTTTGCAGAAAAGTGAGACCATGTTCTCTTCGCGGCAGTCCCTGACCTTGTTAAGCGCAAGGAGGAATCTGGCCCTGTAGCGATGTACGGTTTCCTGGGGATCTTGCCTGATGCGGGAGAGACAGTTTAGGTCCAGGAAGGTGTTGTTAGAAGAATCCGGATTTTGATCCGATCTAACGCCCAAGGGCGCGGGCGGTCCTGAGCTCAACAGCTCAGAATCCGGAGTGCCCAATTTCTTCAGCCCAATGCCCGATTCTAAGTCCAGGACCTGGGTCAGGTTTTCCTTTGAGCAGGTCTTTGGCTCAAGGAGTTCGGTGATCCGAACATAACTTGTCCTCAAAGTTGAGGGGCAACCCGCATGGGGTTCCTCCACTATCGCTATCTCATGGGTGGCCGGCGGGGACCTGATATCCCTTTGGTCGGGTTTAAGCCCAATCCGGTCGTAGTCTGCAGCCACTCCTAGAGCGGCGATGCGATCCAAGAGTTCGTTAAGGGAGGAGAGCTCCATTGGATCCATCTGTTCGGCAAGTTCCAAACTGACGTGAAGGTTATGATTGATGACCCGAGAAGTCATCGTCGCCGCCACCGCCGATGGGGCGGCTATGATGAAGCCGTCGAGCCGGAGCGTCTGGCCTACAGCCAGAGCCCCCTCCGAGGTAATGTCGTCCTTGACAATGAGACGAGCCATCGAGCCTTGTGGCGACGTCAAAGAGGAACTCTCAATGAAAGCACCAATGTCGGTGTCAAAACCGGCGGATCTCGGGTAGGGGGTCCCGATCTGTGCTCAAGGCTGATGGTAACAGGAAGCAAGGGACACAGATGTTTACCCAGGTTCGGGCCCTCTCGATGGAGGTAAAACCCTACTTCCTGCTTGATTAATATTGATGAT
Organism: Aegilops longissima; assembly: GCA_021605205.1. NCBI lineage: Eukaryota > Viridiplantae > Streptophyta > Magnoliopsida > Poales > Poaceae > Aegilops > Aegilops longissima. Next base: position 594,325,879 of record CM038680.1, read on the forward strand.
ATGGGTAGTACAAGAGTAGATCTACCACGAGATCGTAGAGGCTAAACCCTAAGAGCTAGACTATGATGGTATGATTGTAATTGTGATCGGTCTTCTAAGGACCAACCTCTCTAGTTTATATAGACATTGGAGAGGGCTAGGGTTTACATGGAGTCGGTTACAAGAAAGGAAACAAAATATCCGGATCACTAGGCTTGCCTTCCACGCAAAGGAGAGTCCCATCCGGACACGGGCCGAAGTCTTGAGTCTTGTATCTTCACGCTTCAATAGTCCGGACGTTGTACACAGTCCGGCAGTCCGGATACCCCCTAAACCAGGACTCCCTCAACAGGTATGTACAAAAGCCTCAAAGGGCATCAGACATTATGTGATGTCCTCAAAAGGCAGATTCTCAACTGAAACCCTAGGTAAGAGGGTGTTGGGTTGGAGAGGAAAATGAATGTTGATGGTTCTTACTGGAAGCTTGAGGAGTACCCCAAAACCACATGGGTTGCTGCGAAGGAGCCTTCAGTGGATCCATCCACCTTATCTGGCTTTACTTGTGCTAACCCCATTATCATTGATGAATCATTTGATGCAAACTATAAACTGTTTAAGAATCAGAATGGTGAAGTGTTTGCCAGGTATATTGGTACTAATTACAGGAATGGGCCACCTATGAAGAAGATCTGGGTACCCAAAAGTTATCTTGAGAATCTTCCTGTGAATGTCATCATGACACCACAAGGGAAGAAGACAAACCCAGACCAAAGGCTTCATACAGACAGAGGACTCACCAGAGCCACCCTAACGCCAATGTTTTGCAGGGAAATCATACTCAAGCTTATGAATATAAGCTTGTTTCTTCAAACCGCTATGTTCATAAAACTAATAACTTTTCTTCTTATTCATATGAGTATTATTCACCACATGCAACGCTATTTTCTAGGGTTCCAAAGCCGAAGTTCTCAGAAGCTGCTCTTAGACTCATTGCTTTGAAGCCACCCCTGAAAATGTGGGTGGTTAAGAAAACTTAACTCTCTTTTGCAGGGAAAGGTCTCCAGCCGGAAATCAAAGGCGTCCGATGCTATTGCTGGGGACCTAACACATCTTGTGGGGCGCAAGATAAAACGCCCAAATGGTCTTACTATGTATTTTGTTCTTGAATCGCTTTCCAGTCATCCTATCAGTCCTAACCTGGATCTAAGCTTTGATATCCGCTTGTTTGTCAAATGTTTATGCTTCACAATACCCTTGGTGAAGCCTATCCCCCTAACTACACTGTAGGGTGTGACACCAAAGTCTTTAGAATGGATTATGGACAGTGGATGCACTAACCACATGACTGGCGATCGAAGTCTTCTGATGGACTCAACACTACGTCCATCTGACAAGAGTCATATCACATTTGCTGATACTGGTAAAAGCAAGGTATTGGGTCTAGGTAGAGTTGCAATCTCAAAGGATCAGCACATGGACAAAGTGATGCTTGTTGAATCCCTTGGTTTCAACTTAATGTCTGTCTCAATGCTTTGTGACTTAAACATGATTGTGATATTTGGGAAATATCGTTGCCTTGTACTAATGGAATCTGACAAGTCTCTAGTCTTTGAAGGGTATCAGAAAGATGATCTGTATATGGTAGATTTCTCAGCAGGACCACAGTTGGCCGCATGTCTTCTAGCAAAAGCTTCAGAGTGTTGGCTCTGGCATCGGAGGCTAGGACATGCGGGCATGAGGAACTTGTACACACTCGCGAAGAAGAAACACGTTGTAGGACCTTGAAGTAGGTCTAGAGGGGGGTGATTAGACTACTTGACCAATTAAAAACTTAGACTTTTCCAGTTTTAGAGTTTGGCAGATTTTAGCTATCTTAGGAAAAGTCAAGCAATCATCACACAATTCAAGCAAGCATGCAAAGAGTATATTGGCAGCGGAAATTAAAGCATGCAACTTGCAAGAAAGTAAAGGGAACGGTTTGGAGGATTCAAACGCAATTGGAGACACGGATGTTTTTGGCGTGGTTTCGATAGGTGGTGCTATCGTACCTCCACGTTGATGGAGACTTCAACCCACGAAGGGTAACGGTTGCGCGAGTCCACGGAGGGCTCCACCCACGAAGGGTCCATGAAGTAGCAACCTTGTCTATCCCACCATGGTCGTCGCCCACGAAGGACCTGCCTCACTAACGGTAGATCTTCACGATGTAGGCAATCTCCTTGCCCTTACAAACTCCTTGGTTCAACTCCACAATCTTGTCGGAGGCTCCCAAGTGACGCCTAGCCAATCTAGGATACACCACTCTCCAAGAAGTAACAAATGGTGTGTTGACAATGAACTCCTTGCTCTTGTGCTTCAAATTATAGTCTCCCCAACACTCAACTCTCTCTCATAGGATTTGGATCTGGTGGAAAGAATATTTGAGTGGAAATCAACTTGGGGAAGGCTAGAGATCAAGATTCATATGGTAGGAATGGAATATCTTGGTCTCAACACATGAGTAGGTGGTTCTCTCTCAGAAATGGTAAGTTGGAAGTGTAGGTTTGTTCTGATGGATCTCTCCACGAATGAAGAGGAGGTGGAGGGGTATATATAGCCTCCACACAAAATCTAACCATTACACACAATTTACCAATCTCGGTGGGACCGAATCAACAAACTCGGTCAGACCGATTTTAGTAAACCTAGTGACAGTTAGGTTTTTGGTGGACTGACTTGCATCTCGGTAGGACCGATATGGTTAGGGTTAGGGCATAATGTAATCTCGGTGAGACCGATTACACAAACTCGGTGAGACCGATTTTGGTAATTAGCTAACCAGAGAGTTGGTCAGGTAAACTCGGTGGGACCGATTCGCTCTTTCGGTGAGACCGAAACGTTACGACAGGGAAACAGAAAGTTTACATTGCAATCTCGGTGGGACCGAACCGCTCTTTCGGTGAGACCGAAAAGTTACGAAAAGGAAACAGAGAGATTACAATCCCATCTCGGTGAGACCGAGATCCCTATCGGTAGAACCGATTTGCCTAGGGTTAGTGGCAGTGGCTATGACATTTGGAATCGGTGGCGCCGGATAGGAAGAATCGGTGAGACCTATTTTGGCTTTAGGTTTAGGTCAAATGTGGATGTGAGAAAGTAGCTGAGGGTTTTGGAGCATATCACGAAGCACATGAAGCAAGAGGCTCATTAAGCAACACCTCATCCCTCCTTGATAGTATTGGCTTTTCCTATAGACTCAATGTGATCATGAATCACTAAAATATAAAATGAAGAGTCTTGAGCTTTTGAGCTTGAGCCAATCCTTTGTCATCAGCATTTTGGGGGATCCACTTTCATCATCCATGCCATGCCATTCATTGAGCTTTCCTGAAATGTTCACCTTGGAATAGCATTAGCTCAATGAGCTATATGTTGTTATGAATTACCAAAACCACCTAGGGATAGTTGCACTTTCAATCTCCCCCTTTTTGGTAATTGATGACAACATATAGATCAAAGCTTCGACAAATGATAATAAGATTGAAAAAACATCGTCGCTTTGAGAAGTATGTGATAAGCAAGAGCTCCCCCTAAATTTGTGCATAGTTTACGATTTTATTTGGACTGCAAATGCACAAGGAATTAGGCTCATGGGTTACTCTTCCATGTCACATACATCTTGGTGGAGCGCCCAAAATGATACGGATTAAATACATGCACTCATCACCAAGCACAGTGAATGATCACATAGGATAGATAAGATAATATCATCAAACATGCATAAGTGTAGCTTATGATCAAACACATGATCATCAATGTCTCACAAACATAGTAACTCAAGCAACCAAAAGCAAACAAGTTTAAAAACCACCAAATCAAGAGAGAACAAAAGCAACAAGCAACACTCTCTCTCTCGAAGCCTATGATCTATACATTTTTCTCCCCCTTTTGCAACAAGTTACCAAAAAGTTCATAGAAAATGCATAGTGCTAGATCGACTCTCGAGCTTGATCTTCAGGTGGTGGTGTCCGGATAGTGCCGAGGACGAAGGCTTCAGTTGAAGTAGATGGATCTGGAGCTGGTGTAGGTGCTGGATCTGGTGGCACTGAGGTTGTAGCTGGTGCGGATGAAGTGGCTCTGGTGTCAGGAACTGGCACAGCAGATGACCTCTGGGCTCTAGGCACTCTGGAAAATGCATCAGTTGTTGTTTTGCCCTTCCTCTCCTGCATGTCATCCTGTAGTTGCTCCATAGCAGATTGTATCTCAGTTACTTTCACATCTAAGTCATAGAACTTTTGTTCCATGATTCTTTCCAAAGCTCTCCTGATTTTGAGCGAGGGTGGCCAATCCCTTCTCAATCCTCAGTGTTGATGCTATTAAGTATCCGAGCTGCTCCTGCTTGTTCTTCAAGAAATACTCAGATGCCTCCTCTTGAGTTGGCATCCTGGCAGCCTTCTCCTTCCTTGCCTTCTCCTTCTTCTCTTGTGCTTGAACTGACGATGGATCATTCTCATTCATGACAACCTCATTGTCCTCAAAGTCTGGATAAAGTGGAAAATGTTCTTTATCCAATAGATATTTGCGTGTGCCCATCTTAGAGTTAATCAACTCCTGGATCTGAGGGGCATATCCACAACTTCTTTTCTGGTCTGCTGCAGTCCTCTTAATGGTTTCAACCATAAGGCTCGTGGCTTTGAATTTCTATGGCACATCAAACAAATGCAACATGTTAATTGCATGCCCTCTTATCATGTTGTGATCACCAGACTTAGGTAGTAGAGTATGCCTTAAGATGCTGTTGATAGTTGGCAGCCCTGACAAAAGGAAGTGGACTGATCCAAACTTATTCTCAATGGATGTGTCTGGGATCTCCTTGTACACGTGTGCCATGGAATTGTGGTCCATTTTCTTCTTGGCATATACATCCATGTTATCTTCATTCTCCTTTGGGGCATTTATCAGCTTTGCCCACTCCTCAACAGTTGACTGGTACCTTGTACCTTCAGACATCCATGCTATCGTGCCATCTGGATAAAAGTGTGATGTGGAGTAGAACTGCATGATAAATTCATCGTTCCAGTTGGTGAGCTTTTGCCCAACGAAGTCTGCAACTCCAACAGCAACAAAACTGTCTTGCACTCCAGGATAGTGCTCTACATTTTCTTTCATGTAGGTCCTGTCGACCCACCTCATATCACACACAATGGGCTTCTTATCCAGCAGAATAGTCTCATAAAAGTCTTGTTGTTCCTTGGTGTGGAACACGTAGTCCACAAAGCAGTTCTTCTCCTTGTGGCATATGGATCATCATCCTCCATAGCCTCAACCCATTGTCTCTTCGATCTTCATGTCCTCACCACAGGATGGGCATCATTGTGGTCTGGTATCTTGGGCTTGAGCTTCCTCGAACTTGTCCTTCTTCATCTTCTTCATCAGCAACCTCGTGCAGGCCTTTGGGGCCTTGTTCTTCTCGAGAGTGGAATGCTCCTGGTATTCCTCTTTGGTGCAGACTTGGCCTTGGGGGCAGCTTTGGGTGATTCCTTGGGCTTAGATGTGGCAGCCCCTGACTTTATAGCATCACCCATAAGCTTTGGTGCCTTTGGTGCTGGTGCAGCAATCTCTTCTTCTTCTTCCATCATGGAAGGCTTCCCAATAACTCTGACTGTGGTCTTCTTGACCCTTTCTTTCATTTTCTTGCCTTCAGCAGCAGCTGGCTCTTTGGGATCAGGCTTTTCAGGAATTTGAGTTGATGCTCTGACCTTTGGCATAGGTTTCCTCTTGGAAGGAACCTTCTTATTGAGTCCAGGCTTTGTGCTATGTGTAGAGCCATACTCCTTTTTGAGCACTGCCTTCTTGGAAGTTGCCTCATCCTCTTCTGCCCTATAATCCTAATCTTCAGAATCTGAGGTTTCCTTCTTCCTTTGCCTGGTGGCGGCTTTAGGCAGATTGCTTGGGGTGCTCCTGCTGCCTTCAACTGAAGAGCTAGAGGGACTAGTGCCCTCACTCATGTTCACCTGCTCTCTCGACTGTTCATTGTCACTCTGGTCCGACATGCTGCAAACACCTTGATTGCTGACCCGTGAAGAGTTATAGATGAGGTAGAGTGGATGAGCATCACAAAATGCAGAGATTTTGCAAAAGAATGATTCAAAAATTCAGTTTTAGTTTTCCACAGAAAGCATTTTGGATCTACCGATTTTCAAACTCGGTGATACCGAAGCAGTTTTGGAACCTAAACTGATGAACTCGGTCAGACCGAGTCACAGTTTGGTGGCACCAAGACTGCTAGGGTTTCACAAAGTCCTAAAATCGGTCACACCGATTAGCAATTCTCGGTCAGACCGAGTCTCACTAGTGCAATGGCATAAGCCAAATCGGTGGGACCGAGTTTTTCAACTCGGTGGGTCCGAGATGGTTTTGGCGGAAACCTAACCCTAAATTTTTGAATCAAAACTATTCTAAGGATTGCATTGACTGGATAGGAGTGTTTCAATCGTGGCAAGAATCAATAAGAACACAATGTGCTAAGAATCGGACGAGGAAAGCACAGTGATCGAGTCCATACCCTAGTTCGGCGGAGACTCGCAACGGCGTCAACGGCGGGGTTGAATTCGCTGACGGTGGCGGATACCAGCGATGTGGGGCGGTGGCGACGAGGAGACGATCCGAGACCACGGAGGCAGAGCGAGCTATTGCACGGGCGAAGAGATTCGGAGAAATTTCCAAATTTTTGCTCGTGACTATATATAGCCCGACCCTGTCGGTGTGACCGAGTGGAACAACTCGGTGGCACCGAGATGCAAAACTGTGTACAGTTATTGCAACTCGATGTGACCGAAGAGTTCAAATCGGTTGCACCGAGATTGAAAACCTAGATCGACTTAGTGATCTCGGTAGGACCGAAATGGAGGAATCGGTCAGACCGAGAATCACAAAGAAGTTTTGGAAGTTTAAGTCTATGATGAATCGGGGACTCCGAGTGCTCCTCACACAGAGTGGTTCGAATATGACTTGATCAAATTTTGTGATGTAGCATGAATAGAGTTTGAGACGAGAAAAGCATAGATAGCTAGAGAAGGTTCTTAGGCATTCTTGTCCATCCACTTGGCCAAAGAAAAAGAAACCAATCAATGAAAACAACAAGTGGATGTCCTCGAATGAGTAAAGTATGCAACCAACATGCTCACACAATAAGATGGCAAATGAAATATGTGGCAAAGCATGCACAACCAATTCTAGCATCTATCAAACAATTGGCGATGACTAGGTCATCTATATATGAGTATAATGACTTAGGAGTCAAATGATAGACATTTGATCATAGGTCATACTCATCGTTAAAGCTCAAGTGGGGTTACCACTTTTACATAAAGCATTTATGTGTTCACATCATTAGAGTTGCTTTGACTCAATTCTTAGAGTTAAGCTCCCCCTAGATGTGAGATCCCCCCTAAGAGGGATAAACTAACCTTGGGTTTTGTCGATGATGACTTCATGTAGGTGTTGAAGATGTGGATGCTCAATGTTGATGTAGATCTTTTTGGAGCAATCCTTTGGAGTGAGTTGCACTTTCAATACCTACATGGGTTAGTCCCACAAGGAACAAACAAGTATATCCATAGACAAAGAGTGATGCACACACAAAATGATGTCCATGAAATCATTAGGTTACCTTGTCCCTTGCCTTACCAACATGAGGGTTTGTGACTCCTTGAACTAGTGCAAGATATGGAAGTTGATTGCACTTGTCCTTGCCATAATGATATGAGTGAAATATGTTGGCGGAGTCACCCTCAAGAACTCTCTAGTTCTTCTTCTTCGGAATCCACATCATCTTGATGGGAATCCTTGGAGTTGTAGTTGTACTTGATGAGGTAGAACTTGACGTAGTCTTGGGAATCCACTTGACCAATACCTTAGGTGCTTCTTCAAATGCATCAATCTCCTCTTGAAGCTTGTCCTTGCCATTGATCTTGTGGTCTTGTGGTGGAAGATCATCTTGTGCTTGTGTTCCCTTGAAGGAAGTAGGATCATACTTCTCTTGTTGAGGAACAAACTTTGTCTTGGGGTATTGATCTTCTTCCCACTCAACTCCATTGGCATTGAACTTTCGTTCAAAACCAACACCTTGATTCTTCCGTGCCTTCCTTGCTTATGCATAATTTCCTCGAATTGCTTACTTCCGCAAGGCTCTTGTATACACTTTTCTCTATAATTCCCTTCAATAAGCTATTTTCTTGCTCAAGTGTAACTTGGCTAAGGGAATCATTAGCTGAATCAAGAGAACTACTAGAAGCAACAATATTGGATTTGACATTATTATTGTTACTACTAGAAGAAGAATATTTCTTGATCTTGTTACTAGACTTGACTTGAGGCATGTAAGTAGATAAGAGTAAACGCTTGGCAATGTAAGAAGAACTTTTCTTACGAAGATCATCATTGATCGCTTTTAGGAACTCATGCTCTTGCTCAAGATTTTGCTTTTCAATGCATAACTTCTCATGAGCCCTTAAAAGCTCTCGATGATCTTCAAAGATAGTTTCATGAGCTAACTTAAGAGTGTTTAGTTCTTTAGTTAGACGCTCAATTTTCTCCTTATCATTGTCATTCGTTTTAACTTGATTAGCATGATTAATTGACGTTTCATCATAGTATTCATCACTAGAGTTGTCAACAAGTAAATCATCATCACCTAGCAAGTCATCTTCATCACTATTGAAATCAACATACTCGGGGTGTGTTACCTTAGGACCTTTGGCCATGAAGCATCTTCCAATTCCTTCATTTGGTGACTTAAATATGTCGTAGGAGTTGGTTGACACAAGTGCTAGACCGGTAACACCTTCATCTTGAGTGTATTCGGAGTCGGAGTGATAGCTTCTCTCGGAGTGATGGTCGAAGTCGGAGCCGGATTCCCATTCACCAACATGAGCTTGATGTCTTCGTTTTGTGTAGCTCTTTGATGACTTGTCCTTCCTTTCCGAATCCTTGCTTCTCCGTGAGGGTCTTCGTTCATAATGATCATCTCTACTCCTCCTCTCTCTTGGTGGTGATTCTTCTCTTCTACTTCTTCTTTTTGGAGAGTCTTCTCTTCTTATGTAGGGTGCCGTACACTCATTGGAATAGTGTCTAGGCCTCCCACAATTGTAGTAATTGCGCTCTCGACTAGAAGATCTTTTGTCATTGTAAGACCTTGACTTGGAGCTTCTTTCTTTGCTTCTACTCTTGTAGAATTTGTTGAAGTTCTTCACCATTAAGCTCAATTCTTCATTGAAGGTTTGTTTCTCACTTGATGATGTGGGGGCTTCACTTGAGGCTTTGTAAGCACCAGTTGACTTGTTGTGAAGTTCCTCCTTATCCTTAAGTGACATCTCACGAGCAACAATTCTTCCAATGACTTCCGTTGGCTTGAGATCTTTGTAGTTTGGCATCATTTGGATCAATGTGCACACGGTATCATACTTTCCATCCAATGCTCTTCTGATCTTCTTGATGATGAACCTATCGGTCATCTCTTCACTCCCTAAGCCGGCAATCTCATTTGTGATAAGTGCAAGCCTAGAGTACATTTCAGCGACACCTTCACCATCCTTCATTTTGAACTTGTCAAGCTGACTTTGGAGCACATCCAACTTGGATTCCTTGACGGATTTGGTACCTTCATGCATATCAATCAAAGTATCCCAAATTTCCTTTGCATTCTCAAGACGGCTGATTTTGTTGAATTCTTCGGGGCACAATCCGTTGAAGATGATATCACAAGCTTGAGCGTTGTATTGCAACATCTTCAATTCTTCTGCATTAGCTTCACGGTTCGGCTCTCTCCCATCAAAGAATTCACCTTGCAAGCCAATACAGATAATTGCCCAAACGGCGGGGTTATGTCCGAGAATATGCATTTTCATCTTATGCTTCCAACTACCAAAATTAGTGCCATCAAAGTAAGGACATCTACGGTGATAATTTCCCTCACTAGACGCCATACTCTCCTAGGTTGTGAAACCAAGGCTATGACCACCAAAAGCTATGGAAGTCAAAGCAAATGGAGACCAAAGCTCTGATACCACTTGTAGGACCTTGAAGTAGGTCTAGAGGAGGGTGATTAGACTACTTGACCAATTAAAAACTTAGCCTTTTCCCAGTTTTAGAGTTTGGCAGATTTTAGCTATCTTAGGACAAGTCAAGCAATCATCACACAATTCAAGCAAGCATGCAAAGAGTATATTGGCAGCGGAAATTAAAGCATGCAACTTGCAAGAAAGTAAAGGGAAGGGTTTGGAGGATTCAAACGCAATTGGAGACACGGATGTTTTTGGCGTGGTTCCGATAGGTGGTGTATCGCACCTCCACATTGATGGAGACTTCAACCCACGAAGGGTAACAGTTCTGCTGAGTCCACGGAGGGCTCCACCCACGAAGGGTCCACGAAGTAGCAACCTTGTCTATCCCACCATGGCCGCCGCCCACGAAGGACTTGCCTCACTAGAGGTAGATCTTCACGAAGTAGGCGATCTCCTTGCCCTTACAAACTCCTTGGTTCAACTCCACAATCTTGTCTGAGGCTCCCAAGTGACACCTAGCCAATCTAGGAGACACCACTCTCCAAGAAGTAACAAATGGTGTGTTGATGATGAACTCCTTGCTCTTGTGCTTCAAATGATAGTCTCCCCAACACTCAACTCTCTCTCATAGGATTTGGATCTGGTGGAAAGAAGATTTGAGTGGAAAGCAACTTGGGGAAGGCTAGAGATCAAGATTCATATGGTAGGAATGGAATATCTTGGTCTCAACACATGAGTAGGTGGTTCTCTCTCTAAATGGTAAGTTGGAAGTGTAGGTTTGTTCGATGGCTCTCTCCACGAATGAAGAGGAGGTGGAGGGGTATATATAGCCTCCACACAAAATCTAACTGTTACACACAATTTACCAATCTCGGTGGGACCGAATCAACAAACTCGGTCGACCGATTTTAGTAAACCTAGTGACCTTTAGGGTTTTGGTTGGATCGACTTGCATCTCGGTAGGACCGATATGGTTAGGGTTAGGGCATAACGTAATCTCGGTGAGACCGATTACACAAAATCGGTGAGACCGATTTTGGTAATTAGCTAACCGAGAGTTGGTCGTAAACTCGGTGGGACCGATTCGCTCTTTCGGTGAGACCAAACGTTACGAAAAGGAAACAGAAAGTTTACATTGCAATCTCGGTGGGACTGATCCGCTCTTTTCGGTGAGACCAAAAGTTACTGAAAAGGAAACAGAGAGATTATAATCCCATCTCGGTGAGACCGAGATCCCTATCGGTAGAACCGATTTGCCTAGGGTTTGTGGCAGTGGCTATGACATTTGGAATCGGTGGCGCCGGATAGGAAGAATCGGTGAGACCTATTTTGGCTTTAGGTTTAGGTCAAATGTGGATGTGAGAAAGTAGCTGAGGGTTTTGGAGCATATCACTAAGCACATGAAGCAAGAGGCTCATTAAGCAACACATCATCCCTCCTTGATAGTATTGGCTTTTCCTATAGACTCAATGTGATCATGAATCACTAAAATATAAAATGAAGAGTCTTGAGCTTTTGAGCTTGAGCCAATCCTTTGTCATCAGCATTTTGAGGGATCCACTTTCATCATCCATGCCATGCCATTCATTGAGCTTTCCTGAAATGTTCACCTTGGAATAGTATTAGCTCAATGAGCTATATGTTGTTATGAATTACCAAAACCACCTAGGGATAGTTGCACTTTCAATCTCCCCCTTTTTGGTAATTGATGACGACATATAGACCAAAGCTTCGACAAATGATAATAAGATTGAAAAAAACATAGTCGCTTTGAGAAGTATGTGATAAGCAAGAGCTCCCCCTAAATTTGTGCATAGTTTACGATTTTCTTTGGACTGCAAATGCACAAGGAATTAGGCTCATGGGTTACTCTTCCATGTCACATACATCTTGGTGGAGCACTCAAAATGATACGGATTAAATACATGCACTCATCACCAAGCACAATGAATGATCACATAGGATAGATAAGATAATATCATCAAACATGCATAAGTGTAGCTTATGATCAAACACATGATCATCAATGTCCCACAAACATAGTAACTCAAGCAACCAAAAGCAAACAAGTTTAAAAACCACCAAATCAAGAGAGAACAAAAGCAACAAGCAACACTCTCTCTCTCTCTCTCTCGAAGCTTATGATCCATACATTTTTCTCCCCCTTTGGCAACAAGTTACCAAAAAGTTCATAGAAAATGCATAGTGCTAGATCGACTCTCAGGCTTGATCTTCAGGTGGTGGTGTCTGGATAGTGCCGAGGACGAAGGCTTCAGTTGAAGTAGATGGAGCTGGAGCTGGTGTAGGTGCTGGAGCTGATGGCACTGAGGCTGTAGCTGATGCAGATGAAGTGGCTCGTGTCGAACTGGCATGCAGATGACCTCTGGGCTCTAGGCACTCTGGCAAATGCATCAGTTGTTGTTTTGCCCTTCCTCTCATGCATGTCATCCTGTAGTTGCTCCACAGCAGACTGTATCTCAGTTACTTTCACATCTAAGTCATAGAACTTTTGTTCCATGATTCTTTCCAAGTTCTCCTGATTTTGAGCGAGGGTGGCCAATCCCTTCTCAATCCTCAGTGTTGATGCTATTAAGTATCCGAGCTGCTCCTGCTTGTTCTTCAAGAAATACTCAGATGCCTCCTCTTGAGTTGGCATCCTGGCAGCCTTCTCCTTCCTTGCCTTCTCCTTCTTCTCTTGTGCTTGAACTGATGATGGATCATTCTCATTCATGACAACCTCATTGTCCTCAAAGTCTGGATAAAGTGGAAAATGTTCTTTATCCAATAGATATTTACTGTGCCCATCTTAGAGTTAATCAACTCCTCGGATCCGAGGGCATATCCACAACTTCTTTTTCAGTCTGCTGCAGTCCTCTTAATGGTTTCAACCATAAGGCTCATGACTTTGAATTTCTGTGGCACATCAAACAAATGCAACATGTTGATTGCATGCCCTCTTATCATGTTGTGATCACCAGACTTAGGCAGTAGAGTATGCCTTAAGATGCTGTAAATAGTTGGCAGCCCTGACAAAAGGAAGTGGACTGATCCAAACTTATGTGTCTCAATGGCTGCGTCTGGGATCTCCTTGTACACGTGTGCCATGGAATTGTGGTCCATTTTCTTCTTGGCATATACCGAAAGCACATGAAGGTTTTATGCTTGGTTACGGAAAGGATTCGCACTCCTACAGAGTCTTCAATCTCTTTCACTATAAAGTGGTTGAAACTGTGGATGTGCGGTTCGATGAGACTACCGGCTCGCAAAAAGAGCACCTGCCAAATGTGCTAGATGAAATTCCACCTAGTGAATCCATCAAGCTTATGGGAACTGGAGAAATCATACCTTCCGAGGCACAGGCTGAAGAGGAACTTATTATTTCTGCGCCTAATCAACCTGAAGACAACAATCAGCCTGAAGCCAATACTCATGATGAAGACAATGATCAGCAAGAGAAAAATCTTTGTCCAGTTCATCCTTGTGTTGCAAATGAAGTTCAGATTGAGAAGATAATTGACAGCATCAATGCACCTGGTCCACTCACTCGTTCAAGAGCAACACAGCTAGCAAATTTCTGTGGGCACTTTGCATTTGTTTCAATATCTGAACCCAAGAAAGTTGTTGAAGCCTTTATGGAACTTGAATGGATTCAAGCTATGCAAGAAGAGCTTCAACAGTTCGAGCTGAACAATGTGTGGGAATTGGTCAAGCGTCCTAATCCTCGCAAGCACAACATCATAGGCACCAAATGGATATATCGCAACAAGCAAGATGAGCATGGTCAAGTTGTCAGAAACAAGGCTCGTCTTGTTGCTCAAGGATATACTCAAGTAGAAGGGATTGACTTCGATGAAACATTTGCTCTGGTGGCTAGGCTTGAAGCCATTCGCATACTACTAGCCTATGCCAACCATCACAACATCCTTCTATATCAAATGGATGTGAAGACAGCCTTTCTCAACGGCAAGATTGAAGAAGAAGTGTATGTTGCACAACCTCCTGGCTTTGAAGATCCAAAACATCCTGATATGGTATACAAGCTCAACAAGGCACTGTATGGCCTCAAACAAGCCCCTCGTGCTTGGTATGACACACTCAAAGACTTCCTGAAGAGCAAAGGCTTCAAACCCGGTTCTCTAGATCCTACACTCTTCACGAAGACATATGATGGAGAACTATTTGTATGCCAAATCTATGTGGATGACATTATCTTCGGCTGCACTCACAAGAAATACAGTGATGAGTTTGGACACATGATGCAAGAGCAATATCAGATGTCCATGATGGGTGAGCTGAAGTTCTTCCTTGGTCTTCAAATTCGTCAGCAGAGCAACGGAATCTTCATATCTCAAGAAAAATACCTCAAAGATTGCCTGAAGAAGTTTGGAATGCAAGATTGCAAGGGATACACGACGCAAATGCTAACCAAGAGTCATCTGAGTCCCGACGCCAATGGTAAAGAGTTCGATCAAAAGGTATACCGCTCCATGATTGGTTCTTTACTTTATTTATGTGCATCTAGGCCAGATATAATGCTTAGTGTTTGCATGTGTGCTCGGTTCCAAGCGGCACCAAAGGAATCGCATCACTTAGCTGTGAAGCGAATTCTTTGATATTTGGCTTACACCCCAGCACTAGGATTATGGTATCCAAAGGGCTCGGAGTTTGATCTAGTTGGATTCTCAGATGCTGATTATGCTGGTGACAAGGTTGATCGCAAGTCCACATCAGGCACATGTCACTTTCTGGGACGATCACTTGTCTGTTGGTCTTCAAAGAAGCAGAACTGTGTATCTCTCTCCACTGCTGAATCTGAATACATTGCTGCTGGATCTTGCTATGCTCAGCTTCTCTGGATGAAGCAAACTCTCAAGGACTATGGTGCTGAAAGCACAAGTGCTCCCTGGGTGATTTTGGTAATTAATGTCAACATATCTCTTGTTGGACTAATACTTTTACCTAGTATGTTTCAGATAAGTTCAACAATGGAGTGGCATGGACTAGAGGATGTGGAACCCCTTCAAGATGCTAAGGATAAAGGATTGGATCTCAAAGCACAAGACTCTGCATTTTACTTTTAGTGATCCAAGATCATCACATTGAGTCCATAGGAAAGCCAATACTATTAAGAGGGGATGAGGTGTTGCTTAATGGCTTGCTTGCTCAAAGTGCTTAGTGATATGCTCCAAAGCCCTCAACCAGTTTCTCACATCCACGTATGTCCCAAACCAAAAGTTAAACTCGGCTTACCAAAACCATCTATCCGGCGCCACCGAGTTCTGTTGACATAGCCACTGCCAAAAACCCTAGTCTTTTCGGTCACACTGATAGGGATCTCGGTCTCACCGAGATGGGATTGTAATCTCTCTGTTTCCCTTCTTAACGTTTCGGTCAAACCGACATAAGCGATCGGCCCCACCGAGATTGCAATGCAAACTCTCGGTTTCCCTTTCGTAACGTTTCGGTCCAACCGAGTTTGCCTGACCAACTCTCTGTTTGTCTATTACCAAAATCGGTCTCACCAAGTTTGTGTAATCGGACTCACCGAGATCACGTTATGCCCTAACCCTAATGACATCGGTCCCACCGAGTTGACATGTCGGTCCCACCGAAAATCCTAACGGTCACATTATTTACTAAATCGGTCCGACCGAGTTTCATGATTCGGTCCCACCGAGTTTGGTAAGTTGTGTGTAATGGTTAGATTTTTTGTGGAGGCTATATATACCACTCCACCCACTCTTCATTCATGGAGAGAGCCATCAGAACATGCCTACACTTCCAACATACATTTTCTAAGAGAGAACGACCTACACTTGTGTTGAGGTCAAGATATTCCAATCCCATCACATAAATCTTGATCTCTAGCCTTCCCCAAGGTGCTTTCCACTCAAATCTTCTTTCCACCAAATCCAATCCTGTGAGAGAGAGTTGAGTGTTGGGGATACTATCATTTGAAGCACAAGAGCAAGGAGTTCATTATCAACACACCATTTGTTACTTCGTGGAGAGTGGTGTCTCCTAGATTGGCTAGGTGCCACTTGGGAGCCTCCGACAAGATTGTGGAGTTGAACCGAGGAGTTTGTAAGGGCAAGGAGATCGCCTACTTATTGAAGATCTACCCTAGTGAGGCAAGTCCTTCGTGGGCGACGGCCATGGTGGGATAGACAAGGTTGCTTCTTCGTGGACCCTTCGTGTGTGGAGCCCTTCGTGGACTCGCGCAACCGTTACCCTTCGTGGGTTGAAGTCTCCATCAATGTGGATGTACGATAGCACCACTATCGGAACCACGGCTCAAAAATCTCCGTGTCTCCAAATTGCGTTTGCACACTCCAATCCCTTCCCTTTACATTCTTGCAATTTGCATGCTTTACTTTATGCTGCTCATATACTCTTGTCATGATTGCTTGATTTATATTGTGAATGTTGAAACTTGTGTCAAACTCCACTTCAACTTAAAGAAATTAAAAACTGTAACTTTTCTCACTTAGAGTCTATTCACCCCCTCTAGACACCTCTTCTCGATCCTTTCAATTGGTATCAGAGCTTTGGTCTCCATTGCTTTGGGTTAAACACCATTGGAGGAAGATGGATGAGTCTACTTTGGGGAGTCTTAGACATAGAGTGCCTATTCTTGATGGAGAGTATTTTCATGAGTGGAAAAATGAGATGCTTGTGATTTTCAATGAATATCATTTGAACAAGTACATTACTAGCCCTTGCGCACCTCATGTTGATCCTATGCATCCTATCCTTGATGAGTCAATTGACATGATTCGCAATCTTAGAACTATTGATCTTATCACTGGAGGTTTGCCTAGAAACTTGATAGGTTGCTTGCCTACTGAGGGAGTTCCGGACTAGGGGGTGTCCGGATAGCCGAACTATCATCATCGGCCAGACTCCAAGACTATGAAGATACAAGATTGAAGACTTCGTCCCGAGTCCGGATGGGACTTTCCTTGTCCTGGAAGGCAAGCTTGGCGATGCGGATATGTAGATCCCCTACCATTGTAACCGACTCTGTGTAACCCTAACCCTATCCGGAGTCTATATAAACCGTAGGGTTTTAGTCCGTAGGACGAACAACAATCATACCATAGGCTAGCTTCTAGGGTTTAGCCTCTTTGATCTCGTGGTAGATCTACTCTTGTAACGCACATCATCAGTATTAATCTAGCAGGACGTAGGGTTTTACCTCCATCGAGAGGGCCCGAACCTGGGTAAAACATCGTGTCCCTTGTCTCCTGTTACCATCCGCCTAGACGCACAGTTCGGGACCCCCTACCCGAGATCCGCCGGTTTTGACACCGACATTGGTGCTTTCATTGAGAGTTCCTCTGTGTCGTCGCCGATAGGCCCGATGGCTCCTTTGATCATCAACAATGACACGGTCCAGGGTGAGACTTTTCTCCCCGGACAGATCTTCGTGTTCGGCGGCTTTGCACTGCGGGCCAATTCGCTTGGCCATCTGGAGCAGATCAAAAGCTACGCCCCTGGCCGTCAGGTCAGATTTGGAAGCCTAAACTATACGAGCCCCGACCCTTAATCCGCGGAGACTTGATCTTCGACGGATTCGAGCCCCAGCCAAGCGTGCCGCACTGTCTCGATGGGCATGATCTAGCTCTGCAACCGAATAGTGCCCTGGATGCCGCACCAGAATCCGCTCCGACCCTTAATCCGGAGCCGGATTCCCCGATCGAAGACGAGTGGTTGGACACCGCCTCGGGGGCTTTAATCTCTACGGCGATCGAGCCGAACTCCATCCTTGTCCTTTGCGAAGACCTCGACTCCAGGGTGCCGGACTCCTATCCGGACTCCAAACCCTCCGCGCCCTCGCCGATCGAATCCGATTGGGCGCCCGTTATGGAGTTCACGACCGCGGACATCTTTCAGCACTCGCCTTTTGGCGACATCCTGAATTCACTAAAGTCTCTCTCTTTATCCGGAGAGCCCTGGCCGGACTACGGTCAGGAAGGTTGGGATACATTCGACGAAGAAATTGACGCCCACCCACCACCCACTTGGTAGCCGCTGTCGACGACCTAAGCGACATGCTAGACTACGACCAAGACATCGACGGTATGGGCGGCGATCGTCGGAGACGACAAGACCCAGCGCCTACGAGTGGCTTTGGAAGGCCACCTCGTCATACGACATATACATGGTGGACATCCCAAAAGATGGGAACGACGATGGTACAACGGAGGATGACCCTCCAAGAAGCAGCCCAAGCGCCAAGCGCCGTGGCGCCGCTCTAAATCCCGCCACAAGAAGAATGAAGATTCCGCACCGGAGATAACAATACACCGGACAACGCCGAAGACAATCCACTCCAAAGAAGATCCATCGCAGAGGATGAAGACGCCAGCCCTCAAGAGAGAGCGCGTAAGAAGAGGTAGAGGATTATATGCCTCCCTTCAAGACGAAGAAAGCCTCGACGACGACGAATTGGCTGCGTGCCGAGAATCCCGTCGAACAAGAGCGTTTGAGACACGGGCTTATGGCCACGATTTAACAGCCTAAAGAAAAAGCAGCAACACTTAGAGCTGATCAGGATCTGCTAGCCGACAGATGGACCAAGTCCTCGCGTCAAGAGCATGAGCTCGAACGCCCTCCAAAGCTACCCTAAACGCAAGCTGCTCCCCGATTAGAGGAGGAGGCTTACGAACCCGCATCACCAGGAGACAATACGGCTGACCGACCACCCCGTGGCCGCGACAGAGAGGCCTCTAGGCCCTTCACTAGAATCGTACCCCGGCATCGCTCAAAAGGCACTTGGCCAAAGGGGAACACTCCAGACCTGCGAGATATATTGGAGGACAAGGCAAGACAATCGAGATCGATCTATGGATCGCGTGGGAGCCCCACGGTACGTGACGACAACCATCGCGCCGGACACAGTAAGTCCGGTCGGGCCGAACAAAACAGACCAAGATCTTTTGAGCTCCGTCGTGATATCGCCCAGTACAGAGGCGCCGCACACCCACTATGCTTCACAGACGAAGTAATGGATCATCAAATCCCCGAAGGGTTTAAACCCGTCAATATTGAATCCTATGATGGCACAACAGACCCCGCGGTTTGGATCAAGACTATCTCCTTCACATCCACATGGCCCGCCGTGACGATCTTCACGCCATCAAATACCTCCCCTCAAGCTTAAAGGACCAGCCCGACATTGGCTCAACAGCTTGCCCGCCAGAGTCAATTGGGAGCTGGGAGGACCCGAAGCCGCATTCCTTGATAACTTCTGTGGCACTTTTGTGCGACCACCGACGCTGATGACCTAAGCCACATAATTCAGCAGCTGACGAATCGGCTAGACAATTCGACACGGTTCTTAACCAAGAAAACCAAATTGTTGATCGTCCGGATGCGGAGGCCCTCGCGCCTTCAAGCATAACATCCGCGACAGTGGCTTGCCCGACACCTAGGACAGGAAAAGCCAAATCCATGGCAGCCCTCACATCACTCATGACCCGCTTTCACGCTGGTGAGGACAGCAGCTAGCACGCAGCAACAACCTCAAAGCAAAAATTCGGCAGTCCGGACTTCAAGGACCAAAACGGCAGGCCGCGTCGTAACAAAAACAAACGCCGCACTAACGGCGACAATATTGAGGATACGGCAGTCAATGCCGGATTCAAAGGCTCTAAACCCGGTCAGCGGAAAAAGCCATTCAAACGAACTACTCCGGGTCCATCCAGTTTGGACCGAATACTCGACCGCTTGTGCCAGATACACGGCACCCCCGAAAAGCCAGCTAACCACACCAACAGGGACTGTTGGGTATTGAAGCAGGCAGGCAAGTTAGTTGCCGAAAACAATGACAAGGGGCTGCATAGCGATGACGAGGATGAGACCCAACCGCCGAACAATAGAGGACAGAAGGGTTTCCCCCCACAGGTGCGGACGGTGAACATGATATACGCAACCCACATACCCAAAAGGGAGCAGAAGCGTGCACTCAGGGATGTCTACGCGATGGAGCCAGTTGCCCCGAAGTTCAATCCAAGGTCCTCCTACCCGATCACTTTTGACCGAAGGACCACCCCACCAAACATCCGCCACGGCGGATTCGCGCCGACCGGTCCTAGACCCAATCGTCGATGGATTTCACCTAACCGAGTCCTTATGGACGGCGGCAGCCTGAACCTGCTTTACCGGGATACAAAGGCGCAAAATGGGCATAGACCCTCAAGGATTAAACCTACCAAAACGACCTTTAAAGGCGCCATACCAGGTGTAGAAGCCAATTGTACAGGCTCAATTACACCGGAAGTGGTCTTGGATCCCCGATAACTTCCAAGCGAGGAGTTAATCTTCGACATAGTCCCGTCCGCAGCGGCTATCATGCCTTGCTCGGACGCATCAGCGTCTGCAAAGTTCAACGCGTGCCGCACCACGCATACCTCAAGCTCAAGATGCGGGCTCTCGAGGAGTCATTACGGTCAACGGAAACATGAATGTTCCTCCGCACGGAGGAACATACAGCGCTCTCGCGCGAAGTGCAATGCAGCCTCTTAAGGCAATTATCGAATCCGCCATTAAGCGGCCGGACACAGCCAAGCGCGCCGGAGTAACTTACAACAAGACCACCAGCACGCCCGAGCATGCGTAGCGGCCCCAACCCCAGCTCCCTGCGAAACGTCAGCAGATCCTTGGCGTACACCATTACGCCTCAAGATACCATGGGCATGGGGAGGGGGCACGACCACAATACACCCAGACCGTGGCTCAACCACACAAGGGGCTCTCAAGTGTGTCGTTCCTTTTCTTTTCTTTTACCTTTTACTTTTTAATCACAGGACTCCGTTTGTCAGAAGCCCTGTCCGGCAGCAGACCTGCCGAACTCACGATGCAACAGCCAGGGAAGGATAAAGGCTACAACGAATATATATGTGGTCTCCATTACGAGCATTTTCATACACCAATCTGCAGCCTACCCCTGGAAGGGGACATGTTTAAACAGTCTCCTACCTTGCTTATCGCATTATTTGTATCGTTCTGCATTCGTAGCAGCACTTATTGAATAAAACAATGCAGCACCTTTTTTCTTATAATTGCATTTCTTTTTCATACATATGTTCATTCACGACATGTTGCATCCGTACACTTTGGTACGGCTAATATACACCAGGGGCTTATGTTTCCCGCGTTATGGTGTGATGAGTCCGAACACTTTCACAAGTGCGGCACCCCGAACTTATAGCACTATATGCATCGGCTCCGAATCATGTCTTGGGTCAATAGTTGGGTTTGCCCGGCTCCCGTGTTTTGGTACCTTACGTTCCGTTATATCGGCTAAGGTAGCACCGGGAGAACCACTGCGATTCCGCCCCAGTTCGGCTGGGTTAACGCCTCAGTGGAGAAAGCTAAAACTGACCGTCATGATGAGGCGAGAGACCGGTCGCTGTTCGAGAGGTTTTTAAGAGTCCTAAAGACTTATGCCGCTTAGAGCGAGGAGTCGGATACTGTCCGGCCAAGGCATGGATAGCGCCCCAAACTCGGCCTTCCGAAGACTAGGGGCTTCGCCGAAATTTAAAATTATAGAATTCTATGGCTAAGTGAGAGTGTTCAAGCATTATAAGTCCGGTTGCCTTGTTCGTTGTGTTGAGCGCCTCCCTAGATGGACCCAAAAATGGGAACAAGAGCGCTCAAGTTTATCCCGAACACCCCAAAGACTCGTGGCATGGGGATGAAGCCGACGACTTGCCATCTCTCGATTTGATAAACAATCGCACGAAGGTAATATTTTGAATTAACAAGCATTGCTTAGCGATATGAACTAAGTTTTCAGCGCACAGGATAACAAAATGCGAGTCTACTCAAATATTACATCTTTGGAGCACTCACCCGCAATAGTCTGGCGCCTTCAAAGACACTCTTATAATACATCTCGGGCGTGCGATGCTCCTTGCCCTCCGGTGGCGGGTCCGCCACGAGCTTCGGGCATCCATCTTGCCCAGTGCACCTTTGCTCGGGCAAGGCCCGACGGGCACCCTCGATACAAGCAGAATGCTTGATAACTTCAACCCACGGCACGCATCCACCAGCCGCCGCACCAGGGCGAAGTAGCTGCCGGGCATGGCCTCCTTAGGCCCACAGCGAACTATAAGGCCCTTCATGGCCTGTTCGGCCGCCTTTAGGAGCTCGACCAGCTGCTTCACTGGTCGCTAAAAGCACCGGATGTCCGCCTCAAGCATACCGAGACCGAAGACCTTCTCCGTTGAACTCCCTCCTCGGCCCGGTAGAATGCGGCAGATCGGACACGCTGCGAGGAAGCTCTGCGAATGCCCCCGAGAGCTCGAATTCGGGTAAGCAAATGTAATTAACACTCACATGCTTACTCGCATGAAAAATGCCTTACCTGCTGCTATTTTCTTCACCGCTTCAACCTCTGGAGGGCCTTGTAGGCTTCGCCTTAGCGGTTTTGGCACTCTCAAGAGGCGTTGCAAGCTCGAGAATCTCGAGTCTTCGAGTCACGCTCCAAGTTCTCATGTTTTTCACGAGATCCCGGAGCTCTTGCTGTACCTCCGCCACCGCGCCTCCTGCTTCTCTCGCGCAGTGCGTTCGCGCCAGATTACGCTTCGGCGCGGCCACCGCTTCCTTCGTGGTCGCCACCTCGTTAGCGGCCCCTACAATACCCATGTTATCCTTGTCATTTTTCTTGCAACCAAATCCTTTTCTGTAAGGTACAATTTTCATAAGGTATTACTCACCTTCTTTTTCCTCGAGCTGCTTCTTGGCATGGCCGAGCTCGTTCTCGGACCGCCGAGGTTTTCTTCAAAGTATTGACCTCCATGATCGGTGCGGCGGAGGTCAAGCAGACAACCTGCAATCCCATATTGACATATTTTTATGACTCCTGCGTTTATCTTTCTAAAGATCCTCAGTCCGGCTTTTCTTTCCGAACACCGAACCGAGCATCAGGGGCTACTGTCTATGCGGTACCATTTTACATATGTTGAAATTCTTACCTCAAAGCCTGTTAGAAGGCTATTGCAGGCTTCGGTCAGCCCGCTCTTGGCGAGTTGAACCTTCTGAATCACCGCACTCATAACAGTGCGGTGTTCCTCTTCGATGGAGGCGCCATTGAGCGCCTCCAGCAAATTATCCGGCACCTCCGGTTGGACGGAGGCAGCCGGCGTCTCGGTCTTGCCCTTCTTACGAAGGGGTCGCCCGCCGGACTCCGGAGCCACTGCGGCCTCCGGGCTGAGTCGTGCACAGTCCGGGAGGTGTGCTGCGACACCTCCGGGGCCTCCCTCTCTGGTGGGTCCTTTTCTGGGATCCCACCTCAAGGCCGTAAATCATGCACGGGGTGGAGGCAGTCATAAGGGAATCCATATCCGACGCACCCAAGGACCCGCTCGACGAAACGGGAAGATCATCCTTGGGCGGACTGCAGGGTTGTATGCGGCATTAGAAAGATGAAGATGGAGATGAACAAGTAGTTCACAACAAAGCATGTCTCGTCTCCCAAGGATACACTCAAGTCAAAGGTATGGACTATGGTGAGACATATGCCCCCGTTGCTAGACTTGAGTCCATTCGCATCTTACTTGCCTATGCTAATCACCATGATATCACCTTGTACCAAATGTACATTAAAAGTGTTTTTCTAAATGGTGAAATAGAGGAGGAAGTTTATGTTAAGCAACCTCCCGTCTTTGTCAATCCTAAGAAACCTAATCATGTTTACAAACTTCACAAAGCTCTTTATGGTCTTAAACAAGCTCCTAGAGCATGGTATAAATGCTTGACCAAGTTCCTTTTGAAAAAGGCTTTGAAATTGGAAATTTTGATTCTACTCTTTTTACCAAAAGGGTTAATGGAGAACTATTCGTGTGCCAAATCCATGTTGATGATATTATATTTGGTTCGACTAGCCCTCACTTTAGTGAGAAGTTTGGAATGCTAAAGTCGGAGAAGTTTGAGATGTCAATGATGAGTGAACTCAAATTCTTTCTCGGTTTGCAAATCAAGCAAACTAAGGAAGGTACCTTTGTCTCTCAAACAAAGTACACCAAGGACTTATTCAAGAAGTTCAATATGCAAGAATGCAAAGGTATGACTACACCCATGCCTACTAGTGGACATCTTGATTTGACCAAAGATGGTGAACCGGTTGATCAAAAAGTTTATCGCTCTATGATTGGTTCATTGTTATATCTATGTGCCTCTCGTCCCGATATTATGCTAAGTGTGTGCATGTGTGCACAATATCAAGCGGCTCCTAAAGAATGTCATCTTAAGGCCGTGAAAAGGATAGTGAGATACTTAATCCATACACCAAACTTTGGCATTTGGTATCCAAAGAGGGCCTCTTTTAATCTTGTTGGCTACTCCGACTCGGACTATGCCGGTGACATGGTTGATAGAAAGTCCACTTCGGGTACTTGTCAATTTCTTGGTAGATCTCTTGTGTCTTGGTCCTCCAAGAAACAAAACTCGGTATCCTTATCCACTACCAAAGCGGAATACATTGTCGTTGGTTCAAGTTGTGCTCAATTACTTTGGATGACCCAGACTCTTAAAGATTATCGGATATATGTGAAACATGTTCCATTGCTTTGTGACAATGAAAGTGCTATCAAGATTGCTCACAATCCCGTGCAACACTCTCGAACTAAGCATATTGAAGTTCGTCATCATTTCATTCGAGATCACGTTGCCAAAGGGGACATTAATCTTAAGCATGTTCGCACCAACAAGCAATTGGCGGATATATTCACTAAACCACTTGATGAGAAAGTGTTTTGCATGTTAAGAGGTGAATTTAACATCATTGATGCTTCAAACTTGGAGTAGGAACTCCATTAGGATACATGCAAGACATGAGCCTATGACTAATCCTTGATATTTCTCTTATGATGATAATCTTATGTATTGGATATATTTGCGCCTTGCATGTTATCTAACCCTTGTAGGTACTTGGATGAATCTAAATCTATGAGATTGCAACTCACTCACATCTTGAGCAATCTCTACATCACCAAGTCTCTACACAATGGTTGTTGAAGACAAGGAAGCACGAAGCCCTTCAAACATATCCTTTGCCCAATTCTATATTGAGATTCATGATTGTCATTTTGGATACACAAGTGCTCTTCCTTGCAAAAACTAACCCATGTAGGTAGATGAACTCAAATTCCAAGTGGTGTTCCCAACTCTTGATGAGCTGCATCAACCTTGAGCAACCCACACAAGTTCAACTACATGATCACGATCAACACCACCACCCAAGGTATGTTATTCCATATTAGAGAAGCTTTGCTCCAAGTCATGAGTCAAAGCAACTCAACAAGATGTGAATACATCAAAATGCTTAAACGAAAAATGGTAACCCCATTTTGAGCTTAAACGATGAGTATGACCTATGATCAAGTGATCTCACTTGACTCCTAAGTCAATATACTCTAACATAGGTGACTTTGTCGTCGACCAATTCTAGATGAAGTTCTCTTGTGTTCTTTTATGTGCTCTTGCATTTGTCTCATGCATATTTGTTTCCCCTTTCAAAAAAGACTTCATCTAGATTCTTTTCTTTTATTTCTGTTCTGCATTCCCTGCATCCAATTCCTTGCTAATCCTTGTGAGATCTTACTTTTCTAGTGAGCCGAGGTGACAAGTGTTTTCTCTGTGATGAACTCGGTCACACCGGTATGTTGCCTTCGGTCTAACCGACATCTTTCGGTGCAACCGAAGCGCACAACTCGGTGCCGCCGATTTCACTACAGGAAAAACAGCTTGCCACTTGTTCCTGCATTCTTTTTTATCCAGCTCCACTCAATGATTCTTGTCCTCTACCAGCATGACATTCGACTTGCTGCTTTGCTCTGTGACTCAAGGATCAAACCCATTTGTAACAAATATCCACAAGAACCCTTCTTGGAAATTGATGTCAAAGGGGGAGAGAGAGTTCACATCAAAGCTTAATCATTTCTATAGGGGGAGAAAATACTCAGGGGGAGAGAGACCCCAAATGCTTGGTGTTCAAGAGGAGAGAAGTCACATGTCTTTAAGAGGGGAAAGGCATGTTCATATTTGATTGTTTGCATTAGCTCTGTTTCTTTTCTTTGCTCTGATTTTCTGTTCCCTATCTTCTCCCAGTATCCCATGCTAGATTCAGGGGGAGTGAGACATCTAAGGGAAGGAAATCTTTGAATTCTTTGCACATCTCTACCTTTGGGGACATGTCTATATCCAATGTTGTACTTAGTACTCACTCTCTACATGTCATCCCAGTCTTGGTACTCTTGTGGTTTCTTTTGTTTCCTCTGGCTAGTAGGTGTATCTGTGTTATCTAACCTTGTTTACGCAGGTTCATTCCTTCCTAAGCCAACTCAAGACCACAAGGTAAGTATATGCATCACAGTCATGTATATGAGGATTTCTTGCTGAAGTACATATTTTTTGCAAGAAGGACTCATGAGCATGAAGGTACATTACCTATATTCACATCATTTGCTTTGATACATATAGCCAAGATACATGTAACTCATTGCTTACACTGTCATGCTTATGCATTCACATGCTCCTATATTTCATATTTACATGATTGCATACATGTAGGGGGAGCCTATGCATGTTACATGTCTTTCCAAAGCTTTACTTGTTATTCTCTATATCTTTATCTAAAGCTTTGATGTATGTTGTCACCAATTACCAAAAAGGGGGGAGATTGAAAGCACAAGTGCTCCCTGGGTGATTTTGGTAATTAATGTCAACATATCTCTTGTTGGACTAATACTTTTACCTAGTATGTTTCAGATAAGTTCAATAATGGAGTGTCATGGACTAGAGGATGTGGAACCCCTTCAAGATGCTAAGGATAAAGGATTGGCTCAAGCTCAAAGCACAAGACTCTGCATTTTACTTTTAGTGGTCCAAGATCACATTGAGTCCATAGGAAAGCCAATACTATTAAGAGGGGATGAGGTGTTTCTTAATGGCTTGCTTGCTCAAAGTGCTTAGTGATATGCTCCAAAGCCCTCAACCACTTTCTCACATCCACATATGTCCCAAACCAAAAGTCAAACTCGGCCTACCGAAACCATCTATCCGGCGCCACTGAGTTCTGTTGACATAGCCACTGCCGGAAACCCTAGTCTTTTCGGTCTCACCGATAGGGATCTCGGTCTCACCGAGATGGGATTGTAATCTCTCTGTTTCCCTTCGTAACGTTTCAGTCCAACCGAGATAAGCGATCGGTCCCACCGAGATTGCAATGCAAACTCTCTGTTTCCCTTTCGTAACGTTTCGGTCCAACCGAGATGAGCGAATTGGTCCCATCGAGTTTGCCTGACTAATTCTCTGTTTGTCTATTACCAAAATCGGTCTCACCGAGTTTGTGTAATCGGACTCACCGAGATTACTTTATGCCCTAACGCTAATGAAATCGGTACCACCGAGTTGACATGTCGGTCCCACCAAAAATCCTAAAGGTCACATTATTTACTAAATCGGTCCAACCGAGTTTCATGATTCGGTCCCATCGAGTTTGGTAAGTTGTGTTTAACGGTTAGATTTTGTGTGGAGGCTATATATACCCCTCCACCCACTCTTCATTCGTGGAGAGAGCCATCAGAACATGCCTACACTTCCAACATACATTTTCTGAGAGAGAACCACCTACACTTGTGTTAGGTCAAGATATTCCATTCTTATCACATAAATCTTGATCTCTAGCCTTCCCCAAGGTGCTTTCCACTCAAATCTTCTTTCCACCAAATCCAAATCATGTGAGAGAGAGTTGAGTGTTGGGGAGACTATCATTTGAAGCACAAGAGCAAGAAGTTCATTATCAACACACCATTTGTTACTTCTTGGAGAGTGGTGTCTCCTAGATTGGCTAGGTGTCACTTGGGAGCCTCCGACAAGATTGTGGAGTTGAACCAAGGAGTTTGTAAGGGCAAGGAGATCGACTACTTCGTGAAGATCTACCCTAGTGAGGCAAGTCCTTCGTGGGCGACGGCCATGGTGGGATAGACAAGGTTGCTTCTTCGTGGACCCTTCGTGGGTGGAGCCCTTCGTGGACTCGCGCAACCGTTACCCTTCGTGGGTTGAAGTCTCCATCAACGTGGATGTACGATAGCACCACCTATCGGAACCACGGCTCAAAAATCTCTGTGTCTCCAAATTGCGTTTGCACACTCCAATCCCTTCCCTTTACATTCTTGCAATTTGCGTGCTTTACTTTCCGCTGCTCATATACTCTTGTCATGCTTGCTTGATTTGTATTGTGAATGTTGAAACTTGTGTCAAACTCCACTTCAACTTAAAGAAATTAAAAACTGCAACTTTTCTCACTTAGAGTCTATTCACCCCCCCCCCCCCTCTAGACACCTCTTCTCGATCCTTTCAGGTGTCCACCCGAAGCATGTGCCACTCTACTGCGACAATGAAAGCGCCATTAAGATTGCCAACAACCCAGTTCAGCACTCTAAGACAAAGCACATTGAAATTCATCATCACTTTCTCAGAGATCATGTCGTGAAAGAAGATATTGATATCATTCACGTCAACACTGAAGATCAATTGGCAGATATCTTCACAAAGCCCTTGGATGAGAAAAGGTTTTGCAAGTTGCGGTTTGAGCTAAATATCTTGGAATCCTCAAATGTCCTGTGATTGGACACACATCCTAACACTTATGCATGTAGATGACTTAGATGTGCAACACACGAAGTAATGTATATCTTCAATAAATGAAGACATACACTCTAAGTGTGAATACATTAATGCAGAATTTGACTTCAGAGCGCCACGATAATTGTGCGTCGTGTCTAGGTCTAATACTTCCTATACGGTGGGTAACGCCACCACCAAACTTTTGTTTGAAGTGTTTCATTTGGCGTTACATTTGCAAAGACTTCGCATTTGGTTTGTCTTCAACATTGATTTGACTTTATGTTTATCTTCACAATGTTGATTTGGTCTCATTCTGATATATACATATAATTGGGTTCTGTCCTCTACAGCATTCACTTGTAGCTATGTCTTCTTGCTTGAATCTTTTGATCTAAGTGAATGTGATCGGACCCTAACCTCTTCTATGCTTCTACCTCAAATTCTATCTATCCAAATCATATGCATTCTATTGAAACTGTCGAATGTCTTCTCTGCGTCCTTGTCAGCAGAAGATACAGAGACGAAAATTGAATCCGTTTTAAATGCTATACCCTTATTGCCTGAAACCCAGAGAAGCCGGAACGACCACCCGACAGTCCTGGCGTGCGTGGGAACATGGAATAACTTCCAATGTGTTGCATGTTTGCCACGTGTCCTCAGATGTGAACTGCCAGGGGCACCTGCGTAATTGCGTTGTGCTGTCCCTTTCCTTATAAATACACATCACATCGCGGTCAAAATCCTTCTCCCACCTCTACACCTCGCACAAACCCTAGCGCCACCGCTAGCTATCAACGACGCCGGCGATGAAGCGCTTAGCTGTCGCGACCTCACCGACGCCGTCCTCACGCCGGCCGCGGACCTCGTCTCCTCCGCCGCCACCGTAGGTGTCTTCCGTCGCCAAGTTAGGGCACGGGAGATTGAACTGCTCAGCCTCCCACTCCGCTCCGTCTAGCAGTTCTTCGTGTGGTAATTAAAACTTACTTTCTACTGCCTTTTTGATCTGATAGATTCATCCTTCTCTACCAAAAGTGGTTTCTATGCCTACAAAATTGAATCTATCCTATTTTGCATCTCATATCATGCCTAGTATATTCACTTATGCTTCAAAACAAGTTAGATTCCTCACTTGTACCTATTCTTGGATTCGTACAAATCTGGAACCAACTCTCAACAAATAAGTGAATGTCTTCGCGCTATGAGGTCAATGTCTTCAAACTAATTTATCTTCAAAATCTTCTGAGAATGCATATGACCTCTTCCCTTTCCCTCGCACCTCTAATGTTGTCACAAGTACATGTCCGTGGGAGAATCCCTTGGTTCTCATAGTCTGCATTCATTTGCAGAATTCTTACAGCGTCACATCAATTCTCCTGAAGCCGGTTCCTGTCTGACCAGCCGACGGAGCCTTTGCAAGTTATGAAGCCATTCAGTTTAAACTCCATGGCCACAGAAAAGTCAGCAAGAAAGGGCGGCAGACAGCGCCGTGGGAATACACCCAAAGATTTTTGCCACCTGATCTGTATGAAATGTACAAGACAGACCCTGAAGAAACCTATGGTGAACGCAAGACTCAAATCCAATGGATTCGAAGATATTGGGCAGAGGAATGGTTCAAGTATAGATTCGTCACTGCTGAGTATGCTGAGAAGAATGCCATCAAGCGACCTTGGGGAGATATCTTATACAAAGATCTTCAACCCAAGTCCAAGTCCGAAGCCATTGCTCAAGGCTTCTACCCTTGCATGGTCCGTGGACCTCAGGCTGCTAATGCTGACCCATCTTCTCTGTTATGGTGTCATGACGACAATCTATTCAAGCGCAACTACAAGTTTGCCAAGGATTCAGCTGTGAAAAACAAGAAAGCATTTGGACTCGACTTTAACCCTGGTCCATCTGCTCCTCGGGCTGATGGCACCCGTGATGCTGAACCCAATATCATCGGGCCCTTCTACAACCTCGAAGGCCTTCTCACTCACATTGTTGTTCAGGGGGCAGCCGTAGAGCACTCTGATGACGATGCTGATACTGATGAAGCGCCTGCTCCACCTAAGCCACAGAAGCAGAAGAAAACTAAGGCTTCAAGGCCCTCTGCTGCACCAAGCACTTCGCATGCGAAGCCATTGGCAATTGCTCCTCCTGCATCCAGTATGCAATCTGAAGACCTCTCTCGCATCTCCAAGAAGACTGAGAAGTCTTTAAAGAAGAAGAAGCCCATCCAGAGTTCTGGGCAAGCACTGACCCCAGCTACCGTTCTGAGGAACGAGAATGAAGCCATTGACCTGTCCAGTGACAATGATCTTGGTGATGATGCTTTTGAGCTGCTGATAAAGAGCAAGCAAGAGGCGGAGATCTTCAATGATCTGCCCCTCTTTGATGTAGACATCTTGAATAACTTCATTGATGAGTGGTTTCACAACCCAAGCCTCGGTATCATTGATCTTCAGCTTCCAATTGGCATCAGTGTCTCTTTCCACAGTGCCATTGCAAATGAGCTAGCTCAGGCTTAGAAGATAGTTGAGCTGAAGAACAAGATTGACTATGAAAAAGCTCAATTCAAGAAGCACATGGCCAAGCTCAGCGTGGCTGATGTTCAAAACTTCAAGTAGATGTTGCATGACCTCAAGGAGGCGTTTCACAAGAAACGTGAAGAAGCAAAAGTTTCAAGAGAGCGGATGAAACACCTCGCTGCAAAATGTGTTCAAGCTCACAATGAAGAAAAAAGCGCAAGGCTCTTGGGCGTCCAGCCATCGACCCCAAGATGGCTGCCAAAAAGAAGAAGCCAGTTGTGGCCCAAGCTGAAGCGTCAGGACAGGAAGCACCTCACATAGTCTTCCCTGCCAGCATGACAGGCTCGAAGCCTAAGGTCCCCACAGTTGCTTCAGAACTGAAGAAGACAAGGGCAGCATAGGCCGAAGCCAGGAAGCGCAAGAACAAGAATGCCTCTGATGATGCACCACAGACCAAGAAGCGGAAGACAAAGTCTTCAAAGAAAGATCGTGCTGCTCCCTCGGAGCCCCTAGTTGTCGAGCCCATCTCAGTTGCTCGTCCTGCATCCACCCACCAAGAACGTCAACTAGTACTTCACGAGCCTGCTTCCACAGAGGCTCCTGAAGCTGAAGAAGTTCCATCTGTTGACCCCACCACAGCTGAAGACATTGGTCCCCAAGATAATGTAGATGATGATGAAGTCCTTCCTCAGATCGAGCACCAAATGGTATCACCGCCTGTTCTCACGAACATCAAACTCATCAGCATTGGTCGTCCCTTGACGCCAATCGCTCAGGATGCATCGTGGGCTGATCACCCCCAACAAGAAACTCCAAGTCAAAATTCACCCAGTACTCCCCCACCTCAAGTCACCACTCCGGTGCTTGACGATGACGACTATGTGGTCCAGCCAACTCCCTCTTCAAAAGCGTCGCCCGCATTCCGTGGGCTTCGCAAAGGACCAAGGCCACGAGTCGCTATGCCGAGCATTCCAGCAGGAGAAGTGCCACACAACTCAGTAGCACGTCAAGTGTTTCCTAAAGCCACTCCAACTGTGAACGTCTCTGGGTCTGAAGCCAAAGCTGCTGAAGACATACCGGCTACATCAGCCGAAGAACATCAAGAACCCCGTGAAGAAGAAGAGCGAGTTGCCACATCCCCTACCAATCAAGAAGTTGTTCTCGAGGAGAACGAGTCTGTGCCCGACCCTCCAGCTACTCAACTTGAGGTTGAAAACACTGATGTGGCCACCCACAACACTACTGAAGCCAATGACGTTGTCATGGCTGAAGCTAATGTGGCGCCTGCAGTGAATATGGTGCCTGAAGCCAATGATGCACCTGAAGCCAATGTGCAGTCTGAAGCCCATGTCAATGCCAATGCTCCTGTACCGCCTCCAAGGCCTCACACATTGAGCAAGCACTTAATCGCGGCCAGCTTGTCACTGTTCGATGGCCTATTCTAGTCCCTCCGCCTACTCCTGGACCTTGAGTTGATTATCATGTGGAGCACAGGCCACAGGTCCAGAAGCCAAAACCGAGGCTGCCAAGGTTTCCAGATACTGCGTCTTCGCCAGGATCGTTCAATGTGAATGGCTTCAAAGACACAACACCTTCTTTGATAGTGCCAAGAACCCATATTCAAGGCCAAGAATTTTATCTGATCGGTTCTGGAGCTATCAGCAGCGCAGTTATTATTCTTGTGTCTTATACATTCAAGGGCGCATTTTTCCCCATATGCGTCTAGACTGCGAAGCCTTTGCTGGCCTGCCCTGCTTGGAAGAAGCCCTAGACTGCTTCAGAGATGCTGGCCTTCTGCAGTTTGTGACCAACAAAGAAAATTGGAATGAAGAGCTTCTGTTACAATTCTATGCTACTCTTCACATTCGCGGCTTCAACAAGGATCCGAAGACTTGGGTCCTTGGGTGGATTAAAGGCAATGTACACCATGAAGCCAAAGCTCTTGATATCATTGAGCTTACTGCCCTGCCCACTCCAGGTGAACTCTATGAACCTGGTTGTCAGCTTCACCGCAATGCTTTGGAGAGCATATTCTAGACACCTGAGCCCAATATGAGCCAAATGCTGAGCATGATGAAGCCACTGCCACAAGATGCAGAATATCCAAAGGAATTCTTTGTTGAAGACCTAGAGTATCTGCCCCACACCATCTATCATATTATAAGGTGAACTCTATGGCCCGTCAAAGGACATTCTTCTGCAGCAAAGCTGGAAGGCTCAATGAAGACATTGGTTTTCTATATTCTCAATGGCATCAGCTTCAATGCTCAGGATTTCTTCATCAGACAACTCGCTGCATCTGGCTCTGATCTATTTGGTCTGAAGTTTTATGCTCCATGGGTAATGCGCCTCATCAAGCTTCACTCTGCTATCAACTATCAGCCCTCTGCACGCAACCATCTCATATTCTTGCCAGAGGTTGATATGTCTGTCAAAGCCATATACCCAGAGCCTGCCAAGGAGCCAATTTATCTTCACAACGTCGATCGTCAAAGTTTCACTCAACCTATTGAAGGAGTTCTTGCTGCAACTCGTGTTTATCCTTTGGCTAGAAATACACGTGCACCTCATCGTGCCCATACTGAAGCCACTGAAAGCACTATTGATCAAAGGCCTCGGAAGCAATCTCGTGTACTCAATGACCGGGAGCTTCTTGTGGCCTTGCATCAGAAACAAGATAAGCATCATGACTGGCTCAAGCGTCAGATGCAAAGTCTCTTGGTTGATGTTAATCGCATTCGCAATCTAGCCACCAAGAATGCATTTGTCACTCATGAAACCTGTCGGTGGTCGTGGAAGAGTCTGACATTGCTCAGTTCTGAAGATGATCTTCATCAAGATGGCTTCATAGAGAGATTAAAATTTAATTCCGCTCCTCCCAGGAATGATGTCTTGCGTCGGACTCCCTCACTCGAAGACTCTGAGTACTCCTCCTCAGCAGCAACTGTCAATGCCAGAGTCATCGATGACGAAGATTATGCTATTTCACCTACTACAACTTCAGTTCGTATCGACACTCCACCAAGTTCTTCTGCACCACCGGACTCCAACGTCGACCCTGCACCTTCACCTACTCCTCATGGGAACGAGTAGAGGCTCTATGTCTTCAAACCTTTTTGGTCCTTACTGACAAAAGGAGGAGAAGCATATGAGTTGATAGTCTTCAAGCGGGTCCATCTGGGTGGTTGCTTTATATTTTGCCAAGTGGTTACAACTCTCGTTTTGATACATTTGGTTCTTTGGGTTGTAACACTTAAACTTAATGGTCGTCTGCTACTTTTTCTGCTATTCTGTGATGTGATGATAAATTCAGCATGAAGTCATTCCGCAGAGGTCCATTTTTCATTATGCATGTCATTATCGTCGTTATATCTTTTCATGCATGATGAATTGTCTTCGTAAGTTGAAGAGGATCTCCACAAGTACAACCTGCCATGTGCATTTGCATTCAAAAGCAAAATACTTATATATGCACATCTTCAAGGGGAGCCTTTTGCTACTTATGAAGACAATACCTTAACCCTTACAATTTCGCATACTTTTATCCCCGTTGAAAACTTCAACCAGTTTGTCATCAATCACCAAAAAGGGGGAGATTGTAAGTGCATCTAGTGCCACCCCTAGTTGGATTTGGAGTATTGACGACAAACCTGGTTGAGGGACTATTGTGTTTGTGAGAATTGCAGGATAACATAGGTAGTAGTCCCTCATTGATTCGGTTTAACTACCGGAGATGACCCCTAAAAATGTGTGAAGACATTGAAGACAATGGTGGTCTGTGAAGATATTCACGTTGAAGACTATGACATAAGAAGACATCGCATGAAGACTATGGAGCGCGAAGACTTAGTTGTTTCATAGTTTCCTTTTCTTCTTTGTTGAGTCATAGGAACCACCGCACTGTTAAGTGGGGTCCAAGTGAACAAAAGTCAGAGTGACTGAAGTGATGATCAACCAAATCCTATGTCTTCGAGAGAAGACAATTAGAGCAAATCTTATCCAGAGCTGGATGTGTCAGCTTTACTTGTAGCCCAAGTCAAGCTGACGCGTGTGTTTGAAATCTGACCGTTGGAACACGTGTCAGTTCTTTAGTGACCCAGGGTCATTTCGGACAGATCAGGTCGGGTTGCCTCCTGGCTATAAATAGCCCACCCCCTACACCAAAAATTGGTGGCTGATCAGAGTTAGTGCACGCCTTTTGTCGTTTGAGAGCAACCCACCTCCCAAGCATTTGAGAGAGAGAGAGATCCTTGCGAGGACAAAGCCCAAAACACCCAGAGCCCAAAGAGTGTTTGGCATCACTGAAGTATTTCTGTCCGCGTGATCTGAAGACTTGTTACACTTGAGGACTGTGAATCCACCAACCAGTTAGGCGTCGCGTTCTGAGCATCCAAGAGTCATTGTGGATTGTCGGTGAACAAAGTCTGTGAAGGTTTGGAAGTCTACCTTGAAGACTTACCAGAGTGATTGGGCGAGGACTAAGTGTCCTTAGCTCAAGGGGAATAAGGTGAAGACGCGGTCTTCTGAGTTAAATCTCAGCCTCCCTAACCATACGTATAGTTGTCACAACAACTGGAACTAGTCCAACAAATCACTGTCCTCTCCAAGCAACTGGTTCTATCTCTTACTTCTCTTTACTTATAGTTTGTCCTTGTGAAGTCATTGCCTGCTTGCATTATCTGTTTGACTTCATTGTGTGTCGACTATTGTTGTTTGGCTTCATACTATCTTCCATCCTGATCCATACTGCCTAGCTGCTAATGGTCTTCATGATTTCACTTCATTGAATACTTGACTATGGCTTGCCTAGTGTAGTCTACCTTCCGCTGCATGTCAATAGGTTCATTTATATTTTGTGTCTTCGAAACGCCCATGTTTTGAAGACTTTCATAAAAGTCGCCTATTCACCCCCCCTCTAGTCGATAACTCGCACTTTCACAGGGCCTCCTGCCCCGGCAGCCGTCGTCGTCGCTGACCCGGAGATCATTGCTGCTGCAGTCGTAGAATCTTGCCCTAGCTGTGTACCGGCCATGAAGATCGTGACCCTGTGTGGCGGCTCGTTGGGGTCCGGAATACTATCACCATCAGAACAGCCCCCAAGCCAGCCATCCTGAACCTGATAGATGGAGTTAGTCTCACCAGTAGAGGACTCGTCGCCTGAGTAGACAACCGTCTCGCCACCAGATTCAGATCCTCCTTCCAGCTCTGCTCCATGAACGAAACCAACAAAAACATGCTTCGAGGCGGCTTTAACCTTGGCGGGTCGCGCGCACCGAGCCGACTCGACGATGTCGGTGCAGATGTCCGGCTCAGCTTCCGACTCACCAATCTTGCCAATGAAGACGTGGATTCCGCCAAAGGGGACCCGGTACCCGTACTCGATTGAGCCGGCCTCGGGGCCCCAGCCCTCGTCATCGATGTAGAGCTTGTTGCGACGACTCTTGGTCATCCGGCCCACAGCGTACCCCTTGAGCCTTGCGAATCTGCCCTTCTAACTCGAAACCACCGTGTGCTGGCCCCACGGTGGGCGCCAACTGTCGTGGAATTGTCACGGTAGATGTCCTAGCGTAAGGACTTAGTCGTGGAGCCACTGCAACTAGGTTAGCTTGAAGGGGTTAAATGGGAAAAAGGACACAGAGAGTTTATACTGGTTCGGCCCCTTGCGGTGAAGGTAAAGGCCTAATCCAGTTTGGGGTTGTATTGCTTGGGTGTCGACTACCAGGGAGCGAATACGCTTGACCTAGCTCTCGATCACTTCTTCCTTCTAGCCCAAAACCGCCGCCGGGTCACCCCTTTATATACATAGGCTGATGCCCGGCGGCCTATAGAGTCCCGGCCGGCTCATACACAATGTGTCCGCCTCTGTGACAGAACCTATATTTTCCTGAACATACAAGTTAACATATGGCGGTTTACGCCCGTGGGCCTTAAGTCGCCTTTGGGTCTTGGGCCTTTAGTAAGCCTGCTTCACGAACCGCCATCTTCAGCATCTTCACGGGCCTTGTCATTATGAACCGCTAGTGGTATGACCCGGCCCCTCCTGCGCAGGTCATACCCAATAGTTATATCCCCAACAGTGCGAGTTTTGGATATTTTTTTGAGAATTCAAAAAATGTTTGGAAATTTTTAATATGTCCGGTATTTAAAAAAAACTCTTTGCATGTTATAATAAAAATCATGATTTTGAATCATGAAATAAAAAGTACTCATGATTTTCTCGTGTATTCAAAACATGGTATTTTAGAAATTAAAAAAATGTTCCATAATTCAAATATATACGGAAATAACAAACAAAATTAACCTGCTTGCATAGAGGTCTTTTTTGGACTTATAGACGTCGTTTTATGATTTTATTTAGTACATCGCGCGTTTCCTAAAAAACGGTTTCCGTGTTTTGTTCAGCGTTAAGCCCCAAAAAATTGACACATCTCCCTATGTGTTAGCTATATGAAAATGACTAAATGTCTAATTTGCCTCCATATACATCTATGTTTATTCTGTTTTTGGTGGCGGACATCTATATTTATTCGGATACGACAGTTTTATTGGTCATGATAAACATCACGACATTAGGTCAAATCGTGATGGGACCATCACATTTTTAGCTTTTGAAATGACTTTCTAAAAGTTCCTTATCTCATTGTGAGATGATTCAGGCGTAGTTTCCCAAATCACATTTTAAATGTCCTTATCTGATTCTATCATATGTTCAGACATTTTTTTATCTCTACCACATCTGCGTAATCTAATTGTTTTTCTCACGTTGCAACGCACGGGCATATTTCCTATTAAATAATTATAAAAACCTCCTAATCATTATTAGAGCCTTTTATTTCTAATTTAACATCTCCAAAAACATTCCCACCTATATATAAATTCCCAGTATTACCCGATAAACCCCAAAACTCTTCCGGTAACCCCCGAATGCTTTCAGTTCCTCTCGAAACTATTTCTAATATTAATGGAAATATTTTACAAATATTTTCTCATAACTCTTGCCCTATTAAAACTCAACAGATCATGATTCCCTTAATAAGCTTGTGACCCTGTAGGTTTGGTAAAACATGAGATGAACAAAACCCATTTCGTTCAATGATCAATAGCGGAACCGTGGACATCCGTTTCAATCCCTATGAGTACATGAATAACATTCGAGTGAACCTTTGGTTGTCATGTGTCATTCCCTTTGCTTCGTGATACTTACAAAACCCGTGGTGAGATATATCGGTATCATATTGACTCGTTCTCATGCTCACTATATCGGTCTCCTCGTTACCGATTTTGTTCTTTTTTCTCGTTGACATGTTCCAGCATCCCTGAGACCTAGTCACCCGCGTCTGTCCAGAAGATGATGGATGCCATCACATCGAGAGGGCCCTTAGAATATCTCTCCATCGTCGGAGGAGCAAATCCCACTCTTGAGCTATCGAACCCCTTGTCAAAAATTTTGATGAACCTGTAAGTTGTCGTTATGATCACCGTGTTACAGATGACGTTTGAGCAACCCAAAGTCCACTGTATGGTAAGAAGTGACCACGATACTCTCATGGTCTAATGAACTAAAGCATACGTCAACTCTCCATGTTATAACGATTGACTTGTGACAATTGTTGTAGCGACCCGACCCGAATGGATCAAGTCTCTGTGCTTTCATGTCATCCCTGGATCGGTATGCTGACACACACAGTACTCGAAGGATTTATAACAGAGGTAAATCACATGTATGAAATAACGTAAGTACTATTACCTCGATCCATAATATAGCGGAAGCAACAAGGTTGTGGATTCCCATCAACACCAACGGCAAAGTTGAGTATAGGAAATCGTAACCCTAACGTATCACTTACTCGTCGTTCGAAAATTCTGCAACATGAAAAGTTGCAGCCAAAACGGTCAGCACATGGAATATCTGGCAATGTAACACATAGAGAGTAATGAAAGAATAAGCTATACTACATGCATATATGGCTGGTGGAAAGCTCTATGGTTACAGTTTTTGCGAAAAGCCAATTTTCCCTACTGCAAAGGAATAAATTTATTTAACTATCATGGTGGTTGTTAAACATTGAGAATGGTTGACAGCATTCTCAATCCCAATTAAAAGTACTCATTAAACCCAAACAAATTATATTAAGTAACATGATGAGATCAACAGGATATCCGGTACTAGATACTCAAAATTGTCCATAACCGGGACACGGCTAATCATGATTAGTTTGTACACTCTGCAGAGGTTTGCACTTTTCCCCACAAGACTCGATCGCCTCCGTTTGGTTCTCGTGACTACATGGTGTTTGAGAGCGGATGACCGAGACACGGTCTTTCGAAGCACTAGCACCTTACATGTGGGTAGACCGTACCAACCTACATCCCCTACATCAGCTAGCCTACCCGTAAGAGTTCGCACAACTTACTCAACTATGCGAGCCCATAATGGCTTGTGGCTGCACACGGAAGTTTCAGTTTGAATAATCTTATGATCCCTTTGAGCCTGGGTGGCGGTCCGAAGAAATACAGCAAATCCTGTCTACCAGGTGCCTTGACAGGCAAGTCCTGAATAGCCAGTGCCTCAATCCACCCAGATGTGTGTTTAAGTTGCCACCTTAGATAAACCATTAATTATCAATCTCACATCTGTCATGGATATTCACTTAAACCCAATCCACGTCTCTGAGCATAGCATGGCGTAATAAGCAAGCGTAGAAGTAACTCCCAAAGGTTCATAAGTAAAACAGGTAATAGGTACTACCTCAATCTACTTCCCATCCCACAATTTAATTAGATCCTAACCATGCAAGTGTTTGAGGATTGATCTAATGCATAAAAACTGGGTAGTAGAAAGGATATGATCAAGTGTTACTTGCCTGCAAAGTTGATGAAGATGATTCGCACTCAAAACTCTTGATAGCTCTACTCGTCACACTCCGGTCAATCTATCGTAATCAAGCAATAGTAACCACACATAAGCAATCACTCAAAAGATCGGAAAGAACGAAGAAAACAATTCGGAAACGTCAAAACCAAATCAAATAACTCTTGCAGCATAAAAAAATTTCTAACAGTACCAAAATTATGTGAATTTGGCCTTATCAGAAAGTTTAGGTCAAGAGCTTGATTAGCAAAAGAATCAACTAAATCGGAGATTCTGAAACTCAAGTTATGATCAAGCGAAGTTCAAATACAAATCTGTTTGAATTCAAATTTTAAAACTTTCAAAAACATGTTTGAGTTGTATTACTGGATAGAGGGATCATAACGAAGAAGTGGGCGTTGGTTTCGTTGGATTCCGACTTACGAGTAAAAAGTTATAGCCTTTTGAAGATTAGGGACTACGGATAGGTCCATGACGGAAATTAAAATAAAAGAAAAATCTATCGAGCTTAACGCCGCTAAACAAAACCGGAAAGAAAACCGCGAGAAAACCGATCTAGGGTTTGGAAAGGAAACCAAACGAAAACCGATCTAGAAAGCGGAACGGAAACCGATCTAGAAAAGCGTGGCTGGGCTAGTACCTCAAGAGGCGAGGCTCGGCGGTGGCGGCGAGGGCGGCGGCGGCGGCGGCGGCGGCGGCGCTGGTGAGGCGCGGCGGCGGCGCCAGTGGTGGGCGGCGGCGGCTTGGTGAGGGGCGGCGGAGGAGGGCGGCGGCACTGCTGGCTGGAGGAGGAGGAGAGAGAGAGAGAGTTGATTTGATGTATTGGGGGGTGCTTGGGTATTTATATTGGGGAGGGGAGGGGTTTTGATTGGGGTAGGGGACAAGAAATAGATTAGGATTAGGAATCCTAGGAATAAAAAACGGAATAACAAAACGGGGTCAAATTCTACTAGAAATCGTAAAAGAATAGGAAACTTGGGGCTCCTGGCTCCCCTAGGTGCGTGGTGCGTGCGTGACCTTGTGGCCTTCGGCCGGCCGGTGACTTGGCGGCTTGGGCCTTTGGCCCAAGGCGCTGCGCTCCTTTTTTAAAAAAAAATTTAACAGAGACAAATAAAAATAATAAAACCAAATAAATAAATATATTATATAGGCATATAATATATCAAAATTTTCAGAAAAAGATTTCCTACATGATAAACTTTATTCTAGCTTCAAATAAAATACACAAAAATTCAAATAAAACAAACAGTGCTACTGCCTAATAAAATCCACTGAAAATTATTTTAAGAATACCAAAATGATTTCAAATTAATTGCTCTCCAATTTTCTGTTGTAGGAATCATGTTACCCTATTTTCCATGTATTTTATTTTTGGAGAAAATAATTTGAATAAAACTCAAATAACTCCAAATTGAAAATAAATTCAAAGAACTTTGAATTTAATTCTTTGAAACTCCCAACTCATATTTCATATGTTTTGAAGAAGTCATTTTATCTTCTCTCGTGAAAATCATTGAGTTGCATAAAGTTTCAGAATTGGAAATATTTTCCAAATGAAATTCAAATATTTTCAACACCCTTGTCATTTAAATAAATGGAAGAAGTCATGTCATCTTCTCTCCAGGGTTTTTGATGAAAAGAATTTTAATTCGAAGATCATAAAAGAAAAATGAAAGTTTGGGAAAGTCCTTTTATTCCTCTCATCTAACTTTCAAAAGTTTGAATTCACTCACTTTCAGTCAATCAATCAAACAATCAGCCAAAACTATCTATTTGTTTATAACATTCCAAAATTTAGAATTTTGGGATGTTAAAACTTCACCTTTAAAATGAATCTCGTCCTCGAGATTCGGAGAGGCTAGAAAGAAATAGGTTAGGGTTTGGGGTCTTCTCAAAATCCATCGCTCGTCTCCGGGTCTCGGGTACTACCACCCTTAGAAGCATTGTTACGGTTCCATCAAAACTCATATACTCCATCCTTATTCTTGACAGTGTCGGTCTTCTCAGATCGTAAGGATAATTCCTTCTCTGGGCTCTTCCGGTAGTGGCATAACCTTTTCCTCAATTCCTTTGTCCTTTCCTCTTGGTAAGGTTATCCTGAAATCGGGTCTTCTTAGTCGACAGTGCAGGCGCCAATTCTAAACAAATATCGGTATCTCATGGTGGTCAACAATTTATGGTTTCTCCTGCAGAAAACGGGTCTGGGTTGAACCTCACCGTATGACCTACGGTTGGCAACAGCTGCCGTGTACAAGGGGAAAAGAAATACCTATACCGTTCTAAGGTTTAAACAAGGTTTAATATAAATGCGTCTTGCAACGATAGGTAAGTCACTCAGATTTACTATCCCATATAGCAAAGCGAATAATAAGAGTAAGTCGGTATGGTGATCAATCCATCCCCTTTTAAATCATTACCTTATACATGGTTTAGCGAATCTCGCATTCTAACACTCGGTCATCCTCACAAGCATTGCAGAATTTCTCTTGTCGACGAACCAAGTCCGGAAAATCCATTGATTCTGCAAGCCAAACAAACATCTATCGTTCCTTAACAACTCTCAGGTTTTGCGTAAACTCCTATAGAATCGTCGGTTGATACAAGTCGTAACTTCTTCCAGGGTTTTTCCTTCAACAAGAGTGTGCTTGCTTCTTGGCAGGTCCTGGGGCATGTGGGTTACGGCCCATCTCATCACTTGCAATCCTTGAACACATCCTCGGGGCAACTGATCGTTATCCCAACATCCAACTCCCTGGCATACTTAAATCCATCCAATTGTACTGTCTCTTTTCCTTATATTTGCACCAAACTAAGACGTGATTACTCAGACTCATCATGGAATTTCCATTGATCCCTATTTCCAACATCATACCTCCTTTATATCCAATAACACTTCATCTCTTCATCCTCGTGGGATGTCCCACATACCATGATAAAACTTATACTTATGAAATCCATACTCCACTTCGTGGAACCTCATTATCCTTTCCAGGGTCAAGCGTCCTTACAAGGAAATATTGGCCATCTCTGCATGGCACTTCTTCAACTGGAAAACGTGAAACACATCATGAACTCCTGACAGTCCTTCGGGTGACTTCAACTTGTTAGCCTATTCTCCCATACGCTCCAAAACTCGGTATGGTCCTACAAATCTCGGGGCTAACTTTCCCTTAACTCCAAATCGTTTAACTCCTCGCAGAGGTGGCACACAAAGATATTCTCTGTTTCCGGTTTTATCGACTACCTCCTTGCATTTTTGAGTCTGCATAACTCTTCTGCCTGGACTGAGCTATCTTCGGTCTATCTCGAATCAACTTAACATTCTCTTCTGACTCCTTGATCATATTTGGTCCAAACAACTGACGGTCCCCAACTTCATCCCACATCAACGGTGTCTGGCTCTTTCTCCCATACAAAGCTTCAAAAGGGGCCATCTTCAAACTGACTTGGTAGCTGTTGTTGTATGAGAAACTCCGCGTAAGGTAAATTATCATCCCTACTAGATCCATAATCTAGCGCATACGTTCTCAACATGTCCTCCGGTATCTGATTGACTCTCTCGGTCTATCCATCTGTCTGCGGATGAAAGGCTGTACTGAACTCTAGCCTAGTACCCAAAGTCTGGTGCAGCTGATTCCAAAACTTTGAGGTAAACTGTGTTCCTCTACGATGGTCCTCGGAACTCCATGCAGACATACGATCCTTGTCAATATATATTGGCCAACTTTGCACTTGTATAGGTGGTTTTCTCTGGGATAAAGCGAGCCACTTTGATCAAGCGAATAAACTACTACCCAGATAGAATCATATCCCGTTCGGGTTCTGGGAAATCCGGAAATGAAATCATGCCAAGCTTATCCCACTTCCATTCGGGTATCGGCATAGGCTGTAGTAATCCTGCTGGCTTCTGATGCTCTGCTTTTACTTTCTCTGGCATGCATCACTTACGACTACATACCCATAATATCCTTCTTCATACCAGTCCACCAGAAAACACTCCTTCAAATCCAAATACATCTTCGTGTTTCCAGGGCGAATCAAGTATGGTGAGTCATGAGCCTCCTGAAGTATTAACTTCCTGATCTTTGCATTATTGGGTACATGTACACTGTCCTCAAACCATAAGGTGTCATGCTCATCCTTACGAAAACCTTTGGCCTTTCCTTTGCTCATCCTCTGTTTTACCTCAACAATCTCTTTGTCATCCTTCTGAGCTTCACGGATCTTTTCCAACAATGTAAACTGAACTTCCATTACTGCAACGAAACCTTTGGGAACATCTCCAACTGAAGTTCCTTGAGATCCTCGGCTAACTCCTTTGATAATCCTCCGATTATGAGGGTATTCGTCCTTATTTTCTTT
This sequence comes from Aegilops longissima, assembly GCA_021605205.1. Taxonomy (NCBI): domain Eukaryota; kingdom Viridiplantae; phylum Streptophyta; class Magnoliopsida; order Poales; family Poaceae; genus Aegilops; species Aegilops longissima. The sequence continues at coordinate 594,370,281 of CM038680.1, forward strand.
ATGGTTGTGTCCTATTTCTCCACAAAGCTTGCATGCACTTTCTCCATATCATTTCCATAAGGCTTCAACTTCTGGGACACAAACCGAGACTTTAGCAAAGTCAACTTAAATTCTTCCCAAGTGGTTACTCCTGGCCACATTGATGGTTTGGTACATCCTCCACTAGATAGCAGCACCTCTTTCAAAGCACTGAAGAGTATGCTGGGTCATATCTTTTCGACTATCGGGTTATTCTTCATGTGATCCTCCATGTTCGAATCCATCGGTGCATCTCCAATTGACTCATTGGTCCGGAAATTACAAGCTCATATCCATCCATCCTCTAATGGGTCCATGGGTTTGGGGTGGGATAAGAGAGATCGAGAGGATGCACACAATACAAACAAAGTTTTGAAAAGGCAGATTTTATTGTGGTGTCGGAAAACATCAAACAAATGACAGCTCACAATCGTCGCATCTAACGTAGGTATGTAACAGGGTTTGGTCTTCTAACGGTCAATAAATCTTCAAAGTCATCAAACTCTTCCAATCTTGATCATGTCTCGATGGCTCCTTGATCATGCTTGTCCTTCTCAAGTTCTTTTGCGGATCATCTCTGTTGACCTTGAAGTCTCTCGCGACGTCCTTCAATATTTCGGTGTTACGTTCCAACTGCGGTTTCAACATCCTTGACCTGATCCATGATCCTCTGTCCTTGATTCTTGTCAAATCTCCGGTATCTCGATGTTTTGCTCCTTCATCTTGTCTACTTTCAGCTTCGGGTCCTGAGTTCTTCACGAACTGCTTCCTTATCAAATCTGCTTCTGCAGATCCACCTTAAACTTCTTCATGTAATACTCAGATCCGGTGATACACCAGCTAAGGTTAAAACTCCAACGTTTGTAGATAGATGCTCCATCAGCTTTCTACCATCCAATCCTTCCATGCATCTGCATGCTTAACTCCATACGGTGACAATAGCATAAGCAATAATACCATGGTCAGCCGTGTCTATGCCCATGTTACTGCCATGAGCCTCATTCCATAATTGATATCTCCTTCCTTAGGGTTTCCTTGACAAAAACTTTGAGTTCTAATGCTCCACTTTCCGGTCTTTCTCCGATACACCTTGATCTCGGGTATTGACAGCTTCAATAGTCGACTAGTTCCATAAGTGTAGCCTTCCTTTGTCATACAATATCGGAAATTCTTCATATTCTCCTAGTCTTGAAGTCTTTATCCGTCATAGTTTCCATCGTCATAATGTATGGTAAAATCCTCTTCATTCCAAAGTAGTCTTAGTTGTCCAATATCTTGTCTCCTTGGAGTGGTCTCATCAGTCAAATCTTGAGTGGTCAAAAGGAAAAGGGTATGGTCTCACTAAAAGGAATATTTGAATAAGCTCGTAAGAGAAGAGAGGTAAAAGATCTTTTGAAAATGAAGTTGTAGAGAAAAATCTTTCCTATGGGCTTGTCGGTTTCTAGGGTCACGTCCTCGGTCAACATGTGCTCGATACCATCTTGTAGCGACCGACCGAATGGATCAAGTCTCGTGCTTCGTGTCATCCACGGATCGGTATGCTGACACACACAATACTCGAAGGATTTATAACAGAGGTAAATCACATGTATGAAATAACGTAAATACTATTACCTCGATCCATAATATAGCGGAAGCAACAAGGTTGTGGATTCCCATCAACACCAACGGCAAAGTTGAGTATAGGAAATCGTAACCCTAACGTATCACTTACTCGTCGAGTGAAAATTCTGCAACATGAAAAGTTGCAGCCCGAAAACGGGTCAGCACATGGAATATGCTGGCAATGTAACACATAGAGAGTAATGAAAGAATAAGCTATACTACATGCATATATGGCTGGTGGAAAGCTCTATGGTTACAGATTTTTTGCGAAAAGCCAATTTTCCCTACTTGCAAAGGAATAAATTTATTTAACTATCATGGTGGTTGTTAAACATTGAGAATGGTTGACAGCATTCTCAATCCCAATTAAAAGTACTCATTAAACCCAAACAAATTATATTAAGTAACGTGATGAGATCAACGGGATATCCAGTACTAGATACTCAAAATTGTCCATAACCGGGACACGGCTAATCATGATTAGTTTGTACACTCTGCAGAGGTTTGCGACTTTTCCCCACAAGACTCGATCGCCTCCGTTTGGTTCTCGTGACTACATGGTGTTTGAGAGCGGATGATCGAGACATAGTCTTCGAAGCACTAGCACCTTACATGTGGGTAGACCGTACCAACCTACATCCCCTACATCAGCTAGCCTACCCGTAAGAGTTCGCACAACTTACTCAGCTATGCCAGAGCCCATAATGGCTTGTGGCTGCACACGGAAGTTTCCAGTTTGAATAATCTTATGATCCCTTTGAGCCTGGGTGGCGGTCCGAAGAAATCTGAGCAAATCCTGTCTACCTGGTGCCTTGACAGCAAGTCCTGGAATAGCCAGTGCCTCAATCCACCAGATGTGTGTTTAAGTTGCCACCTTAGATAAACCATTAATTATCAATCTCACATCTGTCATGGATATTCACTTAAACCCAATCCACGCTCACGAGCATAGCATGGCGTAATAAGCAAACGAGAAGTAACTCCCAAAGGTTCATAAGTAAAACAGGTAATAGGTACTACCTCAATCTACTTCCCATCCCACAATTTAATTAGATCCTAACCATGCAAGTGTTTGAGGATTGATCTAATGCATAAAAACTGGGTAGTAGAAAGGATATGATCAAGTGTTACTTGCCTGCAAAGTTGATGAAGATGATTAGCACTCAAAACTCTTGATAGCTCTACTCGTCACACTCCGGTCAATCTATCGTAATCAAGCAATAGTAACCACACATAAGCAATCACTCAAAAGATCGGAAAGAACGAAGAAAACAATTGGAAAACGTCAAAACCAAATCAAATAACTCTTGCAGCATAAAACAATTTCTAACAGTACCAAAATTATGTGAATTTGGCCTTATCAGAAAGTTTAGGTCAAGAGCTTCGATTAGCAAAAAGAATCAACTAAATCGGATTCTGAAACTCAAGTTATGATCAAACGAAGTTCAAATACAAATCTGTTTGAATTCAAATTTTAAAACTTTCAAAAACATGTTTGAGTTGTATTACTGGATAGAGGGATCAGAACGAAGAAGTGGGCGTTGGTTTCGTTGGATTCCGACTTACGAGTAAAAAGTTATAGCCTTTTGAAGATTAGGGACTACGGATAGGTCCATGACGGAAATTAAAATAAAAGAAAAATCTATCGAGCGACGCTTCGCTAAACAAAACCGGAAAGAAAAACCGCGAGAAAACCGATCTAGGGTTTGGAAAGGAAACCAAACGAAAAACCGATCTAGAAAAGGAACGGAAACCGATCTAGAAAACGTGTGGCGGTGAGGCTAGTACCTCAAGAGGCGAGGGCTCGGCGGTGGCGGCGAGGGCGGCGGCGGCAAGTGGCGGCGGCTGGGCTGGTGAGGGGTGGCGGGCTGAGTGGCGGCGGCGGCGCTTGGTGAGGCGGCGGCGAGGGCGCGGCAATGGCTGCTTCTGAGGAGGAGGAGGAGAGGAGAGGAGAGTTGATTTGATGTATTGGAGGGGGTGCTTGGGTATTTATATTGGGAGGAGGGTTTTGATTGGGGTAGGGACAAGAAATAGATTAGGATTAGGAATCCTAGGAATAAAAAGCGGAATAACAAAACGGGGTCAAATTCTACTAGAAATCGTAAAGAATAGGAAACTTGGGGCTCCTGGCTCCCTAGGTGCGTGGTGCGTGCGTGACCTTGTGGCCTTGCCGGCCGGTGACTTAGCGGCTTGGGCCTTTGGCCCAAGGCGCTCTTGCTCTTTTTTAAAAAAAAAATTTAACAGAGACAAATAAAAATAATAAAACCAAATAAATAAATATATTATATAGGCATATAATATATCAAAATTTTCAGAAAAAGATTTCCTACATGATAAACTTTATTCTAGCTTCAAATAAAATACACAAAAATTCAAATAAAACAAACAGTGCTACTGCCCTAATAAAATCCACTGAAAATTATTTTAAGAATACCAAAATGATTTCAAATTAATTGCTCTCCAATTTTCTGTTGTAGGGAATCATGTTACCCTATTTTCCATGTATTTTATTTTTGGAGAAAAATAATTTGAATAAAACTCAAATAACTCCAAATTGAAAATAAATTCAGAAGAACTTTGAATTTAATTCTTTGAAACTCCCAACTCATATTTCATATGTTTTGAAGAAGTCATTTTATCTTCTCTCGTGAAAATCATTGAGTTGCATAAAGTTTCAGAATTGGAAATATTTTCCAAATGAAATTCAAATATTTTCAACACCCCTTGTCATTTAAATAAATGGAAGAAGTCATGTCATCTTCTCTCCAGGGTTTTGTGATGAAAAGAATTTGAATTCCCGAAGATCATAAAAGAAAAATGAAAGTTTGGGAAAGTCCTTTTATTCCCTCTCATCTAACTTTCAAAAAGTTTCGAATTCACTCACTTTCAGTCAATCAATCAAACAATCAGCCAAAACTATCTATTTGTTTATAACATTCCAAAATTTAGAATTTTGGGATGTTACAATTGTATCTCAAAGTATAAGAAACAAGTTTTGGTCAATTCAATACGATCGTTCTTCCAACATCATATTCTCAAAGTTGTTTTAGGACTATCGTTACACTTAACGATATCCTAAGATCTGGAAAACATGATCATAAACAACACTTGAGCTAGTCTTAAAGGTGAGACTAGGAATCAAGCTTTACCATTTATCATTCCACACGTGCATATGTGTGTTCCACTTAATCGCATATTCCAGGATCATATCATTTACAACATAGAATATAAACTCTTAATTATAAACATGGAAATATAATAATACAATATTATTGTCTCTAGGGCATACTTCCAACACACACAACTTGGAAGCTCCCGGAAAACATGATCCATCTAGGATTTCCCACAAACCCGAGAGTAAAAACATTCGTAAAGGATATCGTGGGGCATCGACGAACTCGAGTTTTTCTTTGGTGAAGTAGACTAAGATCTCATCTTGCTCTCCCTAAAAGTATGGGTGGAATGGATGGCTGCTAGGGAGGGAGATCTAAAGCGCTTTAGAACAATGGTGGAAGGAGGAATGTAATTTTCCCCTTCCTCATGGGTAAGAAGAGGTTTATTTATAGGTTCCCAAAATATACCCATTATGATAGTGGGGCACAAGTCAGACTCCCTGTCCAGTGTCCAACTCATGCCCAAGCATATACAAAGACTTTTGTATAAGGTCGGTCATTTTGACATAAGCCAGAATATGTAACTGAAGGAAATATGCCCTAGAGGCAGTAATAAAGTTATTATTTATTTCCTTATATCATGATAAATGTTTATTATTATTGCTAGAATTGTATTAACCGGAAACATAATACATGTGTGAATACATAGACAAACAGAGTGTCACTAGTATGCTTCTACTTCACTAGCTCGTTAATCAAAGATGGTTATGTTTCCTAACCATAGAGATGGGTTGTCATTTGATTAACGGGATCACATCATTAGGAGAATGATGTGATTGACATGACCCATTCCGTTAGATTAGCACCCGATCGTTTAGTATGTTGCTATTGCTTTCTTCATGACTTATACATGTTCCTATGACTATGAGATTATGCAACTCCCGTTTACCGGAGGAACACTTTCTGTGCTACCAAACGTCACAACGTGACTGGGTGATTATAAAGGTGCTCTACAGGTGTCTCCGAAGGTACATGTTGGTTTGGCGTATTTCGAGATTAGGATTTGTCACTCCGATTGTCGGAGAGGTATCTTTGGGCCCTCTCGATAATGCACATCACTTAAGCCTTGCAAGCATTGCAAATAATGAGTTAGTTGTGAGATGATGTATTACGGAACAAGTAAAGAGACTTGCCCGTAACGAGATTGAACTAGGTATTGAGATGCCGACGATCGAATCTCGGGCAAGTAACATACCGATGACAAAGGGAACAACGTATGTTGTTATGCGGGCTGACCGATAAAGATCTTCGTAGAATATGTGGGAGCCAATATGAGCATCCAGGTTCCGCTATTGGTTATTGACCGAAGACATGTCTCGGTCATGTCTACATAGTTCTCGAACCCGTAGGGTCCGCACGCTTAACGTTACGATGACAGTTTAATTATGAGTTTATGTGTTTTGATGTACCGAACGTTGTTCGGAGTCCCAGATGTGATCACGGACATGACGAGGAGTCTCGAAATGGTCGAGACATGAAGATTGATATATTGGAAGCCTATGTTTGGACATCGGAAGTGTTCCGGGTGAAATCGGGATTTTTCGGAGTACCGGGACGTTACCGGAACCCCCAGCAACTTAATGGGCCTTAGTGGGCCTTGGTGGAAGAGAGGAGAGGAGGCCGGGGTAGGGCCGCGCGCCCCGCCCCCCTAGTCCGAATAGGACAAGGAGAGGCGGCCCCCCTTTCCTTTCTCCCTCCACCTCTTCCCCCTCTCTCCTAGTCCAACATGGAAAGGGGAGTCCTACTCCAGTAGGAGTAGGACTCCTCCGCCGCCTCTCCCTTGGCCGGCCGCACCCCATTGCTCCTTTATATACGGGGTAGGGGCACCCCAAAGACACAACAATTGATATGTTTGATCTTTTAGCGTGTGCGGTGCCCCCTCCACCATAATCCACCTCGATATCTTGTAGCGGTGCTTAGGCGAAGCAACTGCGTCGGTAGAACATCAACATCATCACCACGCCGTCGTCTTGTGAAACTCTCCTCAACACTCGGCTGGATCGGAGTTCGAGGGACGTCATCAGCTGAGCGTGTGCTGAACTTCGGAGGTGCCGTGACGTTCGGTACTTGATCGGTCGGATCGTGAAGGCGTCGACTACATCAACGCGTTGTGCTAACGCTTCGCTTCGGTCTACAAGGGTACATGGACAACACTCTCCCTCTCGTTGCTATGCATCACCATGATCTTGCGTGTGCGTAGGAAATTTTTGAAATTACTACGTTTCCCAACGGTGGCATCCGAGCCATGTTTTATGCGTAGATGTCATATGCACGAGTAGAACACAAGTGAGTTGTGGGCGATATAAGTCATCCGCTTACCAAAGCATGTCATACTTTGGTTGGCGGTATTGTTGGATGAAGCGGCCCGGACCGACATTACGCCAGACGCCACGCGAGACCGGTTCTCCGACGTGCTTTGCACAAAGGTGGCTAGCGGTGTCGGTTTCTCCAACTTTAGTTGAACCAAGTGTGCTACGCCCGGTCCTTGCGAAGGTTAAAACAACACCAACTTGACAAACTATCGTTGTGGTTTTGATGCGTAGGTAAGAACGGTTCTTGCTAAGCCCGTAGCAGCCACGTAAAACTTGCAACAACAAAGTAGAGGACGTCTAACTTGTTTTTGCAGGGCATGTTGTGATGTGATATGGTCAAGACGTGATGCTATATTTTATTGCATGAGATGATCATGTTTTGTAACCGAGTTATCGGCAACTGGCAGGAGCCATATGGTTGTCGCTTTATTGTATGCAATGCAATCGCCCTTTAATGCTTTACTTTATCACTAAGCGGTAGCGATAGTCGTAGAAGCATAAGATTGGCGAGACGACAACGATGCTACGATGGAGATCAAGGTGTCGCGCCGGTGACGATGGTGATCATGGAGGTGCTTCGGAGATGGAGATCACAAGCACAAGATGATGATGGCCATATCATATCACTTATATTGATTGCATGTGATGTTTATCTTTTATGCATCTTATCTTGCTTTGATTGATGGTAGCATTATAAGATGATCTCTCACTAAATTTCAAGATAAAAGTGTTCTCCCTGAGTATGCACCGTTGCCAAAGTTCGTCGTGCCCAGACACCACGTGATGATCGGGTGTGATAAGCTCTACGTCCATCTACAACGGGTGCAAGCCAGTTTTGCACACGCAGAATACTCAGGTTAAACTTGAAGAGCCTAGCATATGCAGATATGGCCTCGGAACACTGAGACCGAAAGGTCGGGCGTGAATCATATAGTAGATATGATCAACATAGTGATGTTCACCATTGTAGGCTACTCCATTTCACGTGATGATTGGTTATGGTTTAGTTTATTTGGATCACGTGATCACTTAGAGGATTAGAGGGATGTCTTTCTAAGTGGGAGTTCTTAAGTAATATGATTAATTGAACTCAAATTTATCATGAACTTAGTACCTGATAGTATCTTGCTTGTCTATGTCTGATTGTAGATAGATGGACCATGTTGTTGTTCCGTTGAATTTTAATGCGTTCCTTGAGAAAGCAAAGTTGAAAGATGATGGTAGCAATTACATGGTCTGGTTCCGTAACTTGAGGATTATCCTCATTGCTGCACAGAAGAATTACGTCCTGGAAGCACCGCTGGGTGTCAGGCCTGCTGCAGGAGCAACACCAGATGTTATGAACGTCTGGCAGAGCAAAGCTGATGACTACTCAATTGTTCAGTGTGCCATGCTTTACGGCTTAGAACCGGGACTTCAACGACGTTTTGAACGTCATGGAGCATATGAGATGTTCCAGGAGTTGAAGTTCATATTTCAAGCAAATGCCCGGATAGAGAGATATGAAGTATCCAATAAGTTCTATAGATGCAAGATGGAGGAGAATAGTTCTGTCAGTGAGCATATACTCAAGATGTTTGGGTATAATAATCACTTGATTCAACTGGGAGTTAATCTTTCGGATGATAGCGTCATTGACAGAATTCTCCAATCACGCCACCAAGCTACAAGAGCTTCGTGATGAACTATAACATGCAAGGGATGGATAAGGCGATTCCGAGCTCTTCGCAATGCTAAAGGCTACGGAGGTAGAAATCAAGAAGGAGCATCAAGTGTTGATGGTCAACAAGACCACTAGTTTCAAGAAAAGGGCAAAAGGAAGAAGAAGGGAACTTCAAGAAGAACAGCAAGCAAGTTGCTGCTCAGAAAGAAACCCAAGTCCGGACCTAAGCTCGAAACCGAGTGCTTCTCTTGCAAGCCGACTGGTCACTGGAAGCGGAACTGCCCCAAGTATTTGGCGGATAAGAAGGATGGCAAGGTGAACAAAGGTATATGTGATATACATGTTATTGATGTGTACCTTACTAGAGCTCGCAGTAGCACCTTGGTATTTGATCCTGGTTCTGTTGCTAATATTTGCAACTCGAAACAAGGACTACGGATTAAGCGAACACTGGCCAAGGACGAGGTGACGATGCGCGTGGGGAATGGTTCCAAAGTCGATGTGATCGCGGTCGGCACGCTACCTCTACATCTACCTTCAGGATTAGTTTTAGACCTAAATAATTGTTATTTGGTGCCAGCGTTGAGCATGAACATTATATCTAGATCTTGTTTGATGCGAGACGGTTATTCATTTAAATCAGAGAATAATGGTTGTTCTATTTATATGAGTAATATCTTTTATGGTCATGCACCCTTGAAGAGTGGTCTATTTTTGATGAATCTTGATAGTAGTGATACACATATTCATAATGTTGAAGCCAAAAGATGTAGAGTTGATAATAATAGTGCAACTTATTTGTGGCACTGCCGTTTAGGTCATATCGGTGTAAAACGCATGAACAAACTCCATACTGATGGACTTTTGGAACCACTTGATTATGAATCACTTGGTACTTACGAACCGTGCCTCATGGGCAAGATGACTAAAACGCCGTTCGAGAGAGCAACAAATTTGTTGGAAATCATACATACAGATGTATGTGGTCCGATGAATGTTGAGGCTCGTGGCGGATATCATTATTTTCTCACCTTCATAGATGATTTAAGCAGATATGGGTATATCTACTTAATGAAGCATAAGTCTGGAACATTTGAAAAGTTCAAAGAATTTCAGAGTGAAGTTGAAAATCATCGTAACAAGAAAATAAATTTTCTACGATCTGATCATGGAGGAGAATGTTTGAGTTACGAGTTTGGTCTACATTTAAAACTATGCGGAATAGTTTCGCAACTCACGCCACCCGGAACACCACAGCGTAATGGTGTGTCCTGACGTCGTAATCGTACTTTACTGGATATGGTGCGATCTATGATGTCTCTTACTGATTTACCGCTATCATTTCCGGGTTATGCTTTAGAAATAGCCGCATTCACATTAAATAGGGCACCATCGAAATCCGTTGAGACGACGCCTTATGAACTGTGGTTTGGCAAGAAACCAAAGTTGTTGTTTCTTAAAGTTTGGGGCTGCGATGCTTATGTGAAAAAGCTTCAACCTGATAAGCTTGAACCCAAATCGGAGAAATGTGTCTTCATAGGATACCCAAAGGAGACTGTTGGGTACACCTTCTATCACAGATCAGAAGGCAAGACATTTGTTGCTAAAAATGGATCCTTTCTAGAGAAGGAGTTTCTCTCGAAAGAAGTGAGTGGGAGGAAAGTAGAAATTGATGAGGTAAGCTGTACTGCTCCCTTATTGGAAAGTAGTTCATCACGAAACCGGTTTCGTGACACCTACACCAATTAGTGAGGAAGTTAATGATGATGATCATGAAATTTTAGATCAAGTTGTTCTTGAACCTCGTAGATCAACAGAGTAAGATCCGCACTGAGTGGTACGGTAATCCTGTTCGGAAGTCATGCTACTAGATCATGATGAACCTACGAACTATGAAGAAGCGATGGTGAGCCCAGATTCCATAAAATGGATTGAAGCCATGAAATCTGAGATGGGATCCATGTATGAGAACAAAGTGTGGACTTTGGTTGACTTGCCCGATGATCGGCAAGCAATTGAGAATAAATGGATCTTCAAGAACAAGACCGACAGCGACGTAATATTATTCTCACAAAGCTCGACTTGTTGCGAAAGGTTTTCGACAAGTTCAAGGGTTGACTACGATGAGACCTTCTCACCCGAAGCGATGCTTAAGTCTGTCCGAATCATGTTAGCGATTGCGCATTTTATGATTATGAAAGTTGGCGATGGATGTAAAACTGCATTCTGAATGGATTTACGGAAGAAGAGTTGTATATGATGCAACCGGAAGGTTTTGTCGATCCAAAGGAGCTAACAAAGTGTGCAAGCTCCAGCGATCCATTTATGGACTGGTGCAAGCCTCTCGGAGTTGGAATAAGCGCTTTGATAGTGTGATCAAAGCATTTGGTTTTATATGAGACTTTTGGAGAAGCTTTGTATTTACAAGAAAGTGAGTGGGAGCTCGGTAGCATTTCTGATATTATATGTGGATGACATATTACTGATTGGAAATGATATAGAATTTCTGGATAGCATAAAGGGATACTTGAATAAGAGTTTTTCGATGAAAGACCTCGGTGAAGCTGCTTACATATTGGGCATTAAGATCTATAGAGATAGATCAAGACGCTTAATTGGACTTTCACAAAGCACATACCTTGACAAAGTTTTGAAGAAGTTCAAAATGGATCAAGCAAAGAAAGGGTTCTTGCCTGTGTTACAAGGTGTGAAATTGAGTAAGACTCAATGCCCGACCACTGCAGAAGATAGAGAGAAAATGAAAGATGTTCCTATGCTTCAGCCATAGGCTCTATCATGTATGCAATGCTGTGTACGGACTGATGTGTGCCTGCTATAAGTCCGGCGGGGAGGTACCAAAGTAATCCAGAGTGGATCATCTGGACAGCGGTCAAGAACATCCTGAAATACGAAAAGGACTAAGGATATGTTTTCGTTTATGGAGGTGACAAAGAGCTCATCGTAAATGGTTACGTTGATGCAAGCTTTGACAGCGATCCGACGATTATAAATCGCAAACTGGATACGTGTTTACATTGAACGGTGGAGCTGTCAGTTGGTGCAGTTCTAAACAAAGCGTCGTGGCGGGATCTACGTGTGAAGCGGAGTACATAGCTGCTTCGGAAGCAGCAAATGAAGGAGTCTCGATGAAGGAGTTCATATCCGATCTAGGTGTCATACCTAGTGCATCGGGTCCAATGAAAATCTTTTGTGACAATACTGGTGCAATTGCCTTGGCGAAGGAATCCAGATTTCACAAGAAAACCAAACACATCAAGAGACGCTTCAATTCCATCAGGGATCTAGTCCAGGTGGGATACATAGAAATTTGCAAGATACATACGGATCTGAATGTTGCAGACCCGTTGACTAAGCCTCTTCCACGAGCAAAACATGATCAGCACCAAGGCTCCATGGGTGTTAGAATCATTACTGTGTAATCTAGATTATTGACTCTAGTGCAAGTGGGAGACTGAAGGAAATATGCCCTAGAGGCAATAATAAAGTTATTATTTATTTCCTTATATCATGATAAATGTTTATTATTCATGCTAGAACTGTATTAACCGGAAAAATAATACATGTGTGAATACATAGACAAACAGAGTGTCACTAGTATGCATCTACTTGAGTAGCTCGTTAATCAAAGATGGTTATGTTTCCTAACCATAGACATGGGTTGTCATTTGATTAACGGGATCACATCATTAGGAGAATGATGTGATTGACATGACCCATTCCGTTAGCTTAGCACCCGATCTTTTAGTATGTTGTTATTGCTTTCTTCATGACTTATACATGTTCCTATGACTATGAGATTGTGCAACTCCCGTTTATCGGAGGAACACTTTGTGTGCTACCAAAGCGTCACAACGAATCTGGGTGATTATAAAGGTGCTCTCAGGTGTCTCCGAAGGTACATGTTGGGTTGGCGTATTTGAGATTAGGATTTGTCTCTCCGATTGTCAGAGAGGTATCTCTGGGCCCTCTCGGTAATGCACATCACTTAAGCCTTGCAAGCATTGCAACTAACGAGTTAGTTGCGAGATGATGTATTACGGAACGAGTAAAGAGACTTGCCGGTAACGAGATTGAACTAGGTATTGAGATACCGACGATCGAATCTCGGGCAAGTAACATACCGATGACAAAGGGAACAACGTATGTTGTTATGCGGTCTGACCGATAAAGATCTTCATAGAATATGTGGGAGCCAATATGAGCATCCAGGTTCCGCTATTGGTTATTGACCGAAGACATGTCTCGGTCATGTCTACATAGTTCTCGAACCCGTAGGGTCCGCACGCTTAACGTTACGATGACAGTTTTATTATGAGTTTATGTGTTTTGATGTACCGAAGGTTGTTTGGAGTCCCGGATGTGATCACGGACATGACGAGGAGTCTCGAAATGGTTGAGACATGAAGATTGATATATTGGAAGCCTATGTTTGGACATCGGAAGTGTTAGGGTGAAATCGGGATTTTTCCGAGTATCGGAGGTTCTGGAACCCCGGCAACTAAATGGGCCTTAGTGGGCCTTGGTGGAAGAGAGAGAGGAGGCAGGGCAGGCGCGCCCTCCCCTAGTCCAAATAGGACAAGGAGAGGCGGCCCCCTTCCTTTCTCCCTCCACCTCTTCCCCTCTCTCCTAGTCCAACATGGAAGGGGGAGTCCTACTCCCGTAGGAGTAGGACTCCTCCGTGCCGCCTCTCCCTTGGCCGGCCGCACCCCTTGCTCCTTTATATCTGAGGCGGGGGCACCCCAAAGACACAACAATTGATCTGTTTGATCTTTTAGCCGTGTCTGGTGCCCCCTCCACCATAGTCCACCTCGATATCTTGAAGCGGTGCTTAGGCGAAGCCTGTGTCGATAGAACATCAACATCGTCACCATGCCGTCGTGCTGACGAAACTCTCCCTCAACACTCGGCTCGATCAGAGTTCGAGGGACGTCATCGGGCTGAACGTGTGCTGAACTCGGAGGTGCCGTACGTTCGGTACTTGATCGGTCGGATCGTGAAGACGTACGACTACATCAACGCGTTGTGCTAACGCTTCCGTTTTCGGTCTAGGAGTGTACGTGGACAACACTCTCCCCTCTCGTTGCTATGCATCACCATGATCTTGCGTGTGCGTAGGAATTTTTTTGAAATTACTACGTTTCCCAACACTAACGTGTGTCCAAAGGACAAAAAATAAGTTGGACATCAGGTCAGACTATCCCACCTAGTGTTCGACTCTTGTCAGTAGTAAACAACAATGTTCATTTGAGTTTCTTTCTCACATGGGATGTGGGTGGTATTTTGGCTTATCATGCTTGTTGATTCGTAATCCTGCAACATAATATTTTTTTCAATGCTTTCTCATAAATAATTGTGTTCATCGATGTACTCGGTCTATATCAGTGGACATATCGGGCCAGATATCAACCATATCTGTCGATATTTAGGTCTATGTTAGATGTTATGTGTGAAAATGATATTTACAAAATGATATGTTTTGTTTATATCAGTAGAGACCCAAAACTAATATATCATCCTAGATTTAAAAGCTTGCGTTGGAGAGTTAGTGGATGTACTCCAACGAGTATCCGGTTGTCGTCGGTGCCCTTTGAGACCTCTCTGGCGGTGCCATAGGAGCCCTCTCCCTCTGAGCCCTACGCGTCGGTGCTTTATGCTGCCACACCCTGGTAGCCCTCACCTCCACTACCTCCTCCTCTTCTTCAGTGACCTCACGCCCAAGCTTGGACACATCTCTCTTCCTAGGGTTGTTGCGCTATGGGGTAGTGGCTAGGGTACATATGGTTGTGGCTATGAACTGCTTGGGGGAGGTGGTTATATTGACAAAGGTTAGGTTGGGAGATGGTGGGTTTTGTACATTTAGAGTAAAAGCCCATTGTAACCCCCCATTTGCCAATTTATGTGGCCATTCTAAGTAAACAAAGCATCAGGTTGTGATTACGATATCCATACATACCGATTAAACTTACGCATCACAAGATTAGACTAAAAGCCATCAAAATATCACACATAGCAATCTTAATTGATTACTCATAGATGATTTTAACCTAAGACATGCATTTCATAACTTAAGCAACCAGCTCATAACTAAAGCAACCTGCTCATTACAAATAACCTGGCAATTCTAACATCATAGCATAATACATCTTAGCATTAGGTTCATAGGCCAATTATTTATGTAGGTTTAATATATCGCTTAACCATCAGCTGTGATTTTACTTCCTCCAGCAAAAACTTGATCTTCTGGAGCTTCTCCTTGCTCCCAAACTCTTCTTTCAGCAGGTTAGCAATGTCATACTCAAGCTATTTCTTCTCCTCTTTGAGCATATTCATGTCCTCCTTGGTCTCCTTCATGGCCTCCCTGGTGTTCTAGATGATATCTTCTTGAGATTGAGAGATGCACCTTTGCTCCTCGCCCAGCTTCAGTTTCACTAACTCTACCTGCATCTTAGCATGTTGCTCTAGCTCTCACTTCTTCAAAAATGCATCATCCATTTCTTTTTGGCTAGTGTACTCCATATCATGCCCTTGCCTACCATACTGCCAATCATAGAGCTTGGCGACATCATCCACAAGCTCACTGTATTGATTGCCGAGCTGATTATTCTCCTTCTTGAGCTTGGTGATCACTCTGTCATGAGCCTCCTTGTCAAACGCCATGTCAACTTTTGGTCATGAAACATGTCCCACAACCTAGTTAAGCACTTCTGCAGTATGACATGCCAAGGGCCAGCAACCCACTCCACCACTCCACAGTTTACACCTCCCTGCAAAAGCAAACTAGATAGTACAACACAATTTACCTTAGTACTATTACAAGTTTATGACATAGATAACTAATTTACTACATTGTTCACTACTTTTCTAACATCAAACAATAGTGCACACTGACAAACTACATACATATCAGTGACCATTTCATGGGCTACTATTAACTGTAAAGCTGTAAAGGGTACCTCAATTGGCAATTTGACAAACACAATACACATCAATGGCCATTTTATTAGCTACTCGTTAACCACTACTCATTTTGCAATACTTAATTACTACTAGGCGTGGTCACTAAGTAGCAAATACTACAATGCATCAAGTATTGGCCAGTGGCCAATTATGCAACAACAAACAAAGTATATTCTGCACTCTATGCACTAGTATCACTGCATCATCTATTGTACTGCTATTTCAGATATATATGCTTCATAAGTTAAGTGAGTAGGGGTCCACAAACAAAGCTAGATCTGAATATATTGTTTGCACAAAACCTTCATCTACCGCTAACTCACCTGCACAAAAGGCCCAAGGAATCTCCTTCTAGTGTCAATTCAATCAAACATAACATATTTGTTGGGCCTCTGCTGGTGCAGCATGCACTTTGGTAACGAATCCACAACATCGCCACAAAAGATTGGCTCAAGAGTCATGAATGGTGTCAAGGGTCTACTACAACCATTAGCACCAACACGAGTCAAAGAACCTTTCAAATCCGTGTCAAACATAGCACAAACCAAAAAATTCCCCACCGTAGAACCCTAACCCTAGGTGCAGAAAATACTTGCACACATCTCCATGTCCATGCCGCAACGCATGTCTAGGTAGTCGTCCGTGCTCTCCTCCCTGTCCTTCCATGACAGCATGGCTCACCGGCGACGAGCAGTGAGGTTGTTAGCGACGTCAAGCTGAGAGAGAGAGAGAGAGAGAGAGAGAGAGAGAGAGAGAGAGAGAAACTCATGCCCTTTTGACCATACAGGGTGACAGAATGCTCACCGGCGATGAGCACTGCGCTGATCAGCGACATAGAGCTGTGTAGACGAAGAGAGAGGAGAGTGAGCGACCAAGGGGAGTGAGCGACTCCGAAAGAGAGGGGCTTGGGCTCTTTTGACCGCGAAGGATGACGTCCGTTAATGGCCACGTCGTTTGTCGAGTGTTGAGGTAGACCTGACGCGTGGGCCCTATCTGTCATGAACCCGGTCAAAGCTTAATGATTCGATCACCGGTGCTCTTTTAAATAGAAAACCAACAGATAGTTATTTGGAACCGTAACTTCAATACCGATAGTTTTGAGCTATATACTACTCCCTCCGTTCCCAAATATTTGTCTTTCTAGTCATCTCAAGTGGACTACAACATACGAATGTATGTAGACATGTTTTAAATTATAGATTCACTCATTTTGTTCCGTTTGTAGTCATTTGTTGAAATCTCTAGAAAGACAATTATTTAGGAACGGGGGAGTACTCCACAAAATCGTCTCCAAAACCAACCTTTCTTTCACAAAATCACAAATCATATCCGGACTATGACTGCCAAAACATTGATCCACTGCACCCCTTTATCAGTCCATCCGTCGTCGTCACAAGGAAACCTTTTCGAAAACCAAAAAAGAGCCTTTTCCGCCGTCCGCGCATTCCGTGACACCTCTTGGTTTGGTTGGCTTCGCAGTGCAGCCCAACCCACGCACGCATCTGCCAGTTTGCGCTTGGCTGCGCGTGTCTGCCCGCCCCACCCACTACTATTGTATACTCCGAGCCATCGTCCAGCAGACAGACCAGCAGCGCGGAGTGGAGGTCCTCTCGCTGCCGGCGCCACTCCTCTGGCGGCGATGCAGGTTCCGGGCGACGTCGGCGGGGGTGGAGGGGAAGCGGGCGACATGCGGGGCCGGCACCGGATCCAGGCCGAGCTCAAGAAGCTCGAGCAAGAAGCGCGCTTCCTCGAGGTCCGCCCATGCCATCCTCGTTTCCATTGTTTACCTTCTCTCTGAATATTGTTTCCGTTGTTAGTCTGTCTCCGATATATAAGGGAGAAAGAGTGGTTGCTTTCTTGAATCTTTGACTTTGTTTCGAAAATTGTTGGCCTAAGAACGGCAATTCTCCTGCGAAAAGGCGGCATGGATGCTTTTAGCTTTTCAGCCCGATGTTCTGAAGCATAGAATCTAGTTTGGGGTAGCAATTTCTTCGATCCCTAACCTTCACCATGCACCACGAAGACCTCGACATGGCTGACCTCCGAGGTTCTCGCGCGTCCATCTGTCTCGCCTGCATTTCCTTGCGTCCCATGGCCATGGGGTAGGGGGTGGGCCGCCGGTGGGGTGGGTGGGGGAGGGGGAGAAAAGCGGTCAAAGGGCATATGTCCACATTCGGTGCCCCCTTGGTCATGCACACCTGCTTCAGGATTTCTTGCGGCAAATATTCAGTTCCGTACTGGCATTTCCTGGGCCTTTTCTCTGACATGCCCAGATCTGTCCGGCTACATCCATCCCAGTTTCTCTGCTGAAGAAAACAAAACCGAATTTCTGCTGCGTCAAATGATTGTGCAGTGTACCACTGAGGAATTAACAAGTGATGGTGCACATGGGGTGAGGCGCTGCTGCTGTGGCCTGCGGGGGACCTGGTGCATGGGGAGCCATGTTTTCTATAGTTCGCGCCAGTGCGTGATCCAATCGTTGGAAGTCATCGGAAGGAGAAATCGGTGCTGGATCAACGTGGTTACCCAAACACAAGATATGCCTTTTTATTCGCGGAACAGCTAAAACAAGTACTGTAGCAAAGCGTTTTCAGTTTGGATGCTCATTAGTTTAGGTGGCAAGTTGGTATGCGGCCCATAAACTAGGGAACTGCTTAACAAATACTCGTATTATTTTGGTATAGTTCTTACAAGTTAAGACCAACTTGGATAGTTTTGGTTTATTTACCTTTGGTTATTACTCCGAAGTTGTACCACTCCCTCTTATCCAAAATAAGTGTCACGTTTTTGAGCTGGGGTTAGTTCAAAATTATGACACTTATTATAGATCGGAGGTAGTAGTATTTTTTACACCCTTTCTCAGTTTGCAGAGAGAATGAACATTGGCAATCTGAAGATTTTCATGCTCTATGAACAACTAAAGAAACATTTTCTATTACCGTATGTTATTTGGTTACGTGCTTAAGTTCTAATCAATTATGTTTCTATACTGCGATCAATTTCTTTAATTACAAAACTATGCTCATTATTATAACTACAGTGTTCTGTATTTGCAATTTCAAGTTATAGTTAATGATGAATTTTCTTTATCACTCCAAATTCTCATTTATTGAAGTTCTTACAATCAGAGGCCAGATGAATATCATCATGAATAAAATTCATTTGTCTTCTATATATATATGGTTCTGGATAATCTAGATTCAAGGACCAGGGCCATGGCATTTCTAGATGAATGTTCTGCTATAAGATTATTTTGTCATCTTTTGTTAAATCTATTGTATTTTCTTTTGTAAAGTATTCTTGCAAGTTCAAATTTGAAAAATGATATGAGTATTGAGTCTTGATTAAGATGGAGTAGCATAGTTCGTATCTGGTGGTAATTTCTACTGTCGGCATCCTATTATGATATAGTTAGATATAAAAACAGTTAACATATGCAATCAGTTTGACGACACATAGAAATATTTATCTATTATATTATGGCGGGGAATTTTCTTACCATTTTTAAAGGTCCGGAGAGAGACATGTAATTTCCTTTTTTACCATTCCTATCAGCATCAGATCATTGGATGTCATATCGACCACCGTACTTTTGTACTGTTTAACTTATACCTTACTTAAATGACTAGTCATCTACGTACAACCTTGTCAGTAAAACTGGCAAGGATTTAGAGAGACTGAGAGTTTACAAACTAGTAACTGTAATTAGTAATACTATTGAGCTCACTTGTTAGATCCCAAGGGTGTTAAGCAAGCTGTATGCCTGTATTACCTATTTTGATGGCTAAGCACCATTGATTTTTCATTTTTGTTGAAGCTCAGACTCATATGCTCCTTCATGCACAGTAAAATTGAAACAAATAGTAAAAAACAATCAAAACATTCTGAGATTTTTTTTTGACAATGAAAATGCACGTGTGTTCTAACTGCGTGTAAAAAACAAAATGCAGTGCTCAAGGAAGGGCAATGAACTCGTTGTTTTGTGGTGCTGCGTGCTTGTGTTCCAAAATAGTTTGGATAATGGTGGACATGAACGAATGCCATCTTTATGTACAAATAGGCGAGAACTAATGATGCTTCACTAGTACTAGTAAATTCATTTTGAACAGTACACTCAAACTTCTCCATTAGGGCCACATTTCAGGGACGCAAGCAGAGAACGCTAATTACATAGCAGGAAAAAATCAAACGTTTCAAAAAAAAAGTTCATTTGAAATTTCACAATAGTGATGCTATTGATGGGCTAGGTATCTGTCCTTGACATAATTATCAGTAGATGTGGCACAATAGAATTTCTTACAAGATATGGGTAATTCCCTTCTCTGCCAAACTGCTAATAGTCTCAATTGGACTTCATACAGGAGGAACTTGAAGAGCTAAATAAGATGGACAAGGTGTCAACAGCACTGCAAGAGTACGTGCCAGAAAAAACTCGATCAAATTCACATTTCACCGTATGGTGTTACTGCTCAAAAAGCACCCACAGTGTGTATTATTGGTGACTGGGGGCTGACTGCATTATTAACCTTTTGTTAGGTTTGTGGTAACAATTGAAAGCAAAGCAGACCCTCTACTTCCTGTGTAAGTAACCACAAAAATATCCTATTTCTTTATCTAAGGGATTATCTACACATTTTTGTCAACTCATCATAGTCTAATGACTTCTTTTTTCTGTAAGTGCAGAACTACCGGAGCTGCTTACCAGTCTTGGGACAGGTGGTTTGAAGGTCCGCAGGATCTGCGTAGATGCAAATGCTGGTTTTTGTGACGAAATGCCAAGAAAGTAAGAGTGACACCAAGACGCAAGCAGCAGCGAGGACCGATTCATTTCCCATAGAGTTTCTTCACAATCTCTGTTGAAGGAATGGTATGAGAAGGGTACTGTGGAACACGGAGGCAGCACTGAGGACTGACTAAGACTTTGTTCTTCAATAAGTTCTTTCTATTGCATTCCTGTGCGTTAAATTATCTCTGGGGTTGGTGAAGTATGAGATCTTAGCTCAAGAATGTCGTCCTAGTCTGAGAATTATGTGAACTCTTTGTTTCAAAAAAAAAAGAATTATGTGAACTCTCTTATTTTTCCACCTAGTTATCATGTTGTTGGATATTCTGAAATCAACATCGAACAATGAAAATTGACGATTATTTCTCTTACTTTTGAACTGTGACAAAAAATCATGGATGTATTTTTGCTGCCTGCTATTCTGTGAGTCTGATTACAACACGAGGAATATGCAACCTACACTTTGACTTGCCACTGGAGCCTGCCCAGGCTTTGAGTAAAAAGCCCAAACCTAATTCGGCCCAACCAAATGCTGGTAAGCAAGCACAAGATAGGCCACAAGTGAGGAGGTGACCTTATCCGAAGAAAGCCATGGCAGTGGCCGCTCGTGGCAGTGGCGCACACACTCACCATCTTCACAGCCAAAAAGAACCCGAGCAATTACCAGAGTACGGTACAGAGGATGGCAATGGCGCCATCGCCCGCAAGCGCTTCCTCCTCCACCACCTCCCATCTCCTCCCGTCCTCCCCATCCATCTCTGCCTTCCTTGCCTCCCACCCGGCCCTCACCCTTCTCCACACGCAATGCGCCA
The DNA here is from genome assembly GCA_021605205.1 of Aegilops longissima. Classification (NCBI taxonomy): domain Eukaryota; kingdom Viridiplantae; phylum Streptophyta; class Magnoliopsida; order Poales; family Poaceae; genus Aegilops; species Aegilops longissima. The sequence continues at coordinate 594,391,625 of CM038680.1, forward strand.
CCATGGGTCACCTCCGCCAGCTCCACGCCGCGCTCGTCAAGTCTGGCCTCGCCAAAGACCCCATCGCCGCCAGCCGCGCCGTCGCCTTCTGCGCCGGCGAAGGACGCGACGCTGCCTACGCCGCGCGCATCGTGAGGCACCACCCGAGGCCCAACTCCTTCATGTGGAACACCGTCATACGGGCGCTGTCCGACGGGCCCGGTCCGGACGCGGCCGTGGCGCTCTTTGTCGACATGCTCCGGTCGCCCACGCCACCGGAGCGGCGCACGTTCCCGTCTCTGTTCGCGGCATACGCGCGCCTCGGACGCGCCGACGACGGCGCGGCGCTCCACGGCATGGTGCTCAAGCTCGGCCTCGCCGGGGACGCGTACACACGCAACTCCATGATCGCCATGTACGCCTCCTGCGGCCGCGCGGACGAGGCGCTGGCGCTCTTCGGGCAGTGCCAGGTGTTCGACGTCGTGGCGTGCAACAGCGCGATCGTGGCGCTCTCGAGGGCAGGGCGCGTCGACGAGGCGCGGGCGGTGTTCGACGGCATGCCGGCCAGGACTGTGGCGACGTGGAGCGCCATGGTGAGCGCGTACTCCCGCGCCGCGAGGTGCCAGGATGCGGTGGATCTCTTCGCCTCGATGCAGGTGGACGGCGTGGAGCCGAACGCAAACGTGCTCGTCAGTGTCCTCGGCTGCTGCGCCAGCCTCGGCGCGCTGGAGCAGGGCGCGTGGGTGCATGCGTACATAGACAAGCACGACGTGGCCATGAACGCGCTCGTGGTCACCGCCCTCGTGGACATGTACTGCAAGTGTGGCTCCATACACAAGGCTCGCCAGGTGTTCGACACCTCAAGAACGCAGGGCTTGGCCAAGCTGTCGTCCTGGAACGCCATGATGCTTGGCCTGGCAGCGCATGGGCAATGCCAAGAAGTGCTCGCCTTGTTCTCCGAGCTGGAACCTTACGGTCTCCGACCAGACAAGGTCACCTTCATCGCGATGCTGATGGCTTACGGCCATTCCGGCATGGCCGACGAGGCGAAGGCTCTGTTCGCGTCAATGGCGAGGGAATACCGCGTTACACCAGGAATCGAACACTATGGTTGCCTTGTCGACGCGCTCGCTCGGGCCGGTAGGCTCCGGGAGGCGGAGGACACCATCCGCGCAATGCCGATGAAGCCAGACGCGGCCATTTGGGGTGCCCTGCTCTCCGGATGCCGCTTGCACGGCGACGCGGAGGCGGGGGCGCGCGCGGCGCGTGGAGCCGTGGAATGCGACCCACAGGACAGCGGCGCGTACGTGCTCGCGGCAAGTGTGCTTGCACGCGACGGCGAGGTGGGCCGGGGCTTGGGTGTCAGGGGGAAGATGCGGGAGGAGGGAGTGGCCAAGGTGCCCGGGTGTAGCATGATCGAGGTGAATGGTGTCGTCCACGAGTTCGTCAGCTAGTACAACTGTACAAGTGTTCAGCAGTTCAAGGTACAATATATAGCAACAGCAAAATACAGACTTGTTATATGGAGATTCAGTTTGGGGTTTATGGTTTCAGTTTCGTTCATTTTTAATATATATGCACCAGTGTGACATGTCAAATGCTCCACTTTTTTTTTCAAAAAAATGCTCCATTTTTCTTTTGAAACGGAGACAAAAGCTAAACATAAAAGAATTACCCAGTTACTTGATGCAAAACCAAGTGAAAATCATTAACATGGCCACATCCGGACTACTCCCAAAGCATGAATCTCCGTGACCACCCCATGTGCCCATCAGACGGGCAAATGCCTACAACCTCAGCCCAAGGATCACAACATGGCAAAATAACCACCATCGAAAGACACATCAACAGATACATCACACACGACAACCTGAAAAGAAGAGAACAATCCATCAAGCAGTCATATACGTCTTGCCTATGCCGCCATTCTTCTTGCCTTTGCTCAACAGTGGTCTTTGGGGAAGTTCATATTTTGATGATATCATTTTGTTACCAAGGGTAATGAGGTTGTACGTGTCCATTAAATACATGCGGATCTATCTAAATAATGTAAGCTTTAAATTTTCACTAAGGTAACTACAAATAGGCTCAATGCGGTGGTTGACCATGTGCTCTGTCCGTCTGGAACGATAGTTATGCAAGAAAGAAACAACATTTGTGGAGTAGTGTCCTACATGAAACCATCCGTGAGACTCACCGGAAAAGAAATAAGTGTTGTGATATTTAAGATAGACTTTTGTAAAACCTTATGACAAAGTCAAATGGATGTTTATTCAATGGACCTTAAGAATGAAAGACTTATTCGAAAAATGGTGTTTTTGGGTCGATAATTTAAAATTTGGCTATAGCGTAGCTATAAAAGTTAACGACGATGTTGACCATTACTTGCAGATGAAAATTGGATTACCGATAAAGGAAGGAATTATTGTTCCATTGTTATCATTTTATATGTATACGGTCACAATTATTTACACTCCCAATGTGCGGGATTCTTTCCTTATATATAACGACATAGATACGGCTTCCTTCTTTGATCCATTCATTAATAAAGTCTTTAAGGTCCAATGGCACACCCCCTTCCCCCAATAGGAGCAGAGGTCATGGCTACCGGCAAAGCTCTATATTCAGTGTAACCGATGGCTCAAGATAAGTTGGAGACCTGTTCGGATTTATTGTAAAGCTATTCATGTAAAGTTATTCATTAACATTATGGTAGATTTGTTGGCAATTCTAGTTGTGCGTTTTTCGCCCGGGGTGGGGGGGGGGGGGGACGGGCGGTCACCATATTTCCGTGATGCACGTAATATATTTTGGGGCATATTTGCCAATATAACCAAAGGCTCATACCTGGGCGCCCGACTTCTCTGAACTTGCCACCCCTGGTTATCGAAGATGGAGTCGTACAACTACCAATGTTGACGAGTCGCATGACGAAATGAGGTCAATATGGAGGAATAAGGCAACAGGCCTACGCCCTTATATAAAGGCATTCAATGCGAAGCCCGAGGACAAACACATTCGACATCTCTTACAACCCTAGACTAGCTTTACATTAGATCTGGTCTAGACATCTTTTTTATATTACCACCAAAGAACCCGACAAGTTCACTGAAGGAAATATGCCCTAGAGGCAATAATAAAGTTATTATTTATTTCCTTATATCAAGATAAATGTTTATTATTCATGCTAGAATTGTATTAACCGGAAAAATAATACATGTGTGAATACATAGACAAACAGATAGTCACTAGTATGCCTCTACTAGACTAGCTCATTAATCGAAGATGGTTATGTTTCCTAACCATAGACATGTGTTGTCATTTGATTAATGGGATCACATCATTAGGAGAATGATGTGATTGACATGACCCATTCCGTTAGCTTAGCACTTGATCGTTTAGTATATTGCTATTGCTTTCTTCATGACCTATACATGTTCCTGTAACTATGAGATTATGCAACTCCGTTTACGGAGGAACACTTTGGTACTACCAAACGTCACAACGAATCGGGTGGTTATAAAGGAGTACTACAGGTGTCTCCAAAGGTACTTGTTGGGTTGGCGATTTGAGATTAGGTTTTGTCACTCCGATTGTCGGAGAGGTATCTCTGGGCCTTCTCGGTAATACACATCACATAAGCCTTGCAAGCATTACAACTAATGAGTTAGTTGTGAGATGATGTATTACGGAACGAGTAAAGAGACTTACCAGTAACGAGATTGAACTAGGTATTGGATACCGACGATCGAATCTCGGGTAAGTAACATACCGATGACAAAAGGAACAACGTATATCGTTATGCGGTTTGACCGATAAAGATCTTCGTAGAATATGTAGGAACCAATATGGGCATCCAGGTTCCGCTATTGGTTATTGACCGAGAATGGTTCTAGGTCATGTCTACATAGTTCTCGAACCCGTAGGGTCCGCACGCTAACGCTTCGATGACAGTTCATTATGAGTTTATAAGTTTTGATGTACGAAGGTTGTTGAGTCCGGATGTGATCACGGACATGACGAGGAGTCTCGAAATGGTCGAGACATAAAGATTGATATATTGGAAGCCTATGTTTGGACATCGGAAAGGTTCGGATGAAAACAGAAGTTACGGAACACCGGGGTTACGGAACCCCGGGGTCAATGGGCCTTAATCGGCCATAGGGAGAAGAGGAAGGGCGGCCAGGGCAGGCAGCGCCCCCTCCCCTCTAGTCCGAATAGGACAAGGAGAGGGGGGCGCCTCTTCCTCTTCCCTCCCCAATCCTATTCCAACTAGGAAGGGGGAGTCCTACTCGGTGGGAGTAGGACTCCTCCAGCGCGCCCTTGGCTGGCCGCACCCCCTTGCTCCTTTATATACGGGCGGGGGCACCCCAGACACACAAGTTGATCTACGGATCGTTCCTTAGCCGTGTGCGGTGCCCCTCCACCATATTCCACTTCGGTCATATCGTCATGAGCTTAGGCGAAGCCTGCGCGGAGAAGTCATATCGTCGCGGAGCTTAGGCGAAGCCCTGCGTCGGTGGAGCATCATCATCGTCCACCACGCCGTCGTCTTGTGGAACTCATCCCCGACACTTTGCTGGATCGAGTCCGGGATCGTCATCGAGCTGAACGTGTGCGAACTCGGAGGTGCCGACGTTCGGTGCTTGGATCGGTCGGATCGTGAAGACGTCGAATACATCAACAGCGTTGTTATAACGCTTCCGCTTTCGGTCTCACGAGGGTGCGTGGACGGACACTCTCCCTCTCGTTGCTATGCCATCACCATGGTCTTGCGTGTGCGTAGGGAATTTTTTTGAAATTACTCGTTCCCCAATGATGGCATCCGAGCCTGGTTTTATGCGTTGATGTCATATGCACGAGTAGAACACAAGTGAGTTGTGGGCGATATAAGTCATACTGCTTACGAGCATGTCATACTTTGGTTGGCGGTATTGTGAGATGAAGCGGCCCGGACCGACATTACGCGACGCTTATGCGAGACTGGTTTCACCGCTTCGAGCACTAGTTGCTTAAAGGTGACGGCGGGTGTCGGTTTCTCTCACTTTAGTTGAACTGAGTGTGGCTACGCCCGGTCCTTGCGAAGGTTAAAACAGCACCAACTTGACAAACTATCGTTGTGGTTTTGATGCGAGGTAAGAACGGTTCTTGCTCAGCCCGTAGCAGCCACGTAAAACTTGCAACAACAAAGTAGAGGACGTCTAACTTGTTTTTGCAGGGCATGTTGTGATGTGATGTGGTCAAGACGTGATGCTATATTTTATTGTATGAGATGATCATGTTTTGTAACCGAGTTATCGGCAATGGCAGGAGCCATATGGTTGTCGCTTTATTGTATGAAATGCAAAGCCATGTAATTGCTTTACTTTATCACTAAGCGATGAGCGATAGTCGTAGAAGCAATAGTTGGCGAGAGGACAACGATGCTACGATGGAGATCAAGGTGTCGCGCCGGTGGCGATGGTGATCATGGCGGTGCTTGGCGATGGAGATCACAAGCACAAGATGATGATGACCATATCATATCACTTATATTGATTGCATGTGATGTTTATCCTTTATGCATCTTATCTTGCTTTGATTGACGGTAGCATTATAAGATGATCTCTCACTAAAATTATCAAGAAGTGTTCTCCCGAGTATGCACCGTTGCGAAAGTTCTTCGTCTTTGAGACACCACGTGATGATCGGGTGTGATAGGCTCTACGTTCAAATACAAAGGGTGCAAAACAGTTGCGCACGCGAATACTCGAGTTAAACTTGACGAGCCTAGCATATAACAGATATGGCTCGAACACGGAGACCGAAAGGTCGGCGTGAATCATATAGTAGATATGATCAACATAGTGATGTTCACCATTGAAACTACTCCATCTCACGTGATGATCGGACATGGTTTAGTTGATTTGGATCACGTAATCACTTAGATGACTAGAGAGATGTCTGTCTAAGTGGGAGGTTTTAATATGATTAATTAAACTTAAATTTATCATGAACTTAGTACCGATAGTATTTTTGCTTGTCTATGTTTCTTTGTAGATAGATGGCTCGTGCTATTGTTCCGTTGAATTTTAATGCGTTCCTTGAAAAAGCAAAGTTGAAAGATGATGGTAGCAATTACACGGATGGGTCCGTAAATTTGAGGATTATCCTCATTGCTGCACTGAAGAATTACGTCCCGAAGCACCGCTGGGTGCCGTGCCTGCTGCAGAGCAACGCCGAAGTTGTGAACGTCTGGCGAGCAAAGTCGATGACTACTCGATAGTTCGATGTGCCATGCTTTACGGCTTAGAACCGGGTCTTCAACGACGTTTTGAGCGTCATGGAGCATATGAGATGTTCCAGGAGTTGAAGTTAATATTTCAAGCAAATGCCCGGATTGAGAGATATGAAGTCTCCAATAAGTTCTATAGCTGCAAGATGGAGGAGAATAGTTCGTCGGTGAACATATACTCAAAATGTCGGGTATAATAATCACTTGATTCAACTGGAGTTACTCTTCCGGATGATAGTGTCATTGATGAATTCTCCAATCACTACCACCAAGCTACAAGAGCTTCGTGATGAACTATAATATGCAAGGGATGACCAAAACAATTCCCGAGCTCTTCGCAATGCTAAAAGCCGCGGAGGTAGAAATCAAGAAAGAGCATCAAGTGTTGATGGTCAACAAGACCACTAGTTTCAAGAAAAAGGGCAAAGGAAAGAAGAAGGGAACTTCAAAAGAACAGCAAGAAAGTTGTTGCTCAAGAGAAGAAACCCAAGTCTGGACCTAAGCCTGAAACGAGTGTTTTTACCTGCAAGCAAACCGACACCTTTGAAGCGGAACTGCCCCAAGTATTTGGCGGATAAGAAGGATGGCAAGGTGATCAAAGGTATATGTGATATACATGTTATTGATGTGTACCTTACTAATACTCGCAGTAGTACTGGTATTTGATCTGGTTCATTGCTAATATTTGCAACTCAAGCAGGAACTACGGATTAGCGAAGATTGGCTAAGGACGAGGTGACGATGCGGCGTGGGAAATGGTTCCAAAGTCGATATGATCGCGGTCGGCACGCTACCTCTACATCTACCATCGGGATTAGTTTTAGACCTAAATAATTGTTATTTGGTGCCGCGTTAAGCATGAACATTATATCTGGATCTTGTTTGATGCGAGACGGTTATTCATTTAAGACAGAGAATAATGGTTGTTCTATTTATATGAATAATATCTTTTATGGTCATGCACCCTTGAAGAGTGGTCTATTTTATTGAATCTCGATAGTAGTAGTACATATATTCATAGTGTTGAAACCAAAAGATGCAGAGTTGATAATGATAATGCAACTTATTTGTGGCTTTGCCGTTTGGGTCATATCGGTGTAAAACGCATGAAGAAACTCCATCTTGATGGGCTTCGGAATCACTTGATTATGAATCACTTGGTACTTGCGAACCGTGCCTCATGGGCAAGATGACTAAAACGCCGTTCTCCGGAACTATGGAGCGAGCAACTGATTTGTTGGAAATCATACATCCGATGTTTGTGGTCCAATGAATGTTGAGGCACAGCGGGTATCGTTATTTTCTCACCTTCACAGATGATTTGAGCAGATATGGGTATATCTACTTAATGAAACACAAATCTGAAACATTTGAAAAGTTCAAAGAATTTCAGAGTGAAGTGGAAAATCATCGTAACAAGAAAATAAAGTTTCTACGATCGGATCGTGGAGGAGAATATTTGAGTTACGAGTTTGGTTTACATTTGAAACAATGTGGAATAGTTTAGCAACTCACGCCACCGGAACACCACAGAGAAATGGTGTGTCCGGACGTCGAATCGTACTTTACTTGATATGGTGCGATCTATGATGTCTCTTACTGATTTACCGCTATCGCTTTGGGGATATGCTTTAGAGACGGCCGCATTCACGTTAAATAGGGCACCATCTAAGTCCGTTGAGACGACACCGTATGAACTGTGGTTTGGCAAGAAACCAAAGTTGTCGTTTCTTAAAGTTTGGGGCTGCGATGCTTATGTGAAGAAACTTCAACCAGATAAGCTCGAACCCAAATCGAGAAATGTGTCTTCATAGGATACCCAAAGGAGATGTTGGGTACACCTTCTATCACAGATCTGAAGGCAAGGTTTTCGTTGCTAAAGTCGGATCCTTTCTAGAGAAGGAGTTTCTCTCGAAAGAAGTGAGTGGGAGGAAAGTAGAACTTGATGAGATAATCAGATCTGCTCCCTTATTGGAAGGTAGTTCATCACAAGAAAGCGGTTCTGTGACAACTACACCAATTAGTGAGGAAACTAATGATGATGATCATGAAGCTTCAGATCAAGTTACTCTTGAACCGAGGTCAACCAGAGTAAAATACGCACTGTGAGTGGTACGGTAATCCTATTCGGAAGTCATGTTACTTGACCATGGCGAACCTACAAACTATGAAGAAGCGATGGTGAGCCCAGATTCATGAAATGGTGGAAGCCATGAAATCTGAGATGGGATCCATGTATGAGAACAAAGTATGGACTTTGGTTGACTTGCCCGATGATCGGCAAGCCATTGAGAATAAATGGATCTTTAAGAAGAAGACCGACGCCGATGGTAATGTAGCTGTCTACAAAGCTCGACTTGTTGCAAAAGGTTTTCGACAAGTTCAAGGGGTTGACTACGATGAGACTTTCTCACCCGAAGCGATGCTTAAGTCTGTCCGAATCATGTTAGCAATTGCCGATTTTATGATTATGAAATTTGGCAAATGGATGTAAAAACTGCATTCTTGAATGGATTTCTAGAAGAAGAGTTGTATATGATGCAACCGAAGGTTTTGTTGATCCAAAGGGTGCTAAAAAGTGTGCAAGCTCCAACGATCAATTTATGGTGCGATGCAAGCCTCTCGGAGTTGGAATAAGCGCTTTGATAGTGTGATCAAAGCATATGGTTTTATCTGAGACTTTTGGAGAAGCCTGTATTTACAAGAAAGTGAGTGGGAGCTCAGTAGCATTTCGATATTATATGTGGACGACATATTGTTGATTGGAAATAATATAGAATTTCGGATAGCATAGAAGGATACTTGAACAAAAGTTTTTCAATGAAAGACCTCGGTGAAGCTGCTTACATATTGGGCATCAAGATCTATAGAGATAGATCAAGGCGCTTAATTGGACTTTCACAAAGCACATACCTTGATAAAGTTTTGAAGAAGTTCAAAATGGATCGAGCAAAGAAAAGTTTTTACCAGTATTACAAGGTGTAAGATTGAGTCGGACTCAATGCCCGACCACAGCAGAATATAGAGAGAAAATGAAAGATGTTCCTATGCTTCAGCCATAGGCTCTATCATGTATGCAATGCTGTGTACCGGACTGACGATGCTTAGCTGTAAGCTTGGCGGGGAAGGTACCAAAGTAATCCAGGTGGATCATCGACAGCGGTCAAGAACATCTGAAATACGAAAAGGACTAAGGATATGTTTTCGTATATGGAGGTGACAAAGAGCTAGTCGTAAATGGTTACGTCGATGCAAGCTTTGACATCGATCCGGACGATTCTAAATCGCAAACCGGATCGTATTTTTATTAAACGATGGAGCTGTCGGTTGGTGCAGTTCTAAACAAAGCGTCGTGGCGGGATCTACATGTGAAGCGGAGTACATAGCTGCTTGGAAGCAGCAAATGAAGGAGTCTGGATGAAAGAATTCATTTCCGATCTAGGTGTCATACCTAGTGCATCGGGACCAATGAAGATCTTACGTGACAATCTTGGTGCAATTGCCTTGGCAAAGGAATCCAGATTTCACAAGAGGACCAAGCATATCAAAAGACGCTTCAATTCCATTGGGACCAAGTCCAAGTGGGAGACATAGAGATTTGCAAAATACATACGGATCTGAATGTTGCAGACCGTTGACTAAGCCTCTTCCACGAGCAAAACATGATCAGCACCAAGACTCCATGGGTGTTAGAATCATTCTTGTGTAATCTAGATTATTGACTCTAGTGCAAGTGGGAGCTCAAGGAAATATGCCCTAGAGGCAATAATAAAGTTATTATTTATTTCCTTATATCATGATAAATGTTTATTATTCGTGCTAGAATAGTATTAACCGGAAACATAACACATGTGTGAATACATAGACAAACAGATAGTCACTAGTATGCCTCTACTAGACTAGCTCATTAATCGAAGATGGTTATGTTTCCTAACCATAGACATGTGTTGTCATTTGATTAATGGGATCACATCATTAGGAGAATGATGTGATTGACATGACCCATTCCGTTAGCTTAGCACTTGATCGTTTAGTATATTGCTATTGCTTTCTTCATGACCTATACATGTTCTCGTAACTATGAGATTATGCAACTCCGTTTACGGAGGAACACTTTGGTACTACCAAGCGCCACAACGAATCGGGTGGTTATAAAGGAGTACTACAGGTGTCTCCAAAGGTACTTGTTGGGTTGGCGTATTTGAGATTAGGTTTTGTCACTCCGATTGTCGGAGAGGTATCTTTGGGCCTTCTCGGTAATACACATCACATAAGCCTTGCAAGCATTACAACTAATGAGTTAGTTGTGAGATGATGTATTACGGAACGAGTAAAGAGACTTACCGATGCTGAGATTGAACTAGGTATTGGATACCGACGATCGAATCTCGGGTAAGTAACATACCGATGACAAAAGGAACAACGTATACCGTTATGCGGTTTGACCGATAAAGATCTTCGTAGAATATGTAGGAACCAATATGGGCATTCAGGTTCCGCTATTGGTTATTGACCGAGAATGGTTCTAGGTCATGTCTACATAGTTCTCGAACCCGTAGGGTCCGCACGCTTAACGCTTCGATGACAGTTCATTATGAGTTTATAAGTTTTGATGTACGAAGGTTGTTCGAGTCCGGATGTGATCACGGACATGACGAGGAGTCTCGAAATGGTCGAGACATAAAGATTGATATATTGGAAGCCTATGTTTGGACTTGGAAGGTTCGGATGAAAACAGAAGTTCTAGGAACACCGGGGTTACGGAACCCCGGGGTCAATGGGCCTTAATGGGCCATAGGGAGAAGAGGAAGGGCGGCCGGGGCAGGCTGCGCGCCCCTCCCCTCTAGTCCGAATAGGACAAGGAGAGGGGCGCCCCTTCCCTCTTCCCTCCCCAATCCTATTCCAACTAGGAAGGGGAGTCCTACTCCGGTGGGAGTAGGACTCCTCCAGCGCGCCCCTTTGGCTGGCCGCACCCCCTTGCTCCTTTATATCTGGGGCAGGGGGCACCCCAGACACACAAGTTGATCTACGGATCGTTCCTTAGCCGTGCAGGCGGTGGCCCCTCCACCATATTCCACTTCGGTCATATCATCGCGGAGCTTAAGCGAAGCCTGCGCGGAGAAGTCATCTCGTCGGAGCTTAGGCGAAGCCCTGCGTCGGTGGAGCATCATCATCGCCACCACGCCGTCGTCTTGTGGAACTCATCCCGACACTTTCTTTGGATCGAGTCCGGGATCGTCATCGAGCTGAGCGTGTGCGAACTTCGGAGGTGCCGACGTTCGGTGCTTGGATCGGTCGGATCGTGAAGGCGTCGACTACATCAACAGCGTTGTTATAACGCTTCGCTTTCGGTCTCACGAGGGTGCGTGGGACAGACACTCTCCCCTCTCGTTGCTATGCCATCACCATGGTCTTGCGTGTGCGTAGGAATTTTTTTTGAAATTACTACGTTCCCCAACATTCACATCCAACCCAGCGGACTTCATTGTGTTCCTAAATTGTAATATCCTCTAGGACAATCCATACAAGCAAGAGTCGAGTTGCTACCAGTCAAGGGGGGTTGGACCTTGGTAAAACCCATGGCATGTATATGTCCGACGACCTGACACTACCAACAAATCTACTTGCAATTACCGTGTTCCTAGGTACTTTGCGAAACACCCTAGACAAATAGCACCGATCGTGGGGACCTCGCTTTGCGAGATTGGATCTTTAACACCACCGCCATTGTGTACACCATCACCGACCTAGATCGTGTCTCTCAAGAAGTTTGAAATCATCAACGACTTCATCATACAGAACCCCATCGGTCGGCAACCTTCATAGGATCGAAAATAAAAAACATAGTCGCCAATCTTTTGGGGGAGCAACTTTTTTGGGGGTACCCCTTAGAGGGGTCCCATGGGAAGAATTTTATGCAAGTTAAGAGGCTCACCCGCTGTGGCTCGGGGCGAAGGAGCAAGCAACATGTGGCTTTGTCCATGGTTTTTCCTTCTATTTTTTTATATTTGTTTCTTCTTCCTATTTTTTCGGGTTTTTTCTTTGTATTTTTGGTTTTCTTGTGTAGTATACACTTTAGGTGTACTGACTAAACACAATGGTAGAAGTTGCATCATGCGTGGAGTACAAATTTCAAAACTGGGTGTGCATGTTGCACGGTGTGAGAAGTACAACTTGCGTCAGGAGTACATGTTGTATCATAGATTACAAGTTGCGGTGCACATGAAGTACATGTTGCATCATGCCTGGAGTACATGTTGAGCTAGGGGAGTACAAACTATTTTTAGTTGGAAAAATAAGTTGCATTGTGTGGGCGTCAAGTTGTGCAACATGAGGGTACACTACCCGAGGGGGAGTACAAGCAGGGGTGGAACTTCGTTTGGCCAAACCTGGGCCATGGCCCGCCCATGATTTTGCCAACTTCTTAATACATATGCTTTGTAGCCATTCACCCCTTCATGATCGATCCAGAGCCACCCAGCAGCGTACAAGGAGGCACAGTACCTGGCAGTCGTGGGCTTGTGGCCGGCGACCCGTAAGGAGATGCGGTTAGTTTAGCAGCGGCCTAGGCACACATCAGGAAGTAGCTGCTGTGTGACCGCGCAGGCGCCATGCATGCTGGTGCTACTCTCCTCTGGACCTACAACTGCTCCTCTCCTCTGAACCTTTCGTCCTATCGTAATCGCCTAGCTCCAACTCCACTACACTACACCATCAGAAGGCTGGCAAGGCCACTCGAACTCGCGCACTCCCGGCCGCAGGACTTGTCCGGCGCGTGCATGTTGTCCGTGTTGTGGTGCGACATCCGGGTGTGCTCTGTGCATGCTCTAGCGGTGTTGCACGTGATCTGTTCGACGAAATGTCTGTAGCAGGGAAGAAAATTTAAGGAGTGTGATTGGGTGCTCAGACAATTAGAGATTTGGAATGGAGACGCCCGGTCACTGTCAGGCACGTCCGCGCGCATATAGGAAGCTAGTTTAGCTAATAGTGGTTGTAGATGCTCTAAGTAACTAGGGTAGTTGCAGTCTTGCAGACTCGATATTTGTGCTCTCCTTTGAGCTGACCCGCCCAACCTTTTCTTCCAAGCTCTGCCACTGAGTACAAGTATGTTATTGTGTGGAGTACAACTACGTTTCCATGGGAACAAAAGCTTGTTATATTTGGTATTACAAGTTGCACCCAGAAAAGTTCTTCAAAACCCATAAACATGAAACCAAGTTTCAGATGTCTCAACGCAAACAACAACAATGGTGATTTTTTTTCATAATTTCAATGCTCGGTTCAAGAGATATTTCGTTTTCAAATTCAGATCTAAAAGAGAAAGTACATAACAACCTTCCACCCCTCCCATGAAAAATCTATCAAAAATGTCTAGTTGCATCACTTATCGCCACGAGAATAGTTTTATAGTACTTTTTTTATAGTAACCTTTGCAAGGGATGCTCATTAGACTTCATATTTGCCACGTAGGCCGGCAATTAGCCACCAATCACGTAGCTCTCTGTGCCCCGCGTGCATTTTTGGTCACTCTATTCTGTTTCTTTTTATTCAAAAAAAGTTCACTAATAACAAATTAAAAAAACAGGAATTTAAAAAAAATTCTAAATTTAAAAAAAATTCATGAATTTGAAAAGGTTCTGAATTTTCAAAAAAGTTTGAGATTTTGTAAAATGTTCATGAATTTTCAAAAATTATTCATCAATATAAAAAACATATTCTCAATTTTCAAAATGTTCATGAATTTGAAAAAATTCACAATTTCAAACATTCATCATAAGATCAATTTTTCGTGAATTCAAGAAAATTTCAAAATAAAATTGTTTGCGCATTCAAAATATTATTAATTCAAAAAAGTTTTTCAATTCAATAAAATATCATGTATACAAAATTGTTTGTGAATTCAAAATTATTCATGAATTCAAAATTGTTAGTGAATTCAAAATGTTCTTGAATTCAAGATTGTTCGCAATTTTAAAACTTGCTCATGAAAATATTCATGATTTCAAAAATATTCATGATTTGGAAAAAATATTGATTTCAAAAAATGTTCGCGAGTTCTAAAAATGTTCACTATTTCATAAAATATTTGTGAATTCAAAAAAATCATGAAATGAAAAAGAAAAATGAAAAGGAAAAGAGAACAAACTAAAAGGAAAAAATAACCAAGAAAAGGTGAAAAGAAAAAAGGCAGAAAAAAGAAAACCCAGTTTGGATGGTTGTCCCAAAAATCTACATGGGCCGGCCTAGTATCCATTGTAGCGAACGAATAGGGTGTGTGTTTGCTGCCTACCTAGTGATGAGAGCAACTCATTAACGCCCCCACCGTGGATCTGTTATCACATGCAGAATTTGTGAGGCTCTCAGTTACACTTTGGGCTATATGGGCAGCAAGACGTAAAGCCATTCACGTAGGAATTTTTCAAAGTACGCATGCAATCATCACTTTTGTGGACAGATATATAGATGAGCTCGAGGCCATTGGTGGGAAGCAGGAGCCGGCGAGGATGGAGCCGACGGTGCCAGCACAAAACAGGAGACCAAAAGCTCCTCCAATGGGTTACCCCAAGATCAATGTTGATGCTGGATGCCGAAGAGGAAGTCGAGGAACAGCAGCCGCAGTATGCAGGGACGGTACAGGTGCTTTCCTCGGGAGTTCGGCGTTGGTTATCCGCGGAGTAGATGATCCGGCAACGCTAGAAGCTATAGCATGTCGGGAAGGAATGGTGCTTGCAGCAGACCTTCACTTAGATCAGTTCGTGATCGCGTCGGATGCAAAGCAAGTGGTTAGTGCCATCTATAATGGAAGTCTGGGAGCTTTTGGTGCTATCATCAAGGATATTAGACTACAACAAGTTTCTTTTCGCTGTAATTTTGTTTTCGAAGGTCATGCGAATAATCTAGAAGCACATAGACTAGCCAAGCATTTTCTATCTCTGAGTCCGGGGCGCCACGTTTGGTTGGGCCAACCCCATAACCCGATTTGTATCCCACACTTTTGTGGATTTTGATGAATAAAGCTTGGTTCTACCCCTAAAAAAACTAATGCCCCCACCGTGGGGGATGCACATCAGGAACTTCTGGTTGCTATGAGCGTGCCACTTGGTGCGGCAGTAGCCGCCACATGTCGCCCTGGTGCACCCCGCGGGAGCATGTTTTTCTTCCCCTTTTCGCACGTGTTTTTGTTTTTTGCGGGTTTTGCACGGTTTTTCCTAGGTTTTGGCAATTGTTTTTTGTTCTTTTTGGGAAAGCAGTGCTTTTTCGCAAGAAGCAGCGCGATTGTGCCTCGCAAAAAGGGAAAAATCACAGTTGTGCTTCCCCCCAAAAAAGAAAAGGCATGGCCTGAGCTTTTGCGATAGGCACAATTGTGCTCCCATGCAAAGCACAACTTTGCTTATGCGAGAAGCACTAACATATGCTCGCCCCCCGCCCCCCCCCACCCATAAAAAGAGAATATCATAGTATGTGCTTCATTTGATTTTTTTTCTTCTTGCCTGTTTTAATTTTGTTTTCAAAAACGTAGTTGTGCTTTCGGCCTTAAATTTTTTCTTCTGGTTTTAGTTTTTTCTAATTGTTTTTTATTTTCTTATCGTATTTCTATTTTTGGTTTTTTTTTGTTTCCAGTTTTTTCACGAAAAAAGGTTTGTTGAAACCTATCAACATGACATATAATTTTCAAAACTCTCGACGCGACAAATCCACTGGTGAAAACGGTTCATGATTTGGATGCACAGTTAAAAAGATAAAATGTTTCAAACTACACGAATCTATTATTATTATTGGCAAGCTCCCAAGATGCAACAAGTGACACACATGCATAGCAGCACTTGTCAGCACGAGAGAGGTGTGTGTGTGTGTGTGTGTGTATCTGGGGGGAGGGGTTGATCTTTGCAATGGGTACACTTTAACTAGTGATTTCGTCTAGCGACCTGCACGATAAATATGACTAGCCCTGAGTAACCGGTGATTTTGATCAATTTGTTGGGTCATTGATGGGCTTGTGCATGTTGTGTACATGGTGTCCAAATTCCAGTGCCCCCCTCGATTTGCAGTCCAGTTTTGGGCATGGAGACTAGTTTGTGGTTTTATGTTTCCATTTGGGATCCGTCGACAGGGGATGGTTTTGGAAAACACTATTTGAGCATTTTGCGTCAAACTGTTGGGGCCCCGCATATCCCATCGACCGACATGGGCCGACCCATTTAGCAGCGAGGCATGCGTTCCACATATCCCACAAGGTTCCATCCAGTTTTTTCTGGTTTCGGGAACCTTCCAGAAAGGTTCCTAAACCTGTTTTTTTTTCTTTTCTTTTAATTTTCTGTTTTTCTATTATGTTTTTTCCTGTTTGGTTTTTTCTTTTCTCTCCTTTTTTCTTTTTTTTCTTTTTTCTGTTTCTAATTTTCTTTTCTTCTTCTTCTTCTTATTTTTAGTTTCCATTCTTAATTTATTTTAATTTTCAACAAATCTTCAAAATTTTACAAAAGTTTACATGTTCTAAATTTTATTCATTTTTGGAACATGTTCTTGTTTGAAATTTTGTTTAGAAATACCAAAAATATTTGAATTTGAATTTTTATTTGCTTCTTTTACAAAATATATTTAAAAATTCAAATTAAGAATTTCATATTTGAAAAATGTTCCTACTTTAATTATTTTTGAGAAATATAAATATTGTTCACAATTTAGTTTTCTGATCACAAATTCAAAAAAAATCCTACTTTAAAAATTTGTTCACAAGTTCAAAAAATGTTCATGTATTGAACACTTGTTCTCAAATCCAGAAAATGTTTGTGGAATTTCAAAAAATGTGCGCACTTTAAATATTATTCACAAATTCAGAAAATGTTTCTAACTCCAAATTTGTTCACGGATTAAAAATGTTCGTGTTTTCAAAGGTTGTTCACAAATTGAATTTTCTTTAGGGAATTTCATAAAATGTTCCAGATTTCAAATTTGTTCGCAAATTCAAAAACTGTTCATATTTTCCTATTTTGTTCGGAAATTCAAAAATGTTCGCGGAATTGAAAAAAATGTTCACATTTTTTAAGTTTGTTCATGAATTCATAAAAATCTCGAGAATTTCAAAAACAATTTCTGCTTCCAGATTTTTTCACATCATAAAAATGTTCAATTTTTTAAAAAAGACCCAAAATTCAAAAACTGATAAGGGGAATTCATAAAATGTTCGCATCTTGAAAAAACTGTATGTAATTTCAGAAAGTGTTCTTGCTTTCAATATTTTGTTCCTGTTTTTGAACAATGTTTTGTATTTTCAAGAAATTCTACACAAATTTACAAAAACGTTCTCGTTTTCAATTTTGTTCCTTTTTTGATAAAATATTTCACATTCCCAAAAATGGTTGAGTTATTGAAATTTTGCTCCGAAATATGATAATGTTTTGCGTTTCAAAACATATTAAGTTTTTTCAAAATGAAAATCATGTTTGAAATTCCAAAAAAAACTTCAAATCTGTTCCCCTTATGTTCAAATATGGCGGACTGCCATTTCATGTACGAAATCCCATGAATTATGCTGGCAATTTGCGTTGGTCACTTGCAGGGCGTCCTCAGTTCGACCCCTCATACTGTTCTTTTGCGAACTGTTGTTTAAGTTTAGCCGTTGTTGTATGTTTCTTTAAGGGCAACTTCAACGCCCGATCTCAAATGGTCCGCCCGCTTCCGTTTGGGGGTAAACGGACAAAGCAGGCCCTCCAACGCGCGGGAGCAAACGGACCGCCGTCCGTTTTCTATTCGCTTTCGACCCATTCCCGGCCCAAGTTTGAGCCGAGTTTGCGGCCGAACGGACAGCGCGCGGAGGGGGGGGGGGACGCGTGCCCATGTCCTTCCCTGGCCTGTCCGCTGGTGACATAGGGGACCACTTTCCCTCCCTTTCCTCCAAAACGCTCCCGCGCCCCGCCCTTCTCCCTCCCTCCATCCACCATGCCGACGAGGAGAATCCCGTCGACCTTCCCGTTGCTGCCCGGCCCACAGCAAAGAAAAAGAAGCCTTGAAGAAGCCTCGGTCGGAGCTCGCGCCGGCGGAGCTCGCCAAGCTCGATGCCGAATCGGCCAAGAGGAGGAATCGGCGAACTGTCGCGACAGAGAAGAAGGCCGCCGCGGAGTATGCCGCCAAGTGTGTCGTGCGGTGCAGAACCAGGTCGACGTCAACGACAAGGAGTCCATCGTCGCCAAGGCGCACACCCTCCTCATGTTGGGTATGTGCCGCCCCCCGCCGGCCATTCTCTCGGCCGCTGCCATGGCTGCGGCCAGCACAGGCTCCTCGGCCCATCTTCCATCGCAACACTGTTTCCTGAGCTCGTCCGTCACACACGAGATGCCGGATGGTCGTGCTCCGCCGCCGCACGGCCATGGGCAGGCATGATTCTCCACGTCGCGTAGACTGCATTGTGGACGATCCGGCCACGCCCGCGGGCATCATCGACCTCAACATCACGCAGGAAGGAGGAGCAAATGAAGATATATCTAGATCTCCAAACGAAGAAGCTTGACATGAAGGAGGCCGTGAAGAGGAGGAAGCTTGACATCGAGGAGGCCACTGAACTCAAGAAGCTAGAGATCGAGGCCACCAATGCTGAGACAAAAGCCAGGGAGGTGGCACTCGCGTTGATGAGCGTCGACAAGAACAACATGTCACCGGAGAGGAAGGCTTAGTTCGTGAACCGGCAGAAGGAGATGTTCGCCCACGACAGCCTGAACTAGGTGAGACCTCGGCCGTGACGGTCGTCCATTTTGAAGGTTGGGTGGCGTGCCGGCCGCTGGCTTTGTAGCCGGTGACAAAACTTATCCATTTTGAAGGCTGGCTCATGTGCCAGCCGCTGTCTATTCTCAAGGATGGCGAGTGTGTCGGTCGTCGACTTTGTTGCCGGGACCAAAACATGGCGTGACCATAGTGTAGGCCGCTAGCTTTGTTGCCGGCCAGCATGATTTAGCGTGAACGCAACAGCTGGCGTGAACTATGGCTGCTGCCATTTAGCTACGTCTTTTTGTTTACATGCACATCGGGCGAGATGCGGCCGTGCGTTGAGCGCACGGCCAGTGCATCCACAAATCTGGGCAGACACGACCCCATTGCCACCTCAAAGCAGACAAAAAGCGGATGAAACGGACATCCATTTAGGATCGTGCGTTGGAGTTGCCCTAACTATGGCGCTACAAATCTAACTTGAGAAGTTGTCAGTCGCGGTGGCTAGAAAATCGTGCCAATCATTACCAAGTCGCGTGTTCGATTCACAGTTCAAGTGTGCTATTTTTGTCTTTCCTTTTTTCATCTTGCGATCATGCCACCGCAAATAGGCGCTGGTTAAAGGAATGTATGCAACACACAGGGAGGTTTTCACTATGTGATTAATGGGCCGGCCCATTTCTTGTCTATTCTCTTTGACCTTTTAGAACATTATAGGAGGTTCCCTCCAGTTCTTACAGGCCGGTTTTGTTTTGCTTTTTTCCTGTTGTGTTTTTTCTTTGTTCCGTATATTCCCTTTTCCTTTTCCATTTAAATCATTTTCTTCTTCTTTTTTATTTTTTCATTTAAATTTTCGTGAAATTTTGTTTTTTTGAATTCGTGAACTTCTTTGAAAATCATTAAAAAATTAAATTCATGAACATTTTTCAAATCCGCGAACTTTTTCAGTCCATGAATTTTTTTCAAATCCAAGATCATTTTCAAATCCGTGAACTTTTTCCAAATTCATTAACTTTTTTAAAATCTGTGGTTATTTTTCAAATTTGTGAAATTTTCTCAATTCATGTTTTTTCAATTTGTGAACATTTTGCAAATCCGCGAACATTTTTAAAATCCACAATTTTTTCCAAAAAGATGAACCGTTTTCAAAGTCAACAGTCAAAGGTCAACATGTCAATGGTCAACTTGTTGCCCAGGTCAGCCTTGCCCAGTCCAGGGGCCGACATGGTACGAACTGGCACATGAAAGGCAGATCCACCATATCGTGAGAAGGAGTCACCTTGGGCATCGGGGCACGGGAGGAAGACATGCCACAACCCTGGCACAGCCGGAGGCACCATAGAGTGGGCGCTCGCTACTACCCGTGCCGCCACACGAGGAACAATATCACTGCCGCCTGATGGCTCCAAGCCGCCTCAAGCCGCCTCAAGCCGCCTCTAGCCGCAGATCTAGCCGTGGAAGCACCTACTGCGCCGCTGAGGCCACGTTGGTTGCCGCGCTGCCCAAGCAATCATCGCATCACGAGTACCACCGAGAGATCCCGGGGCCGCCGCCCCCGAACCCTAGCTCCACCGCCCTAGCTTCGCCACCAACACTATGTCGTTTGTGTCCGCCACGCTACAACAACAGGAGCGCTCCTTGACGGAAGAGATGTCGAGTGAGGGAGCAACCCTTGTGCCGTCGTCGAATGAGCGAGCTTCGCCCATCTGCGTCCTCCGGCGGCAGCTAGGGTTTTAGCCCGAGCAGCCCCACGAGAGTGGCGCCGGTGACGCGGACGTTTCATGGCCCACTTGATGTGATCGGATTTACATGGAGAGTTAAAACATTTTAAAGCTTTATAAATTTGTAAAAAAAAAAACTTGATGACTCATTGTTTGTATCGTAATGCAGGCATGCTCTTGGAATATAGCGCGTACATCAACCTGTAGTGGTGCCCTACAATAATATTATTGCATACGTATAAGTGCTCACAATAGTATAGGATCATTTTCCATATGCGTCTCTACTAAGGCCAGAACCATTCTTCCTCGTGGAAAAAATCTTCACGAGGGGCGAGGGGCCGGCCGGTGGCTTGGCCACTACCTAGAAACCTTCAAATAAAAACAAGTATAGTCACCAATGGAGCTTTGCTTTCCCTAACACCATTTGTCTTTGTTTAAGCAAAACCCCAGGGCCTGTAGGCCCGATTACAGGGACGCTGATGAGGCGCACAGCATAACAATATATATGATCGCCAGCAAGAAAACAAGGCGCCCGATTGGCTCAATCTTTCCGGTCCGTATCTTTGTCCTTTAAGCACGGTCTAATTTAGTGTTTACAGTAGCGAACAACGGCGATGGGCTCCATTGACAAATTCGCCGGACCGCCCTACCCCACGAGATATTTATCGCTGTTGTTCCTCAGATGATACGGACCACACATTGTGCGATTCGCAGTGTGGGTCGATGGTGACTGCCAACCATGAATTGTCAAGATTTGCTCCCGGAGATTTTTGTTTCTGCTTCCTCCGAGTGGCCCATACGAATTTGCAAGTAGAGTACTAATTTAGGGCTTGTCCATGAACAGCACCGTTGACACTTTGATTTGCTGCTAAATACGAATTTGCAAGTACTAATTTTGAGTACTCATCAGCCGAGGCCATTTCCCCGGCAGAACGCCGTGAGCGGAAGTGTGTGCCATGGTTAACTGTTCAAGTTCAATTGGATGCACTGCTCGACGAAATTAGCGGGGCTGTTTCTGAAGGCATGCATCATCACTCTACGTCAGCCCTCTAACAACTTTGCAATAAATATTCTGAGTGTGGAATTTATAGATCTCGGATCTAGACCTCCACCAGGTCAATTCTGTGCTTGAACCACAACATCATCAAATGTTAAACACCGCCATCAACCGAACCTTGACAGCGAAATGCGGATCTAAAGCTTGGCCCTCATTTCACGCGAGATCACTATCTGTCGAATGAGATGGCCTACACGAAGGTGTGGTTAATTTATGCCTAATCATGTAGGGTTCTTCTGCTGCTTACTTGTCACAGTCTGAACATTATATTTAAGCTAGAGATAGCTGCATTGCACCCCTTTGTTCGATTGTATGTTAGCGGGTTGTTTAGTCCGCGCGGTGTTTGCCATACTGACATTTATACTGCACAAATATGCGTAACTATGCTCCGAACTATTGATGTCTACTTCAATTATCTATCATGGGACTAAGAGCATCTTCAACGTTAGAGCAACGCCAATAGCTCCAGTATCCTTCAAAATAACTACCATTACACAATGTTGAGGCAAAAAGAAAAAAAAAGGCTCCAACAGCTCCCGTAAACCCCTTTTTTTTACATGATCCCGTATAATTGCCAAAAACTCCCCTCCGTAAAATTTTGGCGGGCACTCGAGGATTATGCTTCACTAACCTGCTAGTGCTTATTATCGGACAAGGACACCAAAATTTATACTAGAAATAGAAGAGTTACACAAAGTTCGTGGAAGGATCACAAAGGCTTATGCACTAAGAACGGCCAAGCCTTTTGGGGTTGTATCTTCAAAGACATGGAAAGGGATATTTTTAGGTCAGTAGACGAAGCCAAAAACTTCACGAATGGAACGCCAGGCCGCTGCGGCGCCATCAGAATGTTGTGCCTCCGCCGCTGCTGGTAGCGCCGCTGCAAGCTCGCATCGTTATGATGTCGCGCCGCCCTGCCACCAACAGCTCATCGTCGCACCTCCCTGCGCCGCAGCACGCTGTCGCCCGTGACACTAACTTGCGGCCCTAGGCTTGTTTAGTGGGAAGTAGAAAAAAAAAATAAGGGGATGATGTTTACTGGAATGGAGAAAAGACCTCACCGGACAACTTCCCCTAGATTATACAAACTTTTCGTAAAACCCCTTTTACGGGAGCTATTGGAGTTACTCTTATCTCCTAAAATGGACACACTATCCATCCATAGGCCGTGTCTGGACGCATCCGCGGACACGATATCGGAGTCGGCCATCCCACCCTGTCTCCCAAATGCATGTCTGCCTCTATTATCCTAAAAGAATTAACTTAAAATATAGCAATGCCCTGCTGCCAAATCAACCTTCCATAATTGCCTTCAACCATTTGTGCTATTGTCTTCCGCCATTTGAGCTATTGCCTCCCGCCAAATAACAATAGTAGTGGAGTAAAAATAGCTAACAGAAATCAACCTTCCGCCAGCATAGCTATTGCCTTTCGCCAAATAGCTAACACAACTACGTGATTATTGATTTAGTGTTCTCCTTCCACCAAATAGCAGTTGTCTTCCGCCAAATAGCAGCGAACGTGGATACGTGGTAGCTTTTGGCACGTCCGGATTCCCGCAAACGTCCCGCGGGTTTGCTTCCGGTTTACGAGAAAGCTGACGCGTCCTCAGACAAATATGGGTCCGTGTCGGATGGCCCAGTTCGGAAATTTGCGGGCTATTTGAGGGTTCGCGTTGGAGATGCCCTAACCATATCTTTTGAGTGCCGTAATCTTTAAGCATGAGCCTAAGTAGCTATGATAATTGTGCATGCAAATTCATTGTCGCACATAAACATATGATCTACATAAATTAGTTAGTTAAGACTGATCCATTGGATCATTTAATAAATAAAAAGTTTTGTATATTCATCGTTCTTTGTGAGTGCTCTTTGTGCTGCACTCATGTGTGTTTCTACAGCAGGGTATATAGCTTCCTCAGAACAAACAAGATTACAAAGTTTTAGAAAAAAAAAGATTTGGCTTAAAGTAAGCAAAAAAAAAAAAATAGCAGAGAGGGGTGTTTTGGCTCCCGGGAGCATTTGCTCCCGGATGAACAGTACCTCAAAATAGGTGGTAAAATGTTTTCAAAAAATTCTGATTTTTTTTGGATGTTCGTGTTAGTGTCTCAAGTATGCTTGGCAATCTTCATGTGAAACTGAGTGGTAGTGTTTCATGGGTGAGAAAAACAAATTTGGGGTGACATTTTTGGTAACATTTGGTGTTTAATTTTTTTTACACATGCCAAAATGTTTAAACTTTTTGCCTAAACTTTGCAGGTAGCATTTGGATGTAACTATGAATACGTAAAAAAATGGGAATTTTTTTGCCAATTTAAAAATCATTTTTCGCGTGCAGGAGCGTGTGCTCCCGGGAACCAAATTGGATTTCCAGAGTAGGAGCATCGATCAATCATTGGGCAACGTGAGCTCTCGTGGAAAGGCTTTCAAGCATCACATTCCTTTGAGACTGCCTTGAGTCTTGTGGAGCTTCGTCGGAAAATATCTTGTTTGTTGTCCTTCTGCAAACCTACCCAGTAGCGACCAGCAAACATAATGGATGTGAATAGTTCTAATAACACACAACTCTTTTAGGGGTGTGAATAGCAAAAAACTACCACATTACGGGTCATCGTTCCAAAAAACTACCGCTTTTTTAATCTTTTCAAAAAACTACCACAAAATTGTTCTGCTGTTCCAAAAAACTCAAATGACCATCTGACTTAGAATTAATCACGTTTATGACAGGTCGGGCCCGCTCCTAAACAGACCGTTTGTTGACTGTTTGTTTGACCGTTAACTTACAATTGGGTCCCACATGTAAGTAATCTCTCTCTCTCTCTATCTCTCTCTCTCTCCCTCTCCCTTATCTCTCAATCCCGAAGCGCCACGGCCCGGTGAGCCACCGGCCGCCGCCCGCCGGTCCGCCACCACCACACCATGGGGAGGGCCTCGGGCCGCCACCACCACGGCACGGCGCAGCCATGACGACCGCCGCCGCCAGGCCGACCACCACCATGCCATGGGGAGCGCCTCCGGGTCGGCGACCACCACGACCAGCGCAGCCATGGCCTCCACCTCCAGGGCTGACCACCACCACGTCGTGGACGCGGTGTCGCCTGCGTGGCCGCCACCTCCTGCCACTGACATCGATGAGGACACGTGCGGCGGGTGGTGCACCGGCAGCCGCCATCGCGTGAAGCTCCGCGACGCCGAAGCTAGACGAAGACGGCCCGTGGTCGCGGTGGTGCGGTGACCCACCACCGCCTCCCTTCACCCCACCGTTCCCGTCGCGCTATGTCACTGCGATCGCTGCCTCGCCATGGTCACCATCGCAGGCACCAAAGAAGCAATGCGGAAGAGCGGAGGAGCGGAGCCACCGCGTGCAAAGAAGAGGAGCAGCGGCTCCGCCCGTGCAGCGGCCGGAATGCCCTCGAGTTCCGCCTCGAGCAAGGTCGGACGACGTGCACAGGTCCTTCGTCGGCTCCGCGATGAGCTCGCCGACAGGACCCGATTGCTTTTTATACTTTCTTGCAGGGACCCGATTGCTTTTTTAATAAAATTACAGGGACCTGATTGCTTTTATTTTTCCTATATGACCTGAATGCACTTAAAAAATATGTGGGGCCCACCTGTCATAACCTGTTAACGGTCAACTTAACGGTCAACCTGACGAGTGGACCCGAGCTGTCATAATTTCGTTTAAAACTTAATGGTTCAGTCACTTGGGTTTTTTGGAACAGCCCACCATTTTTGTGGTAGTTTTTTGAAAAATTAAAAAAAGCGGTAGTTTTTTGGAACGATAGCCTGTAATGTGGTAGTTTTTTGCTATTCACTCCTTTTAGGGCCTTTAAATTGTTAAATGAGATGTCACATATGTGTGACATACATGTTGGAATAGTTAAAAGGTTAAAATCAAATTATATTGTTTTATTTTCGTCCCCTAACTCCTCTTCTCAGTTTACTTCTTCTTGCAATGAGTATAAGCAGATCCCTTGCTTCTGTTCCAAAAAAGACATTGTATTTTTTTGGCAAAAAACATCCATCTATTCATAAACTGTCAAAGTAGTACAAAGAACATCAAAAGTAAAAAAAAACTACATCCAGGTTCTTAGACCACCTAGCTAAGACTACAAGCACTGGAGTGAATCGAAGGCGTGCCGCCGTCATTGCCCCTCCATCACCGGAGCCGGGCAAACCTTATTGTAATAGACAGTCGGGAAGTCATCGTGCTAAGGCCCAAGAGGACCAGCGCACCAGAACAGCAACTGCCGCCGGTGCATAGAAGCGTAGATCGGAAGGATCCAACCTGTAAACACATGAACGTAGACGAACGAAGACCAGATTCACCAAAGACAAACGCCGACCAAATCCCACGAGATTCGTCGGAGACAAACCTCCACATACCTTTCGACGATGCTAGAAACACCACCAGGACGGGGGCTAGGCAGGGAGAACCTTATTCCATCTTCAGGAAGTCGTCGTCGCCTCGCTTTCCTGAGCAGTACATAATGAAGGAAATATGCCCTAGAGGCAATAATAAAGTTATTATTTATTTCCTTATACCATGATAAATGTTTATTATTCATGCTAGAATTGTATTAACCGGAAACATAATACATGTGTGAATACATGGACAAACAGATAGTCACTAGTATGCCTCTACTAGACTAGCTCATTAATCAAAGATGGTTGTGTTTCCTAACCATAGACATGTGTTGTCATTTGATTAATGGGATCACCTCATTAGGAGAATGATGTGATTGACATGACCCATTCCGTTAGCTTAGCACTTGATCGCTTAGTATATTGCTAATGCTTTCTTCATGACCTATACATGTTCCTGTAACTATGAGATTATGCAACTCCTGTTTACGGAGGAACACTTTGGTACTACCAAACGTCACAACGAATCGGGTGATTATAAAGGAGTACTACAGGTGTCTCCAAAGGTACTTGTTGGGTTGGCGATTTCGATATTAGGTTTTGTCACTCCGATTGTCGGAGAGGTATCTCTGGGCCTTCTCGGTGATACACATCACATAAGCCTTGCAAGCATTACAACTAATGAGTTAGTTGTGAGATGATGTATTACTGAACGAGTAAAGAGACTTACGGTAACGAGATTGAACTAGGTATTGATACCGACGATCGAATCTCGGGTAAGTAACATACCGACGACAAAAGGAACAACGATATCGTTATGCGGTTTGACCGATAAAGATCTTCGAGAATATGTAGGAACCAATATGGGCATCCAGGTTCCGCTATTGGTTATTGACCGAGAATGGTTCTAGGTCATGTCTACATAGTTCTCGAACCCGTAGGGTCCGTGACGCTTAACGCTTCGATGCGAGTTCATTATGAGTTTATAAGTTTTGATGTACCGAATGTTGTTCGAGTCCGGATGTGATCACGGACATGACGAGGAGTCTCAAATGGTCGAGACATAAAGATTGATATATTGGAAGCCTATGTTTGACTTGAAAGGTTCCGATGAAAACAGACGTACTCGAACACCGGGGTTACGGAACCCCGGGGTCTATGGGCCTTGATGGGCCATAAGAGAGAATAGGAAGGGGGCCAGGCAGGCAGGCGCGCCCCTCCCCTCTAGTCCGAATAGGACAGGAGAGGGGCGCGCCTTCCCTCTTCCCTCCCAAGTCCTAGTCCAACTAGGAGAGGGGGGAGTCCTACTCGGTAGGAGTAGGACTCCTCCAGCGCCCCTTGGGCTGGCCGCACCCCTTGCTCCTTTATATACGGGCAGGGGGCACCCCATGACACACAAGTTGATCTACGGATCGTTCCTTAGCCGTGTCGGTGCCCCTCCACCATATTCCACTTCGGTCATATCGTCGCGGAGCTTAGGCGAAGCCTTGCGCCGGAGAAGTCAGATCGTTGCGGAGCTTAGGAGAAGCCCTGCGTCGGTGGAGCATCATCATCGTCACCACGCCGTCGTGCTGACGGAACTCATCCCCGACACTTTGCTGGATCGGAGTCCGGGGATCGTCATCGAGCTGAACGTGTGCGTAACTCGGAGGTGCCGTCGCTCGGTGCTTGGATCGGTCGGATCGTGAAGACGACGACTACATCAACAGCGTTGTTATAACGCTTCCGCTTTCGGTCTCACGAGGGTACGTGGACGGACACTCTCCCTCTCGTTGCTATGCCATCACCATGGTCTTGCGTGTGCGTAGGGAATTTTTGAAATTACTACGTTCCCCAACAAATGGCATCCGAGCCTGGTTTTATGCGTTGATTTCATGTGCACGAGTAGAACACAAATGAGTTGTGGGCGATATAAGTCATACTGCTTACCAGCATGTCATACTTTGGTTGGCGGTATTGTGAGATGAAGCTGCCGGACCGACATTACGCGCCAGACGCTTACGCGAGACTGGTTTCACCGCCGAGCACTAGTTGCTTAAAGGTGACCGGCGGGTGTCGATTTCTCTCACTTTAGTTGAACGAGTGTGGCTACGCCGGTCCTTGCGAAGGTTAAAACAGAACCAACTTGACAAACTATCGCTGTGGTTTTGATGCGAGGTAAGAACGGTTCTTGCTCAGCCCGTAGCAGCCACGTAAAACTTGCAACAACAAAGTAGAGGACGCCTAACTTGTTTTTGCAGGCATGTTGTGATGTGATGTGGTCAAGACGTGATGCTATATTTTATTGTATGAGATGATCATGTTTTGTAAC
Source organism: Aegilops longissima (assembly GCA_021605205.1). Taxonomy (NCBI): domain Eukaryota; kingdom Viridiplantae; phylum Streptophyta; class Magnoliopsida; order Poales; family Poaceae; genus Aegilops; species Aegilops longissima. Next base: position 594,420,030 of record CM038680.1, read on the forward strand.
CGAGTTATCGGCAATGGCAGGAGCCATATGGTTGTCGCTTTATTGTATGAAATGCAACGCCATGTAATTGCTTTACTTTATCACTAAGCGAGAGCGATAGTCGTAGAAGCAGTAGTTGGCGAGACGACAACGATGCTACGATGGAGATCAAGGTGTCGCGCCGGTGACGATGGTGATCATGGCGGTGCTTGGCGATGGAGATCACAAGCACAAGATGATGATGACCATATCATATCACTTATATTGATTGCATGTGATGTTTATCCTTTATGCATCTTATCTTGCTTTGATTGACGGTAGCATTATAAGATGATCTCTCACTAAAATAATCAAGAGGTGTTCTCCCGAGTATGCAACGTTGCTAAAAGTTCAGAGTACCCGGACACCACGTGATGATCGGGTGTGATAAGTTCTACGTCCATCTACAACGAGTGCAAAACAGTTGCACACGCGAATACTCAAAGTTAAACTTGACGAGCCTAGCATATAACAGATATGGCCTCGAACACCGAGACCGAAGGTCGAGCGTGAATCATATAGTAGATATGATCAACATAGTGATGTTCACCATTGAAACTACTCCATCTCACGTGATGATCGGACATGGTTTAGTTGATTTGGATCACGTAATCACTTAGATGACTAGAGAGATGTCTGTCTAAGTGGGAGGTTTTAATATGATTAATTAAACTTAAATTTATCATGAACTTAGTACCTGATAGTATTTTTTGCTTGTCTATGTTTACTGTAGATAGATGGCTCGTGATGTTGTTCCGTTGAATATTAATGCGTTCCTTGAGAAAGCAAAGTTGAAAGATGATGGTAGCAATTACACGGACTGGGTCCGTAATTTGAGGATTATCCTCATTGCTGCACGTAAGAATTACGCCTGGAAGCACCGCTGGGTGCCGGCCTGCTGCAGAGCAACGCCGAAGTTGTGAACGTCTGGCGAGCAAAGTCGATGACTACTCGATAGTTCAATGTGCCATGCTTTACGGCTTAGAACCGGGTCTTCAACGACGTTTTGAACGTCATGGAGCATATGAGATGTTCCAGAGTTGAAGTTAATATTTCAAGCAAATGCCCGGATTGAGAGATATGAAGTCTCCAATAAGTTCTATAGCTGCAAGATGGAGGAGAATAGTTCATCGGTGAACATATACTCAAAATGTCGGGTATAATAATCACTTGATTCAACTGGGAGTTACTCTTCCGGATGATAGTGTCATTGATGAATTCTCCAATCACGCCACCAAGCTACAAGAGCTTCGTGATGAACTATAATATGCAAGGGATGACCAAAACAATTCCCGAGCTCTTCGCAATGCTAAAAGACGCGGAGGTAGAAATCAAGAAAGAGCATCAAGTGTTGATGGTCAACAAGACCACTAGTTTCAAGAAAAGGGCAAAGGAAAGAAGAAGGAAACTTCAAAAGAACAGCAAGAAAGTTGCTGCTCAAGAGAAGAAACCCAAGTCGGACCTAAGCACGAAATCGAGTGTTTTACCGCAAGCGACCGACCTCGAAGCGGAACTGCCCCAAGTATTTGGCGGATAAGAAGGATGGCAAGGTGAACAAAGGTATATGTGATATACATGTTATTGATGTGTACCTTACTAGAGCTCGTAGTAGCACTGGTATTTGATACTAGTTCATTGCTAATATTTGCAACTCAAGCAGGGACTACGGAATAGACGAGCATCGCAAAGGACGAGGTGACGATGCGCTGGGAAACGGTTCCAAAGTCAATGTGATCGCGGTCGGCACGCTACCTCTACATCTACCTTCGGATTAGTTTTAGACCTAAATAATTGTTATTTGGTGCCGCGTTGAGCATGAACATTATATCTGGATCTTGTTTGATGCGAGACGGTTATTCATTTAAATCAGAGAATAATGGTTGTTCTATTTATATGAGTAATATCTTTTATGGTCACGCACCCTTGAAGAATGGTCTATTTTATTGAATCTCGATAGTAGTAATACACATATTCATAGTGTTGAAACCAAAAGATGCAGAGTTGATAATGATAATGCAACTTATTGGTGGCACTTGCCGTTTAGGTCATATCGGTGTAAAACGCATGAAGAAACTCCATACCGATGGGCTTCGGAATCACTTGATTATGAATCACTTGGTACTTGCGAACCATGCCTCATGGGCAAGATGACAAAACGCCGTTCTCCGGAACGATGGAGCGAGCAACTGATTTGTTGGAAATCATACATACCGATGTTTGTGGTCCAATGAATGTTGAGGCCTTGGGCGGTATCGTTATTTTCTCACCTTCACAGATGATTTGAGCAGATATGGGTATATCTACTTAATGAAACACAAATCTGAAACATTTGAAAAGTTCAAAGAGTTTTAGAGTGAAGTAGAAAATCATCGTAACAAGAAAATAAAGTTTCTACGATCGGATCGTGGAGGAGAATATTTGAGTTACGAGTTTGGTTTACATTTGAAACAATGTGGAATAGTTTCAGCAACTCACGCCACCCGAACACCACAGAGAAATGGTGTGTCCGAACGTCGAATCGTACTTTACTTGATATGGTGCGATCTATGATGTCTCTTACCGATTTACCGCTATCATTTTGGGGATATGCTTTAGAGACGGCCGCATTCACGTTAAATAGGGCACCATCTAAACCGCTGAGACGACACCGTATGAACTGTGGTTTGGCAAGAAACCAAAGTTGTCGTTTCTTAAAGTTTGGGGCTGCGACGCTTATGTGAAGAAACTTCAACCAGATAAGCTCGAACCCAAATCGAGAAATGTGTCTTCATAGGATACCCAAAGGAGACTGTTGGGTACACTTTCTATCACAGATCTGAAGGCAAGGTTTTCGTTGCTAATTCGGATCCTTTCTAGAGAAGGAGTTTCTCTCGAAAGAAGTGAGTGGGAGGAAAGTAGAACTTGATGAGATAATCAGATCTGCTCCCTTATTGGAAAGTAGTTCATCACAAGAAACGGTTCTGTGACAACTACACCAATTAGTGAGGAAACTAATGATGATGATCATGAAGCTTCAGATCAAGTTACTACTTGAACTCAGAGGTCAATCAGAGTAAAATACGCACTGAGTGGTACGGTAATCCTATTCGAAGTCATGTTACTTGACCATGGCGAACCTACAAACTATGAAGAAGCGATGGTGAGCCCAGATTCGCGAAATGGCTGGAAGCCATGAAATCTGAGATGGGATCCATGTATGAGAACAAAGAATGGACTTTGGTTGACTTGCCGATGATCGGCAAGCCATTGAGAATAAATGGATCTTTAAGAAGAAGACCGACGCCGATGGTAATGTAACTGTTTACAAAGCTCGACTTGTTGCGAAAGGTTTTCGACAAGTTCAAGGGGTTGACTATGATGAGACTTTCTCACCCGAAGCGATGCTTAAGTCTGTCCGAATCATGTTAGCAATTGCCGCATTTTATGATTATGAAATTTGGCAAATGGATGTAAAACTGCATTCTTGAATGGATTTCTAGAAGAAGAGTTGTATATGATGCAACCAGAAGGTTTTGTTGATCCAAAGGGTGCTAACAAAGTGTGCAAGCTCCAGCGATCAATTTATGGTCCGTGCAAGCCTCTCGGAGTTGGAATAAACGCTTTGATAGTGTGATCAAAGATATGGTTTTATATGAGACTTTTGGAGAAGCCTCGATTTACAAGAAAGTGAGTGGGAGCTCAGAGCATTTCGATATTATATGTGGACGATATATTATTGATTGGAAATGATATAGAATTTCTGGATAGCATAAAAGGATACTTGAATAAAAGTTTTTCAATGAAAGACCTCGGTGAAGCTGCTTACATATTGGGCATCAAGATCTATAGAGATAGATCAAGACGCTTAATTGGACTTTCACAAAGCACATACCTTGATAAAGTTTTGAAGAAGTTCAAAATGGATCAGCAAAGAAAGGTTTTTACCTGATTATAAGGTGTAAGATTGAGTTAGACTCAATGCCCCACCACAGCAGAAGATAGAGAGAAAATGAAAGATGTTCCTATGCTTCAGCCATAGGCTCTATCATGTATGCAATGCTGTGTACCAGACTGACGATGCTTAGCTGTAAGCTTGGAAGGAAGGTACCAAAGTAATCCAGAGTGGATCATCGACAGCGGTCAAGAACATCCTGAAATACGAAAAGGACTAAGGATATGTTTCTCAGATATGGAGGTGACAAAGAGCTAGTCGTAAATGGTTACGTCGATGTAAGCTTTGACATCGATCCGGACGATTCTAAATCGCAAACCGGATACGTGTTTTTATTAAACGGTGGAGCTATCGGTTGGTGCGGTTCTAAACAAAGCGCCGTGGCGGGATCTACATGTGAAGCGGAGTACATAGCTGCTTCGAAGCAGCAAATGAAGGAGTCTGGATGAAAGAGTTCATTTCCGATCTAGGTGTCATACCTAGTGCATCGGGACCGATGAAGATCTTCTCGTGACAATCTTGGTGCAATTGCCTTGGCAAAGGAATCCAGATTTCACAAGAGGACCAAGCATATCAAGAGACGCTTCAATTCCATTCGGGACCAAATCCAAGTGGGAGACATAGAGATTTGCAAAATACATACGGATCTGAATGTTGCGGACCGCTGACTAAGCCTCTTCCACGAGCAAAACATGATCAGCACCAAGACTCCATGGGTGTTAGAATCATTCTTGTGTAATCTAGATTATTGACTCTAGTGCAAGTGGGAGATCAAGGAAATATGCCCTAGAGGCAATAATAAAGTTATTATTTATTTCCTTATACCATGATAAATGTTTATTATTCATGCTAGAATTGTATTAACCGGAAACATAATACATGTGTGAATACATAGACAAGCAGATAGTCACTAGTATGCCTCTACTAGACTAGCTCATTAATCAAAGATGGTTGTGTTTCCTAACCATAGACATGTGTTGTCATTTGATTAATGGGATCACCTCATTAGGAGAATGATGTGATTGACATGACCCATTCCGTTAGCTTAGCACTTGATCGCTTAGTATATTGCTAATGCTTTCTTCATGACCTATACATGTTCCTCGTAACTATGAGATTATGCAACTCCTGTTTACGGAGGAACACTTTGGTACTACCAAACGCCACAACGAATCGGGTGATTATAAAGGAGTACTACAGGTGTCTCCAAAGGTACTTGTTGGGTTGGCGATTTCGAGATTAGGTTTTGTCACTCCGATTGTCGGAGAGGTATCTCTGGCCTTCTCGGTGATACACATCACATAAGCCTTGCAAGCATTACAACTAATGAGTTAGTTGTGAGATGATGTATTACGGAACGAGTAAAGAGACTTACTGTAACGAGATTGAACTAGGTATTGATACCGACGGTCGAATCTCGGGTAAGTAACATACCGATGACAAAAGGAACAACGATATCGTTATGCGGTTTGACCGATAAAGATCTTCGAGAATATGTAGGAACCAATATGGGCATCCAGGTTCCGCTATTGGTTATTGACCGAGAATGGTTCTAGGTCATGTCTACATAGTTCTCGAACCCGTAGGGTCCGCACGCTTAACGCTTCGATGATGTTCATTATGAGTTTATAAGTTTTGATGTACCAAGGTTGTTCGAGTCCCGGATGTGATCACGGACATGATGAGGAGTCTCAAATGGTCGAGACATAAAGATTGATATATTGGAAGCCTATGTTTGACTTGGAAAGGTTCCGGATGAAAACAGACGTTATCGAACACCGGGGTTACGGAACCCCGAGGGGTCTATGGGCCTTGATGGGCCATAAGAGAGAAGAGGAAGGGCCGGCCAGGCAGGCCGCGCGCCCCCCTCCCCCCTCTAGTCCGAATAGGACAAGGAGAGGGGGCGCCTTCCCTCTTCCCCCTCCCAAGTCCTAGTCCAACTAGGAGAAAGGGGGGGGAGTCCTACTCCCGGTAGGAGTAGGACTCCTCCAGGCGCGCCCCCCTTGGGCTGGCCGCACCCCTTGCTCCTTTATATCTGAGGCGGGGGCACCCCATGACACACAAGTTGATCTACGGATCATTCCTTAGCCGTGCGGTGCCCCTCCACCATATTCCACTTCGTCATATCGTCATGAGCTTAGGCGAAGCCCTGCGCCGGAGAAGTCATATCGTCGCGGAGCTTAGCGAAGCCCTGCGTCGGTGGAGCATCATCATCGTCACCACGCCGTCAGGCCGACGGAACTCATCCCGACACTTTGCTGGATCGAGTCCGGGATCGCCATCGAGCTGAACGTGTGCGTAACTCGGAGGTGTTGTACGCTCGGTGCTTGGATCGGTCGGATCGTGAAGACGCATTACTACATCAACAGCGTTGTTATAACGCTTCGCTTTCGGTCTCACGAGGGTACGTGGACAGACACTCTCCCCTCTCGTTGCTATGCCATCACCATGGTCTTGCGTGTGCGTAGGAAATTTTTTGAAATTACTACGTTCCCCAACACATAAACCTTATGAAAACTCAAAGAATCGCCTGAAACATGGCCCTCCCACCGGCAAAGACTGTATCCACCACAACTTCATGGCCCTAAGGCCACAGGACACGAGGAAGGCCGGTGGCGGGAGGCAGTAGAAACCCTAGCGATGGCTAAAAAAGGATAATGTATTGTCCCTCTTACCTTTTAAGAGGTAAGAGGAGAATTTAATCCTAGCCACTGATTTATCAAGGGCATACATCTCATATAAATATGGTAAGTATATCAGACTTAACAAGAAATATTGTTGACAGATTTGTTGTTCAGTCCTTTCAATTTCCAAATATATCACGCATGTTGAGGAACAAAAGTCATTATAGAATATACCAAAGGATATGCCTATTTTTGAATGTGAAAGATTGTACAAACTATATTTATGTAACGCGATATCAGAAATGGAGAATTAGCTTCACATCCTATTATGTTCACATTAAATATACTTAGGGCCAGTTCCTTTGCTAGCTTCTAGAATAAGCTGGAATAAGCTACCCCCACCCGGCTTATTGTAGAAGCCCAACCAAATTTATTTTTGTAGAAGCCTACTAACTAAGACTTGACTAGCAGGCTTCTACAAATATATTTTTTGTTGGGCTTCTAGAATAACCTGGTTAGGGGGCGGTTTATTCTAGAAGCCCAAAAAAGCCACCAAAAGAACTGGCTCTTAATTAGTTCATGCATAAACTTACACAAAATCAATAGAAACATTAGATTTGTTAATTTTACCCACCTTTACACAAAACAAATATCAGGTTAAATTTCTCTAACCCCCTTTACTACCGGCGCAGGTGACAGTGGAGGGGCCCAAATCCCTGGTCTCCCCGGTGTCTTAGCTGACTCTAGGAGCTTGTCGTTGTGGAAGGAGAGTGGCTGCGGGTCACGGGAAAAGCAATGGCGACCGTCGATCCCGTTCAATGCTTGAGATAGTAGGTATTCTATGGATCACACGCCGTTGTTCTCCTTGTATCTCCGTCCATCCACCACCTCTCCCTCCGGATGCAAGTCTAGGGATGAGTTTTCTTCTTGAGTTCATGTTCATCACATGGCTCCTTTGCAAAAGTTGATTATTTCATGATTGCTTTCAGGATCTTTTGTTGGTTGCACCAGTTCTGAAATTTGAGATTTCTATTCCATGTATGTAACATCTGTAAGTTTTGTATGTTGAGATTTCTACATCCTGATTCAAATCTAATAAAAAACTAAATTTTAGGATTATCTTATGCTCTTCAAAGTTTCTTGACATGTATGTTATACAGTGGGGGTGAAAGTTCTTAACCATACATTATAATGTAAGAAATAATCATTATCAAGTGGAACCAAACAACATAAAGGAAAAAATTGTTAGTTTCAATTCCTTTACAGCTTGATTTTCTTTTACCGTTCTTGTTAACATTAGGGGAAACACCCTCAAGCCCCCCACCCCACCCCACCCCCACCCCGATAAACCAGAAACACATATATCCTTCACATGTTTATAAGTTAAACCTATTGTCCACATCCACACCATGTTGAAGCAGTTTTCTTGGATGTGGTGATGAAGGTGAAGTATGATGGCAAGGTCCAGGCCTATATGATGAGTAATCTAGTTCGAGCATTGCTCCGGAAAGCGCCCATACGATATATGAAAATAAAGTGTTTTTTCATGAAAATGCTCTAGCACTGAAGGTTCGCTGCGTTTTTAAGCTTGGTAGCTTGAACTTTGTCCTTATCTGTGTTCCGCTCTATGTGACATATGGGAGGCTCATGTCTTTGCTTAGAAGGTTGTAGAAGATAATTATGTCTTGAGGATGCAATGACCCGGAGTGATCACAGTGTAGTGTTATTACTGTTAATAATTTAGGACAAACATACAACTTTTCTCTTATATTTGGCATTGCTATGTACTGTTCTTGCCCGCAAAATATATGGTTAAGCGACAATCCTAAATTGCAGTTGCTTCATAAAAAAAGTCAAACCTATTTTCACAACCCACTCCCATTTTTCCCAAAAGAGAGCTTCCAGGTCCAACACCCTTAAGCGCACCGTTACAAGTCTCCTTTTCTTTTGAGAGAGAGAGAGAAAGCAAGTCTACTAATTTTTAGCAAAGTCACAAAATGGAAAGCTACATCTATAATTAAGTAGCACGCTATAAGCATTGCTCGTGAAATGATATTACTGGGTGCATGCTCATGCTGGAACTCGGTATCCCTGAAGTATTTTGTTGTGTAATGGCGTTAATCCTCTGTGATGTGCCTAGTGGGGTTAGATGGGCCTTAGGTGAACACATGCATATCAGTTGATTAGCTAGTCCTAGTGCGTGATCTTTTGGTAGTGTAGTGACTAATGTAACGTGATAAAGATACACGTATGCTACTTTGCTAGCCTTGTTTATTCCCCGGTTCCTTCTTTCCGTAGTGCAATTGCTTGCTCCGCATATTTAATTCTCCCCTTGTAATAGTAAAGACAAAAGATGTAATATATGTTTTCTCGAAAGTAGATCGATACGGCAGAAAAGTAGCGGATTTCAGCATATTTTAGAGGCACATTGTGTGCGTTGCATTTTTCTAGAGTCTGTACAACTTACAGATCACTACTGTCCTGGAAAGTTCTCCGTGGAAATATTCGTGAACGCGAAAACTCCTTCAGAGGAACTCTCGGAAGTGTTCTATTGAAATCACACGTTGTTGTCCTCAAGCTCCCGATATTTTGGGCGCTCGAGCTAGTTTAGCAAACATATACTAGTATAATAAAGAAGTACATTATTTTCTCTCAGAAAGAAAAACAAGTACATTATTTTGGTGGTTAGCTGTTGGTAATATTCTCATCTTCTACGTGGAGCGGTTCAGAATGTACGCATAACATAATGCCGGAAAAAAATGAAGATGGAATAGCACCACCAATGCCGCGCCGCCGGAAAATGCATCCATGACGAACAGTAAAGTAAATAAACCAATCAATTAAAAAATAAATTTTTGGGTCAACAAGTGTTGACAAATTGTCTACACGTATGTGTAATTTTTTGTGAAGAAAAACATTGCTAATATTCTGGGGAACAAAAAACAAAATCAACGCTCTTTCAGAAAGTCTTTTTGGAGCATGGTATTTTCTCAGAGCATTAAGGACTTTTGTTCTTCACAGGAATTTGTACCTATGTTGACAATTCGTCAATGTTTGTTGCCAAAGAGCTAGGGTTTCTTGTGCCTCCAGTCGGCGCCGCCATCGGTCTATCTTGACTTTTATGGTCCTAGGGCCATGAAAGCGCGGTGCATCCTGGCCCTTGCCGACGGGAGGGCTCCATTTTCAGATGGTTTTTTAAGTTTTGCTAGGGTTTGTGTACTGCTCAAAGAGGCGAGGCGGCGCGGCTCTCTGAAGATGGAATAAGGTCCTCCACGCCTAGTCCCCGACTCGGTGGTGTTTCTAGCATCGTTGGAGGGCGTGTGGGGGTTTGTCTCCGGCGGATCTTGTGGGATTCGGTCGGTGTTTGTGTTCGACGGATCCTCGTGGATCCGACCTTCGTTCGTATGTGTTCATGTGTCTACATATTGGATCCTTTTGATCTACACATCTCTTCGTCAGCGGCGGTTGCTGTCCTAGTGCGCCAGTCCTATGTGGCCTTAGCATGACGACTTCCCGACTGTCTACTACAGAAAAGTTTGCCCAGCTCCGATGAGGGAGGGGCGATGACGGTGGCGCGCCTTCAGCTCGCTCCAGTGCTTGGTCGTCGCTAGGTGGTCTACGGACATGGATGTATTTTTTTACTTCTGGTATTCTTTGTATTACCTTGACAGTTGATGAAAGTTTTCCTCGCAAAAATAAATGTTTGTTGCCAAAAAGTCAGGTTATATATACATTTTTTACTTTTTTGAATTTCATAATTCATGAAGAAGCATTTGAGCTCGCGAACAAAAACTCCCATGTCCCTCCTCTCCTCTTTCAAGAGTCACCGTTTCAAGTTGTACACACACGTGCAGTTCTATCAACCACACGTGCGAGCGGCTCGGGCGGAACCCTAGATCGCCGCTGCCGCTCCCCTTTCTTGCCTTCCTTCTTCCTCGCCACCTCCAGGGGACGCCGTCGGGCAAAGCCCGTGCGTGCGTTGGCGGCGGCAGGGCTCCCTCCCCCCTCACGAGGCTCTGGCAGCGGGACGGCGGCCCTCGCGGTGGCGCTGCTCGGCTCGGCGGGTCGGCCGCCGGCGGATCTCGGGCGGGCTCTCGCTGATGGCGCAGCGACGCTGGCGTGGCGTGGTTCGCGCTGGGCGGTGGAGCGCTGGCTTTCCTCATCCCGATCCGATGGCTCGGTGGCGCCAATGCTCGGGTGGTTGGCTTCAGAAGAGGTGGCGGCGCTGGGCTTTCGGCGGCGCCCGGCGTGTGCAGCGGCGGTGGTCCTGTGGCGTGGTTGGCGGCTCCGTGTCGACCCGGACGGCGCGGGGATGGCGGCGCTCGGGCGTGGCCGGGCGATCCGATGGGTGGTGCCGGCGGCTCGCCGATCTGCTGGTACCTGTGGTCCGCCTGGCGCGCTGGTAGTGACGGCGGCCCGCACGAGTTGGATCCTTCGAATCGATCTGGTGAAAACTTGCCTTCGGCTCTGCTAAGGCCGGCGGCGGCGGCGCTTATGCGCGTTCCCTTCTTGAAGGCATCGCCGTGGACAATTTCAAGGCCACTCTCAGACTCCGGGAAACCCTGATCGGATGATCGGATGATGGCGGCGCTCTGGTGTCGTTCCTCCCTTGGGGGCGTCATTCTTGGAGGTACACACGTGATCGAGGGACCAGAGGACGGATTCTTTAGTGAAGCGGTGCTTCATCCTACACACTGATGGCGATGGATCTTGACGGCGTGGCGCAGTGCAGATTCGGAGTTTGCTGTGGGAGGATGGACTCGCGCAGGAGGACATCACTGTCGGGCGTCGTGGTGGCGTCGATGGCTGAGAGACCTGGCACGGTACATGCAACAGTACAGCTCTGAAGATGGATTGGTGGCAGGTGGCTGCGGCGGCCTCATACCCGACAAAGCGCCCTGGTTGAGGAGTCGCGCCGGATGGTAGGTGCCCCATACCCGGCGTCTGGTTGGGACCTCGTGTCTTAGATGTTTAGGTTTGGTTGCGATGTCATTTGGTATTAGACCCAGACTATCTGCGCCCCCTCATCAATTGGATAGGTGTAGCGACAGGTGTTGCTTAGACGGTGGCTTTAGTCTTACTGTTGTATGGCTTTGTAAGGTTTTGTGACAATAATTAATAAAATGGCCGTATGCATCGCCCAGATGCACAGGCCGGGGATCATCTTCCTTTTCTAAAAAAAATCAACCACACGTAAATTTCCCTAAAAAAAACACATGTAAATTAATCTTGAACCAGTATTATACTATTAAAAAAGTGTATTTATGTGTTATTATCAAGAGTATTACGTTTTTCTTTTCCGAAGTGCTCCTAGTAACCTACTGTACATGACATGGCACTAGAGAGCACACGGTGTGACTGTGACACGCACGGTAGCTACGAAAGAAAGTTAGACGAGTAGCCAGTAGGCATCACCCTGCACGTCAGGCCAAGTCGCCGCACAAGGGGGGAACTAGCCGCTTCTGCTCGATGGCAATGGCGGCCTCTCCATTCGCTGCACCTGCTTTCGACCTGACGCTGACACTGATGAAGCTACCACCTGCCTGCCTGGTCAAACAACTAAAGCAACTTCATTCACGCAGTGACTGCTAGTCCATATGCGTGTGCTGGATCTCCCATGTGCCGAATTGCCAGTATGATAACTTGATAAGTGAATGATAGTACGGTATAGTACTGTCTTAGCCAATCAACGTGGCATGTTTGAGCAAAGCAAATCGACGTGGGAACCTAAATGGTGCACGAGGAGAGATGGAAAGCAGCCATACTCCAAACCGTCGTTACCAACAAGCGACCAAGCCGCACAGCACAACCTACCAATTATGAATTATCTTCAAACTGACCATCTTTGGGTTCTTCGTTATAGGAGTCCTCTTTCTTCTTCTTTCTTCCGCCGATATGTAGACATGTAAGACAAACATATCAATGATATGTGTCTTCTTTCCGTTTCTTTTAGCAAGGGAGCCGATATGTTTTTCCGACAAAAGGTAATATGTTATTTTACTAAAATGATACCGATTACCCTCGTCCTTTGCAACAACACAATATCGCCGCCTAGTTGAGACATTCACACTTCAAGAAGAAGAAGAAGGAGAAGAAACAAATAAAGTCGACACAACACTTTTAACAGATGAACAACAACGTCATCCACCATCCTTGACAACAATCAAGTTACAAGAAAGGTTATCCAAAAATAACACCACCAAGAAAATAACGACGCTCAAACACCGTGTGGTGGGATCCAACCACTATAGGTCAGATCTTGGGTTTTCATCCCAGAGATCACGTCTCATCAGACTCCAGACCAGTGCCTCCAACAAGGACACGACATGTAAGACACCCCCACTGCCAGGTGCAACCATCGAAGGTCGGATCTAGGGTTTTTACTCGGAGTTCAAGAATCTGTGCTCAAAGAGCACCACCAAGCCGAAAACACAATGTGCTGTCACCACCCTTTGCTGAAGGAAATGAAGCTACATGGAAAGGCATTCAAACACCATGGTAACGGGAAATTGAAACCCATATGGTCCATGGAATTCATGCCCGGAGGTAGTTGGTCGCGTGCATATTTTTGAAGTGTATATCATCAAGCGATCAAATCTATGTGTACGAGCACGGAATTGTCATAGAATACAGATAGCCGAACGTCATCGGGGTCCATCTCAGGCGCACGTGCTCCAGAAACTCCGTGGTACAGGCCGTCACCGACAATTCTCTGGACACCACAAACCATAGCCGCACCACCCCCAAGGCTCCAACCTGCCAATACATGTATTTGCGTCACCGTAGTCGCTATCGCTGCACCACCGACCAGCCCTTGAATCACCGTTATCAAATTTGGGCATCAAAAACCCATCACCAGACATGGCCACTCATGTCGACCGCCTTCACCCACGCAGCACAAAGGCAACACCACCACCTAGGGCACCCCGGGTCGCCGCCCCGACATCCAAACTCGATCAACTATGACATGTCATTCAGTGTTGCCACATCGAACGATAGGAAGGCTCCCCGCACAAGAAGGCATCCCCATCGCCGGTGTCTTCTAGTGGCAACGAAGGAAGTAAGAAGAGGGGGTGATGAGGACGGTGGTAGCTAGGGCTTTGTTCGAGCCTCCTCCCCATGGCGACCTATGCATTGGATTGGTATTTGTTTTCCTTAGTATCGTGGGAGCTGATATGTATGTTCGGACATTCTCTTATTGAGGATCTATGTAGACTGAGATCAAAATGAATTTGTAGACTTGTGGTCAACTTAAATATGTGCATGATCCCACCTTATTTAGACTTTCAGAATAGAGAAAATTGATTTTTATTCTCCTATTCAACAATGATAAGTCCTAAATGTAATAAAAATTACATGTCTATTTATCACCATTCTAAATAATATTTCATATTTTTGGACTAACCTACCGATAAATAACTAGATGAGCAGATTTGCATGTTTAATGTGGGTGATCCCTCAAACTTCCATACACAGAAAATTTTGGAGAGAAAAATCAGACATGCATAACTTCCTAGATCACGAAGGCACGCAAAAAGGCTCCCTCAAAAGTTAGAACCAATCTCGAGGGAGGCTCATGTCCTCCAACCACCATAGCCGCCAAAAACAAAGGAGACCCCTCTCCTTTCTTGGAAGAAAGCCGATCAAAATGAAGAAGGAGGGCCTTCCCCCTCTATACCAGCAGTGCTAGAATGTCGCTGAGGGGCACCAACATCACTGTCATCTCCATCACCATATCCTTTTGTCCAACGGTGTACCTATCCCCGAACCTCTGTAATCCCCTACTAAGACATGGTATTTGATGCAATTAATTTTTAAACTATTTATATCATGTTTGAATAGTTTTCCTTATGGAAACACTAAAAAATCGGACGTTGGATTTTTAGGCATGGCAAATCTGACATTTTTCATGGTAATTTATATTGACGCGATGATGGAAAATTTAGTTTGCAAGCACGGCAATTTTCTGACAAAAAATGTACCAAAGTGTATTTGTCATGCTCGCGGACTAAACTTGCCATCCTCGGAGAACATAATTTGCCATGAAAAATGTTCGATTTTTTCCATGGTAAAAAATTTTGACATCAGATTTGTAGTGGAGTCCCTTCCTTATCCCGTGTGGCATTGGTGATCAGATTTGATTGGTATGAATTGCTTTTTTTGACATGGTTATATCCCTTTGCACTAATTTATGGGTGCACATATACACAAGATTAAACACCTGGGTGTTAGCAATATGTTATGAGGAACTGATTGGGGGGGGGGGGGTTCAGAGTAAAAATATTGTTCCTTGAATTTTTGAATTGCAGCATGAGGGATATAGAGGACCCATTATGGTTGGGTTTTTGGTCTTTCGTTAATAATTTCCAATTGCTAAGCGGGTTTACATTGGAATATTCAATTATAAGTGTCATGCGATTCAATGGTTTTGAAGCATGTTGAGCATTATTCTCGCTCCTATCTATTGTAACAAGTATGTGTATCAATTTATTCTCATGGCTAATTGCCTAGAGAAATTTTGTCATCTTTTTCACCAACATGACACACTTGTTGTCTTTTTAGAATCGCAATATTAATTGTATATTACCTAACTTTAATTGGCTTTCACCTATCAAACTTATAAAAACCCATATCTACTTCAATGCTTAGTAAAATAAACACTAAAAGTGCATGGAAGGTTGTATCAGTAGCAGATAGAGCTTGGGAGAATAGGAAGCCTATATATTTGCTGCTTTGGGGCTCAGAACTCACTACTTTCACATCCATATTGGTAAGAACTACAATTATCACTACACTTGAGGGTAATCATGCTCTTTTTTACTAACGTTGATGGTAGCATAGCATTAAGTTAAATATTCTTGTTTGCATTTGTTTGTTGTGCTATTAACAAATGTGTATCCACCTTTTTTTCTTAATAAAAATACCGCAAAATAATAGGTCTCTTTTGTATAGGTTGTTGATGGGTTGTTTTAGTAAGGGTGGTACTAACACTTGTGATATCTGTCTTGGTACTAATAGTTGGAATGAAGAAAAGAATGTTTATGAGAGTGAGAACCAATGAAGCAAGTGGATGGAGAATGGAGTAGCTACTCATGCCTACATCTCAATGATCGCGATAACTCTCTAACTCAAAATGATGCTCTCATTTTTCTTATATGTAGCTATAATGATGAATTTCAAAATGAACCATTTGAGATTTTAAATAAAGATGAAACACAAAAAAAAAATGATGATCATATTATGCTTGGTATTATTACCCTCCATGCAACACAATTTTACTAGCTTATGAGATTTCCTTTGTGAGGGTGTAGATAAAGATGAAAAAAAAATCATGTAGAACAATTATTTTTACTAACCTATGGAAGAACGAAACTGATAGTAATGACATACAAGATCCATTTAATGTTGGTGCCCGTAGGGTGAATCCCCATCGCCTACCATGGATGACTCTTGTGTGAACCTCTCATTTGTCAGGTGAGGAATGTACTTCTACTCGAAAAACGAGCGAGGACACAAATCAAAATGGTAGAATTTCATGATATTCTTTTAGAGTGAGGGCCACATCAATTTTTGAACTTATCCGGGCCGTGCTTTTTCCTTTTTCCAGTATCATCCTGAGAACAATGACAATATGTTTCAGTATCAATAACAAAAAAAATCACGAAACCATGGTTTTTTACGGTGAGATTTCCATGCGTCCAAATCGTGTAATTAATGTCAACGAATAAACCGAGAAAAATAAAAAAGAAAAGCGAGAATTTCGCAGGGTGGGAAACGAAGCGCTGCGCCCATCTCAGGTGGCCGGATAGAGCATAGAGGCAGGCCAGAGATGTTCCAATCGTGAAGGTTCCGGCTGCCGCAGGCGACGGGAGCACGGCCGCTGTTGACCTCTGGCACACGCCAGACGGCCAGCCAGTGCACCGCGCTGGAGCGCGACTGGAACCAGCCGCGCGGCCACACGGCGGTAGATCTCCCCTAGCCGTCCCCTTTCGCGGAAAGGTTTGGCTCACCTCGAGCAGCGTGGATCTCCCTGATATTTCTGCGCCCCTTCCTCTCCGCCGCGTGCACTAGGCGGTAGAGGGAGCAAGTAAAAGCGATAGAGTACAGCAAAGCCCAGCTTCGCGGTGCATGGGGATGATTCCCTCCTACGATCTGGGACCCAGCCCCACCAGCCTCCGGCTGCTGCTGCCTTCCTCTTGGCCCCCGGCAGTGGCAAGGGCCGGGGGTCGACATGCCGATATACGTGCAAATTGAATGACACCAGCAGGGACGGGACGGGAGCACCTCCCCCTCCCCACAAACCAACAAACTTTTGCATAGCCCGGTAGCCTTTACTACAGTGAGTAGATCTTTTTAGCAACACTCCATTTCCAAAAGAAAAGAAATGTCAGTTACTTGCTTTTTTCTAAATAAAGCTATTTTTATTGGACTTTTTAGAAGAATTATTGGACGTTACTTAAATTATTTGTCAGATGTGTGCTTTTTTTCCTGAGGGATGTGCTTATTTATGTATGTAGACAAGACACAAACCGATGATTCTGCGTTTCATTCCAGCGCAAGATCTAGTACTCCCTCCTTCCATCTATATAGGTCCTAATGCGTTTTTCGAGGCTAACTTTGACCAAACGTTAGAGCAATAATATATGACATGCAACTTACACAAAGCATACCTTCAAATTTGTATATCAAACGAGCTTCCAATAATATAATTTTCATAGTATACATCTCATGTGCTATTAATCTTGTCAATAGTCAAAGGATGTCTTGAAAAACACATTAGGCCCTATATAGATGGAAGGAGGGAGTACGTATGTTTACAAAAATCAAATAGAAAGAAAGTAACAAAATGAAAATCTGCACTTGATGAGGTAAAAGACAACTTGGTGGGGATATTTTTCTAAAAGGATTTTGGCATGTATTATATTTTACACTTGAATTTATAAAGGATTTTTATGACACGTAGATGTAATATCCATGTGAAAGCACACTGACAGCTCAGCCCTCGCCGTGACATGTGAAGTTCAGCTTCAGCCGGACCATATCTTCCTGCCAGTGAAGAAGATCTACTTTTATTATGCTTATTAATTTAACAAAACGAATATCATGCAATTTCTACGCTCCAATTACCATTGTTTCTCCGAAGCGAATACTCCACGAGAAGTAAACACTCTTCTGCCAGCACTAATACAAAAAGCTTAGAGACAAAAACAGAGAGCCCACTGGGGCATAAACAACGTGAGGACCCCAACCACAGTCGCCCCAATATATACCGACGCCCCCCGTAAACCACAGCACCACCGCGTAGCCCGCCACGCCAACCAGAGCATCCCGCCCGCTCTCGCCTCGGTGTCGCCGCCGCCCATGGCCGTCGCCAAGAGCAAGGCAGGCAAGCACGCCGCCCCGCTGCTCGGCAAGTACGAGCTCGGCCGCCTCCTCGGCCGCGGCACCTTCGCCAAGGTCTACCACGCGCGCTCCCTCGTCGGCGGCGAGGCCGTGGCCATCAAGGTGCTCGACAAGCCCGAGCTGGCCGCCACGGCCGGCATGGACGCGCGCGTGCTCGGCGAGGTCTCCGCCATGCGCCGCCTCCGCCACCCCAACGTGCTGCGCCTCCACGAGGTGCTCGCCACGCGCTCCAAGGTCTACCTCGTCATGGAGCTCGCCCCCGGCGGCGACCTGCTCTCCAGGCTCGCCTCGCTCCCCAAGCGCCGCCTCCCCGAGCACGCCGCGCGCCGGGTCTTCCTCCAGCTCGTCTCCGCGCTCATCTACTGCCACGCGCGCGGCGTCTCCCACCGCGACGTCAAGCCGCAGAACGTCCTCATCGACGCCGACGGCAACCTCAAGGTCTGCGACTTCGGCCTCGCCGCGCTCCCGGAGTCCCACCGCGACGACGGTCGCCTGCACACCGCCTGCGGGACGCCCGCCTTCGCCGCCCCCGAGGTGCTCCGCCGCAAGGCCTACGACGGCGTCAAGGCCGACGCCTGGTCCTGCGGCGTCATCCTCTACGTCCTCCTCGCCGGCCGCCTGCCGTTCGACGACTCCAACATCGCCGAGATGTGCAGGAAGGCGCACCGCCGCGAGTACACGCTCCCGGAGTGGGTGTCCCAGCCGGCGCGCCGCCTCGTGAGCCGCCTGCTCGACCCCAACCCAGCCACCCGCCTCACGGTCGCCGAGCTCTCCAGCCACCCGTGGTTCAAACGGTCGCTCAGCCTGGACTCGCAGCTCGGCAGCCTCCTAGGCGGCGCGCCGGAGCGCGACCTCCTGTTCCAGGCCCCGCCGACGCTGAACGCGTTCGACATCATAAGCATGTCGCCGGGGCTCGACCTGTCGGGACTCTTCGGGGAGAACCGGCGGAGCCGGGAGAAGCGGTTCATGACGACGGCGTCGCCGGAGCAGATGGTCGAGCAGCTCGGGCACTCGGGCGCAAAGCTCGGTTACTTCATGGTGGGCAAGAAAGGAGTAGAGCGGCTGCCACTGGGCGGCCTGTCGGGGCTCGTGGCCATGTCCATGGAGATGTCGGAGGTGGCGCCGCCCCTGATGCTCGTGGAGCTTCGGCTGGAGGCCGGCGACGACGAGGAGGTCCAGGCGTTCGGATGGGACGAGCTCAGGACGGAGCTTGGGGAGGTGGTCATGGCGTGGCATGGATGCGAGGAATTGTGAGGAGTTGGGGATGTACATGTATGATCTGATGCCAGAAAGAGCTAACTAGGACTTTGTGGCAGATTGAAGGGGGTAGATTTGTTATTAGTTCATTCACTCTGATTTTGATGCTTGTGATTAGAAATTTTGTGGGAATGAATCTAGATTCTGTGTCTTTGTGGTGCTAGCCTGAAGGTCTGAATCTAATGATAATAACCTTGCCTTATAATTGTGTTGATCTTTTGACTGTATGAACACAACTATACACTGATACACTGCATGCACCAAATTAAGGAACAACCTAAATTAACACAATGACATAATTTTTTCCTTGGTTGTTAGTCCATTCAATCAAAGTGATGTTTGTCTTTGCAAGGAGATGCTAGGTTGTGTTTGTCTGAATCTAATGATAATAACCTTGCCTTATAATTGTGTTGATCTTTTGACTGTATGAACACAACCATACACTGATACACTGCATGCACCAAATTAAGGAACAACCTAAATTAACACAATGACATAATTTTTTCCTTGGTTGTTAGTCCATTCAATCAAAGTGATGTTTGCCTTTGCAAGGAGATGCTAGGTTGTTAGTCGAACCATGATTTGTGATGCTTACTTCAACTTGAAGGCTTGAATCTAATGAGACTAAACTATATGGTAGCCTTAGGCGACATGATTCAGGTTGTAACATTGTCTGAGCTCTCTGGAAGGTAGCCTACTTCTTTTTTTCCTTTAAAAACTCCACATGCATAATGCAAACCTGAGGGCTTTCCAAAGACAATTAGTGCCAAAGACAATTAGTGCCAGCAAGGTGCTTCCTGCGAGCACAATAAACTCTTCTTCACTGGCAGGTACTCTGCTCTGCTCGGCTGGAACCATAAGAAAACTGCAGCTCTGCTGCCTGCAACTGTCCCTACGAATCATGCATGTGTAGCTGCTTACCCATTAATGACGTACCATAATTGTTGTCAGGGATTTGGAAATTGAAAAGGACCAAGGAACGAATTCCCTGTCTTAACTCGCAACAATATCTCAGCGCGTTCTTGTTTGTTGTGCTGGTCGTTTTCCATGTCAGCTCCTTCATGTCTGTCCTCCAGTGGTGGCCTGATGATTGCCCAGATATGGAAGAATCCTCCGCGTCCGTCCGTTTGAAGCGCCAATGAATTTGCCTTGCTGAGGAATATGCCGTGATCGCTTTTCATGGCGCACAAGGTTGGCAGGATGATTGGAACCCGTCGACGAGTAAGCATCTCGGTAAAAGCAGTGGGAGTCGTGGTCAAACAGAAGCAATCGATTCCAATAACTGGCTCGTATACGCTATGGAAATGCCTGAATATCAGAACTGGAAATGGACACTAGAGGTTTTTATGCAATACAGATGACTAGTACTGCACCAAGGTTTGCATATTGATCCTGTTTAGAAGTATAATTGGTGATTTATGTTAAGTGATTAGCACGCACATTCTAGTTTCCCAAACTCCTAATTTCTGTTAAGTGATTTGCGCGCACATTCTAGTTTCAGGAACTCCTAATTTGTGTCAAGTGATGAGCATCAATGGTAAACCTATTGCCGGTGTCAGTGGGCAGTAGTGAATGAGAAGTCAAAACAGGTTCAGAAAGCCTATGAGTTGATCGATGTCGACGAAAGCGAGTGGGTCAGATATCAGCGGGCGAAAAAGGAGAGACCTTGACATGGGCATCCTGGAATTAAGGTAATTGACAGTAGCTCAGGGACAAAACTATAAGTAACTTGCAATGCCAGCTTATCTCCTACAGTAGTTTATTCTCTGAAGCTACTACTCGGAACCGGATCCTCTAACATTGAGAAGGGAAGTTAGAGAAGTTACAGTACCCTAACTTCCCTTCTTTCTATTCATATGATTAAGGTTAAAATGACTCAAATTAATTTGTAAATTGATGATCTACTGTGTACATTTATATAGTAACTACACACAAATAAGTTAATGATGAAATAAAATTAGTTTTAAATACAATAGTAAATAACCTGCTAGCTATACCTACTAACCTTCTCTAACTTTATTTCTTCATTTTACACTAGGCTAACTAGTACCACGACTTTCTTTCTCTACGTTAGAGAATCCGGTTCCACTATAGTCTGCAAGCTCTCCGGTCTAAACTGGTGAAAGGGGAGAACGAGGTATTGCATTTGAGTATGTGTGCTGGCCGGCCGACAAGGCCATGAGAAGAAAATAGGTGCAATGGAGCAGCTGCAGCATGGGTGAATAGAGAGGCGCATGCATACTGAAGTTGGTGTTTGACAATCTGCTGCCAATTCTGAATCGCCAGACATTGCAAAGAGAAGCCAAAACAATCTTCTGTTCTTTTCATCTTTTTCTTGGTAGGCCTATCGTCATGAGTACCACCGTCAGCGGAGAGGAAAATGGGGAGGATAGCTGGCGATGATAAGCACGTACGACGGCATATATTCCACAACAGTTCGACAGTTTTGGCACGTCTGCACGTGTTAAATATATTTTCAAACGATGGCTCGAGCCGAGACCGGCCTTAATAATAAATTAACAAAGCAAACAACCGGTCAGGAATTGCAATGACTAACATCTCATAGACAGGGCAAAAAATTAATAAAGCCAGGGTATGAAACCACGGAAGCTTCGTCGATGAGCTTGTAAGATTTCGGAAGCGTTCCTACTTCTCGATGAGGAGCCGCGTTTGGTTTATATTGATATGGGCAGAACAGCCGTGCCTTGGCTTACAAGTTGGAGAGACCAGATCGCTAAGGATGCAGGTCGGTACAAGGTTTCCTGGATAGTTACAAGAGGGAGAGGAAGAAGAGATATGTTAGTTGAGATTACAAAGCATAGATAAACATAAATTCTAACACCCTCCCTTAATCTCAACTATCCTAAGTTTAGATTGTTCTTGAACTCTTCAAATGGTTTTGCTGGTAATGCCTTGGTGAAACCATGTGCCACTTGATCCTTGGATGGGATGAACCGTATCTCAAGTTTCTTCTCTGCAACCCTTTCTCGCACAAAATGAAAATCAATCTCAATATGTTTAGTCCTTGCATGAAAGACTGGATTTGCAGATAAATATGTAGCTCCCAAGTTATCACACCATAGACATGAGATACGATTTAGTTTGATTCCCAATTCTTCAAGTAATGACTCTAACCAAATGATTTCTGCAGTAGCATTTGCCAGAGATTTATATTCAGCTTCTGTGCTTGATCTGGACACAGTAGCTTGTTTCCTTGCACTCCAGGAAATAAGATTGGAACCAAAAAAACACTGCAAAACCTCCAGTTGATTTCCTGTCATCACTGCAACCTGCCCAATCAGCATCAGAAAATGCACTAACAAGTGTAGAATTAGAACACCTGAAATTAAGTCCCAATCCTACTGTATGCTTTACATATCTCACAATCCTCTTGACAGCTGTCCAATGGGCAGTGGTAGGAGCATGCAAGTACTGACAAACTTTGTTAACGACAAATGATATATCTAGACGTGTCAGTGTTAAATATTGCAGTGCTCCCACAGCACTTCTGTACCTTGTACTTTCTTCCTCCTGAAGGGGCTCTCCTTCATATGCTGAGAGCTTTTCTGAAGAGGACAATGGTGTGTTGGCAGGCTTGCAGTTCTTCATTCCCATACGAACAAGAAGCTCATTTGCATATTTTTCCTGATTCAACACTATGCCATCTTGAGTTTTCTTGACCTCAATGCCTAAGAAGAAATTCAGATCTCCCAGATCCTTCAAAGCAAATTATGAACTCAGGTCGTGCAAAAGTGCATTAGTGGCATTTTGTGAGGAGCTTGCCACAATAATGTCATCAACATATATGAGCACAAAAATGACCACTTTTGCCTTGTTATAAATAAACAACTATGTGTCAGCCTTTGATGCAATAAAGCCAAGACACTTTAGCTGAGAACTCAGTCTAGCATACCATGCTCTAGGTGCTTGTTTCAATCCATATAATGCCTTATCAAGCTTGCACACATAATGTGGAGTTTTCTTGTTTACATACCCTGGTGGCTGTCTCATGTAGACCTCCTCTTCCAAAACGCCATGCAAGAACGCATTCTGTACATCTAGTTGTCTCAAACTCCAGCCCCTGGATACAGCAATAGCTAACACAAGTCGTATAGTTGCAGCTTTCACAACAGGACTAAAGGTATCTTCATAATCTATACCATAGCGTTGTTTGAAGCCCTTTGCAACTAGTCGTGCCTTATACCTGTCAACAGATCCATCTGCCTTCTTTTTAATTCTATATACCCACTTACAATCAATGATGTTTTTACCTCTCTGATCAGGCACAAGATGCCAAGTCTTGTTTTTCATAAGTGCAAAATATTCCTCATCGATTGCCTTCTTCCACCTCGGATCATCTAGTGCATCATTCAATGTTCTTGGTTCACCTAGAACACACAACATTCCATATCGTATAGTGCCATCTGTACGAATTTTTGGATTCTTTATACCTTTTTGTAATCGCGTCATCACCCGTGTAGACGCGGCTGGCTGTGTATGCGTGGAGACAGGGAAGCTGTTTACGAAGATCCAGTGATTCGCTGCATGCACCGCACGCAGCGATCCTGCAGAATCTTGTGTGGCGGTCCGCCACGATCGCATTGGTGGCCACAGAATCCTTGGTTGTAGGCGATCCCGCGTCCACTGTTCCCTGCATGCGGGTGGACCGCGAGGCAGATTCGGGCCCGCGCGAAGATGACGTGGCGATGCGCGGCTGGATCGGGGAGAGCCCCTGCCCGTGTCTATCCAGAACGTGATCCGAGGTGGACCTCGCCCCGCGATCCGAGGATGATTGGCGCACAGGAGTTGCGGGCACCGCCAGATCGCCTTCGTTTTCCGTGCCAAGTTCGTCCTCTTGCGGTACATGAAATAACACATGGTTTTGATCATTTTCTTCACCGTTTTCACCATTTTCTTCACCGACCTGCACGGGCATAACAAGCAGAATCGCACCAGATGGGATTGTCAACATGTTTGGTTAGTACAATCGTCGCCCCATGATCAAAACTCCTAAGATTTTGAGGAAGGAGAAGAATCTCTTTTCGAAGAAGGGCACCGACATTAGGATGAAGAGATGCAAATGGAAAAATGGACTCATCAAAAACAACATCCCTGGATATGTAAACTCTGCCCGTAGGAACATCTAAACATTTGACTCCTTTGTGCATTGGACTATATCCTAAGAATACACATCTCTTTGAACGAAACGCAAGTTTACGTGTGTTATAAGGCCTAAGATTTGGCCAACAAGCACAACCAAAGATAAGAAGAGACGTGTAATTTGGTACAATGCCAAGAAGACGTGTGATGGGTGTTACAAACTTGATGACCTTGCTGGGAAGCAAGTTGATGAGATAGGTGGCAGTTAAGAAGGCTTCATCCCAGAATTTGAGTGGCATCGATGCATTTGCTAGCAAAGCAAGGCCTACATCGACAATGTGTCGATGATTTCTTTCGGCAGATCCGTTTTGCTGGTGAGCATGGGGACAAGAAACATGATGAGAGATACCGAGTTTTTGGAAGAAAGAATTGAGCTTCTCATACTCACCACCCCAATCTGTTTGCATAGCAATGATTTTGGAGCTAAGTTTGCGTTCAACAAGATTTTGAAAATTGATAAAAACTTGGAATACATCAGATCTTTTCTTTAGCAAGTAAATCCAAGTAAATTTACTGTAATCATCGATGAAGCTAACATAGTAAGAAAATGTGCCAACCGATGTGGAGCTGGTCCCATACATCGAAAAAATAAGTTGCAATGGTGCAAAGGATACACTAGTAGAAATAGGGTACGACATCGATGACTTTTGGCTTGTTGACATGGGTCACAAACCGACTCAACACTAGGCTCATATGAGAGCTTATTCTTGCTAAGGACATATTTAACTATGATGATTTATGGATGACCTAGACGACTATGCCACTTTTGTCAAGATAGCTTGGTGACAGATGTGCTTGCTTATTGGACCATGAAGACGGTGATGATGATATGATTGGGTAGAGACCTCCTTGCAATCGTCCTCTAAGAATGATTCTCCTCGTGGCCAAGTCCTTAACCAAGAAAAATAAGGATAGAACTCTATGAGAACATGATTGTCAAGAGTGAATCGATGAACTGAAAGAAGATTTATGGATGATTGAGGGACATGTAATATATTTTTCAGATGCAAATCTCTAATGGGTTTTTTAACAATTGAACTACCAACATGTGTAATTGCCATACCAGATCCGTTTGCCTGTGAACTTGATCGCCTCCATTGTAATTTTCTCTCATTGTTAGCTTGTCAAGCTCACCGGTGATATGATTTGTGGCACCGGAATCTGCATACCAGTTGGTATCTACACCATAGGTCGCTGCATGTGCTGCTTTTTCTTCTTGATCACCATCTTCATAGCGCCACCAACATGCTCGCGCCCCTTAATGATGTTTGAGGCAGATCCGCACTGGGTAATCACGCTGCTGCTGCTAGTCACGTTGTCTGTTGTTGTTGCCGATGACGAGGACGTCCTCTGAGCCACCGCCGCCGCCAGCAGGAGAAGGGGCGATCTCCACGGCCACGGCCCCTTCCTCCTCGCCTGCATGTATGATTTCCCACGAGCTTGAGGGCGACCTCAGAGGCGCGCTTGCTGATGTATGGAAGCCGCCTGACGAGGAATCACCCAACATCTCCATCCTTTGGTTAAAGGCAGAAATTTGGGCGAAGAGATCGTCGGGTGTGATGATGTTTTTGATGGCGCCGACGGCCGCAACTACAGCATCGTAGTCACGATCAAGTCCCGCAAGGATGTAATCTACCATCTCAGGATTTGACACAGGACGACCAGCGGCTGCTAGTTCGTCTCCAAGACTTTTCATCTTCGCCATGTAGGCAGTGCTGGACATGCTACCTTTCTTTGTGTTGGTGATCGCGATCCTCAGGTTCGTAATCCGGGACTGCGATTGGGAGGCGAAGAGCTGAAGGAAATATGCCCTAGAGGCAATAATAAAGTTATTATTTATTTCCTCATATCATGATAAATGTTTATTATTCATGCTAGAATTGTATTAACCGGAAAAATGATACATGTGTGAATACATAGACAAACATATAGTCACTAGTATGCCTCTACTTGACTAGCTCATTAATCAAAGATGGTTATGTTTCCTAACCATAGACATGTGTTGTTATTTGATTAATGGGATCACATCATTAGGAGAATGATGTGATTGACATGACCCATTCCGTTAGCCTAGCACTTGATCGTTTTAGTATATTGCTATTGCTTTCTTCATGACTTATACATGTTCCTGTAACTATGAGATTATGCAACTCCCGTTTACCGGAGGAACACTTTGGGTGCTACCAAACATCACAACGAATCGGGTGATTATAAAGGAGTACTACAGGTGTCTTCAAAGGTACATGTTGGGTTGGCGATTTGAGATTAGGTTTTGTCACTCCGATTGCTCGGAGAGGTATCTCCGGCCCTCTCGGTAATGCACATCACTATAAGCCTTGCAAGCAATGTAGCTAATGAGTTAGTTACGGAATGATGCATTACGTAACGAGTAAAGAGACTTGCCGGTAACGTGATTGAACTAGGTATTGATACCGACGATCGAATCTCGGGCAAGTAACATACCAATGACAAAGGAACAACGTATGTTGTTATGCGGTTTGACCGATAAAGATCTTCGAGAATATGTAGGAGCCAATATGAGCATCCAGGTTCCGCTATTGGTTATTGACCGAGAATAGTTCTAGGTCATGTCTACATAGTTCTCGAACCCGTAGGGTCCACACGCTTAACGTTACGATGACAATTTTATTATGAGTTTATGAGTTTTGATGTACCAAGGAGTTGAGTCCGGATAAGATCGGGGACATGACGAGGAGTCTCAAATGGTCGATACATAAAGATTGATATATTGGAAGCCTATATTTGATATCGGAATGGTTAGGGTGAAATCGATTCTATTCGAACACCGGGGTTACTGGAACCCTCCGGGGTTAATGGGCCTTAGTGGGCCATGAGGGAGAAGAGGAGGGCGGCCGGGCAGGGCGCGCGCCTCCCCTAGTCCGAATAGGACAAGAAAGGGGGGGGGGGCGGCGCCCCCTTTCCTCTTTCCCCTCCCCCCTTTCCTTCTCCACCAAGGCAAGAGGGGGGAGTCCTACTCCCGGTGGGAGTAGGAATCCTCCAGGCGCACCCCTAAGGGGCCGGCCGCACCTCCCTCCTCCCTCCTTTATATACGGGGGCAGGGGGGCACCCTAGAATACACAAGTTGATCTTCGTGATCGTTCCTTAGCCGTGTGCGGTGCCCCCCTCCATCATATTCCACCTCGGTCATATCGTCGCGGAGTTTAGGCGAAGCCCTGCGCCGGTAGAACATCATCATCGTCACCACGCTGTCGTGCTGACGGAACTCATCCCCGACACTTTGCTGGATAGGAGTCCGGGGATCGTCATCGAGCTGAACGTGTGCTGAACTCGGAGGTGCCGTACGTTCGGTACTTGGATCGGTCGGATCGTGAAGACGTACGACTACATCAACCGCGTTGTTATAACGCTTCCGCCACGGTCTCACGAGGGTACGTGGACAATACTCTCCCTCTCGTTGCTATG
The DNA here is from genome assembly GCA_021605205.1 of Aegilops longissima. Classification (NCBI taxonomy): domain Eukaryota; kingdom Viridiplantae; phylum Streptophyta; class Magnoliopsida; order Poales; family Poaceae; genus Aegilops; species Aegilops longissima. The sequence continues at coordinate 594,447,867 of CM038680.1, forward strand.
CATCACCACGATCTTGCGTGTGCGAGGAAATTTTGAAATTACTACGTTCCCCAACGGTGGCATCCGAGCCTGGTTTTATGCGTTGATGTTATTTGCACGAGTAGAACACAAGTGAGTTGTGGGCGATACAAGTCATACTTGCTTACCAAAGCATGTCATACTTTGGCTCAGCGGTATTGTGAGATGAAGCGACCGGACCGACATTACGCAGACGCTTACGCGAGACTGGTTTCACTGCTACGAGCACTCGTGCTTAAAGGTGACTGGCGGGTGTCTCTCTCTCACTTTAGCTGAATCGAGTGTGGCTACGCCCGGTCCTTGCGAAGGTTAAAACAGCACCAACTTGACAAACTATCGTTGTGGTTTTGATGCGTAGGTAAGAACGGTTCTTGCTAAGCCCGAGCAGCCACGTAAAACTTGCAACAACAAAGTAGAGGACGCCTAACTTGTTTTTGCAGGGCATGTTGTGATGTGATATGGTCAAGACGTGATGCTATATTTTATTGTATGAGATGATCATGTTTTGTAACCAAAGTTATCGGCAATCGGCAGGAGCCATATGGTTGTCGCTTATTGTATGAAATGCAACGCTCGTAATTGCTTTACTTTATCACTAAGCGGTAGCGATAGTCGAGAAGCAATAGATGGCGAACGACAACGATGCTACGATGGAGATCAAGGTGTCGCTACCGGTGACGATGGTGATCACGACAATTAGCCGGAGATGGAGATCACAAGCACAAGATGATGATGGCTATATCATATCACTTATATTGATTGCATGTGATGTTTATCCTTTATGCATCTTATCTTGCTTTGATTGACGGTAGCATTTTAAGATGATCTCTCACAAAATTATCAAGAAGTGTTCTCCCGAGTATGCACCGCTATGAAAGTTCTTCGTCTACGAGACACCACGTGATGATCGGTGTGATAGGCTCTACGCTCAAATACAACGGGTGCAAAACAGTTGCACACGCGAATACTCAAAGTTAAACTTGACGAGCCTAGCATATAACAGATATGGCCTCGGAACACGGAGACCGAAGGTCGAGTGTGAATCATACAGAGATATGATCAACATATTGATGTTCACCGTTGAAACTACTCCATCTCACGTGACGATCGGACATGGTGTAGTTGATATGGATCACGAATCACATAGAAGATTAGAGGATGTCTATCTAAGTGGGAGTTCTTAAGGAATATGATTAATTGAACTTTAATTTATCATGAACTTAGTCTGGTAGTATTTTGCAAATTATGTTGTAGATCAATAGCTCGCGTTGTTGCTTCCCTATGTTTTTGCTTCCCTATGTTTTTATATGTGTTCCTAGAGAAAATTGTATTGAAAAATGTTAGTAGCAATGATGCGGATTGGATCCGTGATCTGAGGTTTATCCTCATTGCTGCATAGAAGAATTATATCCTTAATGCACCGCTAGGTGACAGACCTATTGCAGGAGCAAATGCAGACGTTATGAACGTTTGGCTAGCTCAATATGATGACTACTTGATAGTTTAGTGCACCATACTTAACGACTTAGAATCGGGACTTCAAAGACGTTTTGAACGTCATGGACCATATGAGATGTTCCAGGAGTTGAAGTTAATATTTCAAGCAAATACCCGAGTTGAGAGATATGAAGTCTCCAACAAGTTCTATAGCTAAAAGATGGAGGAGAATCGCTCAACTAGTGAGCATGTGCTCAGATTGTCTGGGTACTTCAATCGCTTGAATCAAATGGGAGTTAATCTTCCGATAAGATAGTGATTGATGTAATTCTTCTAGTCACCATCACTAAGTTACTAGAACTTCGTGATGAACTATAGTATGCAAGGGATGACGAAAACGATTCCCGAGCTCTTCATGATGTTGAAATCGACGTAGGTAGAAATCAAGAAAGAGAATCAAGTGTTGATGATTGACAAGATCACTAGTTTCAAGAAAAGGGCAAAGGAAAGAAAGGAAACTTCAAGTAGAATGACAAACAAGTTGTCACTCCCGTGAAGAAGACCAAAGCTGGACCAAAGCCTGAAACTGAGTGCTTATAATCGCAAAGGAAATGGTCACCGAAGCGGAAATGCCCTGAATATTTGGTGGATAAGAAGGATGGCAAAGTGAACAAGGGTATATTTGATATACAGGTTATTGATGTGTGCCTTACTAATGTTTATAGTAGCCCCTGAGTATTTGATACTTGTTAGGTTGCTAAGATTAGTAACTCAAACAGAGTTCTGAGAATAAACAGAGACTAGTTGAAGGGGAAGTGACGATGAGTGTTGGAAGTAGTTCCAAGATTGATATGATCATCATCGCACACTCCCTATACCTTCGGGATTAGTGTTAAACCTAAATAAATGTTATTTGGTGTTTGCGTTGAACATGAATATGATTTGATCATGTTTATTGCGATACGGTTATTCATTTAAAGTCAAAGAATAATTGTTGTTCTATTTACATGAATAAAACCTTTGATGGTCATACACCCAATGAAAATAGTTTGTTGGATCTCGATCGTAGTGATACACATATTCATAATATTGATGCCGAAAGATGCAAAGTTAATAATGATAGTGCAACTTATTTGTGGCACTGCCGTTTGGGTCATATCGGTGTAAAGCGATGAAGAAACTCCATAAAAGATGGATTTTGGAATCACTTGATTATGAATCATTTGATGCTTGCGAACCGTGCCTTTTGGGCAAGATGACTAAAACTCCGCTCCCGGAACAATGGAACGAGCTCTTGACTTATTGGAAATAATACATACCGATGTATGCGATCCAATGAGTGTTAAGGCTCATGGCGTGTATCGTTATTTTCGACCTTCACAGATGATTTGAGCAGATATGGGTATATCTACTTGATGAAACATAAGTCTGAAACATTTGAAAAGTTCAAAGAATTTCAGAGTGAAGTGGAAAATCATCGTAACAAGAAAAATAAAGTTTCTACGATCTGATTGTGGAGATGAATTTTTGAGTTACGAGTTTGGTCTTCATTTGAAACAATCTCTACTCCTAATGTCTCAGTTGGTAGGTCGCGTTCCGGGTTTTATTTTCGTCCCACCTCACCCGGTCTTTTTGGTACTTCTTTGGTACTTCCTCCCACCTCCCCTCAGCTGTGAAAACCAAGAAAACCTCGCGATCGAGTCCCGACACGCCCAAACTCCGTCGTTATCTCTACTCCTAATGAAGCAGTTGGTAGCCTCAGACGGTTTATTTTCGCCCCACCACTTTCAACCGTTTTATTTTGCTGGTTTTTTCGTCCCTCCTCACCCCACCGGTTTAGTTTCGTCACCCTCTCACACAACGAAAAAATCTTAACGGATCATAACTTTCCATGCCGGTGCAAGTTATTTTTAGTAATGTCTTTATGTGAAAGAATCAATCACGATCAATCTCTAAATATCAAATCTAAATTAATTAACCTTACCTTAAATTGCTCAATCACATTAATTAGGAAACTAAATAACCGATTTTAAGAAAATATCTACTCTTAATGGAGGGTATTACATACCAAACATAGGTACGTCATTAGCTCGCTTCCTTCCCTTCTCTTCCCTTCGTCCCTCAGTCCCATGCTCGTGGCGCTGAAGTGGCATCGACAAGCGATGGCGGCGAGGACAGCACGTGGCAGCCCTCAAGCACTAACACGATCGCACCTCGGGTCTGCCGTCTCCCAAGATATGGGTGAGTTCTCGTGATGCCCACCCTAAACCCTCACGCCCTACAAATTCCTCAACCTCTACCATCTCAATTTCGTCCATGCTCGATCCAAATGACGATGCAGCTCGGCCGATTGACAATGGTGGTTCACCATCCTTCCTCTCAGCACCCACTCGGAGGAACGACAAGCCATGCCGATCGAACCCGGTCGAGATCACTCACCAAGATTGCTATTCGGAAGTTTTTTGTCAAAAAGTGAAGAGTGAGCCACTTGTGCACGTGCAGGTTTTGCTTTAAAAATCCAATTTGTTTATCCTTTTTTCGCTGAAATTGTTTACTAATTATGTCATTCGTCCCACCTCATATGATTTTTTTGCTACCTCCTCCCACCTTCGCTGGTTTTTGTAGATTTTTTCGTCCCTCCTCCCACTTCATCGGTTTATTTTCGCGTCACCCTCTCACACAATGAAAGAAATCTGAAAAGATCGAACTTTCCATATGGCGCAAGTTATTTGGTAATGTAGAATCAATCACGAACAATCTCTAAAGATCAAATCTAAATTAATTAACCTTACCTTAAATCACTCAATCACATTAATTAGAAAACAAATAATTGATTTTCAGAAAAGTCGCTCAATCACATAACCTTACCTTAACTCACGGATGGTAATCAATCTCCAAACAAAGGAAACAATACATCGAGGGAGCAGTAAATAAACTCCCTTTCTTATGACATGTATATGATCTTCCCTTCCTCTCCGCTGTCGAGCGTTCTTGATTCTCGAGGCCGATGCTTGGGCTGCGCCACTGGTCGCGACGGTGCCGGGGACGAGGACGGTGAGGCGGGTGCCGCTGGCACGCTGCCTGTGGCCGTGAAGAGGGCGAAGAAGGGCGGCTTCCCTGGCCCTGGGAGTTGGTGCGGTGGAAGCGGCACTTGAAGGATTCGGCGTGGGTGGCCGGCGCGCAGACGCACTTGGAAGCGGGCCCGTGGCGTGCGCCGGACGGTGTCGATGCCGACCCGTGCCACCTCCTCCACGTATTCTTGGAGCTGTGGCTGACCCATTTACATGAAATTAATTTCCTCAGTTGTGGCGGCAAATATAATACACATAATCCATATTGTTATGCACTAGCGCATGTGTGTGAAATAGATGGATTATGGTCGCGTATCCAATAAGATGGATATGTGTGTGTGTGTGTTAGAGAGAGAGAGAGAGAGGGGAGAGGGGGAGAGAGAGTGTGGAAGAGGGGGGGAGAGAGAGTGTGTGTGAGAATTTGATGGTAAAAAAGGTCGCCAATGTCACTTGATATGTATGAGTATATTAATATTGAACTCTTAAAGTTAATGTGACCCCGTTGCAACGCACGGGCGTTCTTCTAGTGTGAAATAGTTTCGCAACTCACGCCACCTGAAACACCACAATGTAATGGTGTGTCTGAACATCGTAATCGTACTTTACTAGATATGGTGCGATCAATGATGTCTCTTACCGATTTACCAATATCATTTTGGGGTTATGCATTAGAGATAGCTGCATTCACGTTTAAATAGGGCACCATCAAAATCCGTTGAGACGACGCCTTATGAACTGTGGTTTGGCAAGAAACCAAAATTATCGTTTCTTAAAGTTTGGAGTTGTGATGCTTATGTGAAAAAGGTTTTCAACACGATAAGCTCGAACCCAAATCGAGAAAGTGCGTCTTCATAGAATACCCAAAGGAAGCTGTTGGGTACACCTTCTATCACAGATCCGAAGGCAAAACATTCGTTGCTAAGAATGGATCCTTTCTAGAGAAGGAGTTTCTCTCGAAAGAAGTGAGTGGGAGGAAAGTAGAGCTTGATAAGGTAATTTGTACCTTCTCCCGAATTGGAAAGTAGTTCATCATAGAAATCAGTTCTAGTGATTCCTACACCAATTAGTGAGGAAGGCGATGATAATGATCATGAAGCTTCGATCAAGTTACTACCGAACTTTGTAGATCTTTCAGATTAAGATCCGCACTGTGAGTGGTACGGTAATCCTATTCGGAAATCATGTTACTAGACCATGATAAACCTACGAACTATGAGGAAGCGATGATGAGCCCAGATTCCGCGAAATGGTTTGAGACCATGAAATCTGAGATGAGATCCATGTATGAGAACAAAGTGTGGACTTTGATTGATTTGCCCGATGATCGGCAAGTCATAGAAAATAAATGGATCTTCAAGAGGAAGACGGACGCTGATAGTAGTGTTACTATCTACAAAGCTCGACTTGTCGCAAAAGGTTTTAGACAAGTTCAAGGTGTTGACTACGATGAGAGTTTCTCACCGTATCTATGCTTAAGTCTGTCCGAATCATGTTAGCAATTGCGCATTTTATGAAATCGGCAAATGGATAAACAAAACTGCATTCCTTAATGGATTTATTAAAGAAGAGTTGTATATGATGCAACCGAAGGTTTTGTAAATCCTAAAGGTGCTAACAAAATGTGCAAGCTCCAATGATCCATTTATGGACTGGTGCAAGCATCTCGAAGTTGGAATAAACGCTTGATAGTGTGATCAAAGCATATGGTTTTATGAGACTTTTGGAGAAGCCTCAGATTTACAATAAAGTGAGTGGGAGACTACCACCTTTCCGATAAATATATGTGAGTAACATATTGTTGATCGAAATGATGTAGAATTCTTCCGAAAGCATAAAGGAGTATTTGAAAGGAGTTCCTTAAAAGAAAGACCTCAAAGAAGCTGCTTATATATTGAGCATCAAGATCTATAGAGATAGATCAAGACGCTTGATAAGTTTTTCAATGAGTACATACCTTGACAAGATTTTGAAGTAGTTCAAAATGGAACAGCCAAAGAAAGAGTTTCTTGCTCAGACATAAGGTGTGAAATTGAGTAAGACTCAAAGCCCGACCACGGCAGAAAATAGAAAGAGAATGAAGAGTCGTTCCTATGCCTCACCATAGGTTCTATAAAGTATGCTATGTCTGTGAACTGCACCTATTGTATACCTTGCTCGAGTTTGGCAAAAGAATACAATTTTGATCTAATAGTAAATCATCGGACAGCGGTCAAGAATATCCTTAGTGAGGACTAAGGAAATATTTCTCGATTATGGAGGTGATAAAAGAGCCCGTCGAAAGAGTTACAATAGTGCAAGCTTTTACACCGATCCAGATGACTATAAGTCTCAATCTGGATACATATTGAAAGTGGGAGCAATTAGCTATAGTAGCTCGTGCGAGCATTGTAGACATAGAATATTTGCGAAATACACACGGCTCTGAATATGACAGACCCGTTGACTAAGCTTCTCTCACGAGCAAAACATTATCACACCTTAGTACTCTTTGGGTGTTAATCACATAGCGATGTGAACTAGATTGTTGACTCTAGTAACCCTTTGGGTGTTGATCACATGACGATGTGAACTATGGGTATTATCACATACAGATGTGAATATTGGTGTTAAATCACATGGCGATGTGAACTAGATTCTTGACTCTAGTGCAAGTGGGAGACTGAAGGAAACATGCCCTAGAGGCAATAATAAAGTTATTATTTATTTCCTCATATCATGATAAATGTTTATTATTCATGCTAGAATTGTATTAACAGGAAACATGATACATGTGTGAATACATAGACAAACATATAGTCACTAGTATGCCTCTACTTGACTAGCTCATTAATCAAAGATGGTTATGTTTCCTAACCATAGACATGTGTTGTTATTTGATTAATGGGATCACATCATTAGGAGAATGATGTGATTGACATGACCCATTCCGTTAGCCTAGCACTTGATCGTTTTAGTATATTGCTATTGCTTTCTTTATGACTTATACATGTTCCTGTAACTATGCGATTATGCAACTCCCGTTTACCGCAGGAACACTTTGGGTGCTACCAAACGTCACAACGTAACTGGGTGATTATAAAGGAGTACTACAGGTGTCTCCAAAGGTACATGTTGGGTTGGCGATTTCGAGATTAGGTTTTGTCACTCCGATTGTCGGAGAGGTATCTCTGGGCCCTCTCGGTAATGCACATCACTATAAGCCTTGCAAGCAATGTAGCTAATGAGTTAGTTACGGAATGATGCATTACGTAACGAGTAAAGAGACTTGCGTAACGAGATTGAACTAGGTATTGGATACCGACGATCGAATCTCGGGCAAGTAACATACCGATGACAAAGGGAACAACGATGTTTTATGCGGTTTGACCGATAAAGATCTTCAGTAGAATATGTAGGAGCCAATATGAGCATCCAGGTTCCGCTATTGGTTATTGACCGAGAATAGTTCTAGGTCATGTCTACATAGTTCTCGAACCCGTAGGGTCCGCACGCTTAACGTTACGATGACAGTTTTATTATGAGTTTATGAGTTTTGATGTACCGAAGGAGTTCGGAGTCCTGGATAAGATCGGGGACATGACGAGGAGTCTCGAAATGGTCGAGACATAAAGATTGATATATTGGAAGCCTATATTTGGATATCGGAATGGTTCCGGGTGAAATCGGATTTTTAGGAACACCGGGTTACCGGAACCCTCCCGGGGTTAATGGGCCTTAGTGGGCCATGAGGGAGAAGAAGAGGGCGGCCGGGGCAGGCGCGCGCCTCCCCTAGTCCGAATAGGACAAGGAAGGGGGGCGCCTCTTCCTCTTTCTGTTGGGGAGCGTAGTAATTTCAAAAATTTTCCTCACGATCACGCCAAGACCATGGTGATGGCATAGCAACGAGAGGGAGAGTGTCCGTCCACGTACCTCGTGAGACCGAAAGCGAAGCGTTATAACAACGCGGTTGATGTAGTAAATGCGTCTTCACGATCCGACCGATCCAAGCACCGAGCGTCACGGCACCTCGAGTTACGCACACGTTCAGCTCGATGGCGATCCCGGACTCCGATCCAGCAAAGTGTCGGGATGAGTTCCGTCAAGACGACGGCGTGGTGACGATGTTGATGCTCCACCGACGAGGGCTTCGCCTAAGCTCATGACGATATGACTTCTCCGGCGCAGGCTTCGCCTAAGCTCATGACGATATGACGAAGTGGAATATGGTGGAAGGGGCACCGCACACGGCTAAGGAAAGATCCGTAGATCAACTTGTGTGTTATGGGGTGCCCCCTGCCCCGTATATATAAAGGAGGGAGGGAGGAGGAGGCCGGCCCTAGGAGGAGGCGCGCCAGGGGAGTCCTACTCCCACCGGGAGTAGGACTCCTTCTTCCTAGTCCAACTAGGAGAAGGGGGGGGGAAGTGGAGAAGGAAGGGAGAGGTGGGCTGCGCCCAAACCCCTTGTCCAATTCGGACTGGGCTTGGGAGGGCGCGCGCCTCCTGGCTCCTTCCCACTAAGGCCCATTAAGGCCCAATACTCTTCCCGTATTCCCGTAACTCCCGGTACTCGAAAAATACCGAATCACTCGAAACCTTTCCGAACTCCGAATATAGTCGTCCAATATATCGATCTTTACGTCTCGACCATTTCGAGACTCCTCGTCATGTCCCCGATCTCATCCGGGACTCGAACTCCTTCGGTACATCAAAACTCATAAACTCATAATATAAGCATCACATCGAAACCTTAGCGTGCGGACCCTACGGGTTCGAGAACTATGTAGACATGACCTAGAACTATTCTTGGTCAATAACCAATAGCGGAACCTGGATGCCCATATTGGCTCCTACATATTCTACGAAGATCTTTATCGGTCAAACCGCATAACAACATACTTTGTTCCTTTGTCATCGGTATGTTACTTGCCCGAGATTCGATCGTCGGTATCCAATACCTAGTTCAATCTCGCAAGCAAGTCTCTTTACTCGTTCCGTAATACATCATCTCATAACTAACTCTTTAGTTACAATGCTTGCAAGGCTTAGGTGATGAGTATTACCGAGAAGGCCCAGAGATACCTCTCGACAATCGGAGTGACAAAACCTAATCTCGAAATCGCCAACCCAACATGTACCTTTGGAGACACCTGTAGTACTCCTTTATAATCACCCAGATTACGTTGTGACGTTTGGTAGCACCAAAGTGTTCCTCCGTAAACGGAGTTGCATAATCTCATAGTTACGAGGAACATGTATAAGTCATGAAGAAAGCAATAGCAACATACTAAGCGATCATGTGCTAGGCTAACGGAATGGGTCATGTCAATCACATCATTCTCCTAATGATGTGATCCCATTAATCAAATGACAACTCATGTCTATGGTTAGGAAACATAACCATCTTTGATTAACGAGCTAGTCAAGTAGAGGCATACTAGTGACACTGCTTGTCTATGTATTCACACATGTATTATGTTTCGGTTAATACAATTCTAGCATGAATAATAAACATTTATCATGATATAAGGAAATAAATAATAACTTTATTACTGCCTCTAGGGCATATTTCCTTCAGTCTCCCACTTGCACTAGAGTCAATAATCTAGTTCACATCGCCATGTGATTTAACATCAATAGTTCACATCTACAGTTCACATCGACATGTGACCAACACCCAAAGGGTTTACTAGAGTCATAATCTAGTTCACATCGCTATGTGATTAACACCCAAAGAGTACTAAGGTGTGATCATGTTTTGCTTGTGAGATAATTTTAGTCAACGGGTACATCACATTCGAGCCGTAAGTATTTTGCAAATTTCTATGTCTACAATGCTCGCACGGCTACTCTAGCTAATTGCTCCCACTTTCAATATGTATCCAGATTGAGACTCGAGTCATCTAGATTAGTGTTAAAACTTGCATCGACGTAACCCTTTATTTATTTAACCTTTTTCACTTCCATAATCGAGAAACATATCCTTATTATACTAAGGATAATTTTGACCGCTGTCCATTGATCTACTCCTAGATCACTATTGCACTCCTTGCCAATCTTAATGGTAGGGTATGCAATAGATCAGTACACAAACATGACATACTTTATAGAACCTATGGCTGATGCATAGGAATGACTTTCATTCTCTTTCTATCTTCTCGCCGTGGTCGGGTTTTGAGTCTTACTCAATCTCACACCTTGTAACACAGGCAAGAACTCTTTCTTTGACTCGTTCCATTTTGAACTACTTCAAAAATCTTGTCAAGGTATGTATTCATTGAAAAACTTATCAAGCGCCTTTGATCTATCTCTATAGATCTTAATGCTCAATATGTAAGCAGCTTCACCGAGGTCCTTCTTTGAAAAACTCCTTTCAAAACTCCTTTATGCTTTGCAGAATAATTCTACATTATTTCCGATCAATAATATGTCATTCACATATACTTATCGTAAATCTTGTAGTGCTCCCACTCACTTTCTTGTAAATCTGGGCTTCTCCAAAGTCTCAGATAAAACCATATGCTTTGATCACACTATCAAAGCGCTTATTCCAACTCCGAGATGCTTGCACCGGTCCATAGATGGATCATTGGAGCTTGCACATTTTGTTAGCTCCTTTAGGATTGACAAAACCTTCTCGTTGCATCATATACAACTCTTCTTTAATAAATCCATTAAAGAATGTAGTTTTGACATCCATTTGCCGATTTCATAAAATGTGGCAATTGCTAACATGATTCTGGACAGACTTAAGCATCGCTACAATTGAGAAAATCTCATTGTAGTCAACACCTTGAACTTGTCAAAACCTTTTTGCGACAAGTCGAGCTTTGTAGATAGTAACACTACTATCGCTGTCCGTCTTCCTCTTGAAGATCCATTTATTCTCAATGGCTTGCCGATCATCGGGCAAGTCAACCAAAGTCCATACTTTGTTCTCATATATGGATCCCATCTCAGATTTCATGGTCTCAAACCATTTCATGAATCGGGCTCATCATCGCTTCCTCATAGTTCGTAGATTCATCAAGGTCTAGTAACATGACTTGTAGAATAAGATTACCGCATCACACCGGTGCGGATCTTACTCGAAGACCTCACGAGGTTTGGTAGCAACTTGATCTCAAGTTTCATGATCATCATCATTAACTCCTCACTAATTGGTGTAGGAATCATCGAACTGATTCTCGTGATGAACTACTTTCCAATAAGGGAGAAGGTACAATTACCTCATCAAGTTCTACTTTCCTCCCACTCACTTCTTTCGAGAGAAACTTCTTCTAGAAAGGATCCATTTAGCAAAAACTTGCCTTCGGATGTGATAGAAGATGTACCCAACATTTTCTTTTGGGTATTCTATGAAGACGCATCTCGATTTGGGTTCGAGCTTATCAGTGAAAACCTTTTCACATAAGCATCACAACTCCAAACTTTAAGAAACGACAGCTTAGGTTTATCGCTAAACCATAGTTCATACGGTGTCATCTCAACGGATTTAGATGGTTGCCCTATTAAACGTGAATGCAGCTGTCTCTAATGCATAACCCCAAAACGATAGTGGTAAATCGGTAAGATACATCATAGATCGCACCATATCATAATAAAGTACTGTTACGACGCTCGGATACACCATAACGTTGTGGTGTTCGGTGGCGTGAGCTGTGAAACTATTCCACATTGTTTTCATTGAAGACCAAACTCGAACTCGAATATTCATCTCCACGATCAGATCGCAGAAATTTTATTTTCTTGTTACGATGATTTTCCACTTCACTCTGAAATTCTTTGAACCTTTCAACTATTTCAGACTTATGTTTCATCAAGTAGATATACCCATATCTGCTCAAATCATCTTGTGAAGGTCGAGAAAATAACGATACTTGCCACGAGCATCAACACTCATTGGATCGCATACATCAAGATGTATTATTTCCAATAAGTCAGTAGCTTGTTCCATTGTTCGGAGAACGGAGTTTTAGTCATCTTGCCCAAAGCACGGTTCGCAAGCATCAAATGATTCATAATCAAGTGATTCCAAAAGTCCATCAACATGGAGTTTTCTTCATCGCTTTACATCAATATGACCTAAACGGCGAAAGCCACAAATAAGTTGCACTATCATTATTAACTTTGCATCTTTTGGTTTCAATATTATGAATATGTGTATCACTATGATCGAGATCCAATGAACCATTTTCATTGGGTGTGTAACCATATAAGGTTTTATTCATGATGATCAATCAATCTTGAACTACTTCAACACTCATCGTCACTTCCCCTTCAACTAGTCTCATTCTATAACTCCATAACTTATCATATCAAACATCTTAGTCTAACTGCTTCAGCGATTGGTCCATCGGTCACTCAGCCTCAGGCTTAGGTCTAAACTTGCTACTTCACTCGGTGCAACAAATGAAGTTCCCCTTCTTCCTTTGCCACATCACTTAGTGAGGTCTAGAGAATTTTATCTTATCCTGTGACTTCCAATCAACATTATTCTGTCAAGTTCATCCATCTTTTCACAATGTTTTGCATTTCACTATCATCGTCACTCATCACATTGAACTGGCCAAATTCACTTCATAGTCTCCTCCTCCTGAACAGCATCGAGCTTCACTCTGAACACATAAAAACATCAAACATATGCACGCTGCAGTACATCACAATGAGCTGGCCAAACGCATCTCCATAACGCCTCGAGTATCTGCTAGGCTCGTTCAACGATAGTTTCAGCAACTCAGGGAGAGTCAGATGTAAAACTCAGTTTAATCTCAATCCATCTAAACCATTGCTTGACGCTCACTACCTTGCCACTTAACCTGCGACATGACTCTCTAAAATTTTCCTACTCACATCACGCAAGATCATGGTGATGGCATAGCAACGAGAGGGGAGAGGTCCGCCCACGCACTGTGAGACTCAAAGCGAAGCGCTATAACAACGCTGTTGATGTAGTCAGACGCCTTCACGATCCGACCGATCCAAGCACCGAACGACGTGCACACTCCTGAAGTTCGCACATCGCTCACTTCGATGACGATCCCCTGATTCCATCCAGAAAGTGTCATGGGATGAGTTCCGCCAAGACGACGGGCGTGGGTGACGATGTTGATGCTCCACGACGCAGGGTTTCGGCTTAAGCTCCGCGACGATATGACTTCTCCCCAAGTAGGCTTTTACTTAAGCTCCGCGACGATATGACCAAGGGAATATGGTGGAAGGGGCACTGCACACTGCTAAGGAAAGATCCAGAGATCAACTTGTGTGTTATGGGGTGCCCCCTGCCCTGTGATATAAAGGAGGAGGAGGAGGAGGCCGCCCTAGGAGGAGGGAGGCACAGGGGAGTCCTACTCCCACCGGAGTAGGACTCCTCTTCCTAGTCCAACTAGGAGAAGGGGGAAAGGGGAAGTGGAGAAGGAAGGAGAGGTGGCTGCGCCCAAACCCCTTGTCCACCTGGACTGGGCTTGGGAGGGCGCGCCACCTCCCGGCTCCTTCCCACTATAAGCCCATTAAGGCCCAATACTTTTCCTCAGATTCTCAGACTTCTAAGACTGAAATACCTCAATCACTGGAATTTTCAATATATCCATGACGTTGGGAATACTCCACTCTGGTCATAACCGATCTCATGTCTCAATTTTCACATCTCAATTCATAACCAACTCATGATTCACCAGTCATCAATCAACTCCTTTGTCATCTTGATCATCAGTTCAAGCTCGTCTGCTCATCATCATGTCACAACCAACTCTTCAATGACATTTATCATGATATCATGAAACATGAATAATAACTTTATTACTGCCTCTAGGCATATTTCCTTCATTTCCTCCCTTTCCTTCTCCACTAAGGTAAGAGGGGGAGTCCTACTCCTGTGGAGTAGGACTCTCCAGCGCACTCCCTAAGGGTCGGGCTGTGAAGGAAATATGCCCTAGAGGCAATAATAAAGTTATTATTTATTTCTTATTTCATGATAAATGTTTATTATTCATGCTAGAATTGTATTAACCGAAACATAATACATGTGTGAATACATAGACAAACAGAGTGTCACTAGTATGCCTCTACTTGACTAGCTCATTAATCAAAGATGGTTGTGTTTCCTAACCATAGACATGTGTTGTCATTTGATTAATGGGATCACCTCATTAGAGAATGACGTGATTGACATGACCCATTCCGTTAGCTTAGCACTTGATCGCTTAGTATATTGCTAATGCTTTCATGACCTATACATGTTCCTCGTAACTATGAGATTATGCAACTCCTGCCATCGGAGGAACACTTTGGTACTACCAAACGCCACAACGAATCGGGTGATTATAAAGGAGTACTACAGGTGTCTCCAAAGGTACATGTTGGGTTGGCGATTTCGAGATTAGGTTTTGTCACTCCGATTGTCGGAGAGGTATCTCCGCCCTCTCGGTAATGCACATCACTATAAGCCTTGCAAGCAATGTAGCTAATGAGTTAGTTACGGAATGATGCATTACGAACGAGTAAAGAGACTTACCGTAACGAGATTGAACTAGGTATTGGATACCGACGATTGAATCTCGTAAGTAACATACCGATGACAAAGGAACAACGATGTAGTTATGCGGTTTGACCGATAAAGATCTTCAGAGAATATGTAGGAACCAATATGGGCATCCAGGTTCCGCTTATTGGTTATTGACCGAGAATGGTTCTAGGTCATGTCTACATAGTTCTCGAACCCGTAGGGTCCGCACGCTTAAGGTTTCGGCGATGCTTATATTATGAGTTTATGAGTTTTGATGTACCAAAGGAGTTCGGAGTCCCGGATGAGATCGGGACATGACGAGGAGTCTCAAATGGTCGAGACGAAAGATCGATATATTGACGACTATATTCGAGTTCGAAAGGTTCCAATGATTCGGTATTTTTCGAGTACCGGAGAGTTACGGGAATTCGCCGGGAGAAGTATTGGGCCTTATTGGGCCCTGCGGGAAAGAGAGAGGGCTGCCTAGGGCAGGCCGCCGCTTCTCAAGGCCTAGTCCGAATTGACTAGGGAGGGGCCGCACCTTCTTCTCTTCCCTTCCTTCTCTCCTACTCCTACTAGGAAAGGAGGAGTCCTACTCCCTGTGGGAGTAGGACTCCCCTTGCGCGCCTCCCTTGGCCGGCCACCTCCTCCTTGCTCCTTTATATACGGGGCAGGGGGCACCCCAAGACACACAAGTTGATCTACGGATCGCTCTCAGCTGCAGGCGGTGCCCCTCCACCATATTCCACTTCGTCATATCGTCGGAGCTTAGGCGAAGCCCCGCGCCGGTGAAGTCATATCGTCATGAGCTTAGGCGAAGCCCGCGCCGGTGGAGCATCATCATCGCCACCACGCCGTCAGGTCGACGGAACTCATCCCCGACACTTTGCTGGATCGACCTCCGGGATCGCCATCGAGCTGAACGTGCGTAACTCGGAGGTGCCGACGCTCGGTGCTTGGATCGGTCGGATCATGAAGACGCACGACTACATCAACCGCGTTGTTATAACGCTCGCCGGGCTCACGAGGGTACGTGGACGACACTCTCCCTCTCGCTGCTATGCCATCACCACGGTCTTGCGTGATCGTGAGGAAATTTTTGAAATTACTACGCTCCCCAACAAAGGGCATCGAGCCTGGTTTTATGCGTTGATGTCATGTGCACGAGTAGAACACAAGTGAGTTGTGGACGATATAAGTCATACTGCCTACCAAAGATGTCATACTTTGGTTCAGCGGTATTGTGAGATGAAGCGCCCGGACCGACATTACGCCAGACGCTTACGCGAGACTGGTTTCACCGCCCGAGCACTCGCTGCTTAAAGGTGACCGGCGGTGTCTGCTCTCTCACTTTAGTTGAATCGAGTGCATACGCCCGTCCTTGAGAAGGTTAAACGGAGTCTATTTGACGAAGTATCGCTGTGGTTTTGATGCGAGGTAAGAACGGTTCTTGCTCAGCCCGTAGCAGCCACGTAAAACTTGCAACAACAAAGTAGAAGACGCCTAACTTGTTTTTGCAGGCATGTTGTGATGTGATATGGTCAAGACGTGATGCTATATTTTATTGTATGAGATGATCATGTTTTGTAACCGAAGTTATCGGCAATCGGCAGGAGCCATATGGTTGTCGCTTATTGTATGAAATGCAAACGCCATGTAATTGCTTTGCTTTATCACTAAGGAGTAGCGATAGTCGAGAAGCAATAGTTGGCTAGACGACAACGATGCTACGATGGAGATCAAGGTGTCGCTACCGGTGACGATGGTGATCATGACGTTGTTTGGCGATGGAGATCACAAGCACAAGATGATGATGACCATATCATATCACTTATATTGATTGCATGTGATGTTTATCCTTTATGCATCTTATCTTGCTTTGATTGACGGTAGCATTATAAGATGATCTCTCACCAAAATTATCAAGAAGTGTTCTCCCGAGTATGCACCGCTATGAAAGTTCTTCGTACGAGACACCACGTGATGATCGGTGTGATAGGCTCTACGCTCAAATACAACGGGTGCAAAACAGTTTGCACGCAGAATACTCAGTTAAACTTGACGAGCCTAGCATATAACAGATATGGCCTCGAACACGGAGACCGAAAGGTCGAGCGTGAATCATATAGTAGATATGATCAACATAGTGATGTTCACCATTGAAACTACTCCATCTCACGTGATGATCGGACATGGTTTGGTTGATTTGGATCACGAATCACTTAGATGACTAGAGAGATGTCTATCTAAGTGGGAGTTCTTAAGTAATATGATTAATTGAACTTTAATTTATCATGAACTTAGTCCTGGTAGTATTTTGCAAATTATGTTGTAGATCAATAGCTCGCGTTGTTGCTTCCCTATGCTTTTATGTGTTTGTTTTGATATGTTCCTAGAGAAAATTATGTTGAAAATGTTAGTAGCAATGATGCGGATTAGATCCGTGATCCGAGGTTTATCCTCATTGCTGGATGAAGTATTATGTCCTTAATGCACCGCTAGGTGACAGACCTATTGCAGGAGCAAATGCACGTTATGAACGCTTATTAGCTCAATATGATGACTACTTGATAGTTTAGTGCACCATGCTTAAACGGCTTAGAATCGGGACTTCAAAGACGTTTTGAACGCCATGGACCATATGAGATGTTCCAGGAGTTGAAGTTAATATTTCAAGCAAATACCCGAGTTGAGAGATATGAAGTCGCAACAAGTTCTATAGCTAAAAGATGGAGGAGAATCGCTCAACTAGTGAGCATGTGCTCAGATTGTCCGAGTACTTCAATCACTTGAATCAAGTGGGAGTTAATCTTCCAGATAAGATAGTGATTAACAGAATTTCTAGTCACCATCACTAAGTTAGTAGAACTCGTGATGAACTATAGTATGCAAGGGATGACGAAAAAGATTTCGAGCTCTTCGCGATGCTAAAATCGCGAAGGTAGAAATCAAGAAAACATCAAAGTGTTGATAGTTGACAAGACCATTAGTCTCAAGGAAAATGGCAAAGGGAAGAAGGGAACTTCAAAAGGAACGCAAGCAAGTTGTCTGCTCGAGTGAAGAAGCCCAAGTCTAGACCTAAGCCCGAGACCGAGTACTTTTGCTGCAATGGAACTGGTCACCGAAGCGGAACTACCCTGAATATTTGGTGGATGAGAAGGATGGCAAAGTGAACAAGGTTATATTTGATATACAGATTATTGATGTGTATTTTACTAGTGTTCGTAGCAACCCTCGGTATTTGATACTGGTTCAGTTGCTAAGAGTAGTAACTCAAACGGAGTTGCGAATGAATGAAACTAGTTGAAGGGAAGTGACGATGAGTGTTGGAAGTAGTTCCAGGATTGATATGATCATCATCGCACACTCCCTATACTTTCGGGATTAGTGTTAAACCTAAATAAATGTTATTTGGTGTTTGCGTTGAGCATGAATATGATTTGATCATGTTTATTGCAAAACGGTTATTCATTTAAAGTCAAAGAATAATTGTTGTTCTGTTTACATGAATAAAACCTTCAATGGTCATACACCCAATGAAAATAGTTTTCAAAACGGTTATTCATTTAAAGTCAAAGAATAATTGTTGTTCATTTAAATGAATAAAACCTTCGATGGTCATACACCCAATGAAAATAGTTTATTGGATCTCGATCGTAGTGATACACATATTCATAATATTGATGCCAAAAGATGCAAAGTTAATAATGATAGTGCAACTTATTTGTGGTAATCGCCGCTTGGGTCATATCGGTGTAAAACGCATGAAGAAACTCCATATCGATGGACTTTTGGAATCACTTGATTATGAATCACTTGGTACTTGCGAACCGTGCCTTTTGGGCAAGATGACTAAAACTCCGTTCTCGGAACAATGGAACAAGCTCTCGACTTATTGGGAATAATACATACCGATGTATGCGATCCAATGAGTGTTGATGCTCGTGGCAAGTATTGTTATTTTCTGACCTTCACAGATGATTTGAGCAGATATGGGTATATCTACTTGATGAAACATAAAGTCTGAAATAATTGAAAAGTTCAAAGAATTTCAGAGTGAAGTGGAAAATCATCGTAACAAAAAAAAATAAAGTTTCTACGATCTGATCGTGGAGAAGAATATTTGAGTTACGAGTTTGGCCTTCATATAAAACTATGTGGAATAGTTTCACAGCTCACGCCACATGGAACACCATAACGTAATGGTGTGTCCGAACGTCATAACCGTACTTTATTTTGATATGGTGCGATCAATGATGTCTCTTACCGATTTACCAATATCGTTTTGGGGTTATGCATTAGAGACAGCTGCATTCACGTTTAATAGGGCACCATCTAAATCCGTTAAGACGACACCGTATGAACTATGGTTTAACGAAGAAACCTAAGCTATCGTTTCTTAAAGTTTGGAGTTGTGATGCTTATGTGAAAAGTTTTCACCGATAAGCTCGAAGCCAAATCGAGAAGTGCGTCTTCATAAAATACCCAAAGGTAACTATTGGGTACACCTTCTATCACAGATCCGAAGGCAAGTTTTTCGTTGCTAAGATGGATCCTTTCTAGAGAAGAAGTTTCTCTCGAAAGAAGTGAGTGGGAGGAAAGTAGAACTTGATGAGGTAATTGTACCTTCTCCTTATTGGAAAGTAGTTCATCACGAAATCAGTTCGATGATTCCTACACCAATTAGTGAGGAAGTTAATGATGATGATCATGAAACTTCAGATCAAGTTGCTACCAAACCTCGTAGGTCTTCCAGAGTAAGATCCGCACTGAGTGGTACGGTAATCATGTTCGGAAGTCATGTTACTAGACCATGATGAACCTACGAACTATGAGGAAGCGATGATGAGCCCAGATTCGCGAAATGGCTTGAGGCCATGAAATCGAGATGGGATCCATGTATGAGAACAAAGTGTGGACTTTGATGGAGTTGCCCGATGATCGGCAAGCCATATTATATAAATAGATCTTCAAGAGGAAGACAGATGCTGATAGTAGTATTACTATCTACAAAGCTCGACTTGTCGCAAAAAGGTTTTCGACAAGTTCAAGGTGTTGACTACAATGAGATTTTCTCAACTGTAGCGATGCTTAAATCTGTCCGAATCATGTTAGCAATTGCCACATTTTATGAAATATGGCAAATGGATGTCAAAACTACATTCTTTAATGGATTTATTAAAGAAGAGTTGTATATGATGCAACCAGAAGGTTTTGTCAATCCTAAAGATACTAACAAAATGTGCAAGCTCCAGCGATCCATCTATGGACTGGTGCAAGCATCTCAGAGTTGGAATATATGCTTGATGATTTGATCAAAGCATATGGTTTTATACAGACTTTTGGAGAAGCCTGTATTTACAAAAAAGTGAGTGGGAGCACTACAGCATTTCTGATAAGTATATGTGAATGACATATTGTTGATCGGAAATAATGTAGAATTATTCTGCAAAGCATAAAGGAGTATTTGAAAGGAGTTTTTCAAAGAAAGACCCCGGTGAAGCTGCTTACATATTGAGCATCAAGATCTATAGAGATAGATCAAGACGCTTGATATATTTTTCAATGAATACATACCTTGACAAGATTTTGAAGTAGTTCAAAATGGAACAGTCAAAGAAAGAGTTCTTGCCTGTGTTACAAGGTGTGAAATTGAGTAAGACTCAAATCCCGACCACGGCAGAAAATAGAAAAGAGAATGAAAGTCATTCCCTATGCCTCAGTCATAGGTTCTATAAAGTATGCTATGCTATGTACCAGACCTATTGTATACCTTGCTCTGAATTTGGCAAGGGAGTACAATGGTGATCTAGGAGTAGATCACTGGACATTGGTCAAGAACATCCTTAGTGAGGACTAAGGAAATATTTCTCGATTATGGAGGTGTAAAAAAGCCCGTCGTAAAGAGTTACATCGATGCAAGCATTTTACACTGATCCAGATGACTCTAAGTCTCAATCTGGATACATATTGAAAGTGGGAGCAATTAGCTAGAGTAGCTCCATGCAGAGCATTGTAGACATAGAATATTTGCAAAATAGATACGGCTCGAATGTGACAGACCCGCTGACTAAGCTTCTCTCACGAGCAAAACATGATCATACCTTAGTACTCTTTGGGTGTTAATCACATAGCGATGTGAACTAGATTATTGACTCTAGTAAACCCTTTGGGTGTTGGTCACATGACGATGTGAACTATGGGTGTTAATCACATACAGATGTGAATATTAGTGTTGAATCACATGATGATGTGAACTAGATTATTGACTCTAGTGCAAGTGGGAGACTGAAGGAAATATGCCCTAGAGGCAATAATAAAGTTATTATTTATTTCCTTATTTCATGATAAATGTTTATTATTCATGCTAGAATTGTATTAACCGGAAACATAATACATGTGTGAATACATAGACAAACAGAGTGTCACTAGTATGCCTCTACTTGACTAGCTCATTAATCAAAGATGGTTGTGTTTCCTAACCATAGACATGTGTTGTCATTTGATTAATGGGATCACCTCATTAGGAGAATGACGTGATTGACATGACCCATTTCGTTAGCTTAGCACTTGATCGTTTAGTATATTGCTAATGCTTTCTTCATGACCTATACATGTTCCTGTAACTATGAGATTATGCAACTCCGTTTACGGAGGAACACTTTGGTACTACCAAACGTCACAACGTAATCGGGTGATTATAAAGGAGTACTACAGGTGTCTCCAAAGGTACATGTTGGGTTGGCGTATTTCGAGATTAGGTTTTGTCACTCCGATTGTCGGAGAGGTATCTCTGGGCCCTCTCGGTAATGCACATCACTATAAGCCTTGCAAGCAATGTAGCTAATGAGTTAGTTACGGAATGATGCATTACGGAACGAGTAAAGAGACTTACCGGTAACGAGATTGAACTAGGTATTGGATACCGACGATTGAATCTCGGGTAAGTAACATACCGATGACAAAGGGAACAACGTATGTAGTTATGCGGTTTGACCGATAAAGATCTTCGTAGAATATGTAGGAACCAATATGGGCATCCAGGTTCCGCTATTGGTTATTGACCGAGAATGGTTCTAGGTCATGTCTACATAGTTCTCGAACCCGTAGGGTCCGCACGCTTAAGGTTTCGATGATGTTATATTATGAGTTTATGAGTTTTGATGTACCGAAGGAGTTCGAGTCCCGGATGAGATCGGGGACATGACGAGGAGTCTCGAAATGGTCGAGACGTAAAGATCGATATATTGGACGACTATATTCGAGTTCGGAAAGGTTCGAATGATTCGGTATTTTTCGAGTACCGAGAGTTACGGGAATTCGCCGGGAGAAGTATTGGGCCTTATTGGGCCTGCGGGAAAGAGAGAGGGCTGCCTAGGGCAGGCCGCGCGCCCCAAGGCCTAGTCCGAATTGGACTAGGGAGGGGCCGCACCCTTCTTCTCTTCCCTTCCTTCTCTCCTACTCCTACTAGGAAAGGAGGAGTCCTACTCCGGTGGGAGTAGGACTCCCCTTGCGCGCCTCCTCCTTGGCCGGCCACCTCCTCCTTGCTCCTTTATATACGGGGCAGGGGGCACCCCAAGACACACAAGTTGATCTACGGATCGTTCCTTAGCCGCAGGCGGTGCCCCCTCCACCATATTCCACTTCGGTCATATCGTCGTGGAGCTTAGGCGAAGCCTGCGCCGGTGAAGTCATATCGTCATGAGCTTAGGCGAAGCCCTGCGTCGGTGGAGCATCATCATCGCCACCACGCCGTCGTCTCGACGGAACTCATTCCCGACACTTTGCTGGATCGAGTCCGGGATCGCCATCGAGTGAACGTGTGCAGAACTCGGAGGTGCCGACGTTCGGTGCTTGGATCGGTCGGATCGTGAAGACGTACGACTACATCAACCGTGTTGTTATAACGCTTCCGCTTTCGGTCTACGAGGGTACGTGGACGGACACTCTCCCCTCTCGTTGCTATGCCATCACCACGGTCTTGCGTGATCGTAGGAAATTTTTTGAAATTACTACGTTCCCCAACAGGCCGCACCTCCCTCCTCCCTCCTTTATATACGGGGGCAGGGGGGCACCCTAGAATACACAAGTTGATCTTCGTGATCGTTCCTTAGTCGTGTGCGGTGCCCCCCTCCACCATATTCCACCTCGATCATATCGTCGCGGAGTTTAGGCGAAGCCCTGCGCCCGTAGAACATCATCATCGTCACCACGCCGTCGTGCTGACGGAACTCATCCCCGACACTTTGCTGGATCGGAGTCCGGGGATCGTCATCGAGCTGAACGTGTGCTGAACTCGGAGGTGCCGTATGTTCGGTACTTGGATCGCTCGGATCGTGAAGACGTACGACTACATCAACCGCATTGTCATAACGCTTCCGCTTGCGGTCTACGAGGGTACGTGGACAATACTCTCCCCTCTCGTTGCTATGCATCACCATGATCTTGCGTGTGCGTAGGAAATTTTTGAAATTACTACGTTCCCCAACAAGAGCGTCGTCACCGTGGTCCACAGCTCGAAGGTGGACTCCTTTCCCACAACCTGTGCAAGTATTTCAGGGGACATAGAGTTTAGCAAATATGACAGAACCTGTTGGTCTCTGGCGATCCAGGTTCCATATAGTGGATTCGGCGCCGCGGCAGTAGTTTTATCTGCCTGTGTAACCTCCACGGTCTTGGGTGGAGCGGCGTCGGTGTTGTCCAGGAGCCCGGTCACCTGCGCACCTCGCAGAGCCGGGAGCACCTGCGCCTTCCAGAGGATGTAGTTCCCTCTTGCAAGCTTCTTAGACGGCGGCGCACCAAGGTTGAGGACGACAACCGCAGATGAAGACATGGTGGCGATGTTGATATGGTTTTAGGGTTTTGTGGTGTGGCTAGATGTTTAGGAAGAGGTGGCTCTGATTACCATGTAAGATTTCGGAAGCGTTCCTACTCCTCGATGAGGAGCCGTGTTTGGTTTATATTGATATGGGCAGAACAGCCGTGCCTTGGCTTACAAGTTGGAGAGACCAGATCGCTAAGGATGCAGGTCGGTACAAGGTTTCCTGGATAGTTACGAGAGGGAGAGGGAGAAGAGATATGTTAGTTGAGATTACAAAGCATAGATAAACATAAATTCTAACAGAGCTCCGGGCTTTGTCCCGGCTGCTCCTCTCCGGCGAGTGGGGTGGTGTGGCGACCCCCTTCCTGCTTCTTGGAGTTCCGCCTTTGCGCGCGTCTGCTGCCTGTGGTGGCCCTTGCAGCGGTGCTGCTTCGTCGGTCATGTCGGTGACCATGGCGGGCGGCAGCGAGGCGGACGTGCTGAGTGGTGGTCCCTGTGTGGCGACGGTGCGGTTGCTGTGCAGGGGTGTGCGAGCCAGCGGAGGCGCGGGCCGGCTTTGGCCGGCCGCGTGAGGGTGTTCGTCAGGTCTGCTCCGAGTGCAAG
Source organism: Aegilops longissima (assembly GCA_021605205.1). Taxonomy (NCBI): domain Eukaryota; kingdom Viridiplantae; phylum Streptophyta; class Magnoliopsida; order Poales; family Poaceae; genus Aegilops; species Aegilops longissima. The sequence goes on from CM038680.1 coordinate 594,472,297, forward strand.
CTTAGCCTGGCTTTGGCCGGCCGACGGTGGCGGCGTCTACAGGCGTCATTCCCCTTCTTGAAGGCACCGTCGTGGAGTTCTCCGACCCGCTTCATCCTCGGATCTCGTTCTTCAGGCGAAAGCCTAGACCCATCTGGGTCGGGCAACGACGTCATCTCAGCGTCGTTTCCCCCCTTTGGGGCGTTGCTTTGAAGACATTTGATCCTACCCCGTGCTTCCCTGGGGCTGGGCGTGCAAGGTATCACGGTTGGCAGGTGCCCAACTGGTGATGCGAGTGGTTGGCGTTGCGACTTGTGTGGTGACGACGATGATGGCGTGCGAAGCTGAGTCGCGGCTTGTCCTTCTGATGTCGACGGTCCGGTTCACCTTCGAGTGTGCCTATGCTTGTTTCTCATTGAGACAGAGAAGTCGAAGCTGCGTGCGGCGGGGCCCGTGCGGCACTGATGACTACATGAGGGTGGTTTGAGCGGATAGTGCTCTCCGAAGGCTACGCTGGGTTAGGTCGGTGGGAGGCATGCAACTCTCTTCTGTGAAGCGCATTAGCAAAATCGGAGCTGACGGTCCTCGACGTCTTCGGTCGATTGTTTGGCTTTGGCTGGCAAGGTCGGCGTGTGTCGTTCGTTCGAAGGGTCTTGACGGGTAGTCTGCGGCGAAGTCGGAGTCGCCTGCTCGAGGAGAGGTGACGACGATGACAATGCATGCAGCCTTGACGGTGTCCTCTTCTCGGCGGTGTGTGCGGTTGTGTTGGTGCCAGATCGGCTGGGTGCCCTTTCTTGAGGGCGTGTTGTAACGATTTTCCCTCAGGTTTCTGTTAATTAGCCGGGCAATTTTTTGTACCTTTTTAATAAATCAGGCCCTAAGGGACCGCGTTTAAAAAATGACCTATTAAAAGTGTTCAAAAAACAACTATAGACATCGAACAAGGAAGCGGAATAGCTACAACGTCTAGGCCCTCGTTCACCCTCCTGATTACACCAGAGCGAGAAAGATCCTGCATTCTTTTGCTCCCAGTTGGCTAGATGCCATCAGAGTGACATACGTCTCCACCACTGAAGAAGGCCTTTGGCCTCTCGCCCAGGATCGAAGGACGCGACATTGTCGACAAGGTAGAACCGTTCACCCACATGAAACACTGGACAAGTCGTCAGGGGTACCAAAATGACGAGCACAACTACCTTCCGAAGAAAAGACTCATGGACAATGCCCCCTCGCCCCCACCCCAACACATATCACAGAGAAGACATAAGAACTGGAATGAGGTCACCGAGAGAAGACAAGGCTGAAAAGATAGCTCAACAATACCATCAAGACAGGTTGGAGCTCCCCAAGATCGTTGGATCTCATCATCACCGTCGAATAGTTGTTGAGGGTCCCCTCCCCCCCACTCCCCCACAGACACAATCCCATCCATTGGAGATCCAACGATCCACATTGAAATTTTACATTTTTGAACACCACATGCTTTGCTTCTGTTGTAGTCTTCCCCAGTAGATTGGCGTGGGCTACATTGAGACTGCTTTGTATCACTGAATACTTTGAAATTGGGGGCACGAGCACCTTATTAAAATAAAAAAAATGCAAGACAAACAGTTGCAACATTTTTTTGTTGAACTCAACAATTGCAGCATTGGTTTTAGGAGAAAGAATAATTGCACCAACGTTGGCACCTGATCAGAGATAGCCATTGGACTGAAACCCGGAAGATCATCGCTGTTTTTTTTATCTTTTCAGATTCAGAAAATCAGTGATGCTTATTTCTCGCCTGCTCGCACAAAACAATTATAGCCTATTGTCTGTGGCCCAATATTGAACCATTTTACGGAATTATATGGGCCGGACCATATGACGGCCCACGTGCAACGAACATTCGTCGAGGCACGAGAGAAGCTTCCCTCAAAAAAAAAAAAAAGGCACGAGAGAAGCACGTGCTGACGCAGAAGCCACAGAACGCTATCCCATCAGAAAAATCTCCGCGACTCCTCCCATTTCCTATCACTCCGGCGAGCGAGCGGCAGCCATGGTGATTGCTCCAGTCGCGACCTACTCCTCCTCCCTACCGCCACCGCCGGCGAGGAGTACGGCGTACCGAGCGCGCCTCGCCGCCGCCGGGCTCTCCTCGAGGGCGTCCTCCTTCGCCGCGGGCAGCGGGCTCACCGTCGCGGCGGCTTCCGTGGCGGTGGCCGCGCGGCCCAGGCAGACGGGCGCGGGGGGCGGCGCGCTCGGGTGCAAGTGCCTGTTCGGGCTAGGCGTGCCGGAGATGGTCGTCATCGCCGGCGTCGCGGCGCTGCTGTTCGGGCCCAAGCAGCTCCCCGAGATCGGCCGCAGCGTCGGCAAGACCGTCAAGAGCTTCCAGCAGGTACCGAATTGGACCCTAAATTAGTAAAGATTGCGTGTATCCGTCTGTAAAATAGCGAAATTATTTTTCCTATGAAATCCTGGCAGTAGAGTATAACAAAGTCACAAAGAGGGGCAACTTAAAATCAGTACTCGATTCCTAGATGCCTAATTCAGGTAGTCAAATCGCTTAAACATTTGAGCTTTAACACTATGGGACATGCTTTGTGCCAATTGGCTGAAGTAGATGATTCTGGTAATTTTCATATGCTGCTATCTGAATATCTGATCAGCTATAGCACTTTATTTATTGTAAACTGTAAATGGTAATTAGTGGTCGCTGTTGTGCTATGTTTACTTACAAATGTAACTGTGAGTGGGTTTACTGCTACTGCATGCATGTGTTCTGTCATTTCGATCATTTTAACATGAACCGAACCAAGGTGTGGGGCCCCAGTGCTCTTAGCTCTAGCATTTTCATTGCGCATAAGTGTGTCAATCAGGAAATATTTGGGTTGATGTGAGAAACTTATCGGTCAAAACGGGATAGTTTGGGAATATTTGAAGCTTTAAGCTCAATCACTGTGTCCATTTTGATTTACAACCAGACAAACTTGAGCTAGTCTGCGCGGTTTGCAGTTATTAGATTAAATCATCAAGGAGTTCATTCGGTGGGTACATATGCATATATGCCTTGGTAGATGATCTTGGTCTCTGTTTCATGCTGTCGTCTTCTTTGCAATGTTGTGTTATGTTATCTAGTTGAAATGTGTGTGGTTGTCCCATTCCTTTTGTATTTGCACTTGCTGATGCATGGGCCAGCATGAGTGTGAGTCTCGGATCTGGAGTCAATGTGCTCTAGTTTTTTTTTTTTTGAAAGCTGCTCTTGTGTGCTTTTGATTTGCCCGTGAAGCAATGGGAATTTGGTGGGATAAGTACTGGAAGGAAATAGAGAGTTATGCTAAATACAGTTATGCTAAATACATGGCTAGGCAGAAGGTCTGCACTGCACAAACCTGATTTCTTCCTGCACCAGTGATACGTTCTGATATGCATTATGATCAAATACCCAAATCACAACATAGTCCTGGATTCAAAGTCAAAAACATGTGCTTGCATGCTCCTCCTTCGCTGCCTCTACATGTCTGAAATGAGCACTGTCAAGTCTAAAGATGACAGAGTGTTCCTAACTTATATAGCTGCGACCTAGCACTTGTTGGTATATTCTGAGGAACGCTGCTCTAGTTTGTTGTGTCCTATCAAGTCATATTACTGTCACACACTTCACTGCAGGCAGACCATTCAGTTCCAGCTTATGACTTGCTTCCTTACCTGTCTGTCTATCTAAATCCACTCTCAGGCAGCCAAGGAATTTGAAACAGAACTGAAGAAAGAACCCGGGGAAGGCGGCGACCAGCCTCCACCTGCAACCCCCACCGCGGTCAGCAGCAGCGACGATGAAGAGAAAAAGGAGCTAGAGGCATCGAGTAGGAAAGAGAGCGCATGAGGACCGGGCCAACGATCGCGAACTAGAAGAGTAAAGTTGTGTATGTAAAAACATGGTGATGTTCTAGCACATTGCTCCCTGTTTTTGTTGTTCTTGCAGGCCATGCAGCAATATTATTTGTAACCGGCGAAAATGTGTCCCCCCTGAAATACCATGTTGCTAATGTATGAGTTTAATTGTGTACATCAATGTATGAGGTTACTTTTGTACATCTCTGCTGTTTTTCCTGTCGAAATTATGGAGTACTGGTACATCAGTTTGGAATAGAGCTGTGAAGAATTGTGCCTGACATTGCTAGCTCAGTTGGATTTGTGGTAGTGAGGACGTGCCAGGATTATAGTCGAGACACTAGAGGGTGGGCCCGCATTGTCAGACACTATAGCCGAACGTTTTGGGCCCCAGCAGCAGGGAAAGAAGAACGGGGCAATAAACTCATGAGGCCACACTCTCGGGAGTGGAAAGGAAAGCAAAAATCCGAAATTATCGCCATGGCTCTCCTCGCCGTCGCGTCCCCGCTCAAAACCCTAAACCCTACCTTGAGCCCGAGCCCCAGCCCCAGCCGCCGCCGCGGTCTCCTCCTCGGCTCCTCCCATCTCCGCCTGCCGCCGCTGTCCTCGCGGAGCGGCCGCCTCCGCTGCTCGGCCGGCTACGGCGATGCCGCCGCGCCGCAGCAGGCGGCTCCCACGACCCAGCGGCCGGACGAGATCCCGTGGAGCAGGGAGCTCTGCAACTCGGTGCGGCTCATAGGGACGGTGGGCACCGACATCGAGCTGCGCCAGCTCCCCAGCGGCGCCTCCGTCGCGCGGGGGCGCATTGCCGTCTGGAAGTCGGCCACCGAGACCACCTGGTAAGTAATTTCGGCATTGGCTGAGGTTGAGCTGTGCTAGCTCGTGATTACAATTAGGAGTGGATGCCGTAGCGTGTTTGGCCGTGTTTAGTAGTGTAACCAGCATGGTAGTTCATGGATGCCAAATGTTCGGCACTATGCAGAGGGGAGCAATTTAGTGCTGATGTAGATGAGCACTGCTATACAGCCGACACTTATTAGACGACACGCGCACGACGTTTGCCATCTAGCCATCGGCGGCGTTGTTCCTACAGTATCCTACGGTGGGGAGGATTTATCGGCTGCACATCGGGCACACACCATCGTGTGTAGATCAATTCCGGATGTAGATATGGAGATGTTACAAATTACTAATAGAACAAACATGCGCTATGTACGGTTCCTTGCCATAGATTGATGCCTCAGTTTAAAGGGACTTTAGTTGGGGCAGGAAAAGTTTAAGTATGCTTCTTCCTTGGGGTTATTAGCTAGCTATAAGAGCTATGCACCAAGATTCAGAAATATGTTATCAACTAATGTGCTGTGGACATCTTCTGCAAGAATCATTCACAGATTAAGCATGAAACTGAGAGCAAGGTCCAGATTAAGCATGAAGTCAAGAGTATGATTAACATATTAGTTAAGCCTGAAACTCCACTTTGCATTATGCAATAATTGTTTCCCTTTTTCTAATGAGTTTGCTAACCCAAAACTAAAATTTGTTGCATGGCTCAAGCAAAATTAGGAACCATACCTCTTTGTTGCTATGTAAGTCATGCAGTCATGCTATATCGTCTTCTCGTCACATGTTAAATAATGTATTAGATGATTGTCCATTACATTCTTTAATATGAATTATTATTCATAAGTGTTTAATGGGGCGGTGCTTGTAGGGTAACTCTTGCATTTTGGGACGACTTGGCTGTTATGGCCTCTGAGCATGTAAAACAAGGAGACCGAATATTTGTTTCTGGACGGCTTGTATCAGATACTGTTGAGGAGGGGCCTGAGAAGCGGCAGGTTTACTACAAGGTACATCTCTGCAAATAATTTGTAATTGACTTAACATGTTTTCTTTTCATGCTGTTGCCATCACTGCTCTTTCTCGTGGTTATGAACAGTATCATATATTTTTGCAGGTTGTCGTTCAACAGTTCAACTTCATTGAGTCCTTCCAACCTGTGCGGTTATATTCAGAGTCAAGCCAGGATGGTATGGATTTAACTCGAGCTGGCTTACTTATATCTTCATTTCGTATTGTAAAACTACTGCTTCTCTTCTCACTTGTTTATACTTCTGTCTTATGGTTATTTATTTGTCTGTTTGCGATATTTACTTTCAGTAGACAGCAGTACTGTAATTGTTTGCATTCTGTATTGCTCACATTTCCGTCAAACTGGCTATGTTCAATGTCTAATCATTCTGGGGCTTGGATATTGTTCTGTAGTCTTCAAAGTCATGTGTGATAGGCCCCTCTATTTAAGGTCTGTATTTAAAGTGTTACCCTGTGCACCTTTTAGAAGATAGCAAGTTACTTTTGAAAGATCACTGGGAAGGTTGTGAGAAGTTATCTCATGTAGCCAAATTTATCATGGGTTTTAGTGCCAAAATTTGCAACACAAGATAAGTACTCTTTCTTGCTTGATTGTCAGACATTTGCGCACAGAGTTGCATCAAGTTTCATGGATTTTTTCAACCGGGTATTTTTGGTTAGAAACAACATCTTTCCTGTATATATATAGCCCGGTCTTAATTCTTAAGAGGCTCCAGTCCAGTGATACACATAACTGGATGCTAGGTAGCTGTATATTGTTGTAAGAAAATATATTGAAAACTAGTAAAGGTTGACACTTGGTTGTGAATTAAAGGTGGAAAGCATGGAGATTATGTTGGTAATGATTCTACCTCTGGTTCAACTGAGAATAAAAAGGGAGATTACATGAGTTCCTCCTCTCGTTCAACTGAAGCACTCTGGCAAGCATTCTTCGCTAATCCTCTTGACTGGTGGGATAACAGGAAAGATAAGGTGACATCTTTTTCTTTTATTCCTTTTTGGGGCATTTAGAATTTTAGATGCATTGACGTATATTGTTTTCTCTGTGTTAATGTCTGTCTTTGTATGTAAACCACCTACACATTTTAGGAGTGTTTATCCAATAGCAAATGACTGAGCGCAAAACACGGAGTACGCTGTTAAGGCCCTATTTTGATTGAAGGAATTTCATAGGAATTTTGGAGGATTCCAATCCATATGAATTTTTCCAAGCCCTTTGGATCTCATAGGAATGGGTTTACCAAATTACTATGGAATCCATTCCTATACCCTCCTAAAAAGCACCAACATGGAGACGGCAACACGGTGATACGCATACGGGGACGCGGGATACAACATTTTCCAAAAACAGCCATTCGGGGATATGGCGAGTATATATAAAATAAAATGAAAAATATGCCATGTAATATAGAGTTAAGACACAAAAATTAATGAGAAATTGAGATAAGATCAGGATACTACCCCATTAAGGCCTTGTTTGATGGAAGAGGTTTGAATAGGATTACAAGAGAATATCCTTGCAGGGCCCAAAATCCCCAGAAAACCCCATCAGCCCATTTGATTCTCAGGGATTAAACTGGACAAACCACTCCAATCCCCGCCAATCCCTCCCGGCCCACGTGGCTCAACAACCATATCGGGGATACGGCGGGTATTTCCTTCTTTTTTTAATACCGGAATCATGGGATACTGCGGGATACGCGCATCCTGGTGTATCTTGGCATGTCGCCGTATCCCGCCTGGGACGGCCAGTTGGCAGTTTCTGCTGTATAGGTGCTTGCTAGATACCCTCCATTCCATAGGAATCTAAACATAAGCTCAAACCTCATTTTATTTTTCCTTTGAGAAGTCCAATGCACTTACACCCTATCTCTCTCCGCTCTCTCCTAAATCCTGTAAAATTCCTGTGTTCATTTCCTGTACATCATTCAAAGACGCATAAAATTCATGTGTTTTGAAATCCTGTAGGAGTTCATAGTACATGACATCTCATTCCTACCTTTATTTCCTATTCCTACATTTCTAAATTCCTACGATCCAAAGAAGCCTGCGAAACTTAGTTTGACTATACATTGCATGTGATTTGACGTTAATTTGACTATTTTTATCAGGAGTTTATGTTTTTCCAATTCCCGTGAAGTGTGAACCGAACACTCAAGTTGACATAATTTCTGTTTACCAGTCCTCTGTTTTGCACATGCATTCCTATCCTATTCCTGTGCTTTTAGAATCCTGCAAACCAAAGGGGCCCTAAACATCTTAAACCACCAAAAAAGTGCTGAAATAGCTGAGAGCCAGAGAGGAGTATTGAAGTGTAGCCAACATGGAAAATAAAAACGGCAAGATGCCGTATGTAGCCGAGAAACTTAAAATAAAATAATAACTCTCTTTAATGTTATTTTTTCATTTGTACCAAGAATCAGGGCTTGTCTTTCCCTTTGGACAAGAAGACTGGGCATGGCTTCTGAAATTTGAGAAGAGTGCCCGCCCCCCTCCTCAGTGTTCTGCACGCCTTATATATTTTGTGCCAACTTAATTAACATAAGTACTGTGGTAATATTGCTGTGCAATCGAATTTTAATGGGTTATGACTTATCACTTGTGTCAGTCATGATTGTAAGGCACCGCCTAAGTGTTGCTTCAGTGCTGAGGTGCCCTAGGGTGGTAAGGTGTTGCCTCTGCCTTAGACATCTAGCGTATGGCGGCCTCATTGAAGTGTCTGCCGCCTCCAGGGGTCTCTCCTGCTTCATGTTCCTCGATGTGGCTGACCCTGGGGCTTGGAAATGACGATCCTGCCACCTCCTGCACTCCGGCGAGTGTCCTGTCGTTGTGTGTGCTTCCAGTCACCTTCCCCTCCTCGATCAAATCTGCTGTTCTTGTGAGGATGAATAGTGGTTGCAGTGAGGGAGAAGGGTCAAGGGTGGGGTTGTGAGGAGAATATGAGTGTGAGGGTTATGTGCTTGTATGAGGAGGAAAGGGAGTAGAAGATGTGTGGTGGTTGTGCTGAGGGAGAACGGAGGAACAGCGGAATTAGGCCATAGGAGGAGTATAGTGCTACTACTTGGGCTTTTGGGCCATGGGGAAGTGCATAACTAAAGGGCCATTGTTCATTCTTTCTATTTTTCATTGTAATATACTCCCTCCGTCCCAAAATAAGTGTCGCTGATTTAGTACAAAAGTTATACTTAATCAACGACACTTATTTTGGGACGGAGGGAGCATGTACCCACTGTTCTGTTCCTGTAATATCTAAGGCACCGCCTTGCCACGCCTTACCTCCTCGCCTTAACTGTTTAAATGTTAAGGCAGGTCTTAGGGGCCTCACCTTGCCTTACCGCCTTAAAAACTATGGTTCAGTGTTATATGCTCACAGAGAATTGTCGAAGTCATTCATCTTGAATTTGGAAAAAGATCAATAACAAATGGAAGTAAAATGTGATTCATCACCATCCATGTTTTTAAGGTGTCCATAAGGCGACACTTAGACACCGCTTAGGCTGTAAGGTGCCCTGGCAGCGTCCTAGCATTTCTTCTGCCTTAGGAGCTTAAGCGGCAAGGCGGTGGTTGATCACCTTATGGCTGCTGCCTTAAAAACCTTGGTTGCCATGATATGTATAGTACACAATACTTTTCAAATGTGTGGTCAAACTGTGATATAGTTTTGTTCGATGTGCTTTAGGGTTCGCCAGCGATATAATTTGCTGGGGAACAAGACCCATAAATCCAGGGGGCATGGGCCAGAGGGGAGGACTGTGAGCTGCCACCATTGCTTTTCGTCTTAGCTATCGCCACTGCTGTTGCACCTCTTCATTGCTGAAGCTATTGCTGTTGGTGCACTGCTGTGGTTGCTGCCACGTCAATAGCTCTGTTCACTGATCGCTGGACGTGAGAGAGGGAAAGGATGAGATCCGGTCGTGTACGCTAGCATTGAGCTAGCCAAGCGAGCTATTGGACTGAGAGAGGAGAAAGATTATGATCACTGATGAGATAAACAAAATGATGTGACCCGGTGGATGGGTTGTCTTCCTCCTGTTCTTATCTCCACTCACTTGGATCCCCTCCATATATTCTCTCTCCTCTACTGGCATTAGGAGTAACAAAGTAGAAATTTCATGTGGATTGTTTTTTTTAATCCTTTTCTCCCAATTTACATGTAGTTCATAATTTATTAGTTTCCCCTCTCCATGCAACAAGATATCGTATTGCATTGGACAGCGACTAGTTTTAGTTTGGTCTAATTATATAATTAGAATCTCCAAATAGCTCTGACTTCTCTTTTCCTCATAATAACTTGCAAAAATGATTCATCATGTTAGGTTCAGCCACACGGCGTTAGGTTGTGAAATTCCGTGCCATCTTCCTTTCCTAGCCTCCACCCCACAAGCTCTATCATATAGCAGTTGGTTGCATTTTCGTTCTTGTATTCATTTGTTTGCACCAATGATTTGGCCATCATACGTTTCCTTTGAAGAAATATATGCCCCCTCCCCCTAACCCATACAATGATGACTAATGGTTTTACGTACGTGTCAGCAGAAGAACCCAAGGTACCCAGACTTCAAGCACAAGAGCACCGGCGAAGCGCTGTGGGTTGAGGGGAGGAACAACCCCAACTGGGTCGTCTCCCAGCTGGCGATCTTGGACTCGAGGATGGGTTCCCTGCAGGACAAGCAGAGGAAACCGGTCTCCTACATGTACGCCGACGACTTCATGACATCTGACGCCAGCGACTAAGCCCTGCTCTAGGAGGGAGGAAGCTTCTGATCCCCCAAGCATCCAGCTCCAGTATCGTATCATGCAGTACTAGAAAGGTGCGTCAGTTGCGCCAAGTCGTCTGCGCGTCTCGGTTCTCGTTGTACATAGGTAGGCCACTGAAGCTTATAATTATTAGTCCATCTGTTCCACGTCGGTTGGTAGTGACAAATTTGTGAACATGACTATGTACGAGAAGCTCTATCATCCGCACATCAGTTGACGCGTTCCGTCAGTCGTGTCCCCTCTAAGCCAGATGACTAACAAGACTTTGCGCAGTTCATACGTGGGAGGTTTCTGCACTGTGGAATCTGTCCCCGAGTGCTGCAACTTGTGTTAGGAATATATATATCTCACTGTTGAGGGGCGCACATCGAACCAGCAGGATACACGTCGATGCTCTGATGCTCCTGGCCGGACAACGATGATTTGCACCGAAAAATATGTCGACCAGACAGTGATGATTTGCACCGAAAATTTTGGCGACCAGACGGCTATTTCTCCCTCTCTCTTTTCTGATGAAGGGCACACGTGCCTACCGTTTCTCCAGGCACCATCCCACTCCAGTCGCACCATCCCAGAAGGCACAAGGGGGTGTACTGACTTCGTTTTCTCCTGTATCTTAGATTCTTAATAAAATTAAGATGGCTAATTTGGTCTTGGGATGTGGATGAAGACCCCAATCTTTCCGGTAAAAAAATAGGGGGAAAAGGCCATAAAGACCATCCCAGAAGGCACAAAGGGTGGCTTCGATTTCTTTTGTGCTTCTATAAAGATGGCTGCAGCCAGTTTATGTAATTTTCTCTTGAGAAGTGGGATAAAGAGCTTACTCTTTCCTTCGGCAAAAAAGAAAGAAGAAGAAGATGAAGACCTCACTCGATTTATTGATGGATGCCGGTGGTGTGGACGCTTGGATCCAGCGCTCATGTGCACCACATGCGCGCTGTCCGCCCACGGATCGACCGGCGCATGTGTTGACAGCAAAATGCAGGCCGGTTTGCATGGGCCGTGTGTGTTACTCGCTTGACCTCTCTCTCTCTCTCTCTCTCTCTCTCTCTCTCTCTCTCTCTCTCGTTTGACTGAGCTTGCTACCCACAATTGGTATTTTGGATCGAGTAATCGGCCATGAATGACGCCGTGATCGAATTTTAATCTCATCAGCGGCACATGGTCCCGTTTCAAGTCAACGTCTCTGGCAACATGGGCTAAAGATTCGGATGGAACTAGTCGTCCTTCCTTTCGTAGTGTCATTAGGTCTAAGATCCAAGAGAGCCTCCACGGTTTGCAAGATTCTAAAAATGCAGGAATGTGATGCTAGGTCCTCTTGAATCTTAACAGGATTGAAAACCATGTCGGAACGGAATTGGCACTATGGTGTTTCTTTTTACATAGCATATGAACTCCCCAATGGAAATTTCTACTCTATTTGGTATCGGACAGAAGTGGCTCATAAGTAACATCTATCAGGTTTCTAATCCTGCAGATCAATCTGTAGGTAATATCCAAAAGGTTTCTTATCCAATCTATCAATTTCTCTAAGCATATTGAAATCGTACACAATATCTTTGGAAGTCGATCCTCTGATTGATTTAATGATGCTCCTAAAATGTTGCGGTGATACAAAAGAAACCACATGTGTTGCATCTGTGCTTGCAGTCTTGGCTAAACAAGTGGAAGATCCATCGAATTGTACGGTTTACTCAGAAAACAGATTGAAACGTTGTTGAAATGCTCGATCGTCGCATATACCACTGTCCACCGCACCTAAACATCCCTGGACTCGAATTGAGAACGCATAAGCAAGTGGTGCTCACAAACAACGAACAACATAATAGTGTTGACGATCGATAAAGTGACTTGACAACTTGAATACAAAAGCACATCTGAGGGGAAACCGGAAGGAAAGCCCCCCGGCAAAACATGCATGATGATAAGTGATCAACAATCAATATAACTGTTTTCGTTTGTACAAACACATGGAGAGTTTAACCCAAATCTCCACATCTCCTTTGTGCTTCTAAAAAGGCCTACTTCAAGGACCCAAACAAAGGGCACACATCCATGTGTGCTCTCTGATGCACCAAGCTCATCCCTTTTGGCTTGGTGATCGAACCCAGATCGAAGAACAAAAAGTATAAACCGTAAAAAGAAAAAGGAAAAAGAGAGAGCCCATGATATCATCTTGCTTCTCAAGTCTTCATTATTTGGATCCCAGGCCTGTGGCTTCGGATCTCTTGATGATCCTCAACTTCTTGCACGTGCCGCTGAACATACTGCAAAAACGCAAGAACAAAGACCATGAGTCACTGCTTCCCAAAATGATCTTAAGATTAGAAGTGATCGAATGGATCAAGACTTACTCGAAGGGCACATCTCCGACAAGCATGAGGTCGCCGTCCTTGTCCTCGTAGGTGATGGCGTACTCGGCCGGGTTCGCGCCGCCGTTGGAAGCGCCGCCGTCTGCCCCGGAGAAGCAGACGAACATGGCCTCCAGGGCCTCCCTGAGCTCCCGGTAGCCCTTGTACATCCTCATGTCGACCTTCCTCAGGTAGGGCGCTCCGTCCATGCTCACTTTGACGAAGGAGCCGTTGGTGCTCGCCGGCGCCGCCGCAGACTGTGTGTTGTTGCTGCTGGCCTCGTCTGCTTTCTTCGCCTTGCTCTTGCTCGCCGCCGCCTGGAAGCAGCTCTTCCGGTACGACCTCACCGGCGGCCACCCTACAACTTGTGCCCTGCGAGAGTTGAGAGAAGCATGCATGTAAGAACCCTGGCCTTGGACTTGGAGGAAGAAGAATAAGGTAGTGAGCCCGGAGGCTGAGGGGGTTGGGCTGGTACTCACTTGGCCACGGGGGGTGCGGTCTCGACGTCGTCGGACCTGTCGGCCTCATCGGAGGCGGTGGTCTCGAAGGCGTCCAGGGTGCGCTTCTTGCCCCTGGGAGTCGCCGGCGGCGACATCACCGAGGTGATCTTGTGTGGCTTGTCGTCGGTGCCGGGGAGGCCCAGCCTGAGCTCGGTGGCCATGAGGAGGCTGTCGGTAGCTTCCATTTGCAGTGGACGTGGGAAGATGCCGCGTAAGTGCTTGGTCTAGCGAAGAACTTTGCAAGTACGTTTGGATGCGATTTGAATGACGAGATGTGATAGCTCTGGCTCGCTGAGAGGAGAGAAGACGATGCGTGGTTGCTTGCGTTGGCTTGGCAAGGGTAGGGTTGGCGCCCATGTTTTATAGGCGGCGAGACGAAGCGAAGGGCATCGCGAGTAAGTTGGCAATACAGCCAGCGCATGGGCTGACAATGACATACGCGGACACGTAGGTGCATCGATCGATCGAGCGCAGCGCACGGAGGGGGCTGGGTGTGGTGTGGCTAGGCTGGGGTGTCGGGGTGGCTGGGGCGCAGCGTGCCGGGTCGGCCGGCGACAGCGCGGGCCCGGGCGCGGGCGGGGCGGGCGGCGCACGATCGACCGTCCGGGATCCCTCGGTCCACGGGCTACACGGCGCGGCAGGCCATGTGCCGATGCCGATGTGCGTCGCCGCCGGCTGGCTGTGCCGATCGGCCAAGCTGTACGATAGTATAGTACACACTAGCTTGATGCTGATGGAGTATTGTATCTCCCAGTTGTTTAGCTACATACCTAAACAAAACAAAACAATCGGGAGCTGGTATGATTGATTGATTGATTATCCTACTACTCCCTCCTTTCCGGTTTATAAGGCTTATCTCAAAATTTTAGTTTTTCCATTTTATAAGGCTCAATTTGGTTGTTCCTCATCACATATTTAGGTTTCAAGGTGCATTAAATTATTACATGCAAATATTAAGAGAAAATTGATCAATGCATGTACTTTATGCATGCATGCATTGCAATTAATGCGTTAGTAAACATATTTTTTAGGAAAAACAAAGATTAATTGGGTGCTTTTGCAAGCTACAAAAAATATTCCACCACTCACCATCTACTTTAGTTGGTGAGATTTTTGAATTGAGCCCTATAAACCGGAAAGGAGGGAGTAGCTAATTCGGATGGGTGGATGCGTACGCGCTTTTCCTGGTCTCGGGGCGGATATTGTATTCCGTGGGGCACATGGCATGTCTAACGGGTTGTCTGTGGTTTCGTCCCATCCATCACCACGACGGGTTCGTTTCAGTTCGATCCGCTACGTACGTGTGGCTAGCTATAGTAGTAGCTGAGTACTACTCCATTACATTCTGGACGTGTCAGGCTGGAAGCTTCTGAGCGGCGATCGGGAATCGGGACTTGAACGGCATGGGCGGGGGCGGCGATCGCAACCCGGCACCCCTGTAACCCGGCCGGATGGGCCGATGAATCATGCATGTATGGTATGGAGCGATGATATGATGATATCATGGACTTTCATCCGGAATGGAGTGAAATAGAATAGGAAACGGGTGGGGTGGGGTGCGAGTTGCATGATTATACTCCTAGCTAGCAAGGCGCCATGATCGGGGATACTACTGGGGAGCATCCCTCGCGCATTCGGCGCTGCTTCCTTTCGGCCCTATCCATCATGTTACGTACGCTACGTTTATTGGATGGAGAGCGATGCGTCCCGGGATATATGGGCGCCCTGTCCCTCCCTCCCACCCATTGCTTTACGATCAGATCCTTGCACCCCATGCAATTGCAATCCATCCCTTTCTCTTCTTTTCATCTCCATTCTAGTAGTGTAGATCATCCAGTTACATGTAGCTACGTGTGCCGAACCGACAAAGTTCTGTGGCATGACAAAGTTCTGATTGGGTGAAGAACCGTGGTAAAAAGTGAGCGAGCACTAGACTAGTCATCGTGTACCCAACACTCAGGCCACCTTACCAAGAGATGAATTGGTAATATGTACTACCCGACGACATGAGGTGCATGCATGAGTTCCTCTTTCTCCTTCTCTACCACGCATGCATTCATGCATTTCCACTTCCTCACTTTGGGAGAAAATCTTACCGTGCAGAGAGCTGTCTAGTGTAATGAAATGGAGGAAGTAGCTAGTGGTGCTTGATTAACTTTTCTCTATATATGGATCGATCGTATCTCTTCCCACTCCTACCGGCCGCCCTCTCCCGCGTCCGGCGCCCTATTACAAAACGAGATACTGCTCTTGAGCGAATCACTTTTGGTTGTTCTTGCTTCTTTTTGGTTGGGTCAGTGCCCAACAGCGCCTAGTGGGAGTTGTTTGTTTCGAAATCTTCACACAAAGCATGTGTATCCTGTTGCAGTACTATGCTTGCTCCCTAACCTGAGTGGAGATGGTCCCCCTCTGGAAAGAGATTTGCCGAGCTGAAATGAGGTATCATGGGAGGTGGGGCTCGTAGAGTTTGCACTTGGACTTGGAGGAGGCGACCTTTTGGAAGTCTGGTTACTTGATACTAGGTAGTGCTTGTATTTTGAGCGTTCTAGAAAGGTAGTAAAGTGCATGGGTGCATGCTTTCTGGAACAAGCAACCTGGCTTTGTCCAGTGGGTCAAATCTCCATGTAAAATATTTCTCGAGTTCTTCGTTGAATTTATCTTTTTTCTTTTCTTGGGTGAACTCTGTGTGATTTCTATCTTTTTTTGGTCAAGTACTTCATTCATCATTCATTGTTCACAGTTTACATTGCAATAGAAAACACTTGAATCACTTGACAACTTAATAATTAAAGTTGTTTATTATTGTATTCTTCTTTGCTAAAAGCGATGGAGTGGATACATATTTGTTGCTATGAACGACCAAAGAAGGATACGTGAGATGCATCGAAATGAAGGTCATTGATTATCTGAGCACTATAGAAAGCTAAAGTCCATGGGGGCTTAGCTTTCAGGATCAAGCAAACTTTGTCCTGTAGGTCAAATCTCCATTTATAACATTTTGTCTAGTCTTTTCTTTACCTTTTTTCTAGATTTGTCTTCTAGGCCAAATCTCCCGTATAATATTTTCCTTGAATATTTGTTCATGTTGAACTTTGAAGTTAATTGATTGCCTTGCATAATTATGGACTTTATATTTCAGTCATAATTAACAACAATATACTCATTCTAGTGTTTTAGTATATGTGTTATTCATGGAAATACTGCCAATCACCAAAACTACTTATTGACACTTTCTCATCTCTGCCAAAGTGCACTAATGTTGGGACCTCTGGGTCCCTAGGGTCTAGGGACCAGGTCCCTGAAGTCCAGGCTTTCTCTCTGGATACTCTGGGTCCCCAAGCCATCTGACTCTCGGGCCCCCATGGTCCACACCTCGTCATGACTACCTCTCTGGATGGGTCATCTCCCTAGGTTCTCAAACCCTTGGGTCCCCGAGGCTCGAGCACTGGCTCTCTGGGTATACGGGTCCCTGGAGTGGTGGCTCGGCTCCTGGGTGACCCCGGGTCCCCAGGGTCCACATGTTGGCAACGATCACTTGGTGTTGGGGTTATAAATACCCACCCCTTCTTCCATCTGCAACCCAAATCCTTGACTTGAGCTTCTCCACCATTGCAAAACCCTCAAAAGCTTGATTGTTCTTCACCCCACCCCCCCCCCCCCCCCACTAAAACTCCACAAAACTTTGAGGATTTAAAGAGAATTCTCCGATATACACTTCCACCAAACCAATTAGTTGTCTTCATATATGTTATACACCAAATTTGTTACTCTTGGAGATTTGAGACACCTAGGCCGTAGGAGTCAAAGCCCGAAAGCTTCCTATTATGTGGTTGATACGTCTCCAACGTATCTATAATTTATGAAGTATCCATTCTATATTTACATGAGTTCTAATGGTTTTGGTGAACTTTTATATTATTTTTATGGACTAACATATTAATCTAGTGCCCAATGCCACTTCCTGTTTTTTGTCTATTTCTGTGAGTTCACGGAAAAACCATACGAAACGAAGTCCAAACGCGATAACAATTTACGATGGTTTTGTATGGAAGGAAAGAGATCCACGAACCTTCGGGAGGGAGCCAGTCAGCCAGAAGGTGCCCAGGGGTGCATAACCTCAAGGGTGACACCCCTAGGGACGCGCCATGTGAGCTTGTGGGGCCCTCGGGACTCCCCCTGGCGTGATTCCAACTCTGAAAAATCCTATATATTCACAAACCCCCAAAAGTTAACCTAGATGAGTTTTTCCGCCGTTGTAAGCCTCTGTTCTGAAGCGATCTCATCCGGAGCCCTATTCCGGTACCCTGCAGGAGGGGGAAGCCATCACTAGAGGCCATCTTCATCATCCCTGCTGCCTCCATGACAAGGAGGAGGTAGGGCTGATGGCATGTACTAGTAGCCATGTGTTTGATCTATATCTCTCGTGATCTTGATAAGACACGATCTTGATGTACCATGAGCTTTGTTAATATAGTTGGATCATATGGTGTTCTTCCCCTCTATCTCTTTTGTGGCGAATTGAATCTTGCTCTTTGAGGTTTCTTTGTCATTGGATTTAATATTTTGGATTTGAGATCACTTGATGCATGTCTCACTCGCGGATACTCGTGGTGACATGGGGAATCTAGGTGACATTAGAGTTGATTTATGCGTATCATATGGTGTTGTCGTAGTACGATATCTAGAACTATTCATGAAACTTTGGGGAGGTTCATAAGATAGATTGGAAACACAACTCTAAGGTGGTTTACTACCTATGAGATTCCATCCTACTTTCTCCGGTAGGAATAGAGACTTTGGAGCCATTATTCACCGCACTTTGAGGGGTTGTTATGTGATTCAATTATGCTAATGATGTTGAGAGATCGCACTAGTGAAAGTATGAACCCTAGGCCTTATTTCCAAGCATTGCAATACCGTTTGTGCTCACTTTTATCACTTGCCACCTTGCTTTTATTATTATTTTAGATTACAAAAACATATATTACTATCAATACTACACTTGTATCACCATCTCTTCGCCGAACTAGTTCACCTATACAATTTATCATTGTATTGAGTGTGTTGAGGACACAAAAGTTGTCTTGTATTTGATTGCAGGGTTGTTTGAGAGAGGCCATCTTCATCCTACATCTTCCATGGATTGATAAACCTTACGTCATCCACTTGAGGGAAAGTTGATGTTGTCCTACGAAACTTTGCGCTTGGAGGGGCCCAATATAGTCTACAAGAATAAAGTTGCATAGTAGACGATAGTGCACTACGGGAAGTTTGTAATGGTTCAGTGCCACCTTCAGGACCAACCACGAGTGAGGATGATTTGTCGGGGGTGACTCAGAGGGAGACTAGTGTGAGATACTTGGTAGCGTTCGGGAGCTTTGGTTTTCACACTTCTCCAATGGATATCAGCACTCCCCAAAAGTGTGAACTTCGGGATACATCTGCGTCTCCGATTTCTATGGTTGACCTGTGTTCGCGCCTTTACTTGTGTTTTCTTGCTAGCTAACTTGTTTCTCTTGCTTCCTAGTTGGTTAGCTTGCTTTCCATATAGGTTGTTCTCACCGTAGAGTGCATATATGGTGAACTTACTTTATTCACACCTACCATAAAATTGGCAAGTGGAGCTAACATTTTGTAGCCTCCTATTCACGCCCCCCCTCTGGTCGACCTATCTGATCCTTCCAACGTGTACATGAACCCTGGCTCCCCAACTTCGCCAAGGGAAAGGACACCACTCTCACTTGGACTATGTATGTATAATATGAAGATTTCACCGGATATTCCAAGAGAATATATATGTGTGTTGAAAGAAATTTCATATGGCCAAAAGCACTGGATGCCATAGAATGCAACACATGTCTGTTAACTAGGACAGGTAAAACTTGCAGCATAACTATCTTGTTTCTTGCTAGCTTTACCAGGACCAAAAAACACTCTTGTTGAAATTCACTTCCAATCCCGAGAGAAGTTCAAATAAACAAATAATTAACTTTATATTCTTAGCACTTTTCAAATCATCATTATTCCTTAAACATAAAAGCAGGGTCATCTGGATATTTCAACATGTTAACACCATGGGAATTAAATCTTGAGATAAATTCTAAATTAAACCATGTTCGTGTGCCTTTTTAATAAGTAGGTGTAATGTATCTATTGCAATATTAAACATAATAGGAGAAAGGGAGCCAACACCCATCTCAAACCTTTTTTTGTTTCTAAAAAAAGGTTTAGTCTAGTCATTTACCATCACATCTACTTTACCTCTCTGCAGTTTGCATGACCAAATTTATGTGGTTGGTAGAAATCCTTTTTTCTCCATACCAAGTTTTAGAAATTTTCAGTTAATTTTGTGATATGCCTTATCAAAATATATTATAAATAAAATTGCATCATCTTTTTTCTATGAGTTTCATGCAACAGTTCATTTAAAACAATGACACGACCAAGTATGTGTATACCTTTTATGGATGCATCATGTACTCGAGCAACTATTTATTAGCTACCATGATAGCTCTATTATTAATGACCTTAGTAAAAACCTTGAAAATAACATTGAGCAGGCAAATGGGTCTATACTGCTGCAAAGTATTAGTTACAACACATTTAGGCAATAATATAAGCAAGCCATAATTAAATCTAGTCAAATCTATTTTTCATTATATAAATCTCTAAACAAAGCAAGAAAATCACTTCACACTATATGCCAACATTTCTGCTAAAACTCTATTATCAAACCATGAAGGCCAAAGACCATCTTATGTTTCATAAAAAAACTACAATCCTGATCTCTTCTAAAGTAACTTCTCTATCTAAAAGTGTACTATCTAGATAATCCAATATAACAAGCATATCTCTATCTCTATATCTATATTACTTAAAAAGAATGTGTAGTTTCATCTTTCACTTTCTTCCCACCATCCCTTCATCCAACATCCAACCCTCCACCTAATATTCCCGGTTTTCCATCCCTAATCTTTGGTAACTCCATAAATAGGAAAAAATCCGGTATGTAAACAAAAAAATATTAATAAATATATTACCTTTGGTAATCGAAAGCAGATCAATCACGAGCACATACCTATTTTGACAGTTGAAGAAATGATACACTTTATACAACCAAAACATTATTTATTTTGCCTACTTGTTGTGCATCAAAATCTACCCATATGATCATCTTATTTTGTTAAAAAATATCCGGTCCCCGTGGCAACGCATGGGCACATACCTAGTCAACATCAAGTGAAATATTCAGCATATCAGCAGGTCCAAATAAATTCTTATAAAAGGCAATGATAAATAAAAATAGATCTCTATCTCCATGTATCACCTCACTACAAGACACCTAGATTGGTTTCTAGAGCAGTGGCCCATTTACTGTGGTCTGAGCTGGACTCAGCCATAACGCAACCAAAATTCCCATTGACGCTTTGGGATAATCAAGGAGACTGGGGTCGTCAAATAGCATGATCCAATGGTAGGGAGTGTCAAATCATTATGGTTGCTCGTAGGTAGTTCCTTTTTATTGTTTTTGTTAAGATACGTAATCTTTTTTTCCTACTACGAGCTTTAGACATGAAATAAGAAGTTAGAGCATTTTCTTCCAATAGTTCTTTCTCCTTAGACCTTTCCAATCATTTAATTTCCCCCTGTTTATGAATTTTCTATAAATCTTCTTCTATTTTTCCTAGCTAGATATTTATCTCTACTCAGCCCACTAATTCATTTTCTTTATCTACATCATCAATAGCCTGCACAAAGAAAAATGTCTGCTTGTTCTAAAACCACACATAAATCAGGTTCCAACCCTTAAGCCTTTTTTCCTAAGAATTGTAGCTCTATTTTGCCACTGGTCCTCTCCTGTACACTGCTACCGCTGTAAGCATCACACGAAAAATTAGTAACTACTATATCTAGATCGTCTCTCAAAAACTAGCATAACTCAAATTTAAAATGTTTCATTATCAAATATAATAAAATCAATTGTGACTACTCCCTTCGTTCACAAATATTTTTTTTGACAAATGGTGGATTTTCTTGACTCAAAATGAAGCATCGAGTGGATAGAAACACAATGAGCACACACCCGGTCCTGGATAGTTAAGATACACACAACCAACATCAACACACATAAATAAATACAGTAGCAACAATCAAAGTCATATAAGATGAAAACTATGCCTAAGCGACAAAGAAAAAAACCAAGCGACTAAAACAGCAATCGACAAATATAAGAAGATGTTCCAACTTTGTTGTGAATGGATGTAGATAGAAACGTTTTAGTATGTTTGTTCATTCATTTCAGTCCGTATGTAGTTCACATTAAAAATAGAGAAAAGTATGTTTTTGTCCCTCAAGTTCGCACAAAGTATAGACTTGGTCCCTCAAGATTTTTTGGTATACATTTGGTCCCTCAAGTCTCAAAACCGGATAAGTTTGGTCCTAAACCAGATTTTGAGCATGTTGACCGGTTTTGACCGCCACAAAACCGCCCGATGAACAGTACTTTCGAAAAAAAAATCTTTAAAAAAATCTGAATATTTTTGGGGTCGAATATGCTTACATGCGGAAGATGCGAACAAAATTTCAGGCTCTTTCGGCACTCGAGGAGCTCGTGGCAAAAAAAATATCTGCCTGATAAATAGTGAATTCAAAAAAAATAAAAAAAAATGATTTTTTTTGAATTTTTCTGGGATCCAATATGCTTACGTGCGCAAGGTGCGACGAAAATTTTGTCCTGAAATGACATTGGACGGGCTCTAGCAAAATTTTGTCCTTTTTTTGAAGTTTTTTTTCAAATTTACTATTCATCGGGCGGTCAAACCCGGTCAACATGCTCAAAATCTGGTTTAGGACCAAGCTTATCCGGTTTTGAGGCTTGAGGGACCAAATGTATACCAAAAAATCTTGAGGGACCTAGTCTATACTTTGTGGAAACTTGAGGGACCAAAAACATACTTTTCTCTTAAAAATATTCAAAACACCTTATATCTGTGAGCGGGGGGAGTATCACATATCCAGCCCATACGCATACAATTTCGCCAAGATCGCGAGCCATACAGTAACAAAAGAACCAAACGTCTAGGGAGATTTGGTAGAATCACTAATCAGAGGACAAGCCCCCCTGGCAACGCATGGCACTTATCAAAGTTATAGGTCGTTGCCTAGCAGTCTCTCTACTCTCTACATACCCACGTAACCCACCCAAAACTTCCTCCATTTTTTTAAGCCCAGAGTACTCGGGATGCCCCTGCATATGTCGACACATCGTACTGCATCATGAGAGGATTTGCTTTAACTAATTGTTTCCGCAGCCAGAGCCAGTTGTATGTGCTCAGTACCTTCCTGTTGTCACTTTGTCAGCATCAATCCAATCCAATCCAACCCAACCCAATGAATCTAAGCTGCTCGTTTAATTCTCGCGATCGGTGGTAGTAGCCAACAACTAACCGATCTAGCTGCCCTGACCTGATGAACTTGTTCGTCCACCCAATTAACGCGCTACGAACAGATTCCCTGTCTGTCAGTCTGTCTGTCACGTTGGTCTAGCACTTCCCATTACATGCATGCATGATTGGCTGCATCAATGCAGGAGCAATTTGACTATTCCAGGACGAGATACCCTCTGTTCCTGCAACCTCCTGCACACACAGGCTGACATATGCTTCCTGTTTAGATTCTTCGGTTTGTGGGTAGTAAACTAATGACATATGCTTGCTGTTTAGATTCTCCGGTTCGCGAGTAAACTAGGCTATTTGTGCGTGTTTCAACGGTCCTTGATTGGAATATTGCTGTTGAGCGTTACTGTTGATGTCGCCCACAGAGAACGTACCCCTTGGATTCTGGTATGGGCCGGGCGGGGTGCACGCACATATGGCATGTGAGACGATCCTCCTGACAAGTGCACCGACTAGCTGCTAGTACGTAGTACGTGTTTGATGCGAGACGGTGTGCTGGTGATAAATTACTCACCTCAGCTGGGTTTCCCACGATCAGTGCACATATTCCTGTTCGGCTTGTCTGAAAAGATGCCATGTGTTGCAATACCCTCGTACATGATGGCCATTAATAACTGTAGTTTGCTTTTGGAACTACTGTGTAGTTTTGTCCCTAATCATCATTTGGTTTAGCTTATCAGGCCTGATATGTACTCACAGCTACCATGACTAGCGTGGGTTTGTAGGATCAGCAAATATATATGCAGTGTGTGTTTGTTTGTTTTGCGAATCATATACGCAGCACTAGTATACAAACCCAACCGGAGACTGTTCGGAAACCTTTCCGGACGGTTTTCCTTGCCATTCTTTTTGAGGTACCATCAGCTTGTTGTCGTGATGACCGTCGTGGTCGTTTCTTCCCTTGATGTTTAGATTCTAAACCCAACCGAGGAACTTTCTCCTTTCCGAACGGTTTTACTTGCTATATGACGATAAAGGGTTTTGTCCCGCTTTATATATAAAGCAAACGTCCGATACATCCAGCCTGCTAGGGCCACAGCACAGAAAAACCCAAAAGAAAGATAAGAAGAAAAAAAGAGAAATAAATGCCGACACCGGCAGATCAACGGAGAAAGGAAGCCTGACAACCGCTGCACCCTCCAAAGAAGTACCACCACGCTCCCAGCATTCCGAAGCACCGTGCACCAAGCAACACCTTCAAGAAGGGATGAGGCGGTGTCGCCGTTGTTGCCCGAACAAGTTCTAGGGTTTCCCCCGGTACACGGTGGATGGTGGGGAAGGGATACACCCGACGCCCCTCGGGAAGGACCGACGGCGCACTCAGGCGTCACTGCGTTGGTGCCAGACAAGCCGACAGGGATTTCTCCTGATCCACGACCACGACCACTACCCCAGGCACTTCGAAATGCACCATCCCATCAACCACCCACTAGCTTGTGCACCACGGTTACCGGACAATCCTCCCCGCCTCACTCGAGCTGTCAACACGAGACCTGGAGAGCGAAAGGCGACACCGGCCACGGGAGCGAGCACAACTCGACCGGAAGGAGGGGACAACCTCCACCGCCGCAGCGTAGCCGACCGTACGCGGCGACGAGGACTTGCCGGGCCCCGGCAGCCCGGCCGGGTCCACGTGGGCCCGGACAGTCCTGCCACCACGCTGCAGCTCGCCGATCGACGAAGACCTCACCACCCGTAGACGGACGCCGCCTCTCCAACACCAGGAAGCGCCGCCGATGAACGCCGAGCCACCGGCCCGCCACAACCCTGATGGGGTCCAAATGGGCCCAGATCAGGGCTGGACGGGCGCCGCCAGCCACAAGCGCCACAGCGCCGCCCCACAGCCAACGGCCGCACCACCGCGTCGAGAGCACCGTGGCACGCAGCAACACCACCATCGGGCCATGATACGTCTTCAACGTGTCTATAATTTTTTATTGTTCCATGCTATTATATTATCTGTTTTGGATGTTTTATATGCATTAATATGCCATTTTATATTATTTTTGGGACTAACCTATTAACCTAGAGCCTAGTGCCAGTTTCTGTTTTTCCTTGTTTTAGAGTTTCGCAGAAAAGGAATACCAAACAGAGTCCAAACGGAATAAAACTTTCGCGATGATTTTTCTTGGACCAGAAGACATCCAAAGGACTTGGAGTGCAAGTCAGGGAAGCCATGAGGCGGCCACAAGGACGGAGGGCGCGCCCAAGGGGTAGGGCGTGCCCCCCACCCTTGTGGGCCCCTCGTGACTCCACCGACCTATTTCCTCGCCTATATATTCTCATATATCCCAAAAACAACCAGGGAAGCCACGAAAACACTTTTCCACCGCGGCAACCTTCTACACCCGTGAGGTCCCATCTAGGGGCCTTTTCCGGCATCCTGCCAGAGGGGGATTCGATCACGGAGGGCTTCTACATCAACGCCATTGCCCTTCCGATGTAGCGTGAGTAGTTTACCACAGACCTACGGGTCCATACTAGTAGCTAGATGGCTTCTTCTCTCTCTTTGATTCTCAATACCATGTTCTCCTCGATGTTCTTGGAGATCTATTCGATGTAATACTTTTTTACGGTGTGTTTGCCGAGATCCGATGAATTGTGGATTTATGATCAGTTTATTTATGAATATTATTTGAATCTTCTCTGAATTCTTATATGCATGATTTGATATCTATGCAAGTCTCTTTGAACAATCGATTTGGTTTGGCCAACTAGATTGGTTTTTCTTGCAATGGGAGAAGTGCTTAGCTTTGGGTTCAATCTTGCGGTGTCCTTTCCCAGTGACAGTAGGGGCAGCAAGGCACCTATTGTATTGTTGCCATCAAGGATAAAAAGATGGGGTTTTCATCATATTGCTTGAGTTAATTCCTCTACATCATGTCATCTTGCTTAATGCGTTAATCCTGGAGGATAAAAAGAAATTTATGAAGTGATTCACGATAGCTCCTTGAATAAAAAGCATGATTGCAATGATGTTATTATAAATTCTATTAATGTCAATTATGTTAACGATATGCAAACCCCTAAGCTTGGGGATGCTAGTTTTGCTATGTCCACTACTTGTTGCAATGATCATGATTGGGGTGATTCTTCTTATGATCTTGGAAATTTATTTAAGCCCCATGATGAATATAAGATTGATAATAATGCTTGCAATAATATTGAAAGTGGGTTTGGAAGAGTGTCAACTTTAGATCCCACATATTTGGAGAATATTCAATCTCATGAATTTTTTTGATAAAAGTGGGTTTTGGAGAGGTCGTGACTTTATTTGATGATCCCACTATTTTGGAAGAGTGTCAACTTTGATGCATGTGGATCATGTAGAGAATATGTTATGTGATAGCTATATTGTCAAATTTGAGTATGATCCCACATGTAATTATTATGAGAGAGCAAAATATGGTTGTATAAATTTTCATGTTACTAAATTACCTCTCTTCATGTTGAGATTGTCTATGTTTTATTCTTCTTCCTTGCATATGCTAGCTTTTGCTTGTCTTGATAATTTGTTTGCTTACAAAATGCCTATTCATAGGAAGTATGTTAGAATTAGATGTGCTTTCGCATGTTTTATGATGCTCTCTTTATGCTTAAATTCTTATCTTTCATGTGAGCATCATTAAAATCTCAATGCCTAGCTGAAAGGCTTTAAAGAAATGCGCTTGTTGGGAGACAATCCAATATTTTTCCTTCCTGTTTTGCAATAAATAATTCATATAGCCTCTGGATAGATGTGGTTCTATGTTTTAATTAGTATTTGTTCCAAGTAAGACCTTTGGGATAGCTTACGGTGATAGTTGATTTGATCTTGCTGAAAATAGAAACTTTTGCGCTCACAAAAATAATTTTTGTTTTTAACGTAAGTGCGATAAAATGTTGATTATTTTCGCAGAAGATTAATAAACAAATTTTCCAGGTTGTCCTAATTTTGCAAAATTTTTGGAGTTATAGAAGTATTCGAAATATCCAGGTTGTTACAGACTGTTCTGTTTTTGACAGATTCTGTTTTCTATGTGTTGTTTGCTTATTTTGATGATTCTATGGGTAGTATCGGGGGGTATGAACCATGGAAAAGTTAGAATACAGTAGATATTACACCAATATAAATAAATAATGAGTTCACAATAGTACCAAAAGTGGTGATTTATTTTCTTATACTAATGGAGCTTATGAGATTTTCTGTTGAGTTTTGTGTTGTGAAGTTTTCAAGTTTTGGGTAAGGATTTGATGGACTATGGAATAAAGAGTGGTAAGAGCCTAAGCTTGGGGATGCCCAAGGCACCCCAAGGTAATATTCAAGGACAACCAAGAGCCTAAGCTTGGGGATGCCCCGGAAGGCATCCCCTCTTTCGTCTTTGTCTATTGGTAACTTTACTTGAGGCTATATTTTTATTCATCATGATATGTGTTTTGCTTGGAGCGTCTTGTATGATTTGAGTCTTTGCTTTTTAGTTTGCCACAATAACCCTTGCGGTACACACCTTTTGAGAGAGACACGCATGAATCGTGATATATTAGAATACTCTATGTGCTTCACTTATATCTTTTGAGCTAGGCAATATTGCTCTAGTGCTTCACTTATATCTTTTTATTGCACGGCGGTGGTTTTATTTTATAGAAATTGATGAACTCTCGTGCTTCACTTATATTATTTTGAGAGTCTCTAAACAGCATGGTAATTTGCTTTGGTTATAAATTTAGTCCTAATATGATAGGCATCCAAGAGGGATATAATAAAAACTTTCATATAAAGTGCATTGAATACTATGAGAAGTTTGATTCCTTATGATTGTTTTAAGATATGAAGATGGTTATATTAGAGTCATGCTAGTGGGTAGTTGTGAATTTGAGAAATACTTGTGTTCAGGTTTGTGAGTCCCGTAGCATGCACGTATGGTGAACCATTATGTAACGAAGTTGGAGCATGAGATATTTTTTTGATTGTCTTCCTTATGAGTGGCGGTCGGGGACGAGCGATGGTCTTTTCCTACCAATCTATCCCCCTAGGAGCATGTGTGTAGTACTTCGTTTCGATAACTAATAGGTTTTTGCAATAAGTATGTGAGTTCTTAATGACTAATGTTGAGTCCATGGATTATACGCACTCTCACCCTTCCACCATTGCTAGCCTCTCTAGTGTCGCGCAACTTTCGCTGGTACCATAAACCCACCATATACCTTCCTCAAAACAGCCACCATACCTACCTATTATGGCATTTCCATAGCCATTCCGAGATATATTGCCATGCAACTTTCCACCGTTTCGTTTATTATGACATGCTCCATTATTGTCATATTGCTTTGCATGATCATGTAGTTGACATCATATTTGTGGCAAAGCCACCGTTCATAATTCTTTCATACACACTACTAGGGAAAAGCCTAGTAGTAGCGCGGGTTAAATAGCTAGTAGTAGCGCGGGTTAAACAGCTAGTAGTAGCGCGGGCACCCGCGCTACTACTACTGGCGCTTCTGACTAACTTAGTAGTAGCGGCTGGTGCGCCAAGACTACTACTACGTCTGTTAGTAGTAGAGTGGGTGCCACCTGCGCTACTACTATTAATTTCAAAAACAAAAAAAATTCTCGATCCCGTGCATGCTGTCAATGGCAGCAATGCTTCGATCCAGCGATGCTAGGGGTCGCCGGAGCTGCGGAAGGGAGAGGCAGACAAGATCCAGCGCCGGCTGCTGCAGAGGGCCCGGATCCATGGCTGAGCAAGGCGGCAGCGTGGGGCTCCTCTTCGCAGCCAAGGCAGCGAGCCCCTGGTCATCCATGGCGATGAGCTGTACGGGCAAGGACATGGGAGGGTGAGTGAAGCCAGAGGGCAGAGGGAAAAAGAGAAAGAAGGGAGAGAGGAAGGAGACGGAGGGAGCACCGGGGCTAGTCGTTGGTGGCGAGGTGCTTCAGTGTGGTGGCGGGAGGCGAGGGGGGAGACCGGCGATCTCCTAGATGCCAGGGGCGCGAGGCGACGACCTCGTTGGGTGCCATGGAGGAGGAGACGCGCATGGGCAGGAGCGCCATGGGAGAGCCTATGGAGAAAGAGAGAGAGAGAGAGAGAGAGAGAGAGAGAGAGAGAGAGAGAGAGAGGAGTAGAGGGACGGGGAGAGGAGTGGTTTGGACGAGGAGATGGGGATTTCAAGGCTGTTAAAAAACCCAGTACTTAGTAGTAGCGCGGGTTTTTACCTCTCGCTACTACTATGGCATGTTCCGGGGGGCACGATAGAGACCGCTTAGTAGTAGCGAGGGGTAAAAAGGCGCGCTACTACTATCAACTTAGTAGTAGCGCGGGTTTATAACCCTAGCTACTACTATGGCATGTCCCGGGGGGGGGGGGGGGCACGGTAGAGACCGCTTAGTAGTAGCGAGGGTTAAAAACCCGCGCTACTGCTATCAACTTAGTAGTAGCGAGGGGTAAAAACCCGCGCTACTAGTAAGTAGCAATAGCGAGGGGTATAAACCGCGCTACTAGTAAGCGTCTGTGTATAAGCTTTTCCCTAGTAGTGACATGTCACTCTTGATTCATTGCACATCCCGGTGCACCGCCGGAGGCATCCATATAGAGTCATATTTTGTTCTAAGTATTTAGTTGTAATTCTTGAGTTGTAAGTAAATAAAAGTGTGATGATCTTCATTATTAGAGCATTGTCCCATGTGAGGAAAGGATGATGGAGACTATAATTCTCCCACAAGTCGGGATGAGACTCCGGACGAAAAAAAGAGGCCAAAAAAAATGAGAGAAGGCCCAAATAAAATAAATAAATAAATAAATGAGAGAAAAGAGAGAAGGGGCAATGCTACTATCCTTTTACCACACTTGTGCTTCAAAGTAGCACCATGATCTTCATGATAGAGAGTCTCCTATATTGTCATTTTCATATAATAGTGGGAATTTTTCATTATAGAACTTGGCTTGTATATTCCAATGATGGGCTTCCTCAAATTGCCCTAGGTCTTCGTGAGCAAGCAAGTTGGATGCACACCCACTTAGTTTCTTTTTGAGCTTTCATAAACTTATAGCTCTAGTGCATCAGTTGCATGGCAATCCCTACTCACTCACATTGATATCTATTGATGGGCATCTCCATAGCTCGTTGATACGCCTAGTTGATGTGAGACTATCTCCTTCTTTTTGTCTTCTCCACAACCACCATCTATTCCACGTATAGTTTTATGTCCATGGCTCACGCTCATGTATTGCGTGAAAGTTGAAAAAGTTTGAGAACATCAAAAGTATGAAACAATTGCTTGGCTTGTTATCGGGGTTGTGCATGATTTAAATATTTTGTGTGATGAAGATGGAGTATAGCCAGACTATATGATTTTGTAGGGATAAGCTTTCTTTGGCCATGTTATTTTGAGAAGACATAATTGCCTTGTTAGTATGCTTGAAGTATTACTATTTTTATGTCAATATTAAACTTTTGTTTTGAATCATACGGATCTGAACATTCATGCCACAATAAAGGAAATTACACAGAAAAATATGTTAGGTAGCATTCCACATCAAAAATTTTGTTTTTATCATTTACCTACTCGAGGACGAGCAGGAATTAAGCTTGGGGATGCTTGATACGTCTCCAACTTATCGATAATTTTTGATTGTTCCATGCTATTATATTATCTGTTTTGGATGTTTTATATGCATTAATATGCTATTTTATATTATTTTTGGGACTAACCTATTAACCTAGAGCCCAGTGCCAGTTTCTGTTTTTTCCTTGTTTTAGAGTTTCGCAGAAAAGGAATACCAAAAGAAGTCCAAATGGAATAAAAATTTCGTGATGATTTTTCTTGGACCAGAAGACATCCATAGGACTTGGAGTGCAAGTCAGGGAAGGCACGAGTGTCGGTGTCAAAACCGGCGGATATCGGGTAGGGGGTCCCAAACTGTGCGTCTAAGGCGGATGGTAACAGGAGGCGGGGGACACAATGTTTACCCAGGTTCGGGCCCTCTTGATGGAGGTAATACCCTACTTTCTGCTTGATTGATCTTGATGATATGAGTATTACAAGAGTTGATCTACCACGAGATCGTAGAGGCTAAACCCTAGAAGCTAGCCTATGATTATGATTGTTGTTGTCCTACGGACTAAACCCTCCGGTTTATATAGACACCGGAGGGGGCTAGGGTTACACAGAGTCGGTAACAGGGGAGGAGATCTACATATCCGAACTGCCAAGCTTGCCTTCCACGCAAAGGAGAGTCCCATCCAGACACAGGACGAAGTCTTCAATCTTGTATCTTCATAGTCCAACAGTCCGGCTGTCCGAGGACCCCCCTAATCCAGGACTCCCTCAGTAGCCCCTGAACCAGGCTTTAATGACGACGAGTCCGGCGCGCAGATTGTCTTCGGCATTGCAAGGCGGGTTCTTCCTCCGAATACTCCATAGAAGATTTTGAACACAAGGATAGTGTCCGGCTCTGCAAAACAAATTCCACATACCACCGTAGAGAGTATAATATTTCCACAAATCTAATCTGCTGACAAATTTTCATAACGTGACATCACGCCATGGTCCGGTCCTTACGAACCGTTTTTCCCAGCCTGCCACTGCACGTGTTGCGAGGCGGTTTTATTGGCACGTCTTCGTCGAAGCAGAGATCGTGTCCCCCTTATCACGGGATTCTCATCAATACGGGTATGGGTAACCCAACCGTGCCTATTGGTATGACTCCTTGATTTTAGGAAAGTTCCAAACGGCCACGTGGAGGACGCTTGATATTCACCCTCTTTATAAAGGGGCCAAGGCCTGTCCTTTTATTCTCTCGCTCGATCCTTCCCTTCCCCCACCTTGAATTCCAACATCCAAGGCTCAGGCTAAGCGCTTCGGACCTTAAATTATGTCCGGATCCAACCTTCAATGCCGGTGGATTGCCTCCTCTGTCACAGAGGAGGACATCAAGAAGCTAAGAGAAGCCAGGTATCTGACCGCCGAAATCTCGCACAGGCTGCCCACTCAAGGGCAGGTCATCCCCACTCCCGAACCCAACGAGAGTGTCTTATTTGTTTCCCACTTCCTCCGGGGGCTAGGCTTTAGTCTTGATCCCTTTGTTAGAGGGCTTATGTTTTATTACGGGCTCGATATCCATGATCTAGCTCTGGATTCCATTCTTCACATCTCATCGTTTATCGTTGTATGTGAGGCCTTCCTCCACGTCACCCTGCACTTCGGCTTATGGCTCAAGACCATTAATGTGAAGCCGAAGATGATTAATGGGCGACACGTAGAATGCGGAGGTGCCATAATAAGCAAAGGCGCCAACGCCCAATGGCCAAAGGGTTCCTTCTCGGAGGTGTCCAGCTTATGGCAACGGGAGTGGTTTTACATCACATCTCCCCGAGGTACTAAGTGGGTAGCCGCCCCTGCCTTCCGCTCGGGCCCCCCGCCACAACTGGCATCATGGGTCAACAAGGGGCTGGACTGGGGGCCAGTAAATGATGTGCCGACATTACAGAGTCGCATCCGAGATCTCCTCCAGAAAGATATCAACCTTCTCAAGGTAATGCAAGTCATGCTAGTTCGTCGAGTCCTGCCTTGCAAATGTCGACCTCTCCGTATGTGGGAGTTCAACCCGGAAGGACCGCGAACTATTCAACAATTCTTCGGCGTGACGCTCGAAGAGATGTATGGATTGTTCTTCGGATCACGAATAAAGTGTCCGGACACCATCGAGGATGCGGGTCTGAGCTGCAATCGTCCAGATACCCATGTAAGTAATTCCGCGACCGAGCATGCTATTTTTTTATTTATCACAACATCATTCTGAAAAGTCGCTCTTTGACCAGGACTGGATAAAAAAGGCGAAGATGATCAGGTGTTCGGCCCCCCTTCCCGAAGGCTCACCGGATCTTGTACTAGCCAGGATGCTTGAGCTTGCGCCTTATCTAGCGCCATCAGGGGAAGATAAAGGGAGGAATGAAGAAGCCGCAAGTGGGCCTCACGCATTACTCATCCAAACTGGGGGAATTAGCGTCTCCGCGAAGGAGGATAATCGGGGGAGAAGAATCTGAAATTCCCTCTCCCCAAGGAAGGAAAAGGACCGCCTCTGAAGACTTGGAAACAAGGGTTTCCAAACGAGGGAAGAAACCTTCGCCAGGGGGCCCTGCCCCGGAGGGATTTCTTACCGCACAATGCCCACAAGGATCAACCCTCCACCGAGCTGTAAGTAAACAAGAGTGCTTTATAGTAAATATATCCTGCTTTGTTTCTGAGGACAATAACCGAAACGTATGTCTTATAGTTCGGATCGTAGCCCTTCTCAACAGAGTTTGTCTTCGGGGGATCTTCTTCCGGAGATGATGGAGAGCGAAACGCCTCCCCTTGTCTCCCCGCCTCGAGCGGCAGACGACCCTGAGGTGTCGTCACGGAGGCTTTCTCCTGATCCGCCAAGGCTGAAGGTAACCTTCGCCACCAAGTCCGAGTATTCTGCTCCTAAGGAGAGCAACAAAAGAGGCCGGACTGTCCGGCACGATCGACGACCGACGGGTCTTCCGGAGCAAGCGGCTATCTCAGAGCGCGATCGTACTTTAATGGGTACGGTGGTTGAGAGGATTTCATCCGCCAAAAGTGGATTGCATGAAGCTTTTATGAGCCTGCTAAGAGGCTTTGAGGTACGCAAAGTAATGTGTATATTTTTTTGACAATACCGCACAAGCTAGGTGTGCCCTGTGCAGATAGTAGCCCCTGAGACTCTAGTTGCTGTCCAAAGGCGGCAAACAGAGGATCATAGTCCTAGGTAATGATCATGCTACTTTCGTGTGCAGGCGGCTGAGGGTCCGGTGGCTGGCCGGACTGCCGAGTTTGCCGAACTGAGGAGGCAGCTTGACACGGCAGATGTCGACATCACGCTTGTGAACAAGCGGCTTGGCGAGGCATAGGGTATGTATTTCCGGGTGGTCAACAAATATTAAGTGGAGCATAATGCTAGTATCTATAATATGTTATTTATTGCAGATGGAGCTGCCGCCGTGGAGACCCTTCAGGCAGAACTTGCCCAAGCCAAGGAACAAGCCAGGAGAAGCGATGTGGCCGCCCTAAAGGCGACCGAAGAGTTAAAAGCCGGACAGGCTGCTCATCGCCAGAGCGAAGATAAAATAGCCAAGATGGCTGTTGAGCTGAAGGATGCCGGCGACCGGTATGAGCTTCTTGAAAAGGAAAGCCAGGCGAAAGCGGCGGACCTGAAGAAAGCCATGGTAGCAGCCAAGGAAGCCCGCTCTAAAATCAGAGCGACGAAGGAGGAGCTTCGTCAAGCCGGAGATATCATAGCTGGGAAGCCCTTTTTGTTGCGGTCAAAGTTTGGAGATCCGAAGTATGCCCCTCTGGATCAGTTATAGAGTGCTGCAGACGCGTATTCGTACTTGGGCAACGAGTGCTGCTGATGCGACTGAGTTTTTCAAGGATCAAAAAGATCACGAAGTGGAAAAGTTGTCCTGGTCGCAGTTCAGTGCTCCAACACGTCCGCTGCTGTTAAATGAACAAATGGCCGAGTGGTCTGAGCTCCATAGATTGTCCGGATTTGCCATGAGGTCTGTCGTGGATCATCTTTGGCCGAAAGGACCAAGGTCGAATAGTTATTTTAGTTTAGTGCAACGATTCCTTGGTGCTGTACCGCATATCGACGCTGTAAAGAGGTCGTCGTGCATAGAGGGTGCACGGATGGCTCTTGCCCATGTTAAGACATACTGGGCAGAGATGGAGGCCACCGCTATTGCAACACAGGGTCCGACCGTAGGCCAGGTATCGGCCGAGCACTATTTTGAGGAAATCCTAGAAGGTGCTCGCTTAATAGAGGCTCAGTGCTCGAAGAGTATCATGTTTGAGTGACATGTATCCCAATTGTAAGAACAATTCTATTTGGGTTATAAAGGCTGTGTTTATACTTTTGCCTGAAAGTATTATGATGCCTCCTGCGCGGCCGTTTATGTGTGTATATATCCTGAAAGTTTGCAGTCGTCGGCTTCAGCCCCCACGCATATAATGCGGGGGTGTTTGAAAAAAAAGCGCGTATTCAACTTGACCCAACGTCTTGGTCCATTAAGGAGGTGATAGTGCGGCGAACAAGGCAATCGGACTATATAGCTTTAACACTTTCACTTAGCCATAGGAGTTTGACGGTGGGGCTACTATATAGCCCCTGGTACTTCCACGTTCATCCGAATACGGGGCGCACACATACATGACCGGGAAACGGCCCTTCGTTAATGCGGAGGAATCACGAAGATTCCACTGGGTCATCGAGTGGTTGACCAGTCTCGCGCTTTATCATGACAGTCAGTTTTCGGCTTTCTCTACTGAGGTGCTCATCCAGATGAACCAGGGCACAATCGCAGTAGTTCTCCCGGTGCCACCTTAGCCGATAGAGCGGAACGTAAGGTAGCAAAACACGGGAGCCGGGCAAACCCAACTATTGACCAAAGACATGATTCGGAGCTGATGCATATAAGGCCAAACTCGCGACACCGAACACTCCCTAAGGTATTCAGACTTTACAACATATACCGGGTTGAGTAACGCCCTTGATAATGAACCCTGAATTTCCAGGTACGTGCATTAGTCTGACGTGGCGAAATGCCAATAACGCCAGCATCCCTCTCGGTTGTGTTTAGTATCCGGAGGGTGTGAAGCAACAAGCGACAGTAAAAAAGGTTTACGCAGGGTCTTGATCTAAAAAGAAACCTTTGAACGGGGCCCTGCTGCACGTCTGCGCATGTGTCTCTGTTGTGCCGTTTCCTGGAAGGGTGTAGCACGATGATCATGTGCAAAAGAGAAAAACCCAGGTGAAAGTCTTCGTGCGAAAAAATTGGTTATTCTTAATGAACCATTAAAATTCAACCTAAATAAGGTTAAGCCGAACTATAGTTCTTTTTACATGCGGGAAACCCCTAGCACCACCTATGGGGGTATATCCATTAACCCAATCTCAGGTTTATCCGAG
The DNA here is from genome assembly GCA_021605205.1 of Aegilops longissima. NCBI lineage: Eukaryota > Viridiplantae > Streptophyta > Magnoliopsida > Poales > Poaceae > Aegilops > Aegilops longissima. The sequence goes on from CM038680.1 coordinate 594,508,026, forward strand.
TTGTTACACCTAGGGGTGCGCCGGACTCATCTACCTGTGTCCGCGGTCTTGACGACCGATCATTTATTCTGGTTGGAGAGGCCGTTCAGTGTTCAGCTGCTAAAGCCGCCACACATTCTTCCGTACTTAAGGAATGCTCTGTGCTTCCGCTAACTATGATGGTGCCTCGTGGACTAGGCATCTTAAGCTTAAGATAAGCGTAGTGCGGTATCCATTAAAACGAGCGAAGGCCGTTCTTTCGAGTAGTTCTTGATAGCCGCTTCGGAATGGAGCGATGTCGAAGGTTAACTTTTCACTTCGGGAGTTGCCGGGAGAACCCAATACAACCTCTAGTACTGGAGAGCCCGTACAGCAGGCCTCTGGGCCTGGTATTACTCCTTTAAAGGTAGTATTGCTTTGGCTGATTCTTGCTGGGTCTATCCTCATTTTGCGGACTGTGTCCTGATATATCATATTAAGACTACGGCCGCCGTCCATAAGGACTCGGGTGAGATGGTATCCGTCAATTATTGGGTCTAGCACCAAGGCGGCCGATCCTCCGTGCCGGGTACTGGTCGGGTGATCCCTGCGATCGAAGGTGATCGGGCAGACGGACCAAGGGCTGAACTTGGGGGCGACGGGCTTTATGGCGCATACGTCTCGGAGTGCGCATTTTCTCCTCCTCTTTGTTACGTGAATCATGTTCACTGTTTTGACCTTTGGTGGGAATTTTTTTTGTCCCCCAGTGTTTTGCTGGCGAGGCTCATCCTCGTCTTCACTCGGTGTCTCCCTCCCCTTGTGTTCGGCATTTAGCTTGCTGGCCTGCTTGAAGACCCAGCATTCTCTGTTGGTGTGATTTGCAGGTTTGTCGGAGCTGCCATGAATCTGACATAATCTGTCTAGAATCTTGTTTAGGCTGGACGGTCCATCTCTGCTGCCTTTGAATGGCTTTTTCCGTTGACCGGGTCGAGAGCCCCTGAATCCGGCGTTTACCGTCATGTTGTCTGGGCTGTCTTCATTGTTTTGACGCTTACTTTTATTGCGTCGTGGTTTTCCATTTCCATCCCTAACTTCGGATGTGCCTGGGTCGCTGGTGCCGCTACGGGCCAGCCAACTATCTTCGCCCGCGCAAAAGCGGGTCATAAGGCTTGTTAGGGCTGCCATTGTCCTTGGTTTTTCCTGGCCGAGGTGTCTGGCGAGCCATTCGTCTCGGACAATGTGTTTGAAAGGCGCTAAGGCTTCGGCGTCCGGGCAGTCGACAATTTGATTATTCTTAGTGAGGAATCTGTTCCAAAGCTTTCGGGCCGACTCTCCGGGTTGTTGAATTACATGACTTAAATCATCTGCATCCGGAGGTCCGACATAAGTCCCTTGAAAATTAGCCCTGAAAGCATCTTCAAGCTCCTCCCAACTACCAACTGAGTTTTCGGGGAGGCTCTTCAGCCAGTTGATACATCTCCAACGTATCTATAATTTTTTATTGTTCCATGCTATTATATTATCTATCTTGGATGTTTATGGGCTTTATTTTACACTTTTATATTATTTTTGGGACTAACCTATTGACCCAGAGCCCAGTGCCAGTTCCTGTTTTTCCCTTGTTTCAGTGTTTCGAAGAAAAGGAATATCAAACGGAGTCGAAACGGAATGAAACCTTCTGGAGAAGTTATTTTTGGAAGAAAAGGTACCCGATAGACTTGGAGTGCATGTCAGGAAAGAAACAAGGGAGCCACGAGGTAGGGGGGCGCGCCCACCCCCCTAGGGCGCGCCGTCCACCCTCGTGGGCCCCTCGTGGCTCCCCTGACGTTTTTATTCCGCCTATATATATATCCATATACCCTAAAAACTTTGGGGAACAGCATAGATCGGGAGTTCCGCCGCTGCAAGCCTCTATAGCCACCAAAAACCTCTCGGGAGCCCGTTCCGGCACCCTGTCGGAGGGGGGGATCCCTCACCGGTGTCCATCTTCATCATCCCGGCGCTCTCCATGACGAGGAGGGAGTAGTTCACCCTCGGGGCTGAGGGTATGTACCAGTAGCTATGTGTTTGATCTCTCTCTCTCTCTCATGTTCTTGATTTGGCACAATATTGATGTATCGCGAGCATTGCTGTTATAGTTGGATCTTATGTTGCTTCTCCCCCCTCTACTCTCTTGTAATGGATTGAGTTTCCCCTTTTGAAATTATCTTATCGGATTGAGTCTTTAAAGATTTGAGAACACTTGATGTATGTCTTGCCGTGCGTATCTGTGGTGACAATGGGATATCACGTGATTCACTTGATGTATGTTTTGGTGATCAACTTGCGGGTTCCGCCCATGAACTTATGCATAGGGGTTGGCACACGTTTTTGTCTTGATTCTCCGGTAGAAACTTTGGTGCACTCTTTGAGGTTCTATGTGTTGGTTGAATAGATGAATCTGAGATTGTGTGATGCATATCGTATAATCGTACCCACGGATACTTGAGGTGACATTGGAGTATCTAGGTGACATTAGGGTTTTGGTTGATTTGTGTCTTAAGGTGTTATTCTAGTACAAACTCTAGGGCTGTTTGTGACACTTATAGGAATAGCCCAACGGATTGATTGGAAATAATAACTTTGAGGTGGTTTCGTTCCCTACCATAATCTCTTCGTTTGTTCTCCACTATTAGTGACTTTGCATTGACTCTTTGTTGCATGTTGAGGGATAGTTATATGATCCAATTATGTTATTATTGTTGAGAGAACTTGCACTAGTGAAAGTATGAACCCTAGGCCTTGTTTCAACTCATTGCAATACCGTTTACGCTCACTTTTATCATTAGTTACCTTGCTGTTTTTACATTTTCAGATTACAAAAACCTATATCTACCATCCATATTGCACTTGTATCACCATCTCTTCACCGAAGTAGTGCACCTATACAATTTACCATTGTATTGGGTGTGTTGGGAACACAAGAGACTCTTTGTTATTTGGTTGCAGAGTTGTTTGAGAAAGACCATCTTCATCCTACGCCTCCCACGGATTGACAAACCTTAGGTCATCCACTTGAGGGAAATTTGCTACTGTCCTACAAACCTCTGCACTTGGAGGCCCAACAACGTCTATAAGAAGAAGGTTGCGTAGTAGACATCAAGCAGTTTCTGGCACCGTTGCCGAGGAGGTGAGTGCTTGAAGGTATATCTTTAGATCTTGCAATCGAATCTTTTTGTTTCTTGTTTTAGCACTAGTTTAGTTTATAAAAGAAAACTACAAAAAATGGAATTGAGTCTGTCTCATACGCTTCGTCTTTTTAATATCTTTCATGAGTATGATGGAAAGGAAAATTGTGCCAAAGTGTTAGAAGAACAATGTATTAAAATGTTTGGCACTAAATCTTTGAATGATGAACATGATTGCAATGTTGTTAGTATGAACTCCTTGAATATCCATAGTAATAATGATGATTGCACTAGTTATGATGAAAATGTCTCCTATAAACATGTCAATTTTTGTGGAGTGCATTGGGTTTGCAAGTACACACCAAATAGGGAAGATAGATACTGCAAGAGGCATAAGTACTTAGAAACTAAATTGTTGCAAGAAAAGGTTAGATGTTTGTGCTGAAAGATTCAATATTTATCGCCATCCTTGTGAACTTTGCAATGAACATGGTCATTTGAAGCTCCAATGCTATTTGTTTCATGATCAAGTCGTGTCCAAAAATTGTGATAACTTGATTACCCTTGAGCATCATAAAGAGCTTAGTCTACTTTTGGGTTATGAAGAAATGAAACGTATAACTGAGGGTATTCCAAAATTTAATCTCGATAAATTTCTTGATTTTGATCTAGAGAAGATTTATATGTATTGTGCGGTGAATTGCAATTAAAATCCTTATATTGCCAATTACATAAAGAAATGAAAACAAATAGAAGATGAAGAAAATACTAATGAAAGGGAAGAGACTTCCCAATATCCTCCTATTATTTCTTGTGATGAATCAGGTAACGAGGAGGAGCCTTCTATTCAACCAATCTCATTAATAAGGAGCTCCAAAAAGAGGATTGAACCCACACATGATGTGGTGAAGAAGAAGAAAAGAAAAAGGAAGAGAGGTAAAAAGATATCTCTCCCAAATAATGTTGCTCCTATTATTGTTGTGCCTCATGAAAATGAATCAAAAATAATTGTGAAAGATGATGCACATGATGATGATCTCGTTATGCCTATTGCTTGTTGTGATGATTACGATTGTGAAGATAATAATACTTCTTATGATCTTGAAAATCTTTTTGGCACTTGCTTGGAAGAATATGATAATTGCCATACTATTGGTGCTATCCATACTATTAATGATGAGAGTGATTATGCTTATGATAAGAAAAGGCCCAAGCTTGGGGAAGCTATGTTTGATGAGGATGACAAGTTTGAGAATATATTTGCTGAAAGTAATGTTTGTACCAAGCTTGGGGATGCTATGTTTAATAATGATGATATTTTTAGCCTCCCAAGTTTTGGTTGCAAATTTATAATAATAATAGCATGCCTCCTACTTATAATGATTATATTGATGAAAGTGGGTTTGGAAGAGTGTCAACTTTAGGAAGTAGTGATCCCACAATATTGGAGGATGTTGAATCTTATTGTGATAATTATGAAAGTGGATTTGGAGTGGTCATGACTTTATTTAGTGATGTATCCACTATTTCGGAAGAGGTTTCAATCGATTATGATGAGAACAAAGTTGCTACTTATGATGATTATTGTGATGAAACTTATGCTATAAAAAGTAGTGATGACTATACTTATAAGACTTGTCATGATTATGATTACCCTTTTTCTGAACATTACTCTTTTAATGTGGAAACAATTTATAGTATTCAAGTCTCTTATGAAACTCCCACTATTCCGAATGAAAAGAATTTTGCTTATGTGGAGAGTAATAAAATTTATATGCAAGTAAATCATGAAAAGAATGCTTTAGGTGCTGGTTATATTGTTGAATTCATTCATGATGCTACTGAAAATTATTATGAGAGAGGATCATTTGCTTCTACATATTGCAATAATATCAAGTTTCCTCTCTATGTGCTTAGAATCTTGAAGTTATGCTTGTTTTACCTTCCTATGCAAGTTGATTCTTGTTCCCATAAGTTGTTTGCTCAAAAAATCCCTATGCATAGGAAGTGGGTTAGACTTAAATGTTCTAGTCATATTCTTCATGATGCTCTCTTTATGTTTGAATTCTTATCTTTTATGTGAGCATCATTGAAATCGTCATGCCTAGCTAGGGGCGTTAAACGATAGTGCTTGTTGGGAGGCAACCCAATTTTATTTTAGTTTCTTGCTTTTTGGTTATTTTTAGGAATAAATAATCCATATAGGTTCTGTTTAGATGTGGTTTTATGTTTTAATTAGTGTTTGTGCCAAGTAGAACCTTTGGGAAGACTTGGGTGAAGTCTTTGTGATCATGCTGTAAAAAACAGAAACTTTAGCGCTCACGAGATTAGCTAAAACTTTTTACTGGAGAGTGCTATTTAGTTGATTCTTTTTGCAGATGATTACTATAAAAATTCCTCAGCTCCAACAATTTATTTTATAATTTTTGGAGTTCCATAAGTTTGCGTTAGTTACAGATTACTACAGACTGTTCTGTTTTTGACAGATTCTGTTTTTCGTGTGTTGTTTGCTTATTTTGATGAAACTATGGCTAGTAAAATAGTTTATAAACCATCGAGAAGTTGGAATACAGTAGGTTTAACACCAATATAAATAAAGAATGATTTCATTACAGTACCTTGAAGTGGTGTTTTGTTTTCTTTCGCTAACGGAGCTTACGAGTTTTCTGTTAAGTTTTGTGTTGTGAAGTTTTCAAGTTTTGGGTAAAGATTCGATGGACTATGGAATAAGGAGTGGCAAGAGCCTAAGCTTGGGGATTCACAAGGCACCCCAAGGTAATATTCAAGGATTACCAAGAGCCTAAGCTTGGGGATTCCCCGGAAGACATCCCCTCTTTTGTCTTTGTTCATCGGTAACTTTACTTGGAGCTATATTTTTATTCACCACATGATATGTGTTTTGCTGGGAGCGTCATTTTATTTTCTTTAGATTTGCTTGCTGTTTGAATAAAATACCAAGATCTGAAATTATTAAATGAGAGAGTCTTTACATAGCTACATAATTATTTAACTACTCATTGATCTTCACTTATATCTTTCGGGGTAGTCTGTCGTTTGATCTAGTGCATCACTTATATCTTTTAGAGCACGGTGGTGGTTTTATTTTGAAGAAATAGATGAACTCTCATGCTTAACTTATATTATTTTGAGATTCTTAAACATCATGGTAATTTGCTTAATCCTAATATGCTAGGTATTCAAGACTAGTAAAAACTTTCTTGTGAGTGTGTTGAATACTAAGAGAAGTTTGATGCTTGATGATTGTTTTGAGATATGAAGGTAGTGATATCAAAGTCGTGCTAGTTGAGTAGTTGTGAATTTGAGAAATACTTGTGTTGAAGTTTGCAAGTCCGGTAGCATGCATGTATGGTAAACGTTATGTAACAAATTTGAAACATGAGGTGTTCTTTGATTGTCTTCCTTTTGAGTGGCGGTCGGGGACGAGCGATGGTCTTTTCCCACCAATCTACCCCCCTAGGAGCATGCGCGTAGTGCTTGGTTTTTGATGACTTGTAGATTTTTGCAATAAGTATGTGAGTTCTTTATGACTAGTATTGAGTCCATGGATTATACGCACTCTCACCTTTCCACCATCGCTAGCCTCTTCGGTACCGTGCATTGCCCTTTCTCACATTGAGAGTTGGTGCAAACTTCGCCGATGCATCCAAACCCCGTGATATGATACGCTCTTTCACACATAAACCTCCTTATATCTTCCTCAAAACAGCCACCATACCTACCTATTATGGCATTTCCATAGCCATTCCGAGATATATTGCCATGCAACTTCCACCATCCAGTTTATCATGACACGTTCATCATTGTCATATTGCTTCGCATGATCATGTAGTTGACATAGTATTTCTGGCAAAGCCACCGTTCATAATTCTTTCATACATGTCATTCTTGGTTTATTGCATATCTCGGTACACCGCCGGAGGCATTCATATAGAGTCATACTTTGTTCTAGTATCGAGTTGTAATCATTGAGTTGTAAATAAATAGAAGTGTGATGATCATCATTTTCTAGAGCATTGTCCCAAGTGAGGAATTAAAAAAAGAGAGAAAGGCAATAAAAAAAGAGAAGGCCCAAAAAAAAAGAGAAAGGCCATAAAAAAATAAGGCCCAAAAAAATGTGAGAAAAAGAGAGAAGGGACAATGCTACTATCCTTTGCCACACTTGTGCTTCAAAGTAGCACCATAATCTTCATGGTAGAGAGTCTCTTGTTTTGTCACTTTCATATACTAGTGGGAATTTTTCATTATAGAACTTGGCTTGTATATTACAACAATGGGCCTCCTCAAGTGCCCTAGGTCTTCGTGAGCAAGCAATTTGGATGCACACCCACTTAGTTTCTTTTGTTGAACTTTCATACATTTATAGCTCTAGTGCATCCGTTGCATGGCAATCCCTACTCCTTGCATTAACATAAATTGATGGGCATCTCCATAGCTCATTGATTAGCCTCGTTGATGTGAGACTTTCTCCTTTTTGTCTTCTCCACATAACCCCCATCATCATATTCTATTCCCCCCATAGTGCTATGTCCATGGCTCGCGCTCGTATATTGCGTGAAAATTTATAGGTTTGAGATTACTAAAGTATGAAACAATTGCTTGGCTTGTCATCGGGGTTGTGCATGATGAGAGCATTCTTGTGTGACGAAAATGGAGCATGACTAAACTATATGATTTTGTAGGGATGAACTTTCTTTGGCCATGTTATTTTGAGAGGACATAATTGCTTAGTTAGTATGTTTGAAGTATTATTATTTTTATGTCAATATGAACTTTTATCTTGAATCTTTCGGATCTGAATATTCTTGCCACAAGTAAGAAGAAATACATTGAAATTATGCCAAGTAGCATTCCACATAAAAAATTCTGTTTTTATCATTTACCTACTCGAGGACGAGCAGGAATTAAGCTTGGGGATGCTGATACGTCTCCAACGTATCTATAATTTTTGATTGTTCCATGCTATTATATTATCTATCTTGGATGTTTATGGGCTTCATTTTACACTTCTATATTATTTTTGGGACTAACCTATTGACCCAGAGCCCAGTGCCAGTTCCTGTTTTCCCCTTGTTTCAATGTTTCGAAGAAAAGGAATATCAAACGGAGTCGAAATGGAATGAAACCTTCTGGAGAAGTTATTTTTGGAAGGAAAGCTACCCGATAGACTTGGAGTGCACGTCAGGAAAGAAACGAGGGAGCCACGAGGTAGGGGGCGCTCCCACCCCCTAGGGCGCGCCATCCACCCTCGTGGGCCCCTCGTGGCTCCCCTGACGTATTTCTTCCACCTATATATATCCATATACCCTAAAAACTTTGGGGAACAGAATAGATCGGGAGTTCCGCCGCCGCAAGCCTCTGTAGCCACCAAAAACCTCTCGGGAGCCCGTTCCGGCACCCTGCCGGAGGTGGGGATCCCTCACCGGTGGCCATCTTCATCATTCCAGCACTCTCCATGACGAGGAGGGAGTAGTTCACCCTCGGGGCTGAGGGTATGTACCAGTAGCTATGTGTTTGATCTCTCTCTCTCTCTCTCTCTCTTTCGTGTTCTTGATTTGGCACGATCTTGATGTATCGCAAGATTTGCTATTATAGTTGGATCTTATGTTGCTTCTCCCCCCTCTACTCTCTTGTAATGGATTGAGTTTCCCCTTTTGAAGTTATCTTATCGGATTGAGTCTTTAAAGATTTGAGAACACCTGATGTATGTCTTACCGTGCATATCTGTGGTGACAATGGGATATCACATGATTCACTTGATGTATGTTTTGGTGATCAACTTGCGGGTTCCGCCCATGAACTTATGCATAGGGGTTGGCACACGTTTTCGTCTTGATTCTCTGGTAGAAACTCTGGGGCACTCTTTGAGGTTCTATGTGTTGGTTGAATAGATGAATCTGAGATTGTGTGATGCATATCGTATAATCATACCCACAGATACTTGAGGTGACATTGGAGTATCTAGGTGACATTAGGGTTTTGGTTGATTTGTGTCTTAAGGTGTTATTCTAGTACGAACTCTAGGGCTGTTTGTGACACTTATAGGAATAGCCCAACGGATTGATTGGAAATAATAACTTTGAGGTGGTTTCGTGCCCTACCATAATCGTTCATTTGTTCTCCACTATTAGTGACTTTGGAGTGACTCTTTGTTGCATGTTGAGGGATAGTTATATGATCCAATTATGTTATTATTGTTGAGAGAACTTGCACTAGTGAAAGTATGAACCCTAGGCCTTGTTTGAACTCATTGCAATACCGTTTACGCTCACTTTTATCGTTAGTTACCTTGCTGTTTTTATACTTTCAGATTACAAAAACCTATATCTACCATCCATATTGCACTTGTATCACCATCTCTTCGCCGAACTAGTGCACCTATACAATTTACCATTGTATTGGGTGTGTTGGGGACACAAGAGACTCTTTGTTATTTGGTTGCAGGGTTGTTTGAGAGAGACCATCTTCATCCTACACCTCTAACGGATTTATAAACCTTAGGTCATCCTCTTGAGGGAAATTTGCTACTGTCCTACAAACCTCTGCACTTGGAGGCCCAACAACGTCTACAAGAAGAAGGTTGCGTAGTAGACATCACCAGTGCCGAGCTGGTCCTTTCAACTTTAGGGGTAAGTATTTGATGGCGTGGAGATTATCTCCGCGAGCCATGTGGATATGAAGGATAAAGTCCTCGATCCAGACCCCAGGGTCTGTCGTTCCGTCGTATGCCTCTATGTTCACGGGTTTGAATCCCTCTGGAAATTCGTGATCCAGCACCTCATCAGTGAAGCATAGGGGGTGCACAGCACCCCTGTATCTGGATGTGTCATGGCATTCTAACGGTCGTAGTGTTCGGTTTTGCTTCTGTGTCGGGGCTCGCTTCCTAGATCCGTTAATGGACCTGGTCATACCGGATTTTTTGTGCAAGTCTTCACGTAGATCGTGAGCTGACTTGTGCGCGACATCGTTAGCCGCCCTATCGCGGCCACGGGGTGGTCAATCCGGCTGATCGGCCATTTTATTTTTCGGCTGTATGGGCTCTATAGCCTCGTCATCGAATTCAGGCAGCATCTTGCGCTTTGGATATCTCTTTGTGTGGCGACTGCCACCGTACTTTTCTGCAATGTCAAGCACTTTGTTCCATCTACTGTTGAGTGTATTTTACGCGGCCTTAAGCCTTTGGTTCTGCTTCTTCAGACTCCTCGCAGTGGCAATAAGCCTTCTGTGGAGGTTCTCTTTCTCCAAGTGCCTTTCCGGGATGATGTGTGCATCATCGTCCGGACTATTCTCTTCTCCGGAGACAGGTTGATTAGCTTTACCCTTGGCGTCGCCGTGATCGGACGGCGGCTCCGTACTATGTTCGCCATCCGCTGGTTCATCCTGCTCTGTCGCTGGATCTATGTGGTCATTGTTTCCTTTGGAGTCGACCGGGGTATTGTTTTTTCCTGCGCTGTTTTCGCTGTTTTTGCCGAGGCGGGATTTGGAGCGGCGTCTACGTCGTCGCTTTGGTTGCTTCTCGAGGGAATTATCCTTCGCTGCATCCTTCCGTTCCTTGTCATTGTTTTCTTTGGGTGTATCCACCATATATATATATCGTGTGATGGAGTGGCTGTCCAGCGCCCTGTGGGCGGTGGTTCCTGTTCCTCTCCTGCATCGTCGTCCATACCGTCGACGTCTTCAGAGTCGAAATCGTGCATGTCGGTTAGGTCGTCGACATTGGCTATTAAGTGGGTGGTGGGTGGGGAACGAATTTCTTCATCATCCGCTTCCCACTCAAGCCGGGCATAGTTCAGCCAAGGGTCTCCTGACAAGGAGAGAGACCTTAATGAATTTAGCATGTCGCCCAGGGGCGAGTGCTGAAAGATATCCACGGAGGAAAACTCCATGATCGGCGCCCAATCAGATTCGATAGGTACAGATGCAGGAGGTTCGGAGCCCGTGGCCGGGGACGAATCCAAGTGTCCGGCAACACGGGTCTCATAGGAGGTGAAATCAGTATTCGGCTCTATTGCCACCGAGTGTGCGGCCTCCGTGTCGGCAGTACAGTTTAAATTTCCAAACCTGACCTGATAGCAAGGGGCATAACTCTCGATCTGCTCCAGATGGCCAAGCGAGTTGGCCCGCAGTACGAAGCCGCCGAATACGAAGATCTGTCTGGGGAGAAAAACCTCACCCTAGATTGCATCGTTGCCGATGATCGAAGAAGCCGTCAAGCCTTATGGTGACGGCAAAGTGGAACTCTCAATGAAAGCACCAATGTCGGTGTCAAAACCGGCGGATCTCGGGTAGGGGGTCTCGAACTGTGCGTCTAAGGCGGATGGTAACAGGAGGCGGGGGACACAATGTTTACCCAGGTTCGGGCCCTCTCGATGGAGGTAATACCCTATTTCCTGCTTGATTGACTTGATGATATGAGTATTACAAGATTTTATCTACCACGAGATCGTAGAGGCTAAACCCTAGAAGCTAGCCTATGATTATGATTGTTGTTGTCCTATGGACTAAACCCTCCGGTTATATAGACACCGGAGGGGGCTAGGGTTACACAGAGTCAGTTACAAGGGAGGAGATCCACATATTCGAACTGCCAAGCTTGCCTTCCACGCAAAGGAGAGTCCCATCCGGACACGGGACGAAGTCTTCAATCTTGTATCTTCATAGCCCAACAGTCCGGCTAAAGGATATAGTCCGGCTGCCTGAGGACCCCCTAATCCAGGACTCCCTCAACGAGGAGGCCACAAGGACGGAGGGGGAACCCAGGGGGTAGGGCGCGCCCCACCCTTGTGGGCCCCTCATGACTCCACCTACCTATTTCTTCCGCCTATATATTTTCATATATCCCAAAAACAACCAGGGGAGCCACGAGAACACTTTTCCACCGCCGCAACCTTCTGTACCCGTGAGATCCCATCTAGGGGCCTTTTCCGATGTCCTGCCGGAGGGGGATTTGATCACGGAGGCTTCTACGCCAACACCATTGCCCTTCCGATGAAGCGTGAGTAGTTTACCACAGACCTACGGGTCCATAGCTAGTAGCTAGTTGGCTTCTTCTCTCCTTTGATTCTCAATACCATGTTCTCCTCGATGTTCTTTGAGATCTATTTGATATAATACTTTTTGCGGTGTGTTTTCCGAGATCCAATGAATTGTGGATTTATGATCAGCTTATCTATGAATATTATTTGAATCTCCTCTAAATTCTTATATGCATGATTTATTATCTTTGCAAGTCTCTTCGAACTATAGATTTGGTTTGGCCAACTAGATTGGTGTTTCTTGCAATGGGAGAAGCGCTTAGCTTCGGGTTCAATCTTGCGGTGTCATTTCCCAGTGATAGTAGGGGCAGCAAGGCATGTATTGTATTGTTGCCTTCGAGGATAAAAAGATTGGGTTTTGATCATATTGCTTGAGTTAATTCCTCTACATCATGCCATCTAGCTTAATGCGTTACTCCGTTCTTTATGAACTTAATAGATGCATGCTGGATAGCGGTCGATGTGTGGAGTAATAGCAATAGATGCAGAATCGTTTCAGTCTACTTGACACGGACGTGATGCCTATATTCATGATCATTGCCTTAGATATCGTCATAACTTTGCGCTTTTGTATCAATTGCTCGGCAGTAATTTGTTCACCCACAGTAATATTTTATATCTTGAGAGAAGCCTCTAGTGAAACCTATGGCCCCCGGGTCTATTTTCCATCATATAAGTTCCCGATCTACAACATTAGTTACCGATTTACTTCCTTTTGCAATCTTTTACTTTCCGATCTATAAACCAACAATACCAAAAATATTTACTTTACCGTTTATCTATCTCTATCAGATCTCACTTTTGCGAGTAACTGTGAAGGGATTGACAACCCGTTTATCGGATTGGGTGCAAGTTGTTTAATTGTTTGTGTAGGTATTCGCCGACTTGCGCGTTGTCTCCTATTGGATTAATACCTTGGTTCTCAAAACTGAGGGAAATACTTACTCTACTTTGCTGCATCACCCTTTCCTCTTCAGGGGAAAAACCAATGCAAGCTCAAGAGGTAGCAGGCCACACCAACGCCAGCCGAAGCACACCGACGCCAGCCACCACCGCCCGAGCAGGGGATGTCGTCTTGTGAGGAAGGACAGCCCGGCCGCCAAAGACCACGCGGGCAGGGGCGGGCCAGCGGGGGAGGGAAGAGCAAGAGGGAGCACGGAGGGGAGCCGGGGACGAGGCCCCCAGTCGCCTCATTGGGGAGGCGTCACGGGGTTCTGGGAGGATGGGAGGCGTGGAGGTGGCGGTGGGGAGCAGGGGAGGGCAGGCGGCGCCCGGCCACGATCTGCTGGCGGCTGCGAGGCTGGGAGCCAGCGGCGGCGCGGGAACCCTAGGGGAGCATCGTGACCTGGGACCTTCCTCCTCCTCGATGTCACTTTTCGGTTGTTTTCCTTGCCATATGCCACCGGTGTCGGCGACGGGGCTTGACAGCCCACGTCCACTAGGTCATTATTGTCGTTCTGGTGACTATCGCCACCACGAGTGCGGTATATCGCCTCGAGGGTGATCCACGTGTCGTAGTCCGGCCCGATTCGGCTATGTACCGAATCAGCAGGGCGCTGGCTTGCCTCCATGGCATTCACACAAAAGCTTTTGCTAAGACTACTTCAATTATAACATGCATATATTACTAGTCTATGTTACTATCTTCATAGTGGGGAGTAATATATGTGTGGTGTCATGCAACACTTCACTTATTAGCTTGTAGACTCATCTTGTCTTGGTATGAGTAAGTAGCTATGTTACTCAATTCATCTCTCTCCTCATTAAATCATTGCCACATAAGCAAATTTCCTGAGTTGGACCTTATGTTACTGCTGAAGTTACTCCCAATGTAGGTAGTCTAAACCTATGAGAGGATTACATAGTGAGGGGATTACCAGGTGATTTTGCCAGCTTTTTATTGGTCATTAGTTGGGGAGTGGACCAACCCTGAAATTAGGAGGGGGTTTGATTAGTGGGAAAGGAATTTATGTATGTTACGTGGATAATTTTCATAGGTCTAGTATTTTTATTCCGTACATTGTGGTTTTGTACGAGTCGACTATGGACCCCACCAAGACCACCCCCATAATCGTCGGCCGTCTCCCAGTGCTTCCGGAGGAAGCTGCACAGGCCTCAAAGATCGCGTCCTACTGGAGAGTCGCTTCTTTACAAGATCTCGAGTTGGCGGAGATCGTCGTGATCTGGACTGCTGATGTCTACTACACAACTTGCTCTTGTAGAGTTGTGTTGGGCCTCCAAGTGTAGAGTTTTATAGGACAGTAGCAATTTTCCCTCAAGTGGATGACCTAAGGTTTATCAATCCATGGGAGGCATAGGATGAAGATGGTCTCTCTCAAAAAACCCTGCAAGCAAATAATAAAATGTCTCTTGTGTCCCCAACACACCAAATACAATGGTAATTTGTATAGGTGCACTAGTTCGGCAAATCGATGGTGATACAAGTGTAATATGGGTAGTAGATATTGGTTTTTGTAATAAGAACAATAAAAAATAGCAAGGCAGCAATTGATAAAATGGAGCACAAACGGTATTGCAATGCTTGAAAATGAGGCCTAGGGCCTGTACTTTCGCTAGTGCTATCTCTCAACAATGCTAATATAATTGGATCATATAACCATCCCTCAACGTGCGATGAAGAATCACTCCAAAGTTCCTATCTAGTGGAGAACGTAAGAAGAAATTGTTTGTAGGGTACGAAACCACCTCAAAGCTATTCTTTCCGATCAATCTATCCTAGAGTTCAAAATAACACAAAGCTATTCTTTCCGATCAATCTAACCAAGAGTTCGTACTAAAATAACACCATATGATACACATCAACCAACTCTAATGTCACCTAGATACTCCAATTTCACTGCGAGTATCCCTGAGTTGATTATGCGATATGTACCAAACAATTTCAGATTCATAATACTCAATCCAACACAAAGAACCTCAAAGAGTGCCCCAAGATTTCTACCGGAGAAACAAAGACGAGAACATGCATCAACCCCTATGCATAGATTACCCCAATGTCACCTCAGAAATCCGCGAGTTGAGTGCCAAAATACATATCAAGTGAATCAATAGGATACCCCATTGTCACCATGGGTATTCATAGCAATACATACATAAAGTGTTCTCAAATCCATAACAGTATTCAATCCGATAAAACGAAATCTCAAAGGGAAAACTCAATTCATCACAAGATAGAGAGGGGAAAACACCATATGATCCGACTATATTAACAAAGCCCACGATACATAAAGATCATGACATCACAAGAACACGAGAGAGAGAGAGAGAGAGAGAGAGAGGGGGAGAGAGAGAGAGAGAGATTAAGCACATAGCTACTGGTACAAACCCTCAGCCCCGAGGGTGGACTACTCCCTCCTCATCGTGGTGGCCGCCGGAATGATGAAGATGACCACCGGTGATGATTCCCCCCTCCGGCGGAGTGCCGGAACGAGGTCTAGATTGGTTTATCGTGGCTACAGATCCTTGCGGTAGTGGAACTTCTAATCTAGGGTTACCCCGAGGGTTTTTGAAATATTTGGGAATTTATAGGGCGAAGAGGCGATGCGGGAGACCACCGAGGTGGGCACAACCCACCTGGGCACGCCCGGGCCCTCGGGCGCACCCTGGTGGGTTGTGACCCCCTTGGGGCACCCCCTAGGTGCTTCTCTGGCCCACTGGATGTCTTCTGGTCCATAAAAAATCCACAAAAAGTTTCACGGTGTTTGGACTCCGTTTGATATTGATTTCTTGCGATGTAAAAAAACAAGCAAAAAACAACAACTAGCACTGGGCACTGGGTCAATAGGTTAGTCCCAAAAAATGATATAAAGTTTCTATAAAATGATTGTAAGACAACCAAGAATGATAATATAACAACATGAATACTTCATAAATTATAGATACGTTGGAGACGTATCAGCATCCCCAAGCTTAATTCCTACTCGTCCTCGAGTAGGTAAATGATAAAAGAAATAATTTATGAAGTGTGAATGCTAGCAAAGTCCATAAGTTTGATCAATGATAATTTCAATCACTTTCCCTAGCATCATAACATCAATTATTTCTCATAAAAATTCTCATGTTAAAGTAGCAACCAATTCACATGCTAAGGTTTATACAATGAATTCTCTTGAAACTCAACAACCTATATTCCTAGTCACCAAACAATTGCAATTCAACCTATTGAACAGAGTCTAAGTGAGAGCTCCACATACTCAACCATCATATAGTCTTCTATGATTGCTAACACTCACCGCATACACATGAGCAAAACGTTTCAACCATACACATAGAAAGATAGGGGCTTATAATTTAGCCTCCCAACGTATTCACCTCAAGGGTGATGTCAACAATAATAACTCATGCTACCCATATCCAACTGGATATATGTGCCTAGATCTTTCCTCACCACATGATGCTTGCCAAAATAGAAAAATAAAAAGGAGTAGAGAACAAACCCCTCAAAGGATTGTTTTCCATAGTAACAAGTGACAATAAATTTCAGCACGTAGTAATAATTTTTCCTTACCGATTTCCACTTACCAAGAGCGCTTCAGTCCCCGGCAACGACGCCAGAACATAGCCTTGATGACCCACAAGTATATGGGATCAACTTTATCCTTTTCAATAAGTAAGAGTGTCGAACCCAACGAGGAGTAGAAGGAAATGACAAGTGGTTTTCTGCAAGGTAATGTCTGCAAGTGCTAAAATTGTAATTAAAAGAGTAGGTTGATAGCAAGATAATTTGTAACGAGCAAGTAATAATAATAGTAACAAAAGTGCAGCAAGGTAGCCAGTCCTTTCGAGGCAAAGGACAAGCCAAAACGGTCTCGTATAATAAGCAAAGCGTTCTTGAGAGTACACGGGAATTTTGTCTAGTCACTTTCATCATGTTGATTCAATTCGTGTTCGCTACTTTAACAATTTGATATGTGGGTGGACCGGTGATTTAGGTGCTGCTATTACTTGAACAAACCTCCTACTTATGATTAACCCCCTCGCAAGCATCCGCAACTATGAGAAAAGTATTAAGAATAACTTCTAACCATACCATTAAACTTTTGGATCCAATCAGTCCCTTACGGAATAGCGCATAAACTAGGGTTTAAGCTTCTGTCACTCTCGCAACCCATCATCTAATAACTACTCCACAATGCATTCCCTTAATCCAAAATTTATGTGAAGTGTCATGTAGTAGACGTTCACATGACACCACTAAGGGAATAACAACATACATACTATCAAAATATCGAACACATATCAAGTTCACATGATTACTTTCAACATGATTTCTCCCGTGACCTCAAGAACAAAAGTAACTACTCACAAGTGATAAACATGCTCAAGATCAGAGGGGTATTAAATAGAATAATGGATTTGGACATATAATCTTCCACCAAATAAACCATATACTAATCAACCACAAGATGTAATCAACAATACTAGTCACCCACAAGCACCAATCTATAGTTCCGGTACAAAGATTGAACACAAAAGATGAACTAGGGTTTGAGAGGAGATGGTGTTGTTGAAGATGTTGATGGAGATTGCCCTTCCCAAGATGGGAGAGTTGTTGGTGGTGATGATGACGATGATTTCCCCCTCCAGGAGGGAAGTTCCCCCGGCGGAATCGCTCCGCCGGAGGGCAAAGCTGCTCCTGCCCAAGTTCCGCCTCGAGACGGCGGCGCTCTATCCCGAAAGTCCTCTCCTTATTTTTTCTAGGTCAAAATGACTTATATACCAGAAGATGGGCACCGGAGGTGGGCCGGGCTGAGGACAACCCACCAGGGCGCGCCTCGGGGGCCAGGCGTGCCCTGGTGTCTTGTGCTCACCAGGTAGCCCCCCTCCGGTGGTTATTTGCTCCAGTATTTATTATTAATTCCATAAAAATCCTCGTGAAGTTTCAGTCCATTTGGAATTGTGCAGAATAGGTGGCCTAACGTAGCTTTTCCAGGTGCAGGTTTCCAGCTGCCGGAATTCTCCCTCTTTGTGTGTACCTTGCAAATCATGAGAGAAAAGGCATTAGAATTACTCCAAAAAGAATTATTATGCTTAAAAACATTATAAATAACAGTAGGTAAACATGATGCAAAATGGACGTATCTACTCCCCAAGCTTAGACCTCGCTTGTCCTCAAGCAAAAACCAAAATCGAAAAACATGTCCACATGCTTAGAGAGATAAGTGTCGATAAAACAAAATACGGACATAGAAGCATCATGAATTATTATAACAACAAGAAACTTTAACATAAAACCTTTATCATAGACTTCTCATGAATAAGTAATAATTCATCACACTATCAAAGTATAAAGCATAAACTCTATTGGAAACCAACAAACTATGTTCTCAGTCAACTTTGCAACTACAATTCATCACATTTTCAGGAAGGGTCGCGTATCGGAGCCTTTAGGCAAGTCCACATACTCAACCATCATATAGTCTTCTATGATTGCTAACACTCACCGCATCCACATGAGCAAAACATTTCAACCAGACACATAGAAAGATAGGGGCTTATAGTTTCGCCTCCCAAAGTATTCACCTCAAGGGTGATATCAACAATAATAACTTATGCTACCCATATTCAACTGGACAATGTGCCTAGATCTTTCCTCACCACATGATGCTTGCCAAAGGAGAAAAAATAAAAAGGAATAGGGAGAAAAACTTCGACTCTTGCATAAAAGTAAATACATAAAAGTAAAAGATAGGCCCTTCGCAGAGGGAAGTAGAGGTTGCCATGCGCTTATTTGTTTGTATGCTCAACCCCTTAGTGCAAAATTACGTCACATTATATTGCCCCTTATGATAGCAACATTTATTATGCAGTCTATCGCTTTTATTTTTTGCTATGACAAGTTCGTACAATGCTCAATTTTCTCTTACACTAAATGATCTTACACTTTTAGAAGCAATTTTTATTGCCCTATTGCACCGATGGCAACTTACTTCAAGGATCTTACTCAATCCCTAGGTAGGTATGGTGGACCCTTGAAAATAAGATTTGGGTTTAATGGTTTTTGGATGCACAAGTAGTATCTCTACTTAGTGTGGAATTTTTGTCTAGCAAAGATGGGGGGCAAGCACCACATGTTGAAGGATCTATGACAATATAACTTCTATGTGAATATGAACAAACATAAATCATTACATTGTCTTCCTTGTCCGTCAACAATTTTGGCATATAATATTTTGATGGGGGCTCACAATCACAAAAGCTTTCCAGGATAGTGTACTTATATGTGAATCTTCTCTTCCCTTATTAATTCTTTCATGAGTTGCATCGCTGACCAATGCTATGTTTGCCAATCTCTACTAAAATGTTCTACTTATACTTTTCCTTATGTGGTGTCATTACCTACCATAAGATTAGCATATGATCTTTTTCATTTATTTCCTTTCTTTTTATTGGAACATGGAAGTAAAGAAGGCAAAAACTTAAACTAAACTTTATTATATATCTCTCACACGATTACTAGGATAGATCACTAAGCAAACTCTCAAAAAGAAAGGATATAACTAAACTTTTATTCATCTAAGGGAAAAGATAACAATGGATCGAACTAAGATAAGTAAAGGCAAAAGATAGTGGGGGTGATACGATACCAGGGCACCTCCCCCAAGCTTGGCGGAAGCCAAGGGGAGTGCCCATACCCGATACTCAATTTTCTTTTGGTGATGAAGAAGGTGGTGGTGATGAAGTAGAGGGTTTGTCCTTCTTCCTCAGATTACGCTTGAGGATGGAATCTTCCTCCTTCAATTCACCGATCTCCTGCTCAAGCTCCAGTACCTTTCTGCATAAATCTTGCTTATTTTCCTGCAAAGGCGGAAGGGTATAAACTGAACCTTAGGCCTCTTTGCTTTGTTGGGGAGGCTTGACTTCTTGAATTCCACATGCATGTCCCCAGGTTGAGGCAACGTGGCTTCATCCTCGTCTGAGCTCGTCTCCTCCTTCTCCCTAGGATAATAGTCTTCCTCTTCCTCCGAAGTCCAGCCAAAATGCTCCACATCCCCATAAGACTTGTCGTTTGCGATAAAATCAACAACATAGCTCTCACCCTCAGAGTCTTGGGATGACATATTTTTAAATCTACCAGGAAAATACTAAGAAAAGAAAACAGAAGATTTCTCCGTGATACGGTGGTCAATAGATTCGGGGGGTATATAAAGATTTTTTTTATCTTGGGAAACAAGCAAACGGAAGAAAAACAGAGTCCGGAAGGTACCCGAGGTGGGCACAACCCACTTGGGTGCGCCAGGAGCACCCTGGTGTCTTGTGCCCACCAGGGTCACCTTCCCGGTAGTTTCTTTTTTTTTTCCTAATTTTTGTTATTTTCCAAAACGAATAGAAAATATTTTTGCAGATTTTTTAAAGTCCGTTTACTTACCGTATCACGCATCTCCTCTTTTTCACGATTTTGGAGTGTTCCGGAAGGTCTCCTTTATGTGTTCTTCCGGTGTCATAGTTTGGATAATATTACTTTCAACATTAATGGGCGTACCTGAGATATAATGTTTTATTCGTTGCCCATTAACAACCTTCGGGTTAGTACCTTTGGCATTATTTATTTTGATAGCTCCAGACCTAAACCTCCTCGATAACATAGGGTCCTTCCCATTGGAGAGGAGTTTTCCTACAAAGAATATGAAATGAGAGTTGTACAAAAGAACATATTCTCCAACTTTTAACTCACGCTTTTGGATTCTTTTATCATGCCATCTTTTAACTTTTTCTTTAAATAACTTGGCATTTTCATAATCTTGGGTTCTCCATTCATCTAATGAGCTAATATCAAATAACCTCTTTTCACCGGCAAGTTTAAAATCATAGTTGAGTTCTTTGATTTCCCAATAAGCTTTATGTTCAAACTCAAGAGGCAAATGACAAGCTTTTCCATAAACCATTTTATAAGGAGACATACCCATAGGATTTTTATATGTTGTTCTATAATCCCAAAGTGCGTCATCTAATTTCTTAGACCAATTCTTCCGGGGCCTATTGACAGTCTTTTGCAAAATTAATTTTATTTCTCTATTGCTAAGTTCAACTTGACCACTAGACTGAGGATGATAAGGTGATGCAATTCTATGGTTAACATCATACTTGGCAAGCATTTTATGGAAAGCACCATGAATAAAGTGTGAACCACCATCAATCATTAAATATCTAGGGACTCCAAACCTTGGGAAAAACTTCCTTAAGCATTTTAATAGAGGTGTTGTGATCAGCACTACTAGTTGGAATAGTTTCTACCCACTTAGTAAGATAATCAACAACAACCAAAATATGTGTATACCCGTTAGAGGAAGGAAAAGGTCCCATGTAATCAAAACCCCAAAGATCAAATGGTTCAACAACAAGTGAATAATTCATAGGCATTTCTTGACGCTTACTGATATTACCTATTCTTTGACATTTATCACAAGATAAGACGGACTTACTAGCATCCTTGAAAAGAGTAGGCCAACAAAACCCAGACTGCAAGACCTTGTGAGTAGTTCTGTCTCCCGCATGATGCCCTCCATAAGCTTCGGAGTGACATTTCCATAGGATTTGCCCATGTTCATGCTCAGGTACACAATGTCTAATAATACCATCTACTCCTTCTTTATAAAGATGTGGGTCATCCCAAAAGTAATGTCTAAAATCATAGAAGAATTTTTTTTGTTTTGTTGGTATGTGAAACTAGGTGGTAAATATCTAGCAACAATGTAATTAGCATATTCACCATATCAAGGAGTGTTATGATAAACATTTGTTGCAGCTAACTGCTCATGAGGAAAACTATCATCAATAGGTAGCGGGTCATCAAGCACATTTTGCAACCTAGACAAGTTATTAGCTACGGGGTTCTCTGCTCCCTTTCTATCAGTGATATGTAAATCAAATTCTTGTAGCAAGAGAACCCATCTAATAAGCCTAGGTTTAGCATCTTACTTTTCCATAATATATTTAATAGCAGCATGGTCGGTGTGAACAATTACTTTTGAATAAACAATGTAAGATCTAAATTTATCACAAACAAACACCACTTCTAGAAATTCTTTTTCAGTAGTAGCATAATTTCTTTGAGCACTGTCTAGAGTTTTACTAGCATAATGAATAACATTTAGTTTCTTGTCAACTCTTTGTCCTAGAAAAGCACCAACAGCATAATCACTAGCATCACACATAATTTCAACAGGCAAGTTCTAGTCAGGTGGTTGAACAATAGGTGCAGAAATTAAGGCTTTCTTGAGTGTTTCAAAGGCTTCTAAATAATCATCATCAAAAAAGAAAGGAATATCCTTTTGCAAAAGATTTGTAAGAGGCCTAGAAATTTTAGAAAAGTCTTTGATAAATCTCCTATAGAAACCAGCATGACCTAAGAAACTACGAAAACCTTTGATATCTTTAGGACATGGCATTTTCTCAATTGCATCAACCTTAGCTTTGTCCACTTCAATACCTCTTTCAGAAATTTAATGGCCCAAAACAATACCTTCATTAACCATAAAGTGGCACTTCTCCCAATTGAAGACAAGATTTGTTTGCTCACATCTCTGCAAAACTCGATCAAGATTGCTTAAACAATCATCAAAAGACTTCCCATAAATAGAAAAGTCATCCATGAAAACCTCAACAATCTCTTCATAGAAGTCAGAGAATATAGCAGTCATACATCTTTGAAAGGTAGCAGGAGCATTACATAAAACAAAAGGCATACGTCTATAAGCATAAGTTCCAAAGGGACAAGTGAAAGTGGTCTTTTCTTGATCAGGTTGAGAAATAGGTATTTGTGGAAAATCAGAATGTCCATCAAGGAAATAAGAATGTGTGTGCTTAGATAATCTTTCTAGCATTTGACCAATAAAAGGCAGAGGGTAATGATCTTTTCTAGTTGCTTTGTTTAATTTTCTAAAATCAATTACCATTCTATAGCCTGTAACAATTCTTTGTGGAATAAGTTCATTCTTATCATTAGGAACAACAGTAATACCTCCTTTCTTAGGCACACAATGAACAAGACTTACCCATCTACTATCAGCTATAAGATATATTATACCTGCTTTCAGAAGTTTTAATATTTCTATTCTTACCACTTCCTTCATCTTCAGATTTAACCGACGTTGGTGATCAACAACGGGTTTAGCATCAGGTTCCATATTAATCTTATGATGACATAGAGTGGGACTAATTCCCTTTAAATCGTCAAGAGTATATCCAATGGCAGCTCGGTGCTTCCTTAGAACTTTCAATAATATTTCTTCTTCATGTTCTGAAAGTTTAGCACTAATAATAATAGGATATATCTTCTTCTCATCAAGATAAGCATATTTCAAAGTGTCTGGCAATTGTTTTAATTCAAACACGGGATCACCTTTAGGTGGAGGAGGACCTCCTAGAGTTTCAATAGGAAAATTGTGTTTAAGTAGAGGACGTTGTTCAAAGAAAATATTGTCTATTTCATTTCTTTCATGCATATGTAAATCATTCTCATGGTCTAGCAGATATTGTTCTAGAGGATCAGTAGGAGGCACAACAATAGAAGCAATACCAATTATTTCATCCTTACTAGGCAATCCTTTTTATGAGGTTTTCTACTAAACTTGGAAAAATTAAACTCATGAGATTCATCACCAAAGCTAACACTGACAATTTGTTTCTCACAATCTATTTTAGCATTAACAGTGTTCAAGAAAGGTCTACCAAAGGGGACAAAAATAATCTTGTGGGGAACCAAGAACAAGAAAATCAGTAGGGTATTTTATTTTCCCACACAAGACTACAACATCTCTAACAATCCCAATCGGTGATATAGTACCTCTATTAGCAAGTTTAATAGTAACATCTATGTCTTCTATCTCTCCGGGTGCTATGTCATTCATAATTTCTTCATATAAGGTAAAGGGAATAACACTCATGCTAGCACCTATGTCACATAAACCATAATAATGGTGAACTCCTATTTTAACTGAGACAACGGGCATGCCAACAACAGGTCTATGTTTATCCTTTTTATCAGATTTGGCAATTCTAGCAGCTTCTTCACAGAAATAAATAACATGACCATCTATATTTTCTTCCAGGAGATCCTTAACCATAGGAACACTAGGTTCTACTTTGATTTGTTCATCAGGTTTAGGTGTTCTAGTATAAATTTTGTTGACCATAGTTGAAACTTTAGCATGTTCCTTGATCCTAACAGGGAAAGGTGGTTTCTCAATATAAGCAGTAGGAACAACTGGATCAACATTATAAATAATAGTTTCCTCTTTAGCTAGTACCGATTCTTTTATTTTCTCTTTAGTATGTGGGTGATATTTAAACCACTTCTCCTTAGGGAGATCAACATGAGTAGCAAATGATTCACAAAAAGAGGCTACTATCTTAGAGTCAAGTCCATATTTAGTGCTAA
Source organism: Aegilops longissima (assembly GCA_021605205.1). Lineage (NCBI taxonomy): Eukaryota > Viridiplantae > Streptophyta > Magnoliopsida > Poales > Poaceae > Aegilops > Aegilops longissima. The sequence goes on from CM038680.1 coordinate 594,532,604, forward strand.
ACTTTTGGAAAGCATCGGTATTCATAAAAGATTTAACACAATCAAACTTGAGCTTAATACCTGACTCTTTACCTTCGTCGAGTTCCCAATCTTCAGAGTTGCGTTTAATTCTTTCAAAAAGATCCCACCGGAATTCAATAGTCTTCTTCACAAAGGAACCAACACAAGAAGTATCAAGCATGGATAGATCATTATGAGAAAGCTGAGCATAAAAATTCTGGATAATAGTTTCTCTCGACAGCTCATGATTGGGGCATGAATATAACATTGACTTAAGCCTCCCCCAAGACAGAGCGATACTTCCTCCTTCACAAGGCCAAAAATTATATATATAATTCTGATCACGATGAACTGGATGCATATGATATTTTTTTTGGTGAAACTCCAATTTCAATTGATTCCAATTCCAAGATCCAATATCATCGCATAGCCTATACCATTCCAATGCTTTTCCCTTCAAATATAAAGGGAAAACCTTCTTCTTAACTTCATCTCCGGGTAAACCTGCAAGCTTAAATAATCCACAAATTTCTTCCACATATGTCAAGTGCATATCAGGATGTTCGGTTCTATCTCCTGCATAAGGATTAGCTAGCAGTTGTTCTATCGTACCCGAAGGTATTTCATATTTAATATTTTCAGTAGGTGCAGTAGGTTGAGGGGTAACTAATTGTTGTTCCGGTCGAGGTGAAGATACCCCGAACAAATCCCTCGAAGGATTGTTTTCCATAGTAACAAGTGACAATAAATTTCAGCACGTAGTAATAATTTTTCCTTACCAAGAGTGCTTCACTCCCCGGCAACGGCACCGGAAAATAGCCTTGATGACCCACAAGTATATGGGATCAATTTTAGCCTTTTCGATAAGTAAGAGTGTTGAACCCAACGAGGAGCAGAAGGAAATGACAAGTGGTTTTTAGCAAGGTAATATCTACCAGTGCTAAAATTGTAAGTAACAGAGTAGTTTGATAGCAAGATAATTTGTAACGAGCAAGTAACGATAATAGTAACAAAAGTGCCGCAAGGTAGCCCAATCCTTTTGAGGCAAAAGACAGGCCAAAACGGTCTCTTATAATAAGCAAAGCGTTCTTGAGGGTACACGGGAATTTCATCTAGTCACTTCCATCATGTTGATTCAATTCGTGTTCGCTTCTTTGATAATTTGATATGTGGGTGGATGGGTGCTTTAGGTGATGTTCTTACTTGAACAAAACTCCTACTTATGATTAACCCCCTCGCAATCATCCACAACTACAAGAAAATTATTAAGAATAAATTCTAACTATAGCGTTAAACTTTTGGATCCAATCGGTCCCTTACGGAATAGCGCATAAACTAGGGTTTATGCTTCTGTCACTCTCGCAACCCATCATCTAATAACTACTCCACAATGCATTCCCTTAGGCCCAAATATGGTGAAGTGTCATGTAGACGACATTCACATGACACCATTAAGGGAATAGAAACATACATACTATCAAAATATCGAACACATATCAAGTTCACATGATTACTTGCAACATGATTTCTCCCGTGACCTCAAGAACAAAAGTAACTACTCACAAGTGATAAACATGCTCAAGATCACAAGGGTATTAAATAGAATAATGGATTTGGACATATAATCTTCCACCAAATAAACCATATAGTAATCAACCACAAGATGTAATCAACACTACTAGTCACCCACAAGCACCAATCTATATTTCTGGTACAAAGATTGAACACAAGAGATGAACTAGGGTTTGAGAGGAGACGGTGTTGTTGAAGATGTTGATGGAGATTGCCCTCCCCAAGATGGGAGAGTTGTTGGTGATGATGATGACGATGATTTCCCCCTCCAGGAGGGAAGTTCCCCCGGCGGAATCGCTCCGCCGGAGGGCAAAGCTGCTCCTGCCCAAGTTCCGCCTCGAGACGGCGGCGCTCTGTCCCGAAAGTCCTCTCCTTATTTTTTCTAGGTCAAAATGACTTATATACCAGAAGATGGGCACCAGAGGTGGGCCGGGATGAGGACAACCCACCAGGGCGCGCCTCGGGGGCCAGGCGTGCCCTGGTGTCTTGTGCTCACCAGGTAGCCCCCCTCCGGTGGTTATTTGCTCCAGTATTTATTATTAATTCCATAAAAATCCTCGTGAAGTTTCAGTCCATTTGGAATTGTGCAGAATAGGTGGCCTAGCGTAGCTTTCCAGTCAGGTTTCAGCTGCGAATTCTCCCTCTTTGTGTGTACCTTGCAAATCATGAGAGAAAAGGCATTAGAATTACTCCAAAAAGAATTATTATGCTTAAAAACATTATAAATAACAGTAGGTAAACATGATGCAAAATGGACGTATCTACTCCCCAAGCTTAGACCTCCCTTGTCCTCAAGCAAAAACCGAAATCGAAAAACATGTCCACATACTTAGAGAGATAGGTGTCGATAAAACAAAATACGGACATAGAAGCATCTTGTGAATTATTATAACAGCAAGAAACTTTAACATAAAACCTTTATCATAGACTTCTCATGAATAAGTAATAATTCATCACACTATCAAAGTATAAAGCATAAACTCTATTGGAAACCAACAAACTATGTTCTCAGTCAACTTTGCAACTACAATTCATCATCTTTTCAAGAAGGGTCATGTATCGGAGCCTTTAGGCAAGTCCACATACTCAACCATCATATAGTCTTCTATGATTGCTAACACTCACCGCATACACATGAGCAAAACGTTTTAACCGGACACAAAGAAAGAAAGGTGCTTATAGGTTCATCTCAAGGGTGACGTCAACAATCTATACCTACTAATAAAGCAAGGTGCGTTTCCCCAATTTTTTCATCCGTTCACCTATAATATTTATTATACTTTTGAGATTTTAACTATCCAAGGTGGTACTAATAGTTTCTGCCCGTGTGATTTTGTTCCCGTAAGTTCTCATGGGCCTTAATTATTTTGTTTTTGTTTTTACGCCGTTCTGGGCCGCACTCAGCGGGAGAAAATGTTTTGTGGGCCGAACAAAAAATAGTAGGCATAGGGTTTCGAACTCGTGACCTGACCAGCAATAGTTACGGCTCCTACCAGATGAACTAGGTAATACTTGTGTTTTATAGTTTGCTCGTCATTGAATTTATTAGTACCACATCGCTCCTATACACGAAAACCGACCAATTTATATACGTAGATAAATTGCTTGAACATCAGTGAGCCACATGGATAAAAGTGGAAAGCCATCCCGTAATAAGGAAGGAAATAAAGAAGGAAAGGAAGGGGAAGGAAGGTAGATATAGAAGGAAGGAGGATTTCGATTTGAATTTGATGTCCAAAATTAAAGAAAGATGGCTCCGTAATGAGGAAGGAAAATGCATAAAGAAGGAGAGGAGGGATTTAAAGTTTGACAGTGAAAAATAGGAAAAATAAAGAAGGAAAGGAGGGATTTCAGGTTTGATTGGAGAAAAAAAGAAAGTGGAGAGCCATCCCGTAATGAGGAAGGAAAATGCATAAAGAAGGAAGGGAGGGATTTAAAGTTTGATAGTGAAAAATAGGAAAGTGGAAACCGTCCCACTATAAGAAGGAAAGACAGAAAAATAAAGAGCCCGCGTGTATATTATTACCCGCCCATGTGTAGTTTACGGTCCATGAATATAGCTCAAGGATTAACAATGAGCTACACATGGCGTCAGGCAAGTGGAATGTTGACGTCAAATTAACTCAAGAGCAAATCTTGTTGGGATTGTTTACACGTCAATCTTTCTCCCCATGCAAAATGGTTAAATGTTTCCTTTATACTTGAATTAAGCCTTTTCCTATATCTTCATGTCATAGGAGTCGTTTTTTAGATAGGTCAGCATCCATGCTGAATGGCTAGGAGTCGTAGTTTCAGATCATCTACACACCTGATACAAATCAAATTAACTTGAAAAAGCAAGAAAACCTAACAACTTTTGCATGTTTGACAAAGTTTTCCGCAAAAACAAACAAGAATCTAGATATTTGTATTTTACTTTTAGTGAAAAACTTTAATTTCACAATGTTACTAGAGAGAGAGAGAGAGAGAGAGTAATCTTATTTGTGACGTTTCTCAGAGTTGAATACAAAAGATGGCACATAGTGGTACGCAGCGGTGCAGGTTTTGTGTTTTCATTCACCGTCACCAAAATACAAAGAGTCGGACTCAGATTCCATGTTGTGTGGGACACAAACTCCATACTTTTCTCTATTATATTAGCCATGGGTTAATGATTTTGTACAATGCCCCTAATATCCTTAGACACGAATAGTGCTATGCTACAGTCAAGTAAACCTAGCGAACACGGTTCATGGAAATTTGTGTTGCCTTAGTAGTGAAGCAAGTACATTGTACTAAAATGGAATTAACTATTTTTGGTATAATGCGAGATTTATTTGGCATCACTGAGCAACGCTAACAAAGACGTGAAGAGATACTGCAACTGGAAGATATTTGATGAGTTAAATTGCACACACCTTTCGTACACTTACAAACTACTTTCACGTTTATATTTTTGCGCAACATATAATTTAATGGCAGCATGGAGGATTTCAAAGAGTTTGTTGATATCATAATGTCTGGCGGTGGTCCTGGGAGGAGAATGAGGTTCTTGATCCATTGGGTTAGGGAGGTGCGGTGTTTTTCTCTCCCGTTGTAACGCACGGGCATTTGTGCTAGTAATAACTTAAGCTACCCATATTCAACTGGACATATGTGCCTAGATCTTTCCTCACCACATGATGCTTGCCAAAGGAGAAAAAATAAAAAGGAATAGAGAGAAAAACTTCGACTTTTGCATAAAATTAAATACATAAAAGGAAAAGATAGGCCCTTCGCAGCGGGAAGCAGAGGTTGTCATGCGCTTATTTGTTTGTATGCTCAACCCCTTAGTGCAAAAGAATGTCACGTTATATTTCCCCTTATGATAGCAACCTTTATTATGCAGTCTATCACTTTTATTCTTTGCTATCACAAGTTCATACAACACTCAATTTTCTCTTACACTAAATGATCTTACACTTTTAGAAGCAATTTTCATTGCCTTATTGCACCAATGACAACTTACTTGAAGGATCTTACTCAATCCCTAGGTAGGTATGGTGGACTCTTGAAAATAAGATTTGGGTTTAAGAGTTTTTGGATGCACAAGTAGTATCTCTACTTAGTGCGGAATTTTTGGCTAGCAAAGATGGGGGGCAAGCACCACATGTTGAAGGATCTATGACAATATAACTTCTGTGTGAATATGAACAAACATAATCATTACGTTGTCTTCCTTGTCCAAAGTCAACAATGTTGGCATATAATATTTTGATGGGGGCTCACAATCACAAACGATTTCCAGGATAGTGTATTTATATGTGAAGCTTCTCTTCCCTTATTAATTCTTTCATGAGTTGCATCACTGACCAATGCTATCACTACAAAAAAAAGACACATCCATGACATTTTGGGCCGAACGAATATTTTTCTGTCATACTTATGACACTTCTATGACGACAATTGTGACAAAACCCGGTATCATCATAGATGTGGTGGGCTCCAACTTCTATGACAAAAAATCATGACAGAAAATGGGCTTTTCATACTGGGCGGGCCGGAGACGCAGCTGCATGACATTCTTTCGGCCATCCATGACGGAAATAACCCTGGTAGAAGCGAGGGCGCAGAAAATATCGTGGAGTTCCCGGTACGGTGGGTGGTCGGGGGCCGAGCGATGCGCGTTTCTCTCGTACACGTATGCGCGTGGGTGCGAGGCGTTGGGCTCTATAACTGAACCCGACGAGGCGTTCGCCTGCTGAACCCGAGCGATTGAACTGCAGGCTACGCGTTACTGAACCCGAGCAATCGATCGATCCCTTGCTGTTAACTGAACCCGAGTGATTCCTTTGCTACTGCTGCTAACTAAAGCCGATCGATGCTGCCTCTGGATGAACAGTGAGTGTTGTTGGGGGGTTTGGATGAACAGTTCCCGGTGGGGGGTTGGATGAACAGGACCCGTGGTAGTCGAGGCCGTTGCCACTGGGTGAACAGTACCCCGATCGATTGAGCCGGTGGAGGGGTGGATGAACAGGACCCCGTGGAGGGCTGGATGAACAGGACGACCCCGTGGAGGGCTGGTTGAACAGTAGCCGGTGGAGGGGTGGTTGAACAGGACCCCGTGGAGAGGGTTGGTTGAACAGTAGCCCGTGGAGGAGCAGTGGAGGCTGGAAGAACAGGAGCCCGTGGATGAACAGTCGCTGGTGGAGGCTGGATGAGGTCGACGGTGGATGAACAGTAGCCCGTGGAGGCTGGAGGAGGTCGACAGTGGAGATGAACAGTATCCCGGAGTCCCATTTTGCGGTACGCCACACCCCTCCCGATGAACAGGACCCCTGTTTCGACCGTAGCGCTCCAACACAAGTATGTTTACTCCGTTTTGCGGTATGCCACACCCCTCCCGATCAACAGGACCCCGTTTCCACCGTAGGAGGTCCAACAGAAGTCCGTTTCCTCCGTTTTGCGGTACGCCAGACCCCTCCCGATGAACAGGATCCCGTTTCCACCGTGGCCGGTCGAACACAAGGCCGTTTCCTCCGTCATGCGGTACGCCAGGCCTCGTCTCCATCGCCTGTTCCGTCCAAGCCGGTTGGCTCCCGATGAACAGCACGCATTCCGTTGCCTCCTGATGAACACGATGCATTCCATTGCCTCCCCATGAACACGACGACGATGACGCAATTTCTATGTTCCGACCAGCCACAGCCATGTACACGAGCCCTGGTCGTACGTATGCGCGAGTAGGCATTCGAGACCCCGGCTGTATGTACGTACGTGGCTGTATTTACTTTCTTTCACCCTGGCCGATGTACGTACGTGTACATGCTACGTGCGCACCTCTACTACCACGTGCGCGCCTCTACATCGATCAGTATGTACGTACACATTTGCGACCAAGCATTCTATGTAATTCTTCTTCTAGTACTTGAGCACAATTTTCCTTCCCATCATTTTCACGAAAGATATAAAAAAGATGAAGCATATGAGACAAACTCAATTCCATGTTTTTGTAGTTTTCTTTTATAAACTAAACTAGTGCTAAAACAAGAAACAAAAAAAATTCGATTGCAAGATCTAAAGATATACCTTCAAGCACTCACCTCCCCGGCAACGGCGCCAGAAAGGAGCTTGATGTCTACTACGCAACCTTCTTCTTGTAGACGTTGTTGGGCCTCCAAGTGCAGAGGTTTGTAGGACAGTAGCAAATTTCCCTCAAGTGGATGACCTAAGGTTTATCAATCCGTGGGAGGCGTAGGTTGAAGATGGTCTCTCTCAAGCGACCCTGCAACCAAATAACAAAGAGCCTCTTGTGTCCCCAACACACCCAATACAATGGTAAATTGTATAGGTGCACTAGTTCGGCGAAGAGATGGTGATACAAGTGCAATATGGATGGTAGATATAGGTTTTTGTAATCTGAAAATATAAAAACAGCAAGGTAACTAATGATAAAAGTGAGCACAAACGGTATTGCAATGATAGGAAACAAGGCCTAGGGTTCATACTTTCACTAGTGCAAGTTCTCCCAACAATAATAACATAATTGGATCATATAACTATCCCTCAACATGCAACAAAGAGTCACTCCAAAGTCACTAATAGCGGAGAACAAACGAAGAGATTATGGTAGGGTACGAAACCACCTCAAAGTTATTCTTTCCAATCAATCCGTTGGGCTATTCCTATAAGTGTCACAAACAGCCTTAGAGTTCGTACTAGAATAACACCTTAAGACACAAATCAACCAAAACCCTAATGTCACCTAGATACTCCAATGTCACCTCAAGTATCTGTGGGTATGATTATATGATATGCATCACACAATCTCAGATTCATCTGTTCAACCAACACATAGAACCTCAAAGAGTGCCCCAAAGTTTCTACCGGACAATCAAGACGAAAACATGTGCCAAACCCTATGCATAGGTTCATGGGCGGAACCCGCAAGTTGATCACCAAAACATACATCAAGTGAATCACGTGATATCCCATTGTCACCACAGATACGCACGGCAAGACATACATCAAGTGTTCTCAAATCATTAAAGACTCAATCCGATAAGATTACTTCAAAGGGAAAACTCAATTCATTACAAGAGAGTAGAGGGGGAGGAGCATCATAAGATCCAACTAAAATAGCAAAGCTCGATACATCAAGATCATGCCAAATCAAGAACACGAGAGAGAGAGAGAGAGATCAAACACATAGCTACTGGTACATACCCTCAGCCCCGAGGGTGAACTACTCCCTCCTTGTCATGGAGAGCGCCGGGATGATGAAGATGGCCACGGTGAGGTTCCCCCCCTCCGGCAGGGTCTTGGAACAGGGTCCCGATTGGTTTTGGTGGCTCTGAGAGGCTTGCAACGCGGAACTCCCGATCTATTATGTTCCCCGATCGTTTTAGGGTATATGGATATATATAGGCGGAAGAAATCGTCGGGGAGCCACGAGGGCCCACGAGGTGGAGGGCGTGCCAGGGGGTGGCGCGCCCCTGCCTCGTGCCTTCCTCGTTGCTTCCTTGGCGTGGACTCAAGTCCCCGGTTGCTTTCCTTCCAAAAATAACTTCTCCGAAGGTTTCATTCCGTTTCAACTCCGTTTGATATTCCTTTTCTTGAAACATGAAACAAGGGAAAAAAGAGGCGCACTGGGCTCTGGGTCAATAGGTTAGTCCCAAAAATAATATAAAAGTGCTTAATAAAGCCCATAAACATCCAAAACAGATAATATAATAGCATGGAACAATAAAAAATTATAGATACGTTGGAGACGTATCAGCATCCCCAAGCTTAATTCATGCTCGTCCTCGAGTAGGTAAATGATAAAAATAGAATTTTTGATGTGGAATGCTACTTGGCATAAGTTAATGTAATTCTTCTTAATTGTGGTATGAATATTCAGATCCGAAAGATTCAAGACAAAATTTTAATATTGACATAAAAAATAACAATACTTCAAGCATACTAACAAAGCAATGATGTCTTCTCAAAATAACATGGCTAAAGAAAGTTATCCCTACAAAATCATATAGTCTAGCTATGCTCTATCGTCACCACACAAAGTATTTAAATCATGCACAACCCCGATGACAAGCCAAGCAATTGTTTCATACTTTTGACATTCTCAAACTTTTTCTATGTTCACGCAATACATGAGCGTGAGCCATGGACATAGCACTATATGTGGAATAGAATGGTGGTTGTGGAGAAGATAAAAAGGGAGAAGATAGTCTCACATCAACTAGGCGTATCAACGGGCTTTGAAGATGCCCATCAATAGATATCAATGTGAGTGAGTAGGGATTGCCATGCAACGGATGCACTAGAGCTATAAGTGTATGAAAGCTCAATAATGGATACTAAGTGGGTGTGCATCCAACTTGCTTGCTCATGAAGACCTAGGGAAATTTGAGGAGGCCCATCATTGGAATATACAACCCAAGTTCTATAATGAAAATTTTCCACTAGTATATGAAAGTGATATCATAGGAGACTCTATCAATGAAGATCATGGTGCTACTTTGAAGCACAAGTGTGGAAAAAGGATAGTAGCATTGTCCCTTCTCTCTTTTCTCTCTCTTTTTTTTTGTTGGGTCTTCTCCTTCTTTTTTATGGCCTCTTTTTTTTAGTCCGGAGTCTCATCCCGACTTGTGGGGTAATCGTAGTCTCCATCATCCTTTCCTCACTTGGGACAATGCTCTAATAATGATGATCATCACACTTTTATTTACTTACAACTCAAGTATGACAACTCAATACTTAGAACAAAATATGACTCTATGTGAATGCCTCCGGCGGTGTACCGGGATATGCAATGAATCAAGAATGACATGTATGAAGATAAGGAACGGTGGCTTTGCCACAAATACGATGTCAACTACATGATCATGGAAAGCAATATGTCAATGATGGAGTGTGTCATAGTAAACGGGACGGTGGTAAGTTGAATGGCAATATATCTCAGAATGGCTACGGAAATGCCATAATAGGTAGGTATGGTGGCTGTTTTGAGGAAGGTATATGGTGGGTGTATGATACCCGCGAAAAGTGTGCGGTATTAGAGAGGCTAGCAATGGTGGTAGGATGAGAGTGCGTATAATCCATGGACTCGACATTAGTCATAAAGAACTCATATACTTGTTGCAAAAATCTACTAGTTATCAAAACAAAGTACTACGCGCATGCTCCTAGGGGGATAGACTGGTAGGAAAAGACCATCGCTCGTCCCCGACCGCCACTCGTAAGGAAGACAATCAATAAATAAATCATGCTCCAACTTCATCACATAACGGTTCACCATACGTGCATGCTACGGGAATCACAAACTTTAACACAAGTATTTCTCAAATTCATAACCACTCAACTAGCATGACTCTAATATCACCATCTTCATATCTCAAAACAGTTATCAAGCATCAAACTTCTCTTAGTATTCAACGCACTTATAAGAAAGTTTTTACTAATTTCGGATGCCTATTATATTAGGACTAATTTCACAATTAAAGAAACTTACCATGTTGTTTTGTAGGACTCTCAAAATAATATAAGTGAAGCATGAGAGAACAATAGTTTCTATAAAACAAACCATAGCCGTTCTCTAAAAGATATTAGTGAAGCACTAGAGAAAAAACTATATAGCTCAAAAGATATAAGTGAAGCACATAGAGTATTCTAATAAATTCTGAATCATGTGTGTCTCTCTCAAAAGTGTATTCAGCGAGGAAGATTGTGGTGAACTAAAAAGCAAAGACTCAAATCATACAAGACGCTCCAAGCAAAACACATATCATGTGGTGAATAAAAATATAGCTCCAAGTAAAGTTACCGATGGACGAAGACGAAAGAGGGGATGCCTTCCGGGGCATCCCCAAGCTTTAGCTTTTTGGTGTCCTTGGATTTACCTTGGGGTGCCTTGGGCATCCCCAAGCTTAGGCTCTTGCCACTCCTTGTTCCATAATCCATCAAATCTTTACCCAAAACTTGAAAACTTCACAACACAAAACTTAACAGAAAATCTCGTGAACTCCGTTAGCAAAAGAAAACAAAACACCACTTCAAGGTACTTGTCGGTGTCAAAACCGGCGGATCTCGGGTAGGGGGTCCCGAACTATGCGTCTAGGCGGATGGTAACAGGAGACAAGGGACACGATGTTTTACCCAGGTTCGGGCCCTCTTGATGGAGGTAAAACCCTACGTCCTGCTCGATTGATATTGATATTGTGGATGTTTACAAGAGTGGATCTACCACGAGATCAAGGAGGCTAAACCCTAGAAGCTATCCTATGGTATGATTGTAAGGGTTGTTGTTGTTCTAGTCCTACGGACTAAAGCCATCCGGTTTATATAGACACCGGAGAGGGCTAGGGTTACATAGAGTCGGTTACAATGGTAGGAGATCTACATATCCGTATCGCCAAGCTTGCCTTCCACGCCAAGGAAAGTCCCATCCGGACACGGGGTGAAGTCTTCAATCTTGTATCTTCATAGTCTTGGAGTCCGGTCGATGATGATAGTCCGGCCAATGATAGTTCGGCTGATGATGGTAGTCCGGCTATCCGGACACCCCCTAATCCAGGACTCCTCAGTAGCCCCTGAACCAGGCTTCAATGACGATAAGTCCGGCGCGTATGTTGCTTGGCATTGCAAGGCGGGTTCCTCCTCCAAATGATAGAAGATTGTGAACACCAGGATAGTGTCCGGCTCTGCAAAATAAATTCCACGTTCCACCGTAGAGAGAATAATAATATATACACAAGTTCAATCTGCGGCGTTTTTGTGGCATGACGTCACACCACTACCAAGCCATTACTTGAATTTGTTTTACTCTACCACCTCAAGCGCATTTAGCGAGGCGGTTTCCTTGGCACGTCTTGTCGAGCGAGATCGTGTTTCCCTTAATCCGGGATTCTCATTAATACGGACGTGGGTAACCCAACGCGCCCGTTCGCCACGCCCCTCTATCGGCGAGTCCCCAACAGTCACGGAGGCGGCTCTTGGTATTCTCCCTCTTTATAACGGGACCAAGGATCGTTTCTTTTTCCTTCAATCCTTCATCGAATCCTCTCCCTGCTCCAAGTTCCAGCACCTAGAGCTCCAGATTCGAGCGCTGCGGACTTCCAACGATGTCCGGTTCCGACCTCCAGGGCCGGTGGATGCCCTCCTCCGTCACGGAGGAGGACGTGCTAAAGCTGCGGGAGGCCAAGTACCTGTCTTACGAGATTTCGCACAGGTTGCTGCCAAGGGCAGGCCATCCCACCCCGAGCCCGCAAGTATGTCGTTTTGTATCCCACCTCCGTCGGGGTTTAGGCTTCCGATGGATCCTTTTGTGAGAGGGCTCATGTTTTACCATGGGTTGGAATTCCACGATTTGGCTCAGAGTCCATCCTCCATATCTCCGCATTTATTGTCGTCTGCGAAGCCTTCCACGCGTCACCCCTCACTTCGCCTGTGGTGAAGACCTTCAATGTGGCGCCAAGATGATCGGGGCGTCAAGCGGAGTGTGGCGGGCGACCATAAGTAGGAGGGCCGATGCCCGTGGCCTGCTGGCTCCTTCAAGAGGAGCTCGGCCCGTGGCAGCAAGAGTGGTTCTATATTACCGTTCGAGGGCCGCAGACAAAAGCCGCCGCCCTTATTCCGCCCGGGACCTCCACGACGGTTGATGCCGTGGGTCAACCAAAGGGCTCAGCTGGGGCCGTCAAAGGGCGTGCCCCTCTTGCAGGGCAGATTCGAGATCTCCTAACGAGGGAGATCGATATGGTGGTGGTGATGCAGGTTATGCTGATTAGGCGTCTCCTGCCTGCAAGCGCCGCCCTCTCCGGCTATGGGAGTTCAATCCGGAGGGCCCACGGATTCTTCAACACTTCATGGGTATGACACCCCTAGAGATGTACAACTTATTCTTGAATCGCAAGAGGTGCGTCCGGAATTGACCGAGGATGCTGGCCTAAGCTGCAATCGCCGGATACTCAAGTAAGTAGTTCGAGTCGGACATACCGTTTGTTTGCCTTTCGATGATTCGCTTCGACCAACTTCCTTCTACACAGGAGTGGATAGCGGAAGCAAAATGTCTGATGTCCGGCACCTCCCCGAGACCGCGCGGATCCGTGCTGGTCCGGATGCTTGAGGTTGCGCCTTCAGAGGAAGGCGAAGGGAAAGCAGGAAAGCTCTTGCCTCGCCTAAGGAGGCTCTTGAAAGAGGGGATCGAGAATCCCTCCCACCAAGGGATAAGAGGACTGCCTCCGAGGACCTGGGGCAAAAGCCCCTAAGCGGGGAAGAAATCTTCGCCAGAGGTCTGCGTCGGGGAGGCCCGGCCGCTTGATCTCCATTAATGAGTCAGCCCTCCAACGAGCCGTAAGTAGAAAGAAAGGAGTTTTATAATAAGGACATCCCTATTTGTGCTTCGAGGATAACTAAAGTTTTTACCTTGTAGTTCGGATCTCCGTCCTTCGCAAATGAGCTCGTCTTGAGGGACCTTCGTCCGGAGATGATAGAGAGCGAGACGCCTCCGTCCGGGCGCCGTCGGATAGAGGCGGACGAGCTGAAGTGTAAATCACGGAGGAGCCCGGGTTTGGCAAAGCCGGATAGTTCGGCGCCAAGCGGTGTACGGTGAAGGATCTGCTTGAGAAGGCGTCTATCTCGTAAGATCAGCACGCATTGATGAGCATGGTGATTGAAAGGATTTCGTCCATGAAGGCGTTACCTACGATGCCGTCGGGAGTTTTGACGGGTTTGAGGTACGTAAAAGGACACACCTTTTAACAGTTTTGCATATAGAATGCATACTGTATAGATAGTAGCCCCGAGACTCGGTAGGTTGTCGAAATCGACAGCGCGTCGAGGATCAAAATCGCTGGTTTAAAATTCCCGTCGTGCCGATGCAGGTGGCGGGTCGTCCGAGGCCAGCCGGATGATGGAGTTCTTGAACTAAAGCGGCAACTCGATGCTGCGGATCACGGACATCACGCTGGTCAACAGCGACTTGATGAGTCGCAAGGTAAGTGTTATCTTGCGGTCACTTGGTAAGGGGCGAAGCCATCTCCTTACAATATGTGCGTGAAATGCAGATAGTGCCGCTGCCGTGGAGAGCCTTGGGCGAACTTGCTCAAGCCAAGGAGCAGGCGGAAGGAGTAATCTGGCTGACGAGGGCGGCCGAGGAGTTAGCGGCGAAAGGGTCGCTGCTTGCGGGAGCAGGAAGAGATAGCCTAAATGGCCGTGAAGTTAAAGGATGCTACCGACCGCAATGAGGCTCTTGGGAAGGAGCGCCTAGCGGGGCAAGAAGACCTGCGGAAGGCCACCGCCGATGCCAAGAATGCCCGCTCTGCAATGCGGGCTATGAAGGAAGAGCTGGGCTAGGCCGGGGATATTGTAGCTGGCAAGCCTTTTCTGCTGCGCCGAAGGTTCACGGATCCAAAATATGCTCAGCTGGGCCAATTTTTTCATCCGTTCATCTATAATATTTATTATACTTTTGAGATTTTAACTATCCAAGGTGGTACTAATAGTTTCTGCCCGTGTGATTTTGTTCCCGTAAGTTCTCATGGGCCTTAATTATTTTGTTTTTGTTTTTACGCCGTTCGGGGCGCTTTTCGGCGGAGAAAATGTTTTGTGGGCGAACAAAAATAGTAGGCATAGGGTTTGAACTCGTGACCTGACCAGCAATAGTTACGGCTCCTACCAGATGAACTAGGTAATACTTGTGTTTTATAGTTTGCTCGTCATTGAATTTATTAGTACCACATCGCTCCTATACACGAAAACCGACCAATTTATATACGTAGATAAATTGCTTGAACATCAGTGAGCCACATGGATAAAAGTGGAAAGCCATCCCGTAATAAGGAAGGAAATAAAGAAGGAAAGGAAGGGGAAGGAAGGTAGATATAGAAGGAAGGGAGGGATTTCCGATTTGAATTTGATGTCCAAAATTAAAGAAAGATGGCTCCCGTAATGAGGAAGGAAAATGCATAAAGAAGGAGAGGAGGGATTTAAAGTTTGACAGTGAAAAATAGGAAAAATAAAGAAGGAAAGGAGGGATTTCAGGTTTGATTGGAGAAAAAGAAAGTGGAGAGCCATCCCGTAATGAGGAAGGAAAATGCATAAAGAAGGAAGGGAGGGATTTAAAGTTTGATAGTGAAAAATAGGAAAGTGGAAACCGTCCCACTATAAGAAGGAAAGACAGAAAAATAAAGAGCCCGCGTGTATATTATTACCCGCCCATGTGTAGTTTACCCGGTCCATGAATATAGCTCAAGGATTAACAATGAGCTACACATGGCGTCAGGCAAGTGGAATGTTGACGTCTATGATAGTTCGGCTGATGATGGTAGTCTTGGAGTCCGGTCGATGATGATAGTCCGGCCAATGATAGTTCGGCTGATGATGGTAGTCCGGCTATCCGGACACCCCCTAATCCAGGACTCCCTCAGTAGTGTATTGAGCTCATTATTTATTTATATTGGTGTTAAACCTACTGTATTCCAACTTCTCTATGTTTTATAAACTATTTTACTAGCCATAGATTCATCAAAATAAGCAAACAACACATGAAAAACAGAATCTGTCAAAAACAGAATAGTCTGTAGTAATCTGTAACTAACGCAAACTTCTGGAACTCAAACATTTCTACCAAAATAGGAAGACCTAGATAAATTTTTTATTGATCGACTGCAATTGGAATCAGTATTTTATCACGTTCTGGTGATTTTAAACAATTGTTTTCGTGAACAGAAAGTTTCTGGAATTTTCAGCAAGATCAAATAACCATCATCCAAGAAGATCCTATAGGTTTTACTTGGCACAACACTAATTAAAACACACAAAAAAATATAACCAGAGGCTAGATCAAGGATTTATTCCTAAACAGGAGCAAAAGCAAAAAACTAAAATAAAATTGGGTTGCCTCCCAACAAGCGCTATCGTTCAACGCCCCTAGCTAGGCATAAAAGCAAGGATAGATCTAGGTATTATCATCTTTAGTTTTAGGAAAGAAAAAAGCAAAATTGTTATCTATGGCATTAATCTTTCTGTTTTGATAAAGCACATGGCTATTAATGGTAGAAGAAAGATTAAGCACGTTACGGAAATTAGCATCTAAGCTAGCCTTCATCTCTTTGATAGTTTCGCTTTGATAGGAAAGCAAAAGAGAGGTAGATTCGACCTTCTCATTCATGGGGTGCCCAAATATGGTTTTCATCTTTTCATAGGTATCTACGACATCCCCTCCAAGAAAACCTTCTTAAAAAATAGAGTCTAGGACATGCTTAAACGACGAAGGTAAGGCAACATAAAAGCTTTTTAAGTAAATTTCAATTTGATATTGGGGCACAAAGCTGGCCCGGATTCTCAGTAACCTATCCCAAGCATCTTTCAAAGACTCATCAAGTAAATAACGTAATATTCCGGGATCATCTTCATCGAAATTATTCATATTCTCATTGATAACCCCGGTAGGTTTTTCCATAGCATCATTATTTATGAGCTTAGAGAGGACGGAAGGGCCATCCAAGGCATTGAAACCTAGGAAAGAACCCCTAGCCCCTTTTGATTCGGCCATGGCAAAGCAAGGGTGAGCAAAAAAAAAAGAGGGCGAATAAAATGGCAAGGGTGAAGTGGGGGAGAGGAAAACGAGAGGCAAATGGCAAATAATGTAATGCGAGGGATAAGAGTTTGTGATGGGTACTTGGTATGTCTTGACTTGTGCATAGACTCCCCGGCAACGGCGCCAGAAATGGCTCGTTGTCGGGAAATCAAATCTTGACTTGACTTGGCGCACACCTCCCCGGCAACGGCGCCAGAAATCCTTCTTGCTACCTCTCGAGCACTGCGTTGGTTTTCCCTTGAAGAGGAAAGGGTGATGCAGTAATGTAGCGTAAGTATTTCCCTCAGTTTTTGAGAACCAAGGTATCAATCCAGTAGGAGGCCACACTCAAGTCCCTTGCACCTACACAAACAAATAAGAACCTTGCAACCAACGTGATAAAGGGGTTGTCAGTCCCTTCACGGCCACTTGCAAAAGTGAGATCTGATAGATATGATAAGATAATATTTTTGGTATTTTTATGATAAAGACTAAAAGTAAAGAAAGAAAAATAACGGCAAAATAAATAGCTTGTTGACGGGAGATTAATATAATGGAGAATAGACCCGGGGGCCATAGGTTTCACTAGTGGCTTCTCTCAAGATAGCATAAGTATTACGGTGGGTAAACGTATTACTGTCGAGCAATTGATAGAATTGAGCATAGTTATGAGAATATCTAGGTATGATCATGTATATAGGCATCACGTCCGTGACAACTAGACCGACTCCTGCCTGCATCTACTACTATTACTCCACACATCGACCGCTATCCAGCATGCATCTAGAGTATTAAGTTCATAAGAACAGAGTAATGCTTTAAGCAAGATGACATGATGTACAGGGATAAACTCATGCAATATGATATAAACCCCATCTTTTTATCCTCGATGGCAGCAATACAATACGTGTCGTTTCCCCTGCTGTCATTGGGATCGAGAACTGCAAAATTGAACCCAAAGCTAAGCACTTCTCCCATTGAAAGAAAGATCAATCTAGTAGGCCAAACCAAACTGATAATTCAAAGAGACTTGCAAAGATAACCAATCATACTTAAAAGAATTCAGAGGAGATTCAAATATTGTTCATTGATAATCTTGATCATAAACCCACAATTCATCGGATCTCGACAAACACACCGCAAAAAGAAGAGTTACATCGAATAGATCTCCAAGAGAATCGAGGAGAACTTTGTATTGAGATCCAAAGAGAGAGAAGAAGCCATCTAGCTAATAACTATGGACCCGAACTATAGTAAAAAACTATGGACCCGAAGGTCTAAGGTAAACTACTCACACATCATGGAGCGGCTATGGTGTTGACGTAGAAGCCCTCCATGATAAATGCCCCCTCCGGCGGAGCACCGGAAAAGGCCCCAAGATGGGATCTCATGGGTACAGAAGGTTGCGGCAGTGGAATTAGGGTTTTTGCTCCATATATGATGTTTCCAGGGTATATGAGTATATATAGGCGAAGGAGGTCGGTCAGGAGAGCTACGAGGGGCCCACGAGGGTGGAGAGCGCGCCCAGGGGGTAGGCGCACCCCCTGCCTCATGGCTTCCTCGTTGGTTGCTTGACGTCCATTCCAAGTCCTCTGGATCACGTTTGTTCCGAAAATCACGTTCCCGAAGGTTTCATTCCGTTTGGACTCCGTTTGATATCCTTTTGCTTCGAAACACTCAAATAGGCAAAAAAAACAGCAATTAGGGCTGGGCCTCCGGTTAATAGGTTAGTCCCAAAAATAATATAAAAGTGTATAATAAAGCCCATTAAACATCCAAAACAGAATATATAATAGCATGGAACAATAAAAAATTATAGATACGTTGGAGACGTATCAGCGCCACACATCCCACTGATGGTGGTGGATGCCAATGCTTAGATGGAGCAGGGTTAGTGTCGGTAATTTTTACTTGGCACCTCGCACTCTGCATATATGCTGATTCCATCCGTACATTTGTGCAGTTCCACCAAAATGCAGCTGAATAACCCTGTTTGCACAGATAATGAAAAGGCGTGATTACATTATAGTGGCACTAGTTGATGAAACATACACTAATAAATAGAAGAAAATATTGCGATAGTATCATAGTATGCCATCTTGAGGGCGAGATGAGCCTGCGACGCCTCATCTGATGCGCCTCATACTAGAAATCGACCCAAGTCTCCTGATACACCTTATGCCGTTGATGAACATCGATTGTCTGGCGGTAGTACAAGGAGGGCCTTGAGACATTCAATCTCTATTTTTGTGCAGATCAACTAAAATTAAGCACCCAGGTTTGAAATGCTTAAACATTAACAATGGGGCTAGTTGATGAAACATATACTAACAAAGAGAAGCACTTTCTTTATCTACATTGGGAATGAAATGATAGAGATGACAGTCGCTCTATTTTGACTGTACTATTACTTCATTTTATCAGTGGCACTAGGGTCGAGCAGGTGGCAAACGAGGTGTAACGTCGTCGCAAGGATGGAGGCAGGGGTGCTTAGGCGGGATCTGTCAAGCTGGCTCTTTCAGTCCCTATCTTCCCCTCTGATGTTTCTGTGGTAGCATTTGGGTTGTAATCCAAACTTGGTCGAGCTGGTGCTGCCTCCCCCTACCTGCCTAGCTTATGTGGCGAACGTGTCTCCTGCTAGTACTCAGTCCGTTCTAGTAGTAGTTGCATAACTGCCCATTTACACTAAGATGTTGTCGGATAATGGTTCTCTATGGTTGGATTTCTTTAATGAAATCGGAGGAAACCCCCTCTTTCGATATATAAAAAAATTAGTGCCACTAGCGGTGCCAAAACATTGCCTCAAATTAATAGTGCCACTAGATTAAGGTGCAAAATAATAACATTACTGCTTTATCATGGCAGTGCCAAAACAGTAGCACAAGAGCAGACTCAACATGTAGGATCTTTGGCAAACGGTCAGACCAAAAAGGAACATACCTCGTGATGGGAACATGTGTGCAGTCAACGCCATCGTAGAAGGGATGACACCAGTCACCAACATGGATGATTCAATTCATGGGACCTTTTGGTGCAGTTCACCTAAAATGAAGCAATGTCTGATGAGCTAGCGGCTTCTTCTTCATTTTTTTTAAGAAAGGGGCTCCAGCCCCGGTTCCATTTCCATCAGAAAACGAAACCCAGAGAGCTTCTTCTTCATTAGTTGCAATAAAATTGAGCAACATCAAGGTTGGTTGTGAAGCTTGCTACCTCTTGAGCACTGCGTTGGTTTTCCCTTGAAGAGGAAAGGGTGATGCAGCAAAGTAGCATAAGTATCTCCCTCAGTTTTTGAGAACCAAGGTATCAATCCAGTAGGAGGCTACGCGCGAGTCCCTCGCACCTGCACAATACAAATAAATCCTCGCAACCAACGCGATAAGGGGTTGTCAATCCCTTCACGGTCACTTACGAGAGTGAGATCTGATAGATATGATAGGATAATGTTTTTGGTATTTTTGTGATAAAGATGCAAAGTAAAATAAAAGCAAAGTAAAAAAGCAAAGGCAATAATAAAGTGTTGGAAGATTAATATAATGAACATAGACCCGGGGGCCATAGGTTTCACTAGTGGCTTCTCTCAAGAGCATAAGTATTTTACGGTGGGTGAGCAATTCTTGTTGAGCAAGCGATGAATTGAGCATAGTTATGAGAATATCTAGGTATGATCATGTATATAGGCATCACGTCCAAGACAAGTAGACCGACTCCTGCCTGCATCTACTACTATTACTCCACTCATCAACCGCTATCCAGCATGCATCTAGAGTATTGAGTTAATGAAAATAGAGTAACACCTTAAGCAAGATGACATGATGTAGAGGGATAAATTCATGCAATATGATAAAAACCCCATCTTGTTATCCTCGATGGCAACAATACAATACGTGCCTTGCTGCCCCTCATCCTTTGGGAAAGGACACCACAAGATTGAACCCAAAGCTAAGCACTTCTCCCATTGCAAGAAAAACCAATCTAGTAGGCCAAACCAAACTGATGATTCGAAGATACTTGCAAAGATAACCAGACATACATAAAAGAATTCAGAGAAGATTCAAATATTGTTCATAGATAATCTTGATCATAAACCCACAATTCATCGTTCTCAACAAACACACCGCAAAAATAAGATTACATCGAATAGATCTCCACGAGAGAGGGGGAGAACATTGTATTGAGATCCAAAAAGAGAGAAGAAGCCATCTAGCTACTAACTATGGACCCGAAGGTCTGAGGTAAACTACTCACACTTCATCAGAGAGGCTATGGTGTTGATGTAGAATCCCTTCGTGATGGATACCCCCTCCGGCAGAGCTCCAAAACAGGCCCCAAGATGGGATCTCGTGGGTACAGAAGGTTGCGGCGATGGAATTAGGTTTTTGGCTCCATCTCTGATCGTTCGGGGGTACGTAGGTATATATAGGAGGAAGAAGTATGTCGGTGGAGTAACATGGGTCCCACGAGGGTGGAGGGCGTGCCCCCTACCTCGTGGCCTCCTGGAAGCTTCTCTTACGTAGGGTCCAAGTCTCCTGGATCTTGTTCGTTCCAAAAATCATGTTCCCAAAGGTTTCATTCCGTTTGGACTCCGTTTGATATTCTTTTTCTGCGGAACTCTGAAATAGGCAAAAACAGTAATTCTGGGCTGGGCCTCCAGTTAATAGGTTAGTCCCAAAAATAATATAAAAGTGGATAGTAAAGCCCAATATTGTCCAAAACAGTAGATAATATAGCATGGAGCAATCAAAAATTATAGATACGTTGGAGACGTATCAAAGCTCCTGGAATGTTCAACTATAATTTGGATATCATTTGTCCAGTTCAACTAAGATCAAGCGTGAAATGTATTTCTCTGTTTGCACAAAAAAGGTGGAAAGGAGGGTGACAAACAAGTGATGAAACATGCATCAAATGAAAATAAGCATGTTCCTTATCTGAATGGCAATCCTACAAGGACAGTAGCAATTTCTAAAGCAGCAGCATTGCTAGATATTAGTGTGGGCATTAGGATTAACTATGACAACCGTTAAATATAACATTACTATAATGGTGCCATTGCTTCATTTTACCAGCAACATTGGTTTAACGTGTCCTTACTTTTAGCAGTGTGACTGCTACATTTTACCAGTGGCATTACATAAGAGTGGCTCGGGGCAACAAACATCAGAACAGGATATCTGGGTTGGTCCCATTTTTGTTCGATATAGCCACCTTACCTTGTGTGAGATTTGGCAAATCTAGTCTGGACTTACTCATTGACTTGTCCCCGATCCCCACTTTCTTTCCTTTTGAACCAATAGATCGGGTTTATATTGAGTTTGTACTGTGTTTCCCTTTATTTCCCTATTAGACCTAGAGACTAGTTGGATAGCCAGTCTCTGCTACTTTTCGCCCCCATTATTTCCTCTTTCGACCAAGTCCTAGATTCAGGTAATAAATCTTCCCCACCCCACCCCTTTCTTCCATGTTTGAACCAAGTAGTACTAGATTCGAGTGCATGAACTAGTTTTACCTCTTAACAGTAAAAATTTAGGTGGATTTCGAACAGCCGATCGATCCTATCTACGAGGGGGGCTGAGAAATAGTAAAAGATACAAATGCCGCGACGTCAGGAGCTCGAGAAGTAGAGCAAGGCCGGTATCAAAGAAAGTTATACCTGAGGGTCGCTGGGATGTCGCTAGGTGGGCGGCGGGAGGCCAGATCTGCCCACACTATGGAAGTGAGGAAGAAGGGGTCGGAGGCCCTCCCTAGCCAGTGGTGCTTTAGAGAGAACAGCAAGGCACGCTGATCGGGACGCGCTGGCAGTGGGTAAGAGCCGTCACCAAGGACGACCGCGTGAACGTTGCACCTTCTCACCTTCCCCGGCGGAGAGGATCCGGTTGGATCTGTGACCAGCGGTGAGCAAAGAGAGAGAGTGTGTGGCCACCACTATCGTGTTTAGATCTGGAGAGGACGAGACAGTGTGAAGAGAGCAACACTAGCAAGCAAGCGCATAGTGGAGTACTACTAGTTTTCTTTTGTCTGCCGGAGCCGGCTTGACCTCGTCAATGACTGTCTTCATGCATGTGCCCTGGAGGCGCAATTGTCCTCATTTTAATCTAAAGTACCAGATTATAACATGGCAAGAAACCATAACCTCACTGCCCAAAGGAGACAACATGAATCCCGACAGACAAACTAGACGAGGATCAAAGCTCAAATTAAAGATAAACTCGTAGAAAAGGGGTCCATTGATAGATTCCCTAATTAACATAGCCGGCTTGACATAGATGGCAG
This sequence comes from Aegilops longissima, assembly GCA_021605205.1. Taxonomy (NCBI): domain Eukaryota; kingdom Viridiplantae; phylum Streptophyta; class Magnoliopsida; order Poales; family Poaceae; genus Aegilops; species Aegilops longissima. Next base: position 594,555,480 of record CM038680.1, read on the forward strand.
CCAAGTAGTCTTCATGCATGTGGCCCCCATGACTAGCGCCTTGGAGGAACTCAGTTGTCGCTGTTTAGCCCTCGCAGTGATCCGAAGCACATGACACCTAATTTTGCGAGATGACAAGAAACCTTTTTTTAGATTTCTCACCAGAACTACAGCCCTGTACAACACAACCTGCACAATAGACGTCAGCCAATTCAGGCGTGTCTGCTGGAGTCTGGTCACATGCATGGACGAACTGGCCTTCCGTGTCATGCAGGGATCGTCCAGGCACCAACGTCTGTACGACACTTCTTTAGTACTATCGCTCGTCTCTCTCTTGTATTAACTCACCCGACTTGTGGGGCCGGGGAGTGTGCCTATGGTCGGTTCTCAATTGCGGTCCCACATGTGTGTGCAAACGCAATATGACGCGTGTTCCATTCAGAGAGCGGCGTGCCAGACCGACCGACCGTCTGGGGTGCGACGCGAACGCGACGGGCGTGCTGTATAATGTACTCTGTAAATGTGTACCGTCGTTTTCTTGAGGCTTTGCTCCATGGCACAATCCATGGATACAAAATTAGTATACTGTACTATTTAAAAGTCGAGGGCGGGGCTTTTCCCATGCAGTAGGCGGGGCAGTTCCGCCTAGTCGGTTCGACAGAGACGCGAGAAGTGAAGGAAATATGCCCTAGAGGCAATAATAATGTTATTATTTATTTCCTTATATCATGATAAATGTTTATTATTCATGCTAGAATTGTATTAACCGGAAACATAATACATGTGTGAATACATAAACCTACAGAGTGTCACTAGTATGCCTCTACTTGACTAGCTCGTTAATCAAAGATGGTTATGTTTCCTAACCATGAACAAGGAGTTGTTATTTGATTAACGGGATCACATCATTGGTTGAATGATCTGATTGACATGACCCATTCCATTAGCATAGCACCTGATCGTATAGTTTGTTGCTAGTGCTTTTCTTCATGACTTATACATGTTCCTATGACTATGAGATTATGCAACTCCCGTTTGCCGAGGAACACTTTTGGTGCTACCAAACGTCACAACGTAATCGGGTGATTATAAAGGTACATTACAGGTGTCTCCGAAGGTACATGTTGGGTTGGCATATTTCGAGATTAGGATTTGTCACTCCGATTGTCGGAGAGGTATCTCTGGGCCCTCTCGGTAATGCACATCACATAAGCCTTGCAAGCATTGCAACTAAATGTGTTAGTTGTGAGATGATGTATTACGGAACGAGAAAAGAGACTTGCCGAACGAGATTGAACTAGGTATTGGATACCGACGATCGAATCTCGGGCAAGTAACATACCGATGACAAAGGAACAACGTATGTTGTTATGCGGTCCGACCGATAAAGATCTTCGTAGAATATGTAGGAGCCAATATGGGCATCCAGGTCCCGCTATTGGTTATTGACCGAGAGGTGTCTCGGTCATGTCTACATAGTTCTCGAACCCGTAGGGTCCGCACGCTTAACGCTTCGATGATGTTATTATGAGTTTATATGATATTGATGTACCGAAGGTTGTTGAGTCCCGGATGAGATCACGGACATGACGAGGAGTCTCGAAATGGTCGAGACATAAAGATTGATATATTGGAAGCCTATGTTTGGACTCGGAATCACTCCGGGTGAAATTGGGAATTTTACGAGTACCGGAGGTTACCGGAACCTCCGGGGGTCAATGGGCCTTGATGGGCCTTAGTGGGAAAGAGAAAAGGGGCCATAGTGCTGGTCAGACCTTCCCCTTCCCTAGTCCTATTAGGACTAGGAGAAGGCGCCTCTCTCTCTCCCTTCCCACTTGGGGAAACCTAGTTGGACTAGGATTTGGGGGAATCCTACCCTAGTAGGAGTAGGACACCTGGCGCACCTCTCCTTGGCCGGCCAGCCCTCCCCTTCCCTCCTTTATATACTGGGCAGGGGCACCCCATGACACACAAGTTGATCATTGAGATCGTTCCTTAGCGTGCAGCGGTGCCCCTTCCACCAAACTACACCTCGAATATACCGTTGCGGAGCTTAGGCGAAGCCCTCGCCGGTGGAACATCATCATCGTCACCACGCCGTCGTCTTGTGAAACTCTCCTCAACACTCGGCTGGATCGGAGTTCGAGGACGCCATCGAGCTGAACGTGTGCAGAACTCGGAGGTGCCGACGTTCGGTACTTGGATCGGTTGGATCGGGAAGAAGTACGACTACTTCCTCTACGTTGCGTCAACGCTTCCGTTGTTGGTCTCACGAGTGCACGAGACAACACTCTCATCTCGTTGCTATGCATCACCATGATCTTGCGTGATCGTAGGAAATTTTTGAAATTACTACGTTCCCCAACAGTGGCATCCGAGCCTGGTTTTATGCGTTGATGTCATATGCACGAGTAGAACACAAGTGAGTTGTGGGCGATACAAGTCATACTACCTACCAGCATGTCATACTTTGGTTCAGCGGTATTGTGAGATGAAGCGGCCGGACCGACATTACGCCAGACGCTTACGCGAGACTGGTTTCACCGCTGTGAGCACTCGTTGCTTAAAGGTGGTGGCGGGTGTCTCTCTCTCACTTTAGTTGAACTGAAGTGTATACGCCGGTCCTTGAGAAGGTTAAAGCGGAGTCTATTTGACGAAGTATCGTTGTGGTTTTGATGCGTAGGTAAGAACGGTTCTTGCTCAGCCCGTAGCAGCCACGTAAAACTTGCAACAACAAAGTAGAGGACGCCTAACTTGTTTTTGCAGGGCATGTTGTGATGTGATATGGTCAAGACGTGATGCTATATTTTATTGTATGAGATGATCATGTTTTGTAACCGAAGTTATCGGCAATCGGCAGGAGCCATATGGTTGTCGCTTATTGTATGAAATGCAACGCCATGTAATTGCTTTACTTTATCACTAAGGAGTAGCGATAGTCGTAGAAGCAATAGTTGGCGAGACGACAACGATGCTACGATGGAGATCAAGGTGTCGCGCCGGTGACGATGGTGATCATGGCGGTGCTTGGAGATGGAGATCACAAGCACAAGATGATGATGGCCATATCATATCACTTATATTGATTGCATGTGATGTTAATCCTTTATGCATCTTATTTTGCTTTGATTGACGGTAGCATTATAAGATGATCCCTTACTAAATTATCAAGAAGTGTTCTCCCGAGTATGCACCGCTGCGAAAGTTCTTCGTCTTTGAGACACCACGTGATGATCGGGTGTGATAGGCTCTACGCTCAAATACAACGGTGCAAAACAGTTGCACACGCAGAATACTCAGGTTATACTTGACGAGCTATGCATATAAGATATGACCTCGAACACGGAGACCGAAAGGTCGAGCGTGAATCATATAGTAGATATGATCAACATATTGATGTTCACCATTGAAACTACTCCATCACACGTGATGATCGGTCATGGTGTAGTTGATATGGATCACGCGATCACTTAGAGAATTGAGGATATTTTTCTAAGTGGGAGTTCTTAAGTAATATGATTAATTGAACTTAAATTTATCATGAACTTAGTACCTATAGTATCTTGCTTGTCTATGATGTGTAGATAGATGGCTCGTCTGTTGTTCCGTTGAATTTTAATGCGTTCCTTGAGAAAGCAAAGTTGAAAGATGATGGCAGCAATTACGGACTGGGTCCGAATTTGAGGATTATCCTTATTGCTGCACGGAAGAATTACGCCTGGAAGCACCGTTAGGTGCCAGGCCTGGTGCAAGGGCTGCGCGAGAAGTTGTGAACGTCTGGCAAAGCAAAGCTGATGACTACTCTATAGTTCAGTGTGCCATGCTTTACGGCTTAGAACCGACTTCAACGTCGTTTTGAACACCATGGAGCATATGAGATGTTCCAGAGTTGAAGTTAATATTCAAGCGAATGCCCGGATTGAGAGATATGAAGTCTCCAATAAGTTCTATAGCTGTAAGATGGAGGAGAACGGTTCGTCGGTGAGCATATACTCGAATGTCCGGATATAACAATCACTTGATTCAACCTGGGAGTTAATCTTCCGGATGATTGCGAATTGATGAATTCTCCAATCATCGCCACCAAGCTACAAGAGCTTCGTGATGAACTATAATATGCAAGGGATGACCAAAACAATGCCCGAGCTCTTCGCGATGCTGAAAGTCATGGAGGTAGAAATCAAAAGGAGCATCAAGTGTTGATGGTTAACAAAACCACTAGTTTCAAGAAAAGGGCAAAGGAAAGAAAAGGAAACTTCAAAAGAGCAGCAAGCAAGTTGCTAATCAAGAGAAGAAACCCAAGTCTGGTCCTAAGCTCGAAACTGAGTGCTTCTATTGCAAGCGTGCTGGTCCTTTGGAAGCGGAACTGCCCCAAGTATTTGGCGGATAAGAAGGATGGCAAGGTTAACAAAGGTATATGTGATATACATGTTATTGATGTGTACCTTACTAATACTCGCAGAGCACTGGTATTTGATCTGGTTCATTGCTAATATTTGCAACTCAAACAGGGCTACGGATTGCGAAGATTGGCTAAGGACGAGGTGACAATGCGCGTGGAAATGGTTCCAAAGTCGATGTGATCGCGATCGGCACGCTACCTCTACATCTACCTTCGGATTAGTATTAGACCTAAATAATTGTTATTTAGTACCAGCGTTGAGCATGAACATTATATCTGGATCTTGTTTGATGCGAGACGGTTATTCATTTAAATCGAGAATAATGGTTGTTCTATTTATATGAATAATATCTTTTATGGTCATGCACCATTGAAGAATGGTTTGTTTTACTTAATCTTGATAGTAGTGATACACATATTCATAATGTTGAAACCAAAAGATGCAGAGTTGATAATGATGGTGCAACTTATTTGTGGCAATCGCCGCTTAGGTCATATCGGTGTAAAGCGCATGAAGAAACTCCATACCGATGGACTTTTGGAGTCACTTGATTATGAATCACTTGGCACTTGCGAACCGTGCCTTATGGGCAAGATGACTAAAACACCGTTCTCCGGAACTATGGAGAGAGCAACAGATTTATTGGAAATCATACATACCGATGTATGTGGTCCAATGAATGTTGAGGCTCGTGGCGGATATCGTTATTTTCTCACCTTCACAGATGATTTGAGCAGATATGGGTATATCTACTTAATGAAACACAAGTCTGAAACATTTGAAAAGTTCAAAGAATTTCAGAGTGAAGTGGAAAATCATCGTAACAAGAAAATAAAGTTTCTACGATCTGATCGTGGAGGAGAATATTTGAGTTACGAGTTTGGCCTACATTTGAAACAATGCGAATAGTTTAGCAACTTACGCCACCGGAACACCACAACGTAATGGTGTGTCCGAACGTCGAATCGCATTTTATTAGATATGGTGCGATCTATGATGTCTCTTACTGATTTACCGCTATCGTTTTGGGGTTATGCTTTAGAGACGGCTACATTCACTTTAAATAGGGCACCATCTAAACCGCTGAGACGACGCCTTATGAACTGTGGTTTGGCAAGAAACCAAAGTTGTCGTTTTGAAAGTTTGGGGCTGCGATGCTTATGTGAAAAAGCTTCAACCTGATAAGCTCGAACCCAAATCGGAGAAATGTGTCTTCATAGGATACCCAAAGGAGACAGTTGGGTACACCTTCTATCACAGATCCAAGGCAAGATTTTGTTGCTAAATTCGGAAACTTTTTGAGAAAGAGTTTCACGAAAGAAGTGAGTGGGAGGAAAGTAGAACTTGATGAGATAATCTGTATCTACTCCCTTATTGAGAAGTAGTACATCACAGAAAACAGTTTCGTGACACCTACACCAAATAGGAGGAAGCTAATGATGATGATCATGAAACTTCAGATCAAGTTTCTACAGAACTTCAGAGATCAACCAGAGCAAGATCCGCACTGAGTGGTACGGTAATCCTATTTTGGAAGTCATGTTCTCGAACATGATGAACCTACGAACTATGAAGAAGCGATGGTGAGCCCAGATTCCACAAAATGGCTTGAGGCCATGAAATCTGAGATGGGATCCATGTATGAGAACAAAGTATGGACTTTGGTTGACTTGCCCGATGATCGGCAAGCAATTGAGAATAAATGGATCTTCAAGAAGAAGACCGACGCTGATGGTAATGTTATCGTCTATAAAGCTCGACTTGTTGCAAAAGGTTTTCGACAAGTTCAAGGGATTGACTACGATGAGACCTTCTCACCAGAAGCGATGCTTAAGTCCGTCCGAATCATGTTAGCAATTGCCGCATTTTATGATTATGAAATTTGGCAAATGGATGTTAAAACTGCATTCCTGAATGGATTTACGGAAGAAGAGTTGTATATGATGCAACCAGAAGGTTTTATCGATCCAAAGGGAGCTAACAAAGTGTGCAAGCTCCAGCGATCCATTTATGGACTGGTGCAAGCATCTCGGAGTTGGAATAAACGCTTTGATAGTGTGATCAAAGCATTTGTTTTATATGCAGACTTTTGGAGAAGCCTGTATTTACAAGAAAGTGAGTGGGAGCTCAGTAGCATTTCGATATTATATGTGGATGACATATTATTGATCGGAAATGATATAGAATTTCTGGATAGCATAAAGGGATACTTGAATAAGAGTTTTTCATGAAAGACCTCGGTGAAGCTGCTTACATATTGGGCATTAAGATCTATAGAGATAGATCAAGACGCTTAATAGGACTTTCACAAAGCACATACCTTGATAAAGTTTTGAAAAAGTTCAAATGGATCGTGCAAAGAAAGGGTTCTTGCCGGTATTACAAGGTGTGAAGTTGAGTAAGACTCAATGCCCGACCACCGCAGAAGATAGAGAGAAAATGAAAGATGTTCCCTATGCTTCAGCCATAGGCTCTATCATGTATGCAATGCTGTGTACCAGAGCTGATGTGTGCCTTGTCTGTAAGTTTAGCAGGTACCAAAGTAATCCAGAGTGGATCATCGACAGCGGTCAAGAACATCCTTAAGTACTTGAGAAGAACTAAGGATATGTTTCTCATTTATGGCGGTGACAAAGAGCTCGTCAGAACGGTTACGCCGACGCAAGCTTTGACATCGATCCGGACGATTCTAAATCGCAAACCGGATACGATTTACATTAAACGGTGGAGCTGTCGGTTGGTGCAGTTCCAAACAAAGCGCCGCTATGGGATCTACATGTGAAGTTGAGTACATAGCTGCTTCGGAAGCAGCTAATGAAGGAGTCTGGATGAAGGAGTTCATAACCGATCTAGGTGTTGTACCTAGTGTATCGGGTCCAATGAAAATCTTTTGTGACAATATCGTGCAATTGCCTTGGCAAAGGAATCCAGATTTCACAAGAGAACCAAGCACATCAAAAGACGCCTCAACTCCATCCGGATTTGGTCGGTGGGAGACATAGAGATATGCAAGATACATACGGATCTGAATGTTGCAGATCCGCTGACTAAGCCTCTTCCACGAGCAAAACATGATCAGCACCAAGACTCCATGGGTGTTAGAATCATTCTTGTGTAATCTAGATTATTGACTCTAGTGCAAGTGGGAGATCAAGGAAATATGCCCTAGAGGCAATAATAATGTTATTATTTATTTCCTTATATCATGATAAATGTTTATTATTCATGCTAGAATTGTATTAACCGGAAACATAATACATGTGTGAATACATAAACCTACAGAGTGTCACTAGTATGCCTCTACTTGACTAGCTCGTTAATCAAAGATGGTTATGTTTCCTAACCATGAACAAGGAGTTGTTATTTGATTAACGGGATCACATCATTGGTTGAATGATCTGATTGACATGACCCATTCCATTAGCATAGCACCGATCGTATAGTTTGTTGCTAGTGCTTTTCTTCATGACTTATACATGTTCCTATGACTATGAGATTATGCAACTCCTGCTTGCCCGAGGAACACTTTTGGTGCTACCAAACGTCACAACGTGAATCGGGTGATTATAAAGGTACATTAGGTGTCTCCGAAGGTACATGTTGGGTTGGCATATTTCGAGATTAGGATTTGTCACTCCGATTGTCGGAGAGGTATCTCTGGGCCCTCTCGGTAATGCACATCACATAAGCCTTGCAAGCATTGCAACTAAATGTGTTAGTTGTGAGATGATGTATTACGGAACGAGAAAAGAGACTTGCCAAGAACGAGATTGAACTAGGTATTGGATACCGACGATCGAATCTCGGGCAAGTAACATACCGATGACAAAGGGAACAACGATGTTGTTATGCGGTCCGACCGATAAAGATCTTCAGAGAATATGTAGGAGCCAATATGGGCATCCAGGTCCCGCTATTGGTTATTGACCAGAGAGGTGTCTCGGTCATGTCTACATAGTTCTCGAACCCGTAGGGTCCGCACGCTTAACGCTTCGATGATGGTTATTATGAGTTTATATGATATTGATGTACCAAGGTTGTTCGAGTCCTGATGAGATCACGGACATGACGAGGAGTCTCAAATGGTCGAGACATAAAGATTGATATATTGGAAGCCTATGTTTGACTCCGAATCACTCCGGTGAAATTGGGAATTTTACCGAGTACCGGAGGTTACCTGAACCTCCCGGGGTCAATGGGCCTTGATGGGCCTTAGTGGGAAAGAGAAAGGGGCCATAGTGCTGGTCAGCACCTTCCCCTTCCCTAGTCCTATTAGGACTAGGAGAAGGCGCCTCTCTCTCCCTTCCCACTTGGGGAAACCTAGTTGGACTAGGATTTGGGGGAATCCTACCCTAGTAGGAGTAGGACACCCCGGCGCACCTCTCCTTGGCCGCCAGCCCTCCCTTCCCTCCTTTATATAGGGCAGGGGGCACCCCATGACACACAAGTTGATCATTGAGATCGTTCCTCAGCCGTGTGCGGTGCCCCTTCCACCAAACTACACCTCGAATATACCGCTATGCGGAGCTTAGGCGGCCCCGCGCCGGTGGAACATCATCATCGCCACCACGCCGTCAGGTCGACGAAACTCTCCTCAACACTCGGCTGGATCGGAGTTCGAGGGACGCCATCGAGCTGAACGTGTGCAGAACTCGGAGGTGCCGACGCTCGGTACTTGATCGGTTGGATCGGGAAGAAGTACGACTACTTCTCTACGCTGCGCCAACGCTTCCGCTGCTGGTCTACGAGGGTACGAGACAACACTCTCATCTCGTTGCTATGCATCACCATGATCTTGCGTGATCGTAGGAAATTTTTTGAAATTACTACGTTCCCCAACAAGAAGATGGGGGAGCAGGCTGCTGCAAATATAGTGTTGTGTGATTTTACAGCGAGTTACTGCTGGACGGGTGGGGCCCGGTGATTTGACTTGTCATTATCATTTTAACTGCGGTGCTACGACCGGTGTGACTCTCCTGATTCCTGACCACCTCCATACAGGTGCCTCTCCCGATGCTCCACCATGTAGAGGCTGGCTCTTGATTGAGAACCCACTCCTCCACTTTTTCCTTGCCTCTTTCCCCCACATATGCAAAAATGCCATGTAAAGCGGGCTTATAGCCCACTATTGTACTTGATCCTACAGGTGCTAAGCCTGCCACATAGGCATAAAGTCTGATGTGGCAAGTTAATTAATAAGAGAGAGACTAGTTTGGTGACCCCAGGAAGAAACGGTGCTAAGCGCGTGTACCTAGATGAAGCAAACATAGCAACAAAAAACTAAGCACCTATGCATTGGGGACTTGAGCTGCTAAGCCATTTAATGCCCATAGCACACCATTTCATTGGAAGAGGTCACTCCTTGGCAAATGCAATAAATACTACTGTCGGAGTAATGGGCCACGGGTAGGCAAACCCGAGCGCTGGACCTTTCAAAACATCGGGGCAGATTGCACCCCTCAAGACCCCAAGACGAAGAGCCGCCTTCTGAGAGTCGGCGACTGAGTCGCCGATTGCCCCTCCCAGCCGAGTCCCGGAGACGGCCTCAAGACAAGCCGACTCCATGCCAGTGACTTCCGATGAAGCCGGCTACGGGGAGTCGGCCCGCAACTCCGTCCACCTCCTGCCTGAGCGACTACGAGCGGGATGGGACAAAGCCACCTCGTGGCCCGTCCCTGCCCCGCTCATAAAGAGCAGGCATGGCCATAGAGTGCCGCATCGACGAAGATCTCCGTCCGGCGCGCAAGATCGCGCCACGCTGCCCGACACAGCCCCTGTGGGCAGATTCTCGTATACCCACGATGGCTCTCTCATACAACCCAAGACGGCGGAGTGCAGAAGACGGCGAGCGCCTCAAGACGGACCGCTGGAGTCGGCCTCCAGAGTCGGCCGCCCTCCCACGGGCTCCATGCGCCATTAACTGCATAAGACAGGAATGGCAACAAGGATCGCCGCCAAGCGCGGCATCTGCTGTTATGACCCCGCCGACCAAGCTCGCGTCATTAGAAGAGCGGCTGATAGAACTCAAGAGTGGGAAGACCCGCCCGTGGCGGACAAGGGCTGACGGCCCCATGCTGGACCGTCGGCGGGGCCCACTAGTCGGTGGGCCCCAGAAGTCGGCGGAGAAGACGGCAACTTAAGAGACTGACGGCTGGGACCCGCGCCCAGCCGGATTACCATTGTACCCCCGGGGGGTAGGCCTATATAAACCCCCCGGGGCACCCATGCAAAGGGTTGGAACCTAGTAGTTTGACACACACACATAGAGGGAAGAGAAGAGCTAGCCGCGCCCTTCTCCTTCCTCACCCCGAACAGCTCAAGGAGCAATCGTACTCACCTTGCCATAGTGATCATGCGGAGACCCCGCAGAGCAGCAGTAGGGGTGTTATCTCCTCGGAGAGCCCCAAGCCGGGTAAGATTCGCCGGCGTGCATGTTCGCCCATCCTGCTTTCTGTGCATCGGCGATGTTCTACTCGCCCCCTCCATGATAAGCCATCATTTGGCATATGTCGCACCCAACCCCCGACATTTGGCGCCCACCGTGGGGCTAGGTGCACCGTCGTCCGGAGACCTGCTCTGGACGGGAACCCTCTTCCTCCCTGGCGAGTGCAGCCAGCCCGGACGCCAGACGGAGTCTGCGCCGACCTTGCTGCATGGCGCCGAGGTCGCTTGCAAGGGCGAGCTGCCTCGCCAACTTGTCGGCGAGGTTCGCCTCTCCGACGAGCCACATTCCGACGCAGCACAGACGGCCCCGAGCTCCTCGCGGGCCTCTCGAAAGCAGCTCCACGCCGCCGGGCGAGCCCGCGGCCGACTGGAGTCCGTGAGGCTCCACCGACCCGATGCTGGTCGACCGACACCGCGCGCCGCCGACGCGTGCTCCCCACTAACGTGGTGGTCTCGATGACGAGCCGCTCCCTCACGCGAGAGGCGGCGAAGCACCGTCACGGAGGTGCTCGTCATCGGTCATAGAGAGGCTTCCGGCGAGGGAGCTCGTGACCCTCTCGACGCGGTTCTGCAAGACCTGACCGCCCCCATTCCGGAAGACGCCGACGCTGGGACGCTAGAAGCGCGCCGCCTCCAGCTCCTCGTGCGACAGAAGCCGGCAAGCATGAGATGCTTGTCGAAGCCTACCAGCCGAGATGGATCGCGCTGGGCGCTTTCGGCGGCTCGATCGAACCTAGCCGCCTAGGCGCGGGTCAGCAAAGACGGCGTAGCCATCGCCAGTCTGTTTGGGGCCAATCGCCTTGTGTACGCTACGCCCGCGGAGAACATCCACGCCGCCCAGGCGGCGGCAGACGAGCTGGATAACTTCGAGGGCGAGGAGCGCCGCCTGATGACGGAGCGAGTCCAGAGCTCGACGCTGCTGCTGCGCAAGAAGAAGCCGGCTGCCGCCGACGAGGCGCCGCGGACGACAACACGGCGACTTGCCTCCCCGCCGAGATCAAGGCGCACGCCCGGACACCGATCGGGCGCGTCGTGGGAAGAAAAACAAGGATCCGGCTGTCAGCCATAGCCGGACTCACATCTCCATCGAAAGCGACGAAGACGGCCGCCCGAGGCGATGGAGCGGCGGGACAACTATCTCTCCTCCTCCGCAGAGAAAGGCGAAGTCTCCCCGCCACCGCCGAAAGATCCGACTTCGGCGACCGCCTTGGCCGCCGAGAGGGAGTCGGAGAAAACGACGCCCGCCACCGATCGAGCGACTCCACCGATCCCTGGCGCTGGAAGAAGAAGACGAGTTGGGCCCGCCCTGTTTCGGACCTTGCATCCGAGACGAGCCCTTCCCCAGAGGATTCACACTCCCCCGAGATACACCCAAGTACACCGCTCCATGAAGCCGGAGGACTCGCTAGTGGACTACCCACGGCCGTCAAAGATAGCTTAACGACAACAAGCGCGTTGCCGTAAAGTATGTTCCCCTCATGCTCCAGGGCACGCCGGACATGGTTGAACAGTTTGAAGCCCCGCAGCATCAACAGCTGGGTCGACTTCACCGAGGCCTTCGTCCGCAACTTCACGAGCACATACAAGCGACCTCCCAAGCCTCGCCAGCTTTCCTTGTGCGTGCAAGGCCCCAACGAAGTCTACTCCACGACTACCTCACACGCTGGCCGAGCCCGGAACTCGTGCGAGGGAGTGCATGAGGTGAGCAATCGAGTATTTTCACCGCCGGTGCAGAGAAGGCACCTCCTTAAGCATTAAGGCCCAGCAGCCGGCTTCCAACAACCGGCAGGTGGGCGATAGCCGAGGACCAGCAGCCGAGGGGCAGCCTCCCCGCTAAGCGCGTAAAGGCGGCAAGTCCAACTGTTGCCGCCTTTCTTACGAAAGCGCACTCGATGGACCTGCAAGTTCCATAGCGGCGGAAGCCATCGAATCACACCACCCGGAAGTGCCATCGCTCACCAGATCGCCAAGGAGACGGCCTTGTCCCTCCTCCACTGTGGGCAGCCGCCCCACCACCGCTTCAAAGAGCAGCAGGGCCGTCGTGCTGCCGGCGCAAATGCAAGACGAAAGTACCTGTAAGAGCATGGTGCCTACATAGTGTTCACCACAGTGGCCGACGACCGCCGCAAAGAAAGGGCAAAGAATAAAGAAGAAGTGAATGCAGAGCATCGATACCTGTAATTCATGCATCGGGTCCGAGAAGCCTATCGCTTGAGCCGGGCTGATCACCCAGAGGTGATGCGAATCCGGCTCCTACGCCTGGTCTTGGGAGCCACCCTTGCCGCGGATAGGCGGGCTCGCTTCTCGCGAAAGTGCCGATAGACGGAGCTAACAAAGATCAACATCCTGCATAAGGATACAATGGAGAAGTTAGAATCAAGCAAAGACAGCTTCAAAGACAATGGACTGTGTTCCACGGAATTGTACCGGCCTTTCCCGCCACCGATTGCCAAGATTCCGATAGACGCCCTCTTTGGGGACAAAGATCACTTTCACGAGAGCCGGCCTGGTTCAAGTGGTGGACCTCGAAGCCCCTACCATGCTCGCTTGGCCGACCTGCTCGCCAAGTTCATGGCGGTCCCCCACTACGCCTACCTCAAGATGAAGATGCCGAGTACCAAGGGGATTCTGACCGTAGCCGGCGACTACAGAAAGTCGTCCACTTGTGCGGCCGAAAGCAGTCGGCTGGCCGAGTCCCTGGTGATCGCAGCTGAGAAGCGGCTCCTTGATCGGGTTAGGCAATGGCCGCAAGCAGCCGAGATGTCGCCCGACCCCAAGGAGTTAGAAGTCGAGGGCTCGCTCTGCCGCCAAAGAGACCAAGAAGATACCTTGGACCCAGAGCACCGGAGAGATACGCCGTCGTGGGTGCAAACCTCGACAAAGAAATAGGAAGGCGAGCTCGCCGATTTCCTCCGTGAGAATCGACATTTTCAAGATGGTCCCTAAAGACATGCTGTGTACCGACGGAATTCGCCGAGCACAAGTTACATGTCCGATCCGATGAAGCCCGTCAGCAGCCCTTGCGCTACCGTCGAAGAGAAAAGAAGAGTTGTTGGAGAAGAGATAGCCCGGCTCCTCGCAGCCGGTTTCGTCATGGATGTGTTCTTTCCAGAGTGGTTGGCGAACCCGGTCTTGGTACTAAAGAAGAAAAAGTAGTGGCGAATGTGTATTGACTACACAAGCCTCAACAAAGCCTGCCCAAGGACCCGTTCGCTTTGCCAAGAATTGATCAGGTGATAGACTCCATAGCCGGATGCGAGCCGTTGAGCTTCTTAGATGCATATTCAGGATATCACCGATCAAGCTGAACCCGCCGACAGATTGAAGACCGCCTTCATCACGCCGCTTGGAGCCTTCGCCACCGACCATGACGCTCGGCTTGAGGAATGCCGGCGCCACCTTTCAGCGCTGTATGCGTATGCCTCCTCAAGCAGCTTATGAAACGCCCACGCTTACGTGGACGACGTGGTGGTGAAGACGGAGAAGTGAGGAACGCTGTTGGAAGACCTCAAGGAGACCTTTGAAAATCTGCGATGATTCCGCATCAAGCTCAACCCAGAAATGCGCCTTCGAGTACCACCGCCAGCTCCTTGGCTTCCTCGGTCTCGAACGCGCATAGAGTGCAACCCCATGAAGATCAAGGCGATCGAAGGATGAAAGTACCTCACCGACCGCTAGATGTGCAAAATTCACCGCTGCTTTACGCCCATCACCGATTCATCACCGGTCTGGCGAAAGCTCTTCCTCTGCACCAGCTCATGAAGAAGACCACCTTCTTCAATGGAACCCAAGGCGGACGGCTTTTCTCCGCTTGAAGAAAATGCCGACTACTCCCCCAAGGTTGGCGGTTCGCCCAAAGGAGCCCATGCTCATGTATATTGCCGCCACCAAAGCAGGTAGTCAAGACAGCCATTGTAGTTGAACGCAAGGAGGAAGGCAAGGCGCTACCTGTCCGTAGAGACCAAGATATTACCCGAGCGAGGTACCGCCGACCTCCAAGCGTAACTAACCCCACTACCGAAGATGTGTTACGGCGCACTTTGCCGCCAAGAAGTTGAAGCCTTACTTTCAAGAGCATCCAATCACCGGGTTTGCACGGCCCCACTAGCAGAGATCATCGAAGCCGAGATGCTTTCGCCGAGTGGCCAAATGGGCCATAGAGTTGGCCCCCTACACCATCTATTACCAGCCCCGCACCGCCATCAAGTCACAAGCACGGCCGATTTCGCCGACCGGGCCGAGACTCAAAGCCGCCAACGCCGACTCCACCCATTGGCGGATGCACTTCCATGGCTCCAAGATGCGACCGCATGGGAGCCGCGTGGTCCTCACTTCCCCAAGGGCGATAAGCCTGGCACGCTGCTGCAGATCCATTTCGCCGCCTTCCAACAACGTCATTAATACGAGGCGCCATTCACGGTTCGCTTGCCAAAGAGCTTGGCATTCGCCGGATCCGTGTTTTGGCGACTCGACTTGGTGGTCCAACAACCATCCGCGATCGATGCCAAAGATGCAAACATGGCGAGCTACCGCTTCTCGGTACAATAGCTGAGTGGATATTTTGAGGATGCGAAGTTCCTCCACGTGCCAAGAAACGACAACGACCAAGCAGCACCGGCAAGAATCGGCTCCACCCGCCAGTAATACCATCCGGCGCCGCTTCAGCGCGCCTCAAGCCATCATGGCTGCCGCCACCAGAGTCGACTCCATTTTGTGCCGCTCCCTCAAGAAGTCGGATCCGACTCCAAAGCCTCAAGCAGACGCGGCACAAGAATCCTTGCAGACGCTTCAAGAATGCGGCAATGGTTGCCGGGACTGGCGACCATTGCGAAGACTCCAAGATTGCCCGGGACTCGCGCCACCGCCCGGGACTTCTTCAACCCAGAAGCTGCAAGGACTCCAACCCGCCGCCCCAAATTTCAGCCACCCTCGCAAGTAGCAGATCTGGCAATGAAGAAATAGCAGCACCCTCATGGTCCCAGCCCATCCTCAAGTTCTTACTAAGCGAGAGCTACCAACCGATGAGACCTTGGCTTCGGCAAGTGCAACGCGAGCAGCAGCCTACACTATAGTCAATAGAGAGCTGGTCAGCGCAACATCACCGGTGTCTACCAACCAAGGCCGAGTCGAGCAAGGCCAAGCAATTCTCAAGACATCCATCGTATGAAAAGTGGCCATCATGCAGCCTCAAGAGCACTGGTCGCCAAAGCCTTCCGACACGGTTTTTTCTCGCCGATCGCTCTAGAAGAGGCCAAGGAATTAAGTTCAAAATGCAAGGTGCTGTGTTCCTTCCAAGCCGCCTTCAACCGCTTCGACTCAAGACTATCCCCATCGCCGCCCTTTGCTGTTTGGGGCCTCGACATGGTGGGACCATTCAAAACGGCATGAGGCGGTTTAACTCACTTACTTGTCGCGTGGACAAGTTCACCAAGTGGATAGAAGCAAAACCCATCCGTGGTTGAATGGTCCTATTGCAGTAACTTTCATCGCCGACATCACGACTCGCACGGCGCATCACACAAAGATCATCACCGACAATGGCACAAATTTTGCCAAAGGCGCCTAGCCCGCTTCTGCGCGACACAAGGCATCCGACTCGACTTAGCGTCCGTTGCCCATCCGCAGTCAAACGGACAGGTGGAGCGAACGAACGGCCTCATCCTCGCTCGGCATCAAGCCTCGATCGTCGAACCATTGAGCGCTCGCCGTCTTTGGCTTGAGGAGTTGTTACCGCCCACCGAGTCTCGCGATGACTCCAAACAAGTCAACTGGCTTCACCTTCTTCCTCGCTTCACGGTGCCGGGCCGCCATCCCAACGGATATAGAGTTCGACTTCGCGAGTCACCATGTACACCAAGAGGAAGCAGTAAGAAGCACGCCAAGACGGCGCCTATCTCGCCGGAAGAGGGTCGATCTGTTGGCACTCACCGGGTCCAAGATCTACCAAAGCAGAGCATGCGCCACTACTACAACAAGAAGGTCAAGCCAAGATCATTCCTAGAGGGCGACCTTGTGCTCCGCCGATCCAGCGAACAGCCGCCAAAGACAAGTCGTCGGGCGCCTTTGGGAAGGCCCATTCATCATCAAGAAAGTGTGGGCAACGACTTACTACCGACGACGCCGTAAGCCCCGAGCACGTAAGAGGGACGACTCCGGCAAAGAGACGGAATGGCTATGGAATGCTAATCTCCTCAAGATTTTATAGTTGATGCAGTATGTACCACGCTACCCTTTGTGTTTAAAGTACTAAGACTTGGGCCTTCTCGAGACGAGCCTGGGACTGCCCTCTTTGTTATCTGTATGATAAGAATTATGCCTTTGAGTATGTTACTCTTTTGTTATGCTATTTGGCACCGGGCTCGGGACTAGTCGTCTGGGACCTCACGCCTTTGGGCTATGTGAAAGTGCGTTATATCGACTAGAGGGGGGTGAATAGGCGATTTTATGAATTTACAAATTCTTCACCGAGGAATTTGTCGTGAGGAAATTCCTTAGCTAAGAAATACATGCAGCGGAATAAGTACTCGAAGTAAGCATAACAGATTACAAGCATAGTCATCATGATGAAATGAAGACAATCACAGAGTACGAAAGCGAATCACAGGATAACACAAGATGAAGACAAACAGATCAAGAAATTGAACCGAGGAAATTGAGAAAGTCTTCACCAAAGTCTTCAAACACAGATATGACAAACACTCAACACAAGAATGAGGAAATGAAAGGGTTGAGGAAATAGAACCAGTTAGGTTGGTGAAGACAATGATTTGGTAGACCAGTTCCAACTGCTGTCTCGGCTTGTACGTCTGGTTGAGCGGCTGAGTATTTAAACTCGAGGACACGCAGTCCCGGACACCCAACATCGAAAGCACGCAGCTCAGACACCAAGTCCTCACCGATTCTCCTTGAACTAAGGTCACGCAGACCTCGCCCAATCACTGTGGTAAGTCTTCAGCGACTTCCAAACCTTCACATACTTGGTCACTCGGCGATCCACAATTCCTCTTGATGTTTCTAGACCGTGACGCCTAACCGTCTGGAAGAAGCACAGTCTTCAAAGGTAAAAGCGCCGGATCCACGCTGGATCAATTTCTTCTGATGCTCAATCACTTTGGGTTTGTTGGGGTTTGGTTTTGGGTTTTTCCTCACTTTTGGTTTTTCCTCACTTGATGATTTTCGCCAAAGTCCTCAGAGGATGGGTTGCTCTCAAATGACAAGTGTCAAGTTCTTCGAGCAGCCAACCAACTAGTGGTTGTAGGGGCGGCTATTTATAGCCTAGGGAGCAGCCCGACATGATAAGACATAAATGCCCTTCAATGATATGACCGTTAGGTGGAGATATTTTGGGACAGTGGCACGAAGACAAAGAACGGTCGGAAATTTGGAACATCAAATTCTCGTGGCTATCATGTTCTCATCGTAGGCAATTCAGACCGGCGAATTCCTAACTCCTCGCCGAATAAATTCTCGTGACTGTAAGAGCTTCGCTCTCACATCAAGAAATTGACTGAATCAGTATGAGATTTCCAAAAGCTTCACTCAAGGGATTGGTAGGTGTAGGATTTTGAGTTGAGCATCAAATGGAAATTTTTCCTTAGTATTTCTAATTTCTTTAACAAAGACGGTGTTTCCTATGACTCAAGAAAGAGAAAATGAAACTACGAAAACAAAAGTCTTCACGCTCATATTCCTCAAGCGATTACCAAGTCTTCAGAATCACACCAATTTCTTCACTTTCAAAGTCTTCGTAAAGTCTTCGTAATATCAAATTCTTCATTGAAGAAATTCATTTTAGGGTCGACTTTCTCAGTAAATATCAAACTCCTCATAGACTTATAGACCTGTGTACACTCACAAACGATTAGTTACTTAACCTATAAGTCTTCAATACACCAAAATCACTAAGGGCACTAGATGCACTTACAATCTCCCCTTTTGGTGATTGATGACAATACAGGTTAAGTTTTCAACGGGATAAACATATGAAGTGTAAATATCGATAATGAGGATTTTGATTGCAAGATATAGAAGAACTCCCCAAGATGTGCATAGTGAGGAATTTGCTTTTGAGGCAATGCACATTTGAAGAATTGAATCATGGAGATCTCCCCTATATCTTGTAATTCATACACGATTTAACATATAGTATGAGGAATTTGAAATGCATGATGAAATATGGTGCTTGATGATATGCAGAGCATGCAAAATAATGCATAAAGAGTATCGAGCCCAATGCGATGAGGAATTTGAAACTTTTGAGTATCGATCCCAAATCGATTTGAAGATTTTCACCGAGCTCATGAGGATCAGAGCATAACAAGGATCAACGATATCAACACTATCAGAATCGAGCATAGAGCAAAAGCATAATGCATCAAAAGTATCAAAGCACCATCGGTTTAAGATTACAACTCGATCCAATAAAAGGTTTCAAGAACGAGAGTTGTAACTTAATAAAATATTGTATATAGACAAAACGAGACCCGCTTGAAGACTAACTCAAATTTCTCCCCTTTGTCATCGAATGACCAAAAGGATCAAACCGAGGACTAACGCCTTGAAGAATTTCAAGTTGAAGACGGAGCGCCAAAGATTGTTGGGGTTGTTCGCTGAAGTAGGACCAGCAGCAGTGTCTTCCAAATCTTCATTTTCATCAAGTCGCGAGATGAAGAATAGGAGCTGGCCACCAAGGAAGGAACTTTGACTTTCTTGAATTTCTTCTGAGGAGGTGCGCACCAGTCAAATTCTTCCTTGAGTCCCATTGATTGCGTTCTTCTTCATTGTAGACATGTGAAAGAACAGCCCAGAGCGCTTGAAGGTTTCATGAAGATAGTAGTGGTTTTTCTTCACCGCATTGTGAGTTGAGGTCGTTGTAAAGAAGAGTACCAAACCGACGCTTGACCCACTTGTGATTGCGATCAACCTTCCGATGAAGACCGAGGAGTAATTCACGATCACCATCACCCGGTGCAGAGCTTGAGGACTATGCTTAATCGAGGTATTTGTCGCTGAGTCATGTGTGGCGTAGTCATCATTGGTGGAGTAGGATGTCTGCTATATAAACTGTCCATCCAATGGACGAATGCCTTCATCTATCACAGCAGTAGCCTTTCCCTTTTCATCACCGAGGCAATTGGCCGCTTGAGGACTTCAATCGGGGGTGTAGCTGCAGTGGTTCAAAGTGTCACCTTTGTAATTCAAAGTGAAGATCTTGACCTGATGAATCTCATAATCCAAGGCATAAGGCTTCAGCTCAAAAGGTGACATGGCAATGTTAGCTGTGAGTCCTCATGAAGAAATCATGGAAATTGACGGAACGCCATGGATGATGTTGAAAAGCATATTCTTCATGATGCCAACGACTTCTTCATCATTCGAGTCGTGGCTCTTGATAGGACTCATAGTCTTCGCAAAATTCGATAGACTGCTCGAGGCACATATAACAATTCCTTGACGAGGAATTTGGTCCTTGAGCTTGCCTTGGTTTCAAAGGCTTCATCAAGACTTGCATATAGTGATTTGAAAGTTCTTTTCTTCATAGATGCGACGAGCACCATCAATCGGAGGATCGAGTGGAAGGGCACGGGCAATTCACTTGCCGTGCCTTGTAGTGGTGTTTTCGTCATCCAATCCAAGACCCATGAAGTCACATCTTCAGCCTCCGTGATGTGAAGGGTTGCATAGAACTCAAGAATTAGCTCTTCATTCCAATCACAAATATCAAGGCAAAAGTTTAGAAGACCTGCATCGTGAAGAACACTTAGGACGGGCTCAAAGTTCGGCAGCGACTCCATATCCACATGAGGAATATGAGCATGATCAAGATTTTGTCCTTGTTGAAAAGCACCGAGGAATAGAAGTTGGCTTGACCGGCAGTCCGTAAGCGCTTCTTCCTAATTCGAGCGTAATCATAAGGATTATATTCAGTGAAGAACACATGCTCAAAGAAAGAAATCTTCAGCCTTGAACTTTTGTTTGGTTGAGAACGGATTCTTCTGTTTTGGCAGAGGGGTGTCAGTCAGTTGCATCACCACCTCATGAATCGTAAGTTCAGGTTCTTCAGCTTGAGGAATTTCTTGATCCTCAACTTGTGCAGTCTGAGGATTTTCAGCGCAGAATCAGCAAAGAGAGTTTCATCAAGACTAGTGGCTGGAATTTCTTCATCAGCCCTCGAATCAGCATTTTCTTCAAGAAAGTCGAGCTTCAAATGCTGTTCGCTGGCATTTTTCTTCATTAGGCTGAGCAGAGGCTTCACCGAGGATTTTCATGTTGCATGTGTGCTGCAACAGCTAGAGCTTCTTCGTCACGACGATTTAATCTGGTCTTGACTACTTGCCAATCAGCATAGTATGAGTCAAAGTCCTTGCCGAGGTTCCGAATGTCAGTTTGGATTTGAAGGAGTTCCTCGTGTGTCATCTTGACAACATTTTTCTTCGTGAACCTTTCCTTCCTGTATTGAGCCTTCTTGATTTCCTTCGCCTTCTCGAACTTCCATTTTTCTTCAAGCGATGAAGTGAGTCAATATATGACTTTGACCAGGTGTCAAAGGAAGATCAGCAGAGGGTATTGGGATCATTGTGCCGTAGGTCGATGAAATCGAGGACTTTCTTCGGTCCAAAAGCAAAGTGGCACAGATGTTCCCTTGGCTCTTGCGGCTCTAGCTTGCGGTCTCTCGATGATTTCTTCAAGTTCTTCATCGATGCCTCATCATCGATGGCACGTGGACTACAAGCTGTTTCTTCCTTGGCTAGGCCGAGGACCACGCCCAACTGTTGCTTTTGTCTTCAGCAGAGTCGGCCAGATGAAGAATTGAGAGCAGCCGAGGAATTTGCAGAGATGCTCGAGGCAATTGAAAACCAGCAGTCCTTTGACAAGTAGCTAGATGCATGTGAACTCAAGGTTTGGACGGAGCAGCTTGAGGACTTTGATGGAACAAAGAGCGGTGTGAGGAATTTGTGCCGAGGAATTTGCCTCGAGGGAGCTGCCGATGAACTTGGCCGTGAGGGCTAGATGATGAAGCACTTGGCTTATTAGCAGACTTCTTTGCATTGATTTCTCGGTTTGACCGAGACCTCAAGCAGCAGCAACGGCAGAATCCTCATTGAATTTCTTCACCGCTTCTTTGCTTGCTTAGCCAACTTTGCTTGGCGCTTAGCCCATTCATCGTGAAAGTCCTCACGCGCTTGACGCTAGTGGGATCAGCTATTTGGCCTCGGTGCCAAAGGAGCTCTTGGGCATGGAGGATTTAACGCTAATTTCTTCATGTACTTAGGTGTTACATACCGTATTCCTTCCATTCCGCGCCCATCTCCGCTCAATTTTCTGAATGCGCACCTTGCGCTGATTTTTGCTTTCCTCATCGGTGTGCAATAGTCGCATATATTTCCTCGTGGATTTCAATGCTGTCATGACCTCAGGTTTCTTTTCCTCTCCTTCGCGCTTCTTACCATCCGCCATTTTCTTCGTGTGAGGAAATTGAACAATTGAGTTTTCTCAAGAAGTGTGCAGTTTTTCTTCGAGGAACGCTGCAAATGAGTTAAGTTGATGAGAACCTAGGGATTCAGCAGCAGACATTTGTACCGTGAACAGAGTATAGGTGCGAGGAATTTGAAGAGGTCATATGCGTTCTCGTGAGGGTTTTTCAAAAGAACAAGTTTGAGGATTTTGACCAGATGAGCCTTGAAGAATTTCAATAAGCGTTCTTTATCTTAGGTTCCAGAGTTGTATAGATCAAGATCCACACAATTGAGGAATCTTGAAGAAAATCATTGCTTAGAGAAATGAGTCAAGAGATTTGAGGTGTTCATATGTATGAAGATTTGAGAATAAACACCTTTGAAGAATTTGAAGAAAATTTGAGAATCAAATCGAGTAGTAAAAGTAACTTTTAATTTACCCAAGTGAAGAACACGATTTAACTGAGATGAACAGTTGGGAAGTTCGTCTGCTCAGATCTTCTCCGCCCTAACTTGGCAGAGGAAATCAGCTACGGCGACGGCGGAGTGAAGAAATTCCACGGTCGGCGCGAGTACGCCGGGCGAAGAGGTCAAGGCAGTGAAGCTTTTCCTCACCGGCGATTTATGGAGAAGCGGCGGCGCTTAGGGTTTCGAGGAGCTCGAGCGGGAGAGAGAGGTCGAGCGAGGTAAAAGAGTGAGGAAGGGAGAGGGTATTTATAGCCACGGTGAAAAACGGCTCGTCCAAGATTTAGGACTAACATGCCCCCGACCGCTTCCCTTCTCACGACATGTGTCACCCACGATCAGGTAGTGGAGATCGTAAAGCATCGTGGGTGAATATAATAATGCATCGTGGGATGCGGAACGGTTTGAGCGGTAAAATCAAAGTTTGATAAGATTCGTTTTAAAAGTTCCGTCATAATTTCTTCAATGTCAAGGACACAGTGAAGAATTTGAACGAGTTTCAAAGTAGAACGCATATGAAGAATTTGTGAATGGATTGGGTTGAGTATAGCATAGAGGGGAAGGGTCCCATCACATTCACTTAGCGTAAAAAGCGACTTGAAGAAATAGCCATAAGTGAATGTCTGAGAGGACATAAATCCATATATATATATAGCCAATGAAGAAAGACGACGAAAAAAGGAAGATTTTGCAAAGTTGAAGAATTTGAAAATGAAGAATTTGAAAACTGAAGAATTTCAAAACTGAAGAATTTCAAAATCGAGGAAAACTCAAATTGAAGATTTTCAACTTTGGTGGTGGCGTGACCCATCAGATAAGAATGATGATTTCGACACCGCGCATAATTGTCGAGGGTTCTCGAGAATCAAATTCTTCATTAATTTCTTCACATTTAGAGTGTTATTCTTCATTGATTGAAGAAAACGCTTTCTTCATGTGTTGCACATCTAAGTCATCAATTTTGCATAAGTGTTAGGATGTGTGTCCTTTTCAAAGAACGCTCAAGATTCTAAGATATTTAGCTCACACCGCAACTTGCTAAATCTCTTCTCATCCAAGGGCTTAGTGAAGATATCAGCTAGCTGTTCTTCGCCTTCACGTGCTCGATGGAGATGTCGCCTTCAACACATGATCACGAAGAAAATGATGACGAATTTGAATGTGCTTTGTCTTCGAAAGTGCTGAACTGGGTTGTGAGCAATCTTGATGGCACTCTCATTGTCACAAGAGAGAGGCACATTCTTCACGTTGATGCCGTAGTCCTTGAGGGTTTGCTTCATCCATAGTAATTGAGCACAACACGAGCCAGCAGAATGTATTCAGCTTCCGCAGGGACAGTGATACGCAGTTCTGCTTTCTTCGAGGACCAATGCACCAAAGATCGTCCGAGGAAATGACAAGTACCAGATGTTGACTTGCGATCCACACGATCACCAAAGATAGTCGAGTCGAATATCCAATGAGATCAAAAGTAGAGCCCTTGGGGTACCATAATCCTAGTGTTGGTGTGTGAGCTAGATATCAAGAATATGCTTCACAGCCTTATGGTGTGATTCCTTCGTGTAGCTTGAAATCGGGCACACATGCAAACACTAAGCATTATATCTGGCCTAGATGCACATAAGTACAATAAAGAACCAATCATGGAGCGGTATACCTTGTGATCAAGTCAATACCATTTTCATCAAGGCATAGATGGCCATTTGTGGGCATAGGAATTTTGACGCCTTTGCAATCTTGCATGCCAATTTCTTCAGACATCTTTGAGGTATTTCTCCGAGATATGAATATGCCATTGTGTTGTTGATTTAATTTGAAGACCTAAGAAGAATTTCAACTCTCCCATCATAGACATTTGATATTCTTCACTCATCATATAGGCAAATTCATCACTATAACGTTGGTCAAGATAGCCAAAGATAATATCATCAACATATATTTGGCACACAAACAGTTCACCATCATAAGATTTAGTAAAGAGAGTAGGGTCGAGTGAACTGGTGTGAAGCCATTCTTCACGAAGAATTCCTTCAATGTATCATACCACCGAGGGCTTGCTTGAGGCCATAGAGGGCCTTATTTAGTCTCAAGACTTTGTCGATTCTTTGGATCTTCAAACCTGGGGTTGAGCAACATATACTTCTTCCTCAAGCTTACCATTGAGGAATGCACTTTTCACATCCATTTGATATAAAGTGATATTGTGATGGTTAGCATAGGTAGTAATATGCTAATAGACTCAAGTCTAGCAACAGTGCAAAAGTTTCATCAAATCAATTCCTTCAACTGCGTGTAGCCTTGAGCTACTAGTCGTGCCTTATTCCTCACCACAAGACCATTTTCATCTTGCTTGTTGCGGTAGATCCACTTTGTGCCAATGATATTATGCTTGCGAGGATCTCGACGCTTGACCAGTTCCCTGACGTTGTTGAGCTCGAATCGATGTAATTCTTCTTGCATGGCCTGAATCCACTGCTCCAGTAAATGCTTCATCTACCTTAGTGGGCTCGTGATAGAGACAAAAGCATAGTGCCCACAAAAGTTAGATAAATGTGAAGCTTTTGAGCGAGTGAGAGGACCTGGCGCTCAATGTCATCGATGATCTTGTCAACTTGCACTTCTTTTGCAACGCGAGGATGAGCTGGTTGTCTTCGAGGAATTTGATCATTTTCCTCAAAGACCATTTTCTTCAAAGATTATCTTCAGTGCATCACTCGACGCTCTTCGTCAGACTGTGAATGAATTCTTCAGCAGTTTCTTCAAGAGGAATGACATCCTCAGTTGCCTTGAACCTGATAGAATCCTCGTGTGCTGGTTCATCTAACACAGTAGGTAGGTGCTCTCTTTGCAGCCATTAGTTTCATCGAACCGCACATCTACAAAGGTCAACAATCTTGTGAAGTGCGATGTTGAAGACTCAGAGGTGTGCGAGTCCTTTCCGTAACCAAGCATAAAACCTTCATGTGCTTTTTGCAAATTTAGAGGTGTGGTGAGGATCTCTAATCCAGCATTTAGCATCAAGACTTTGAAATAACTTACATTGGGTTTCTTGTCGCTGAGGAGTTCATAGGCGTCTTCTTGAAGAATTTGTGAAGATATACTGTTGATGATGTGGCACGCAGGTCAATTGCTTCAATCCGTAAACGACTAGGCGCTTTGTATTCATCAAGCATAGTGCAGCCATCTCAACAAGAGTTCTGTTCTTGCGCCCACGACGCCATTTTGCCGAGGAGTATAAGGAGCAGATAACTCATGAGTAATACCAAGTTCATCAAGATAGTCATCAAGACCGAATTTTGAACTCAGCCCATTGTCACTTCGATGTGCTTGATCTTCACACCAAAGTTGGTTGAAGCCCTCGAGGAAAATCGCTTGAAGATTTCCCGCACTTGATTTTTGTAAGTAACAATGTGTACCCATGTGTAACGAGAGTAATCATCAACAATAACAAAGCCATATAGTGATGCTTCATTAACGATACTGAGTAATGATTGGGACCAAAGAGGTCCATGTGAAGCAATTCAAGGACGAGTAGTGGTCATGATAGTCTTGCTGGATGCTTGGCCTTGGTCATTTTTCCAGCTTCACAGCTCCGTGATAAGTGATCCTTGAGGAATTTGACATTCTCAATGCCAATGACATGCTTCTTCTTCGCAAGTGCAGTAAATTCCTCATGCTGCGTGACTAAGTCGTCGATGCCATAGCCAGCCTTCAAGCTTTTGCAAGTAGACACATGGCTGGTTGTGGTCCTGTTGAGAAATCAACAATATACAAGTCTCCTCTCCTAAAGCCTTCAAGACTTTGGAATTGTCGCTTCCATAATCACAACACAACGATATTTGCCAAAGATAACAACCATATCAAGATCACAAAGCATTGAGACCGACATGAGGTTATATCCTAAAGACTCAACAAGCATGACTTTGTCCATGTGCATGTCCTTAGAGATAGCAACCTTACCAAGTCCCAATACTGACTTTTGCCTTTGTCAAGAAAGATGATATGCTTCAGATGTGACGGTGATAAGGAGCATCCATCAATAGATTCTTGTCACCACCATGTGATTTGTACATCCACTATCGAGAACCCACTCGCTGGTTTTGGGTTGATCATCCCGCAGATGAATTAGTATAACTTACGATCTCATATACTTCATCGCTGAAGAATATGATATCAAGTTCATCGATGAATTTCATCACCAATATCAATCGATAAGCAAGATGAGGACGTGTGAAATGAAAGTTCATTTCATCATGATTAGCCCTGCGCCCTTTCGTGCAATTTTGTCGCCTCAAGAAATTCTTCAGACGCTTAAGACACGCCCGAGACCTGACCTCGCAGAAGAGATTAGTTCTTTTCTTCACCACCCACATCCAAGGGGTGGCAAAGAGTTCATCATTCTCATGAGCACCATATGAGAATGGTGGCATAGAGGCCAAACCATTTCGTTTCACATAAGAGGGGTTAGGTAAGCATATGAATAAGCGGAGAAATTCTTCGAGGACTTATGAACATATTGGTTTGAAGAATAATGCACATATTCATAGCCCTTAGCTCTACCTCGAAATGAGTTATTAGCACGATGATAATCATATGAGGACTTTGATCCTTTGAGGAATTTGATCCACGTGAGGAATTTGGTCCGATGAGGACTTGGATCCATATGAAGAATTTTGTCCATATGAAGAATTTGATCTGGGGTTCCTTTTCTTCACAGTGTGGTGTCATGAGGACATTCACCAAGACTTTCAACACATTTCTTGGGAACCCAGATTTTCTTCATAGGGGACCGCTCCGCAGCTTAGTGCCAACATATCTAGCAAATACTTCACCATTCTGATTTTTGAACAGTTTATAGTTTGAGTCAAATGACTCATCATCGTAATGAGGAAATTCACATGTAAAACCAGATAAGGTAGATGGATCAATCGAGGTCCTTTGCAGCAACCCATGAGGTTTTGGGATACCGCTCAAAGCTTCCAAAGACGCTCCATCAAGCATTGAGTTTCCTCTCAAAGGCAATACCTCTTTCCTAGGGTTCCGTTGAGGATCTGCTTTTAAGCACATCACAAAGAGTCTGATGCCCTTTGAGGCTTTTGTACATGCCTGTCATGTACAATTCCTTCACCCTGCATCGTCAAGGATACTAGCAATGTCCTCGATGAGGAATTAGTGATAGTAGAGGCAGGTGAAGAATTTGTAACAGTTGAAGCATTTGAACATTCAGTGAAGAATTAGCGATTCACGCTCAATGCATTTTAAGCATGGAGGAACAAATTCTTCTTGAGAAGCGCTGATTTGTTGAGCAAGTAATGAATCGCGCTTCCTTCAAGATCTTCATAACTCGCTCTTAGCTTCTCAAGATCTTGCTTTTGAAGAAATTCATAAGAAAGTTTTCATGATCGATAAGAGAGTGTTATGATGACCTTGAAGGCTGTCAAGCCTAGACCGAACTCTCTCAAGATTTTCAGCTAGGGCTTGAGTGCGATCCATTTCTTCACCTAACATATCATCACTCTTATCTAGCATGTTTTGAACCTTTTCAAAAGCCCTTTGTTGTTTTATAGCAATCTTAGCAAGTTTAGAGTAGCTGGCTTGAGATCCTCATCGATTCATTTTCACTAGATTCAGAGGAGGTGAAATTGAGTACCTTTGCACCTTTTGCCATGAAGCAATAGGTGGGAGCGAGTCATCATTTTCCTCATCAGTTTGTCATGAGTCAGTTTCTTCAAGTTGAAGATGGACTTGCTAACATAGGCGTAGCAAGAGCGACTAGCCACACCAGATTCGGATTCTTGGACTCCTCCTCTTCCTCATTTTCCTCGATTCAGCTTCAGAGTCCATTTCCTTGCCAATGAATGCCCGAGCCTTTTTGGAGCTGCTCTTCTTGTGAGAAGAAGGCTTTGAGGATTTTGATGATGAAGATTTTGATGATTTCTTCTTCTTCTTCACGCCATCGTAACTGTAATCCTTGTGTTTCTTTTTCTTCAATTCCTTTTCCCATCGAGGACAATCTTGGATATAGTGACCAGGTTTCTTGCATTTGTGGCAAAGTCTTCGCTATAGTCACTAGATGAGGAATCACCGCCTTGAGGATTTTCCAAAACGACCACGCCTTGTGAATTTCTGAATTTCTTCACGAGCAAAGTGCTAGCTCTCGCCAAATTCTTCAGATCTCCAAGGCTACTACCAGATTCTTCACTCTCGATTCAGATTCAGCCTTGGCCTTCGTGGCACGGTTCTTCCATAGCCGTAACCATAGAGATCTCTTTCAAAGAAGTCGAACTCGTGAGTATTTAGCCTTCGAGGATATCGCAGGATCAAGAGACTTGTAGTCAGCTCGTTCTTGTATCATCGCTGCGAGTGTCAAATGAGGAATCGTTTATCTTAGCAATTTCTTCACCACCTCATGGTCGGTGATGTCGGTGGCACCCAAAGGCTTGAAGCTCATTTGAGATGTCGGTGAGGCGATCAAGGTTTGTTGAACATTTTCGTTGTCGAGTCTTTTGAAGCGTTGAAGAGATTCCAAGAACATCAACTCGAGAGTCACGCTGAGTTGAAACACCTTCATTTACTTTGGACAGCCCGTCCCAAATGAGTTTGGCAGATTCCAAAGCACTCACTCTTCCATATTGACCTTTGCTCGATGGCCACATATGATATTCTTCGCTGAGAATCGAGTTGCTTGAATCTCTTCACATCAAGATCATTCAGAGAGGGTGTGACCGAGGAAACACCTTTTGTCACAACATACCGTAGATCGTTGTCAATTGCTTCAAGATGCATTCGCATTTTGTTCTTCCAAGAGGGGTAGTCCGTCCCATCAAGGTAGGACACCCTGCTGAGACCTTGATCATACCCGCGGTCGACATAACTAAAACTCCTGTGGTTAAACTAAATCACACGTAACAAGGGAGTACCTTGCTCGATACCAATTGAAAGTGCTATATCGACTAGAGGGGGGTGAATAGGCGATTTTATGATTTTACAAATTCTTCACCGAGGAATTTGTCGGTGAGGAAATTCCTTAGCTAAGAAATACATGCAGCGGAATAAGTACTCGAAGTAAGCATAACAGATTACAAGCATAGTCATCATGATGAAATGAAGACAATCACAGAGTACGTAAAGCGTAATCACAGGATAACACAAGATGAAGACAAACAGATCAAGAAATTGAACCGAGGAAATTGAGAAAGTCTTCACCAAAGTCTTCAAACACAGATATGACAAACACTCAACACAAGAATGAGGAAATGAAAGGGTTGAGGAAATAGAACCAGTTAGGTTGGTGAAGACAATGATTTGGTAGACCAGTTCCAACTGCTGTCTCAGCTTGTACGCTGGTTGGAGCGGCTGAGTATTTAAACTCGAGGACACGCAGTCCCGACACCCAACCATCGAAAGCACGCAGCTCAGACACCAAGTCCTCACCAGATTCTCCTTGAACTAAGGTCACGCAGACCTCGTCCAATCACTCGTGGTAAGTCTTCAGGCGACTTCCAAACCTTCACATACTTGGTCACTCGGCGATCCACAATTCCTCTTGGATGCTCTAGACCGTGACGCCTAACCGTCTGGAAGAAGCACAGTCTTCAAAGGTAAAAAGCGTCGGATCCACGCAGGATCAATTTCTTCAGTGATGCTCAATCACTTTGGGTTTGTTGGGGTTTGGTTTTTGGGTTTTTCCTCACTTTTGGGTTTTTCCTCACTTGATGATTTTCGCTCAAAGTCCTCAGAGGATGGGTTGCTCTCAAATGACAAGTGTCAAGTTCTTCGAGCAGCCAACCAACTAGTGGTTGTAGGGGGCGGCTATTTATAGCCTAGGGAGCAGCCCGACATGATAAGACATAAATGCCCTTCAATGATATGACCGTTAGGTGGAGATATTTTGGGACACTGCACGCAAAGACAAAGAACGGTCGGAAATTTGAACATCAAATTCCTCGGGGCTATCATGTTCTCATCGTAGGCAATTCAGACTAGCGAATTTTAACTCCTCGGCCGAATAAATTCTCAAAGACTGTAAGAGCTTCGCCTCTCACATCAAGAAATTGACTGAATCAGTATGAGATTTCCAAAAGCTTCACTCAAGGGATTGGTAGGTGTAGGATTTTGAGTTGAGCATCAAATGGAAATTTTTCCTTAGTATTTCTAACCCCTTTAACAAAGACGGTGTTTCCTATGACTCAAGAAAGAGAAAATGAAACTACGAAAACAAAAGTCTTCACGCTTCATATTCCTCAAGCGATTACCAAGTCTTCGTAATCACACCAATTTCTTCACTTTCAAAGTCTTCGTAAAGTCTTCGAATATCAAATTCTTCATTGAAGAAATTCATTTTAGGGTCGACTTTCTCTCAGAATATCAAACTCCTCATAGACTTATAGACCTGTGTACACTCACAAACGCATTAGTTACTTAACCTATAAGTCTTCAATACACCAAAATCACTAAGGGGCACTAGATGCACTTACACTATGAAATGCTTCCTGCAGTCAGACAAGTAACGTGCGGTGCCTAAGCCGTCTCCTGTCAGAAGCCGCAGCTCACAGAGCGACTGTTTGGTGGGCATGAGTAAGGAAGAACGGGCGCCCACAAAAAAAATGGCTAAGGACCCAAAGCATAAACATAGTTTAAATCGGCTTCCACTTGCTTTCAGTAAAACCGACTCTTAAGTAGTCGGCTTGCCGCTTTCTACCCAACTTGCTTAACGACTCTAAAAATGGCCAAGTACTTGCCTTCTCAAAGTAGCCAAGCACTCGACCTAGACGGCAGTCGCAGAGCGGTTGCCCGATGGGCAAGGCGGCATCTAAGGAAGGCGGCAAAGGAAAAGCCACAAGAGCAATAAGCAAGGAAGGATAAAACCGAATAATATTACACAAGCTTAGGCCCTTGGCGGATCTTCTGGACAGAGGTTCGTAATACACCCCGCGGGTGGAATTGTGCGATTAACAAGTTCTTTCAAAGACTAGCAAAACAGATAAAATAAAGGCGAGACAAATGCCTAAGAAGCGGCAGATGGGGTCGGAGGCCGAGGCGACATGGGCAAGGCCAAAGCGACGGCGGTGTCAGCGACGGCAAGGCCAGCGCCGGACGGCCGGCTGGGCAATCTCGGCTTGATCGCTCTCGCGGCAACCGCCCGCACGGCGCGCTCGTTGTCGGAGGCGCGGTCGAAGCCGAGGCTGGTCGCCCGCCTCGCCTTCCGGGCGCCCATGTCGCCTCCGCTCCTCCGCCTCGCCTTCCTCCTCGGCGCTGAGTCGATCACCTCCGCTGAGTCTCGTCAGTAGTCCGGTTCATCTCGAACCACTCCGCGTGCTCTCCCCACCGCCCCTCAGGTGCCAGTGTTCCGCCCAAGCCGCTTCCAACCGGGCTTCTCGTGACTAAGACTATCTCATCGTCAGCTCCTTTGTTGCTTGGGCCTCGACACAGGGACCATTCAAACGTATGAGAAGGGCTTAATTTCACTTACTTGTCGCGGTGACAAGTTCACCAAGTGGATAGAAGCAAAACCCATCCGTGGTTGAATGGTCCTAATAGAATTTCTCATCGCCGACATCACGCACCTCGCACGCGCATCACACAAAGATCATCACCGATAATGGCACAAATTTTTGCCAAAGGCGCTTCTAGCCTGCTTCGCGCCGGTTGGGCTGGCATCCGATCGACTTTGAAGGCCCGTTGCCCATCCGCAGCCAACGGACAGTGGAGCTTAACGAACGCCTCATCCCGTCCGGGCATCGCCTCGAATCGGGTCGTAACCATTGGAGCCGCTCGCCTACCGCTGGCTTGAGGAGTTGCTGCCACCGTCCACCGAGTCTCCAAGCAGATGACTCCAAACAAGTCAATCGGCCATTAATTCTTCTTCCTCGCCTACGGTGCCGGGCCGTCATCCCAACGGATATGTAGTCTGATTTCGCGAGTCACCATGTACACCGAAGAGGAAGCAGGTTAGCTAATGTCAAGACGGGCGCTCTATCTCGCTGAAGAGGGCCGATCATATACTTCAGCTTCTGCCCAAAGATTCATCAACAGAAAGTACGCGCTTACTACTACAACAAGAAGGTCAAGCCAAGATTATTTTAGAGATGAATTTTGTGCTCCGGCCGATTCAACAATGTACCGGCTAAAAGGACAAGCTTGCCGGGCGCCTTTGGGAAGGCCTTATCTATCATCAAAGAAAGTGTTGGGCAATTCACTTACCACCGACGACGCCGTAAGCCCCGAGCACGCAAGAGGGACGCATCGCAAAGACGGATGGTACATGGAATGCTAATCTCCGAAGATTTTATAGTTGGCGCAAGAGTGTACCACGCTACCCTTTGTGTTTAGCATTAAGATTCCTGCCCTCTTCGAGACGAAAGCCTGGGACCTCTTTGTTATCTGTATGATAAGAATTATGCCTTTGAGTATGTTACTCGTTATGCTATTTGGCAATCGGGCCTGGCCTACGTCTGGGACCCATTACTTTTGGGCTATGTGAAAGTGCGTTATATCGACTAGAGGGGGGTGAATAGGCGATTTTATGAATTTACAAATTTTCATCGAGGAATTTGCCGTGAGGAAATTCCTTAGCTAAGAAATACATGCAATGGAATAAGTACTCGTAGTAAGCATAACAGATTACGCATAGTCATCATGATGAAATGAAGACAATCACAGAGTACGTAGCGAATCACAGGATAACACAAGATGAAGACAAATGATCAAGAAATTGAACCGAGGAAATTGAGAAAGTCTTCACCAAAGTCTTCAAACATGATATGACAAACACTCAACACAAGAATGAGGAAATGAAAGGGTTGAGGAAATAGAACCAGTTAGGTTGGTGAAGACAATGATTTGTAGACTAGGCCCAATGCTGTCTCAGCTTGTACGCCCGGTTGAGCGGCCGAGTATTTAAACTCGAGGACACACAGTCCCGGACACTCCATCAGCACGCAGCTCAGACACCAAGTCCTCACCAGATTCTCCTTGAACTAAGGTCACAGACCTCGGCCCAATCACTCGTGGTAAGTCTTCAGCGACTTCCAAACCTTCACATACTTGGTCACTCACGATCCACAATTCCTCTTGATGTCTAGACCGTGACGCCTAACCGCTGAAGAAGCACACCTTCAAAGGTAAAAGCGCCGGATCCACGCAGATCAATTTCTTCAAGTGATGCTCAATCACTTTGGGTTTGTTGGGGTTTGCTTTTGTTTTCTCACTTTTGGTTTTTCCTCACTTGATGATTTTCGCCAAAGTCCTGAGGATGGGTTGCTCTCAAATGACAAGTGTCAAGTTCTTCTGAGCAGCCAACCAACTAGTGGTTGTAGGGGCGGCTATTTATAGCCTAGGAGCAGCCCGACATGATAAGACATAAATGCCCTTCAATGATATGACCGTTAGGTGGAGATATTTGGGACACCGGCAAGAAGCAAGAAACGGCGGAAATTTGAACATCAAATTCTCGGCTATCATGTCTTCCATCGTAGGCAATTCAGACTCATGACCTTAACTCCTCGTATCAAATTCTCAACACTAAGAGCTTGCCTCACATCAAGAAATTGACTGAATCAGTATGAGATTTCCAAAAGCTTCACTCAAGGGATTGGTAGGTGTAGGATTTTGAGTTGAGCATCAAATGGAAATTTTTCCTTAGTATTTCTAATTTCTTTAATAAAGACGGTGTTTTATGACTCAAGAAAGAGAAAATGAAACTACGAAACAAAAGTCTTCACGCTCATGTTCCTCAAATGAATACCAAGTCTTCAAGGTCACACCAATTTTTCACTTTCAAAGTCTTCTAAAGTCTTCGAATATCAAATTCTTCATTGAAGAAATTCATTTTAGGGTCGATTTCTCCAGAAATATCAAACTCCTCATAGACTTATAGACCTGTGTACACTCACAAACGATTAGTTACTTAACCTATAAGTCTTCAATACACCAAAATCACTAAGGGCACTAGATGCACTTACAATCTCCCCTTTGGTGATTGATGACAATATAGGTTAAGTTTTCAACGGGATAAACATATGAAGTAAATATCGATAATGAGGATTTTGATTGCAAGATATAGAAGAACCCCTCAAGATGTGCATAGTGAGGAATTTGCTTTTGAGGCAATGCACATTTGAAGAATTGAATCATGGAGATCTCCCCTATATCTTGTAATTCATACACGATTTAACATATAATATGAGAATTTGAAATGCATGATGAAATATGGTGCTTGATGATATGCAGCATGCAAATAATGCAAGAGTATCGAGCCAATGCGATGAGGAATTTGAAATGAGTATCGATCCCAAATTTGAAGATTTTCAACGAGCTCATGAGGATCAGCATAACAAGGATCAACTATATCAACACTACGAATCGAGCATAGAGCAAAAGCATAATGCATCAAAAGTATCAAAGCACCATCGGTTTAAGATTACAACTCGATCCAATAAAAGGTTTCAAGAACGAGAGTTGTAACTTAATAAAATATTGTATAGACAAAAACGACCCGCTTGAAGACTAACTCAAATTTCTCCCTTTGTCATCGAATGACCAAAAGGATCAAACCGAGGACTAACGCTTGAAGAATTTCAAGTTGAAGACGAGCGCCAAAGATTGTTGGGGTTGTTCGAAGTAGGACCAGCAGAAGGTCTTCCAAATCTTCATTTTCACAAGTCGCGAGATGAAGAATAGGAGCTGGCCACCAAGGAAGGAACTTTGACTTCTTGAATTTCTTCGAGGAGGTGCGCACTACCAAATTCTTCCTTGAGTCCCATTGATTGCAGTTCTTCTTCATTGTAGACATGTGAAAGAACAGCCCAAAAGCGCTTGAAGGTTTCATGAAGATAGCCTCAAGACAAGCCGACTCCATGCCAGCGACTTCCGATGAAGCCGGCTACGGGGAGTCGGCCCGCAACTCCGTCCACCTCCTGCCTGAGCGACTACGAGCGGGATGGGACAAAGCCGCCTCGCGGCCCGTCCCTGCCTCGCTCATAAAAAGCGAGCATGGCCCTGAAACACCGTCAAGCGGAGATCTCCGTCCGGCCAACCTTGTTGCCACGCCCTGCCTCGACGTCGGCCCGTGGGCAGATTCCTGTACCCACGATGGCCTGTCTGTACGACCCGAAGACGGAGGGACCCGCCTGTCGGCGGGAGTGCAGAAGACGGCAAGAGCGCCCCGAAGACGGACCCGTTGGGGTCGGCCTCCGAGAGTCGGCCGGCCCCTCCCACGGGCTCCATGCGCCATTAACCAGACAAGACAGGGAATGGCAACAGTGATCGCTCGCCAGGCGGCGGCACTGTTGCCATGACCCCGTGACCAAGTTCGCGTCATTAGAAGAGCGGCTACAGTAACCCGCAGCCGGCAAGACCCGCCCGCGGCGGACAAGGGCTGACGGCCCCATGCTGGACCGTCGGCGGGGCCCACTAGTCGGCGGGCCCCGGAAGTCGGCGGAGAAGACGGCAACTTAAGAGACTGACGGCTGGGACCCGCCCAGCCGGATTACCATTGTACCCCCGGGGGGTAGGCCTATATAAACCCCCCGGGGCACCCATGCAAAGGGTGGAACCTAGTAGTTTGACACACACATAGAGGGAAGAGAAGAGCTAGCCGTGCCCTTCTCCTTCCTCACCCCGAACAACTCAAGGAGCAATCTTGTACTCACCTTGCCATAGTGATCATGCGGAGACCCTTGAGAGCGATGAGGGGTGTTATCTCTCGGAGAGCCACGAAGATGGGTAAGATTAGCGGCGTGCATGTCTTCGCCTCATCCCGTTTCGTGCACCGCGATGTTCTACTCGCCCCTCCATGATAAGCCATCCTTTGGCATATGTCGCACCCAACCCCCGACAACTACGAAGAAAGAGATAGAGAGAAGTAAACAAAAAATACTCTTATAGCCAACCTTATAGCTAACCTTCTTGAGTGACTAAGTGATGACTATGTATGACATGCCAACATCAGATATCCTAACGCACCGTCTTAAATCTCCAAGGGCACGACCGCGCGAGTGAGGCGACGGTCGTGGTAGGCGCGACCATGATACGGGCTGGCTGCCCTTGGATTTGAGATCAAATGGTCGCATGCTAAGTTACTGAAAGTTTGCAGAATAACCCTCCAGGATAGGATATTCACCCATAGGTCTAGAATCACGCCATGCAACCGTTCGATCTCAGATCCAAGGGCTCTCGGAAGCTTCGTATCACCTGTAATTTTCCCGACGCTTGACATGACATCAAAAGCCATTTGATTGGGTGTCGAGTAGACATGACATCTAATTGGGCCCCCATAGTACTGTGCTGAATCCATTTATCCACCAGGCAAGCCACTACCCTGCCGTTCGCTCGCCCCCCCCCCACTCGGCATTTTTACAATCAATAAACCGCTCCTAGTCGTCCCGTCCTTTCACATTACGGCAGTTCCACTAATCCTAACCCTCCTCCCAAATCCATGGCGTCCCAAATCTTCATGGTCGGCGGTGAGTACAAGGTTAGAACCATCACTGGCGATGAGTTCGATGTCATCTACACCCGTTCTTCCACGATAGTGAAAGGATGCCTTGATCGCTTCAGACGCATGTTCGAAAACTCAAATGATGAGTGGGTCGCTGGGCTAGACGTTGAGTACACCACAGTCCTCGGAAAAGAGAAGAATCTAAAGGAGGAAGAGAGGAAGAAGCCCGCCGTGATCCAGGTTTGCGTGCATGACTTATGCTTGGTCTACCACATATGCCATGCCGACGTTGAGTTCGAGGAATTTAAGAAGTTCCTCAAGGGCGGCCGAGTCAAATTCGTTACTGTAGACTTTACGTATGACATAAGATTCCTGGAACAGATAGGCCTCATTGTAGGAAAACCCTTGGACCTCCAGAATAATGGGCTGGTGTCCTCCCGTGATAAGCCTTCAATGCTGACCCTGGCAGGAGCCATGGTTCATCCTTCGTACGGTAAAATGAAGAAACCTCCGCACACGTTTCATGGTGCATGGGAGTGGAATGTACTAGATATAGACCACATCCACTATGCTGCAATGGATGGCTACCTTTGTTTCAATATCTACAAGGGTTGGATGAAGAGCAAGAGCCAAGTGTGCGGTTCAAGCAAAGAAGTATCGGCCAAGAGGAAGAAGGACAAGGACGTGGACGAGGACTACGGGTATGGTGGCAGTGTCGTTGCTCATGGACTCATGGTGATTCTAATGCAGTGTCTACTGGCTTAGTTGCTTAGTTTAATTTCTGGTGTGCTTAGTTTTATTTGAGGGGTGTGTTGTGCTGAGCCCCCAGCAGAACTATGTTATGTTTCTTCTTGTTACTTTAACTCCTCAGTACGTACATACAAGTATTTCTTACAGTTCATCTTTTAGGTAGTATAGTACTACGATTACCACTCGTTTCTTCACATTATATACGTACAATATATATGGCCAATATCATATAGCCAGCAGTTTAGTTGTCAAAGAATTTCAGGGGGCTTAGTTTTGTCAAAGAATTTCAGGGTGCTTAGTTTTATTTGAGGGGTGTGTTGTGCTGGACACCAGTATTTTAACTCAAATCTCTTTTGCCATGTTATAATGGCATAAATACCGATGGACAAACATGCCAGCTCTCCCTCTATCTCACTACAGTAAAATAAAGTGTGGGGCCTACTTGATTCCAACAGTGTTCTTATTTTCCTGTAAAATTGTTCGCTTGGTTACTCCTGACAAGCGGGGCCACACTTATCATTGTGAGAATCGACTTATTTTTGTCATGTAACATGGTCAACGGTTTTGACGTGAAAATCACAATGTCTAATGGCATTTTTTAGCAAACATCTAACTTAACGATGGCATTTTTTAGATATCTAATTGCATTTTTAAGCAGGCATCTCACGGATCGATGGCATTTTTGAGTAGCTGTAACTTCTAATGGCAAAACTAAGTAGTGATAGACAAACTAGTGGCGTAAATAATAAGAACCCAAGAATTAAATAGGTATGCTAATTTCTTTAATAGAATTTAGCACCCCATTTAAGAACGTACTAGCTTTTTTGATAGTACTATATGCATAATTTGGCGACGAGCACTCTCTATATGTACCACATTTTTTCTTTAATTTCATCTTGTCAATTTTGCTCCATGGCACAATCCATCGATCCTACTACTGTACAAAAGTATACATTTTTTAAAAGGCTAGAGGGCGGGGCAGTCTAGCTAGGTCGGTTTCAAGAGAGGCGAGGGCCTTTGTGATTTGACGGCTCATTACTGCTCGAAGGCGAGTGTCGGTGTCAAAACCGGCGGATCTCGGGTAGGGGGTCCCGAACTGTGCGTCTAGGCGGATGGTAACAGGAGACAAGGGACACGATTTTTTTACCCAGGTTCGGGCCCTCTCGATGGAGGTAATACCCTACTCCTGCTTGATTAATATTGATGATATGGGTAGTACAAGAGTAGATCTACCACGAGATCAAGGAGGCTAAACCCTAGAAGCTAGCCTATGGTATGATTGTTGTATATGTATATCGACTAGTCTGGCCTCGGTTTATATAATGCACCAGAGGCCTAGGATAACAAGAGTCCTAGCCGAATACGCCAGCAAGGGAGGAGTCTTTGTCTTGATCACCAAGTCTTGTGGAATCTTCCTTGTATGCGGCACCTGTCCGGACTGGCCCATGAGTATGCGGCCCTGGGGGTCCTCGGCCCAATCTAACCGATTGGGGGACGACGTGGTGAGTACCCCCTAGTCCAGGACACCGTCAGCGGGGCCTTGTGATTTGACTGCTCGTATAAATGTGCCAACGACCTGAGGAGGAGCAAAGAACCGTGCGGTATACTCAAGTTTTCCACTGGAGTACGACGGAGGAGCACAAAACACGGCAGCCCAGTGCCATATCCTCTACTCTTTACTCTTATTATATATTAATAGCAAGATGCATTGTTCTATTGGCGATAAAGAATGATCTAATTTGCTAGTCATCTCATTTTTAGCATTGTTCTATTCATGCCTCGCAGAGAAGGTGACACGTGCGGTGAAACACCCGAAGCAAAAGAAGAAACATAGGAGCAAAAGAAGAAGGAAGATTATCACCCCAAAAGAAGAAGGAAGACGCACACACAAGTCTGGGGCACTACTCTCACTACCTGAAGGGTTGCTGGCCGCGGAGTCATAACTGCTTCTTCATCGCCTCCACGACCTCCATCTGCTTGCACGTCTCCTCCGCCAACTTCTTCATTGTGTCCATGATGCGGGATTTCTCGACGCGAGCCTTCATCATCTGTTCCACGGCCGCATTACGTACCTTGTCAGCAACCGGGTGCTCGATGCGGAGCTTCGCCAACTCCTCCTTCTGTTCCATGATGAGGGCCTGCAGCGTCTTCATTGAGGAACTACTATTCTCATGCAGCTTCTTCCAGCCGGCATTCTCCTCCTTCAGCAGGTCGAGCTCGTGGCAGAGCTTCGCCTTGTCCTCCTGAAGTTGCAGGGTTTCATCGGTCTCCTTCTTCTCCGAGGCAATGCTCTTCTTCAGCAGCATCACCAGGCCGGCGGTCAACTCCCCCTGCTC
The DNA here is from genome assembly GCA_021605205.1 of Aegilops longissima. NCBI lineage: Eukaryota > Viridiplantae > Streptophyta > Magnoliopsida > Poales > Poaceae > Aegilops > Aegilops longissima. The sequence continues at coordinate 594,595,753 of CM038680.1, forward strand.
ATTGAGCTCAGCGGGCATGTCATCAAGGCTCTCCTTCAGCAGCTCCACCAAGCCGTGGATGAACTCCTTCTACTTATTGAGGTGCTTATTGAGCTGATCGGGCATGCCGTCAAGGGATAACGACTCCAGCGCCGCCAGCTCAGCATTTCGCCTCTGCGGCTAGGGCGCTCCTGGGAGCCATTGCCTGCCCGTGAGAGATCTTTCGAGGTCTCTGCGTGGCGGCGAGCCCTCTTTTTTGCAGCCTTGGTTGCCGCTCCCTTGTTATGAGTAGTTCTCGACCTAGAGCTCTACGCACCGGCCATGGCAAGGACGGACGAAGAAGGAGGACTTATGAGGAGGAAGGTAGAATAATTTTCGGTTAGGTAGTTCCCCTTTTTATTACCTAAGTACTAGCACTAGTACTAAAACTCGCATAGTGGGAACATGTTCAGGTTAGGTACGTACTGGTAGGTGTGAGCAGGCTTGCACTTAATTGTAGCACTAGTACTTTGGAATGTGATGGGAACAAGGTAAAGATTAATTGATGGTTTTGGTTTCGAGGCCCGAAACGGCTCCCGATGAGTTTAGTGGAACATAAATTTCAAGTACTCCCGATGAGTTTAGTAGAACATAAATTGTTTAACATAAAAAAGATATCATTAAAAATAGAATATTTGAAGTTTGCAATGATATATTTTTCGTAATGTATGCCTCTTATTAAGTTGGTCAAATTAACGACCTAGGTACACGTGCAAGACTTGTAAACTGAGATAGAGGGAGTACTACACTGCTCAAATGCGGTCGCACAAGTCAGTGATGTAACTGGTCGTACATGTCAGACCAAGCCGATGCGTCTCCCTTCGGTGAGACGCGGGTCCGACCGACCGTCTGTTTGTGCGACCGACTGTAAAGTACTTACACGATGGAGACTTCTGGTTGTGGCTTCGGTTGATTGTCACGACCAAGCATTCTAAAACTAGTGATAAATCAATTACCATCTTTTTGGAAACAACCAAGTATTTTTTATAGGAAAACAATACATATAGATGGAGTGATTGTCAAGGTTACAAACCGACATAGCGTTGCAAGTTCACTGCAGCATCAACCGACTAGGTCACTGCATCGCTGCCGGGGAAGGAGGGCAGCTCACCTCGCCTATGATGCATGACTAGCGGCGCCGCCGCAACTGGTCCCGGGATTTGGCTTCTCCTACCGCCCATTTGAACAGTTGCACCGGCTGCTCATGCCATTGCGCAGGCATGCACGTTCTTTCCTCCGCAGTTGACTCCGTGAATATGATCTATGCCATTAGCCCTAGCTCGAAATCAACGCGACGCTGCTAGATGCTGACATCCCTCAGCATCTCTCCCCTGAGATCGACATGCGCCTCCGCCTTGTGTTGCGCCACGCGCAGCTCCTTGGAACTTCTCTCCAATCGATGCGACGCTTCCTCGATCCGATTTGCCCTTGCTGCCCACCGCCTAAAACGCAACCCTGGCATGTCCTCCGGCGCCACCAATCTGTGATTCCAGAGCAATGGATCCCCTCTAAAACACATGTGGGTTTCGCTCAAAGGCAGCAGTGCTGCGGGCCGCAGCGAGAGGGCAGCCCGCGGGATCCTGGGATCTAAGGGATTATCCATGGCGGGATCTGGTGGGCGAGGCGGGGAAGCGAGCCTAGGCGCTGGGAGAGCCCTACGAGGCTAAGATAAAGATAGTACTACTCCACTCCGTCCATATTTAAATACAAAGGCCACCAACTGTAGCCCTGGCAAAAATTGATCATGCTGCTTGCGTCCTGGTTTATTGGCCCCCTTTTTTGTGCCACTTTTTATGTCATGCATAAATATTATGTTACTTACAAATATGGTCAAAAATTGGCACACAATATGAAGGAGACCAATGGAAGTACTGGCACCCCATGATTCAACTACTCGCATGCGCGCAGTGGAGTAGTAATGTCTTTCTTCCGCCCTCACGTCCACTCAATTTGCATGCGCTGTATTAATTGACCATCAATGAAATGAAGGGCTTTACACGCATCAAATTATCACGTGGGGTGGATCTTCGTACAAAAATGCGCCGCCCCATATACCCGCGTGTGCGTGCGAGGGAATGAGTGCGTGCGTGGCGTGCGTGCACATCTTCGCTTCATGCATGTACCGCCAGTGTGGCTCATAGAGGACGAGTACATTCTTCTGGAAGCAGCAGCACGTCACTGTGATCAATGCACACAAGGAGGTCACGACAACGCCTCCATGTGCCATGTAGCTTCATGAACTGTAAGAGAGACACTGTGTAGCGTGCCATTGGAATTCTAATTTACGTGTTTGCACATACTCGAAGTACTAGTAAGGTACACTTGTATTGCACGCATCAGATTTGGCAACCAAATTATGAATAAATACCACACTATAGCATGTAAGCTCTGAGTCATATATACTTGATGTAGACCTTCGTTTAATTCTTATAGTTCATATCATTCAAAATAAATTAGTTTTTATAAAAAAAATCTAGGGCCTCTTTGATTCGTAGGATTTCCAAAACACGCGAATAGGAAAAACATGGGATTAGAGTGGAATGTCGTCTTGAATCCTACAGGATTGTACGAGTGTTTGATTGTGCATAGAAAAAACGCAGGATTCTTTCAAAGTGGTTTGAGTGGATGGGATGTTTCCTATGAAATCTAGTGCAAATGAATCCTATGGAAAATTTTATATGGTTTACAATCCTACGAATCAAACAACCAAGATAGGAAAAATTCCTAAGGATTATAATCCTCCAAAATTCCTTTGAGAATCCTTTGAATCAAAGAAGCCCTTAATCTATTTTATGATTCATGGAATTGTGCGTTGTAAAGCATAAAGTAAAAACAAATAATGGCAATTCAACTAGAAAAAAAATTTGGGCAGTTATGATACGGAAGATTCTAGAACAAAGGAGAAGCACTTGTGTTTTGAGGTTTGTGCATTATGCTTAAGTTCAACCATGGAGTCTGCTAGATTGTACATGTGGCAAAATCCGGTGGGGGGCTAGAAGATGGTGCATGGTGCGAGGGGCCAAGTGGAGGGAGACATGAAGGAGTGCACAAGTGCGAGATCGATATTTGAAGAGAGAGGGCGAGAACGTGCACTGTTGCGCGCTGTGGCAGAGCCATGAAAAATAAATGAGCTAGGGGGGCAAGCATTGCTAATCCTTTACAAGGAGGGCCAATTCATCAACTTAAACCATTTTACCAGCAATTGTCTAATGATCACATTCATATTAGCCTCGATATATAGTGATGTTAGGGGGGCAGGGCCCTTGCTGCCCCTGTCTTCGCCACTGTGCGCGCGTATGAGAGACGAAGCGGAGGCATGGATGATGAGAGGGGGACGTTGGATATATAATTAATGTGGGTGTATTATCAATGTAATCCTATATAGAGAGGTATATATTGATCGATGTGGACATGGGAAAGAGGGTGAGACCTCACTAGATATATAGATTGATCGGTTTGTGTGGAAAACTGTGAAAGACTAGCTATATATACACACACATAGAGGAACATCGATCGTTGCGCATGCACGTGAGAGATAAAGAATGCCCGATATGATGGGGAGGGAGAGGTGTGTGTGTGTGTGTGCATGCATGGGAGACCGACCTGAAGAAAAAGATTGCATGTGTGCGATGGATAATGCCGACTGGTACTGTGTGTGCATGCATGCACGCGAGAAAGTTAATGGTACAATTATAAAGAGAAGATGACTGTGTGGGTGTAAAAGACTAGGTGACATCATAATCAATGTAAAGTAGAATTCAAATATTTGAATAAGAGATCATGATGTTTGAAACCCATGCATGCATGAATATAACTGAGATATGCGTGGTGTGGTTTGGAAACGAGCATGTTGTACTGTATACACATTGAACAAGGTGAGACTGATTTGTATTTGAGATATCGATGGCAGACATCGTTTGGCCACATTGCATCCGTGCATGGACACACTATTCTAATTGGAGATGATGGGTGGCTTTCGCATCACATATCTATATCTGTACCCCTATATATATTATATTATATATTTTTTATATAGTGTGCAGATAACTTTAACTTTGAAAGGTGGTCGTTGGATGAGGCCAATCCGATGGTGCAGAGATGGCAAATTTGAGCACAACTGGCCATTGGATATCATCTAGATTCCACCAGATTTTCCCACGTGTACAATCTAGAAGACTCCAAGGTTGAACTTAAGTATAATGCACAAACCTCAAAACACAAGCACTTCTTCTTTATTCTAGAATCTTCCGTATCAGAATTGCCCAAATGTTTTTCTACATGATTTGCTATTATTTGTTTTTACTTTATGCCTTACAACGCACAATTCCATGAATCTTAAAATATATTAGCTTTCTTATAAAAACTAGATGATTTTGAATGAAATGAACTATAAGAATTAAACGAACATCTACATCATGCATATATGACTCAAAGCTTACATGCTATAATGTGGTATTTATTCATAATTTGGTTGCCAAATCTCATGCGTGCAATGCACGTGTACCTTACTAGTCTAAATGGTGTTTGTGTGTGTGTTGTGCTTGTTAAACACATTGTACGTAGTATATCATACATGGTTTAGATTATAAACATCTAGCTAGAGCATACATGTACTATGATTTGAATTCAACATAAAATCAGTACATATATTTGAATTTGAGATCGTATGTACATGTAGTTCGTATTTATGTAGGAATTTACTTCTCCTATATTCATGTCATGTGTTGTGAAGATAATATTTAGATGGTTGTATAACTAACCCGAGTACAATCCCATTCAAACAGGGAAAATGTACTCAAATTTAGTCCATATGCTAGACAACACACATTGTTTTTTTATTGTTGAGGGAAGTGCAAATTGTTTTGGTACTGTACACGTTATGTTTGTTGTCCTGATTTTTTTAGTTTTTTTGTTATATTTGAATGCATTTCTAGTAATATAGTAAAACGGGACATAGCTCTCTCTAGTGATGAGGTGTGAATTGTCTTTTTTTTTGGTACACGTTAAGCTTGTTCTCCCGATATTTCGAGCCGCGCCTTGTTATGCCGTAATTTCAAGCTAGCGTCTCTGTCTATCGTGCTGCGAAACTCCCGCCTCTTCAACCCGCGTCTTTCACGCCACCTCCATTCCCACACCACCGTCTTCACCTGCACCACCGGAAGAGCATCATCATCATCGTTTCCTCGGATGAAGCTGAGGCCTAATGGGCGCCACCAAAGAGGTTGTACAATAATAGTCGCATTTTCTTCTTGATTCGATCTCACAGTGCAGCCGGCGCTCGGTCCCGAGCCGACACGGCATGGCTCCACCCATGGCGGTGTCGCCGGCCATTTCCTCCACGGTGTCACTCCCTCGGCGACGGCGTCCACGTCAGTAGGAGCTGCTGCTATTTTAGCTCTCGCTCGCGCTGCTGCTCTGCTCTTGCTCTTGGCCCCCTGCTTGGTCTGCTCTTGCTATTGCTCTTGCTCTTGCTCCCGCTACTGCTCTCGCTCTTGCTCTTGTTTGCGATGCTGCTTGATTTAGCTACATTTTAGTCGATTGAATCGACTTTTGTGTCGATCGATTTTCAGGGGTTGGGGGGCTCGCAGAGGTAAGGAAGAACCAGCCCAGGGGGAGGGGCTTGCCGAAGAGGTACCCCACTATCTATCTTAGGGTTTAGGGTGGGGGCGGTGGTGGGGCGGTGGCATGGGGATCACTGGAGGGATGGTCGGGGCGGTGGTGGACCGGCGGTGGGGAGTGGTTTCAGGGCGGGCGGGGCGGCGCACCGCCGACCGTGGGTGGCGGGGGTTGGCTTTTGGCCGGTGGTGGCTGACGCCTCAGGGTAGCCTCACCTGATGCTGCTACACGACCAGCTGCTTGGCTCTCGCACGCGTTGCTGCTGCTGCAGCTGCTACTTCTTTTCTGCTACTAGTGCGTTCAGTTTCGACAGAAAAATTCAGTTTCGACAGTTAAGTTCAGTTTCGACAGTTAAATTCAGTTTCGACAGTTAAGTTCAGAGATGAGCGGCTGATGTATTTTACATCTAGCACTTTGTGGTTATGTATTTTACATCATCTATTGGAGATGCTATTAGAATTCCACTCAGGTTAACGTTGTCTCTCTTGTCCTGTTTCAGCCTCGGCGTCGTACAACTCACCGGAGCTGCTCCAACGATGAAACCCTCCATCACAGCGGAGCAGTACCCCGGGCTCCATCTCTAGACGCCTAAGATCTTCTTCCCCTCCTCCGATAGCCAAGTCAGCCGGATCATCCTCACCGACCAACCCAATCACACTGAGATCGACATGGCTTCGCCAAAGAGGTTGTACACTTGTTCCATCTCTTTTTTACTCTACATGTTATATATATTATCCACTGAGCACACGCAGTAACGTGAAATACGATTTGTTTCTCCTACTATATGACAAGCAGTGAGATACCAAGCAACATAGCTATCCGTGAAGGACTCTCTTGAACACCATCATTATTTATCTCTGCACGTTTGAGCTGTGCATTTGTCGATGGGCCTGGGAGTTGAGCTAGTAAGGTAGTGGCCTGGGCCCAAAGTAATAGAAGTAGCACAAAAACATTTTTTGAGTGTAGGTTTTTCCTTGCTCAAGCCTGCCTACTAGGATCGCCAGTGCTTGAAAGGAAAAGTGAAGGAAAAACATAGGAGTTGGAAAGTTTCCTATGGTACTACTATTCATGAATTTGGTTCAAAGGAATGGAGCAAAGGAAAACTGTAGGATTTGTTCCTTTAGTGTCTCCTTGAAAGAAAAACCGTAGGAATTTTAATTTCCACTTGTCCTCCTTTTCAAATTCCTATTCATGAAGCACAAGACTAAGAGATAGTAGCATAATAGCATTATAACTGTACATTTTCTTGTGTTTTGACTTAATCTCACCTTGCTTCTTTGCATCCTGTGGTCTTCCAATTCTTGTGAATCAAACACCCAGATTGGCATAAATCCCGTGTTTTTAAATTCTCGGTTTTACATGTGAATTCCTATCATATTCCTGTCTATTTCCTATCCCTGCATTGTTAGAATCCTCAAATTCAAACAAGCCCTTACACAATTACTTCTGTTACAGATATGTGTCAAAGAAAACCTTGTGTGGTTTGTTCTGCTCCTGTTGCACTGTGTTCCACCCCAGCTCAGCTGCTCCAACGACGGAAGGGTTCACCACAGCAGGGATCCTCTCTCCGGACTGTCTTTCACCGCCTCATATCTTCTTCCCCGCCGCCGGCAGCCACGACAACTACATTACCATCATCAACTGAGCAGATGACCTTGAGGACTACACGGGTCCGCAAGAGAGGTCGCATTCTTCTGTGTCTGCTTACGTTATGCATCGCTTAATATGATGACATGCTACTTTATCGTCGTGTTCACCTATTAGACTCTGAGTCTGGTCCAAACTAATGTTGAAACTTGAGTTTTTAAATGGTTGTGGGGTACATATTGGGGCAGTAATCAGAACTATCCGTCTACTATCTGGTTAATCTCAGGTGTCTACTATGAGTTTCATGTTGGGTGCAAACAAACATTAAAGGAGCCATTATCTGTATTTTTTAACTAAAGCTATTATCTGCCTGCTATCATTGGTTTTGGGTCTATCCATGGTTTGCTACCATCACTCTGGATTTGTGCATGCACTCCTTACATAATCTCACTATGTTTTATTCATATACATGTCGGTTATTGTACACAATGGAACTGAACATGTATAGCAAAAGAGACGAGCCTTGCATGTCAATAAAATTTCATGCAGACGTTGCTCCATGGTGGGCGCAAAGGCAGCCCCCCCTCTACCCATTTCGGATCGTAATCAAGGGGAAGATAACTGTTCTGAGGGGGATTCAGAAGGAGAAGACCACTCTTATTTACCCCCTGAGGTCTTCGCTCTAACTTGGCATGCTGATGTTGGTAATATCATGCATATGGTGCCCTGCATTGCTTACTGGATACATCAAATATGTCATCTTGTTAGTTTAGACATGTTTTGTGTCAATGCCATCTGTCTAGTTTCTTTATCGTATATGTGAATCATGCAATGCCATCTTGTTTAGCCAGGCATCATATATGTTAATTTTGCAATGCCACCCTGGTTAGCCAGTCATCTTATATGTGAATTATATCATGCCACCATTTTTTTATTATGTGTTAAATTTGTCAACAATTTTAGTACATTCAATTACTCTTCCTGTGCATCAGCCATTCGGCACGGTCATGGAAAAATCTGAAGTGGAAACAAGGTCTTCAGAGCAGACAATGCTATCTGAAGAAGCGCATGTCTTGTTGGTTACGGATAGCTCCTCGGAGGAGGATTCAGAGACAGATGACCAGTCCTATCCCCGAGGTGCATGCTCTAACTTAGCAGGGTTATGTTGCTCATATCGTGTGTATGGTATCTTGCATTGCTATGTCATTTTCTTAGTTTAGACATGCTTTGTGTGAATGCCACTTGTTTAGTGTCTAATTACCATATATGTGAATTATGCGATGCCATCTTGTTGTAAGACATTATATATGTGAATTATGCAATGCTATCTTGTTGCAAGGCATTATATATCTGAATTATGCAATGCCATGTTGTTTAGCCAAGCGTCATATATGTGAAATATATCATGCCATTCTTTTTTTTGTATTTCTCGTTGCGTTTGTCGACGATGTTTGTATATTCAACTGCTCTTCCTGTGCATCAGCCATTTGAATTGGTGATGGAGAAATCTGGAGTGAAAACAAGGTCTTCAGAGCAGAAAATGCTACCTGCTGAAGCAGATAGCTTGCTGGTTATAGATAGCTCTTCAGAGGAGGACTCAGAGGCAGATGACCAGTCCTATTATCCCCCAGAGGTGTATGCTCAAACTTGGCAGGGTTATATTACTCATATCATGCATATGTTGTATTGCAATGCTTAGTTTTTACATCATATGCACAATATTGAATGCCATCCTTAGTTGACGCATCATATATGCGATTGCCCTCTGCTCACTTGCTTAGTATATAAATCATATATTTGAATTATATCATGCCAAGATGTTTACATAGACAGCATGTATCAGAATTATGGCATGCCAACCCATTTTCTAAAGACATAATATAGTTATATCATCTCATCCTGTTTACATAGTCATCATATTTTGAATTATGTCATTCTATCATGTTTAGTTAGCCATCATACATTTGAAATTGTGTCATGCTATCCTGTTTAATTAGCCATCATATATGTGAAATTATGTCCTGCTATTCTGTTTGGTTAGACAATTTAAATGTTAATTATTCCATGCCCTGTTTTCTTCCCTACTATCCATTGCACCTGTCTATCTTACAATGTATGTACATTCAATTACTTTTCTTGTTTATCAGCCATTTCAATTGGAGGGAGTGATGGCAGTATCTGTGGGAGTAAAAACACGGTCTTCAGAAAAGATTGTGCTACCTGTCGATGCAGATAGAAACACGGTTGTACTTGCCCAAGAACCAGCCCCACCACACATAACTCAGACTCACAGAGATTGTACCCCTACCCAGTTGGACAGAGAACCAGCTACACCCCTTCTAACCCCAACCCCAGCAGATAGTAACCCAGTTCCAGTTGACACAGCACCGTCTCCACCACAGAGCACCCAAACACGAGCAACTAGTAAGGCAACTGCAGTGCCCAAAGCACGAGGACCACCACTCCGAACCCCAAGTCAACGCTTAAAGCAGAAGAAGAATTGTTCTCAGGTCAGATTCCGTAGCTATGGTTCATACTACTTTGCTCTTGCATCACTGTATTTACTCATACCAACTAATTTCAAATTTGAAGGATGCAATGGTGCAACAGGTATGTTTTAAACATGTTTCTTTAACGTTTTTGCTGTTGTAACTTGCTCTATGTTGATTTCAATTTCAATTGAATAAACAGTTATATTCTCATGCCATGCACATTACAAGTGTTGTTATTGCTGTGTAGTTTCCCACACTTATATTCTGCCTATGCTGCTTTATCTTAAATAGATATGATTCGAACTATATCTATCTTGATTTGGCAACATAAACTAGAATGATATAGACCATACAGTGACTATACTACATAGATATATGTTTGTTTCATGCTGTTATCCTGTCCACCTTACTACTGAACTGGGTTACCAAAATGAGTTTCATATACTACATTGTAAACCTGTGATGTGTTTGTTTGTTTCTCCTTTAGAACGCGGATAAAATATTGGAGAAGAGTACCCCGTTATGCAATGGTAAAGGAAGTAATGCAGACCAGGTTCAAGATAGTGAGACATCCCTGTTGTTCTCCAAGAAAGCTGATAAAAATTATATTGAAAACACTGAGACAACCCCAAAGTCCTGTCTTGATGTAGTGTTCGAGTTACTGGCTACTACTGCTGGCACCAGCTCTTCAAACTCGCTGCCTGAATCAGTTCGGCTTCTTGAGTCTCAACTTCAAGTTGAAAGACATCGATCAGATGTTATGCGATAGGAAGCCGAAGGACTGAGGAATTCCCTGCAGAATTCAAATGCATACTTTCTGGTGCAACAACATGTGCTGGAGGATTTAAGCGCCAAATAAGAGAAAGTTAATAAGCTTGCTAAGCATCTTGCCAGCATTATGGGTACCCAGGATATTGATTCTTGAGCTCTTGTGAAGTGTTTTCAGTTCTGGACTTGTTTTTCTGCGGCGTTTATTTGCACTGGTCGCAAACTTTGACAACCGGTGTATATGATATGCTGCTTTGTTCCCTATATTTGCACTGGTGGCGAACTTTGATGCCCAGTGGATGTAATATGTGTAATAGCCGTGATAGCCTAGCGTAAGTTGCTTGCTTATTTATTTCCTTGTTGTCTTGTTTATTTGTTTGCTTGTAGTCAGTGCAGTTCTTTTTTCGCGGTTTGCTAGTGGCTGCAATAACCTATTTTTTAAAACTAGGCCACAATAACCACGAGCTACATATTTACTGTAGTTACCATGGGCCTCCTACGGGCCCTAGAAACAATGGGCCTTCTTAGGGCCGTAGAAAGAATGGGCCTTCTATAGGCCGTAGCATCAATGGGCCTTCTACGGGTCGTAGCATCAATGGGCCTTCTATGTGTCGTATGATCGATAGGCCAAACATGGGCCAATAACAAACCGCATTATGGGTTGTAAACGGGCTAGATTTGGAATCGTCCGTTCATGGACCGACAATAACATGTCATCGTTAATCGGCCGTATTTGATGACATTATGAAAACGGCCCAACGGAGTAATGGGCCGCAAACGGGCCGATTGTAACCGCGGGCTGAATTTGGCCCACGGGAAGAAAAGGCCAATGACGGGTCGTAAGTAACCGAATGCTGGAAATGAGCCCAAGAATAAATGGGCCCTGAGAAGGCCGAAAGATAACACGGGTTGGAAACGGCCCAATGGAACAATGGGCCGTTAATGGGTATAAAGGGGTACACTGTTCATAGCGGGCCAAATTCACCACGGGCCGTTAATGGGCCAAGAGTTACAAATGGTCACGTATGGGCCGAAAGACATCATGGGCCATACATGGGCCGGAAGTTACAACGGGCTGGAAACATATTGGTGATGAAGAAGGTGGGGTGATGAAGTAGAGGGTTCGTCCTTCTTCCTCAGCTTACGCTTGAGGATGGAATTTTCCTCCTTCAATTCACCGATCTCCTTCTCAAGCTCTAGTACCTTTTTGCATAAATCTTGCTTATTTTCCTGCAAAACGCATAAGGGTATAAACTGAACCTTAGGCCTCTTTGCTTTGTTGGGGAGGCTTGACTTCTTGAATTCCACATGCATGTCCCCAGGTTGAGGCAATGGGGCTTCGTCCTCGTCTGAGCTCGTCTCCTCCTTTTCCCTAGGATAATAGTCTTCCTCTTCCTCCGAAGTCCAGCCATAATGCTCCACATCCCCATAAGACTTGGGGTTTGCGATAAAATCAGCAACATAGCTCTCAGAGTCTTGGGATGACAAATTTTTGGATATACCAGGAAAATAGCAAGAAAATAAAATAGAAGATTTCTCCGTGATACGGTGGTCAATAGGTTCGGGGGTATATAAAGATTTTTTTTGTTTCGAGAAACAAGCAAACGGAAGAAAAACGGAGTCCGGAAGGTACCCGAGGTGGGCACAACCCACCCGGGCACGCCAGGCGCTCCCTGGTGTCTTGTGCCCACCAGGTCACCTTCCTGGTAGTTTCTTTTCCTCATTTTTGTTATTTTCCAAAACGGACAGAAAATATTTTTGCAGATTTTTCGGAGTCCGTTTACTTATCGTATCACGTACCTCCTCTTTTTCACGATTCTGAAGTGTTCCGGAAGGTCTCCTTTATTTGTTCTTCCGGTGTCATAGTTTGGATAATATTACTTTCAACATTAATGGGCATACCTGAGTTATAATGTTTTATTCGTTGCCCATTAACAACCTTCGGGTTAGTATCTTCGACATTATATATTTTCATACCTCCAACCATACTTCAGCTACTCCAAAAATTCTGAAAAACTAGGACAACCTGGGGAATTTGTCTATTAATCTTCTACAAAAAGAATCAGTATTTTATCATGCTTCTGTTAAAAATGAGAATTATTTTGCTGAGCGCAAAAGTTTCTGTTTTTCAACAAGATCAAATCAACTATCACCATAGACCATCCCAAAGGTCTTACTTGGCACTTTATTGAAACAAAAGCTATAAACATAATTAATACAGTAGCATAATCATGTGAACACACAAAAAATAGTAGGTAAACATGTTGGGTTGTCTCCCAACAAGCGTTTTTCTTCAATGCCTTTTAACTAGGCATGATGATTTCAACGATGCTCACACAAAAGATAAGAACTGAAACATAACAGGAGCATCATGAATCACATGGCAAGCACATTTAAGTCTAACCCACTTCCTATGCATAGGGATTTTGTGAGCAAACAAATTATGGGAACAAGAATCAACTAGCATAGGAAGGCAAAACAAGTGCAACTTCAAAACTTTCAACATAAAGAGAGGAAACTTGATGTTGTTGAAATGTATATGAGCATATCCTCGCCTCTCATAATAATTTTCAGTAGCATCATGAATGAATTCAACAATATAACTATCACATAAAGCACTCTTTTCATGATGCATAAGCATAGAAATTTTTTTACTCTCCACATAAGCAAATTTATTCTCATCAATAGTAGTGGGAGCAAACTCAACTAAATAAATATCATGTGATTGAAAATTAAAATCATGATGACAGGTTTCATGGTTATCATTATTCAATATAGCATACATGTCATCACCATAATCATCATAGATAGCAACTTTGTTATCATAGTCAATTGAAGCCTCATCCAAAATGGTGGATTCATCACTAAATAAAGTCTTAGACTCTCCAAATCCACTTTCATCATTATAATCATCATAAAATAGGAGGCATGAAATCATTATAACAAATTTGCACATCAAATCTTGGGGGACTAAAAATATCATCTTCATCAAACATAGCATCCCCAAGCTTATGGCTTTGCATATCATTAGCATCATGGATATTCAAAAAATTCATACTAACAACATTGCAATCATGCTCATCATTTATACCAAACATTCTATTGAATTCTTCTTCTATCAATTGAGCACAATTTTCCTTTCCATCATTTTCACGAAAGACATTATAAAGATGAATAATATGATGCAACCTCAATTACATTTTTTGTTTGTAGTTTTTTTATAAACCAAACTAGTGCTAAAACAAGAAACTAAAAGATTCAATTGCAAGATCTAAAGATATATATTCAAGCACTCACCCCCGCAATGGCACCAGAAAAGTGCTTGATGTCTACTACGTAACTTGTTCTTCTAGAATTGTGTTGGGCCTCCAAGCACAGAGTTTTGCAGGACAGTAGCAATTTCCCCTCAAGTGGATGACCTAAGGTTTATCAATTCGTGGGAGGCGTAGGATGAAGATGGTCTCTCTCAAACAACCCTGCAACCAAATAATAAAAAGTCTCTTGTGTCCCCAACACACCAAATACAATGGTAATTTGTATAGGTGCACTAGTTCGGGAAGAGATGGTGATACAAGTGTAAGATGGATAGTAGATATTGATTTTTGTAATAAGAACAATAAAAGACAGCAAGGTAGCAGTTGATAAAACGGAGCACAAACGGTATTGCAATGCTTGAAAATGAGGCCTAGGGTCCATACTTTTGCTAGTGCAATCTCTCAACAATGCTAATATAATTGGATCATATAACCATCCCTCAACGTGCATGAAGAATCACTCCAGAGTTCCTATCTAGCGGAGAACATAAAAAGAAATTGTTTGTAGGGTATGAAACCACCTCAAAGCTATTCCTTCCGATCAATCTATCCTAGAGTTCGTACTAAAATAACACAAAGCTATTCTTTCTGATCAATCTAACCAAGAGTTCATACTAAAATAACACCATATGATACACATCAACCAACTCTAATGTCACCTAGATACTCCAATGTCACCGTGAGTATCCGTGAGTTGATTATGCGACATGCATCAAAAAATTTCAGATTCATAATGCTCAATCCAACACAAAGAACCTCAAAGCGTGCCCCAAGATTTCTACTGAAGAAACAAAGACGAGAACATGCATCGACCCCTATGCATAGATTACCCCAATGTCACCTCGGGAATCCACGAGTTGAGTGCCAAAACACATATCAAGTGAATCAATATGATACCCCATTGTCACCACGGGTATTCATAGCAAGACATACATAAAGTGTTCTCAAATCCATAAAAGTATTCAATCCGGTTAAACGAAATCTCAAAGGGAAAACTTAATTCATCACAAGATAGAGAGGGGAAAACACCATATGATCTGATTATATTAACAAAGCTAGCAATACATCAAGATCGTGACATCTCATGAACACGAGAGAGAGAGAGAGAGATTAAACACATAGCTACTGGTACAAACCCTCAGCCCCGAGGGTGGACTACTCCCTCCTCATCGTGGTGGACAACAGGATGATGAAGATGGCCACCGGTGATGATTCCCCCCTCCGGCGGAGTGCCGGAATGAGGTCTGGATTGGTTTCTCGTGGCTACAAATCCTTGCGGCGGTGGAACTTCTGATCTAGGGTTACCCCAAGGGTTCTTGGAATATTTGGGAATTTATAGGTCGAAGATTCGGTGCGGGAGGCCACCGAGGTGGGCAGAACCCACCTGGGCGCGCCTGGGCCCCCAGGCGCGCCCTGGTGGGTTGTGCCCCCCTCGGGGCTGCCCCCAGGTGCTTCTCTGGCCCACTAGATGTCTTCTGGTCCATAAAAAATCCACAAAAAGTTTCGTGGTGTTTGGACTCCGTTTGATATTGCTTTCTGTGATGTAAAAACAAGCAAAAACAACAACTCGCCTTTGAGCCTTCGGGTCAATAGGTTAGTCCCAAAAATGATATAAAGTTGCTATAAAATGATTGTAAAACATCCAAGAACGATAATATAACAACATGAATACTTCATAAATTATAGATACGTTGGCGACGTATCAACTGCCCTCGGGGATGTTGATGCCTTGTGCCACTAATGTGGTGGCGACGTGGTTGTTACCAGGAGTCAGAAATGTTCAGATATCATCTGTCATGGATATTATCATGACAATACTAGGGGTAGATGAAAATAAGAGTACGCACAAGTGTTTATACAGGTTCAGACCCTCGTCGAAGAAGGAATAATACCCTACTCCTGCGGTGGTATCCTTGCCTTTGCATGTAAGATACAAGAGAGAGTTCCAACCACCAGCCCGATGGACTTCGCCCGGGTTATATAGAGTGTGCCAGTATGTGTCTACCTCTTATCCTTTTCTTTTGTTGGTTCAGTTTTTTTTAAACGGAGGCTAAAGATTAGCCTCATCGACTAATTAAACAGAAGAGAATTGTCACGTTATTTAACAGAAAACTGAGCAAAATCGATACAAAATGACCACCAACCCACTCACATACAGCATGCAACCCCATAAGCGCACGACCAGCCCGAAAATCATACCCAACACGCAATGACTGCCAACTTTGAAACTGCTACCTCACAAAGAAACCCCCAACAGTAGTACCTCGGTCGAAAACCACGGGTACCATTAAATCGATGGAGACAAGCCAGGCCGTAAGGACAATCTAAGAGACCGATGACCGTACATCAAGCAGCTGCGGACGCCTTTTCCCGTTACCTCACTCTTCTTTCTTTTTCTTCTAGGAGCCTCCTCCCAGTCGTCTTGGCGGATCAAGGGCTAGCCGCCTCCGAATGTGCGAGCAAGCAAGTTGCGAAGCTTTATCTCAAATAAAATCTCATCAACCTTGTCACGCACAAACACCACCTGCATAACAGTCACGTGCAAGTAGGTGACCGCAACGTCCGAACCTCCACGGCCCACAAAGGTGAGTAGCTTGTGTTGGGGAACGTAGTAATTTCAAAAAATTTCCTACGAACACGCAAGACCATGGTGATGGCATAGCAACGAGAGGGGAGAGTGTCCGTCCACGTACCCTCGTAGACCGAAAGCGGAAGCGTTATAACAACGCGGTTGATGTAGTCGTACGTCTTCACGATCCGACCGATCCAAGCACCGAACGTACGGCACCTCCGTGTTCAGCACACGTTCAGCTCGATGACGATCCCCGGACTCCGATCCAGCAAAGTGTCGGGATGAGTTCCGTCAAGACGACGGCGTGGTAGGCGATGTTGATGCTCCACCGACGCAGGGCTTCGCCTAAGCTCCGCGACGATATGACTTCTCGGCGCAGGCTTCGCCTAAGCTCATGACGATATGACCGAAGTGGAATATGGTGGAGGGGGCACCGCACACGGCTAAGGAACGATCCGTAGATCAACTTGTGTGTCATGGGGTGCCCCTGCCCCGTGATATAAAGGAGCAAGGGGGTGCGGCCGGCCCTAGAGAGGCGCGCGAGGAGTCCTACTCCCAGGAGTAGGACTCCCCCCTCCTAGTTGGACTAGGACTTGGGGAAGGGGAAGAGGAAGGGTGCGGCCCCTCCCCTAGTCCAATTCGGACTAGGCCATGGGGCGCGGCCTGCCCTAGGCAGCCCTCTCTCTTTCCCGCAGGGCCCAATAAGGCCCAATACTTCTCCCGGCGAATTCCGTAACTCTCCGGTACTCGAAAAATACCGAATCATTCGAACCTTTCCGAACTCCGAATATAGTCGTCCAATATATCGATCTTTACGTCTCGACCATTTCGAGACTCCTCGTCATGTCCCCGATCTCATCCGGGACTCCGAACTCCTTCGGTACATCAAAACTCATAAACTCATAATATAAGCATCGAAACCTTAAGCGTGCGGACCCTACGGGTTCGAGAACTATGTAGACATGACCTAGAACTATTCTTGGTCAATAACCAATAGCGGAACCTGGATGCCCATATTGGCTCCTACATATTCTACGAAGATCTTTATCGGTCAAACCGCATAACAACATACGTTGTTCCCTTTGTCATCGGTATGTTACTTACCCGAGATTCGATCGTCGGTATCCAATACCTAGTTCAATCTCGTTACCGGCAAGTCTCTTTACTCGTTCTGTAATGCATCATCCCGTAACCAACTCATTGGTCACATTGCTTGCAAGGCTTAGGTGATGAGTATTACCGAGAAGGCCCAGAGATACCTCTCCGACAATCGGAGTGACAAAACCTAATATCGAAATATACCAACCCAACATGTACCTTTGGAGACACCTGTAGTACTCCTTTATAATCACCCAGTTACGTTGTGACGTTTGGTAGCACCCAAAGTGTTCCTCCGGTAAACGGGAGTTGCATAATCTCATAGTTACAGGAACATGTATAAGTCATGAAGAAAGCAATAGCAACAAACTAAACGATCATGTGCTAGGCTAACGGAATGGGTCATGTCAATCACATCATTCTCCTAATGATGTGATCCCGTTAATCAAATGACAACTCATGTCTATGGCTAGGAAACTTAACCATCTTTGATTCAACGAGCTAGTCAAGTAGAGGCATACTAGTGACACTATGTTTGTCTATGTATTCACACATGTATTATGTTTCCGGTTAATACAATTCTAGCATGAATAATAAACATTTATCATGAAATAAGGAAATAAATAATAACTTTATTATTGCCTCTAGGGCATATTTCCTTCAGCTTGCTGGGCTCCAAAGGATCAAGTGTCATCATACCGACTGCCTCAACATCATGAGGCACAGGTACCACCGACAAGATGGACTCAACCGCCTCTAGTTTCTCACATGACAGAGGCAAATCCTATCTCTCACATGAGGTCACCATTGAGACGGCCTCCATATGCTCCATAGAGAGAGGCGAAACATGTCTCACACATAGTTGCTGAAGCTCGGGCATGATCTGTAGCACGGGGGCAATGACCACGGGGATGGCCTTCCCCACAACGTTAGATGACATAGTAGGCAAGGCAGACAATGATGATGAACTGACCGCAGCACGAGGGTGGAAATAGGCGAAGAGCTCTGTCCGCTTGTCTTCCATGAAACCAACACCGGAAACACCAGAAGGACACAACGTCGGAACAGTCGGCAACATAGTCGGCAGGAGGGAGAGCATGCTCAAGGCAATCTCCGCCCGCACCAGCAAGCCTCGCGGCAGCTTGGACTGATCTGTCAGAGCGGACTGCAACTCCACATCAGACAGGGTTGCCAAGCAAGCGATGCCAGAGACGACAGACGCCCAAGACCCAGGACGAAGCGCCTCAGAGGGAAGTGCGGACTTCATCGGACCTTTACAGGAAGCTAAAGCTTGACGATGCTCGATGCCGAGGCGGGGCATGGACGGCATAACAAGGCATTGCCAGGAAACTAAGTGGATGCCAAGGGTTGCGACACTCGCGCGCGGTGACCGTTGTCCAAACAGCGGGAGGTTGGTTCTGTTTTGTGTGTACAACCAATTTCCGTCTTGTATGCCTTCTCTCCAGCGTGCTTAAATCCTCCAAGCCCTGAAGAATATGGAGATCTCAGGTAATCCCCTGCCTCGCTTCATGGTTCTCGATTCCTTCTCTGATGATCACTTGAGCGAGGTGTTGGGAGATAGCAGTGTGGACCCGTTAGGAGCGGGAGGGTCCAGCGAATTGATCTCACTGGTCCACGCTAAGGAACTAGCGCACGCAGCGCTGGCAGCGGCGGCTGCAAAACACGCGGATCAGTTGGCGACCGAGGCAGGGGCCTCGGATGCGCTCGCGGTCCGGCCCGATGAGGAAACGGCAACAGGGGTTGCTTCTCCTCCCTCGCCTTGCCGTGGCAGGGTGAGGCGCATGGCCAAGGCGATCACCTCTCGAGGTGTTCGTTTGCGGAACAGGATAATCTAGATGCGGGCTATGTTCTGGAATATCCGTGGCTTCGGCCACGCGGGCGTCGCACCCAACTTAAGGAGTACATTAGGAAAGAGGACGTCGACATCGTAGGGCTTCAGAAAACGATCAAAGCAGATTTTGGCCATCACGAAATTACTCTTTCTAGATCCTCTAGAACGCTTCATGTGGCACCATGCTCCAGCGATAGGGCATTCGGGCGGCATGCTTTTAGGCTTTAACTTATCTGTGTACGAGGTGCTTTCCTGGGACGTGGGCTCCTTCTTCATCGCTGCGAATATCCGTGTTCGCGCCTCCTTAAGGGAACTTGTGGTCATCCAAGTCTACGGACATGCGGATCACTCCCGCTTGGCGGAGTTCTTGGGAGAACTCCAAGCCAAGGTGCTCATGGTCTCCGCAGCCCAGATCCATGTGATGGTGGGGGTGATTTCAATTTGATCCGCTCGGGAGCGGACAAAAACTACAACATCATCAATTGGCCTCGAGTGGCCATGTCCAACAACTCAATTGTGTCTATGGCCCTGTGGGAAGTGGCTAGGACCGGCGCCAGGTTCACCTGGACGAACAAGCAACTCGTCCCGGTGCGTTCAGTGTTGGACCGGGTGTTCATCTCCCCCGACTGGGAGGTGTTGTACCCTTTTTGCTCACTCCTTGCGGAAACGCGCATAGGGTCTGATCACGTACCCTTAATGTTGTCCTCGGGGGAGGACCGAATTCGACGCAGTCCTCTTTCTTTTTTGAGACGGCCTGGTTTGAGATACCAGAATTTGATACGATTTTTAGGGAAAAATGGTTAAGTAGCGTGCAACAAATAGGCCCACAACATGGCCCTATGGAGTTCTAGAACGTGGCAGGGGGCCGCCTCCGTGCGAGCCTTAAGGGATGGGGCGCGAACCAAGGGCGAGACGACAAGTTACTCAGGGCGAGTCTAGTCGATGAAATCGCGCGGCTCGACACCCAGGCGGATGTGCGGCCCTTCTCAGAGCCAGAATGGGCGCACTGCTATGCCCTGGAAGGGCAAGTCGAAGCGCTGCTTCGAGTCGAGGAGGAATACTGGAGGCGCCGGGGTGGCCTCAAGTGGGTTCTTAAAGGGGACGCCAACACCAAGTACTTCCATGCCTACGCTAATGGAAGACGTCGGAAATGTGCGATCCTGCGGCTGCAATCAGAACAGGAGTTGCTGTTGCGCCAAGCGGATATAATGAAACACGTTTACAAGTTTTATATCCAGCTGATGGGGACAAGCGAGGACCAGAGGGCTGGTCTGCGCACGGATGTTTGGATGCCCACTCAGTTAGTCCTTGACAGCGAGAACGCAGAGTTGGGACTTGCGTTTCTCCCCAAGGAGATTGATGACGTGCTCATGAGCATGAAGTCGGATACTGCACCGGGCCCGGACGGGTGGCCGGTTGCAATGTTCAAACACTTTTGGCCGCTGCTCCGTGGTCCCATTTTCGAGGTGTGCAACGGCTTTATGCGGGGTTCTATAGACATTGCTATGCTCAACTACACTGTTTTATCGCTTATCCCCAAAGTGGCGGGGGCGGACAACATCCGCGAGTATAGACCAATTGCGCTAATCAACGTGCCTTTCAAAATTTGTGCCAAAGCATGCACTACACGTCTAGTCCCAATCGCGCAACGCACAATCAGTCGTTCGCAATCTGCTTTCATCAGTGGGCGCCACATCCTGGAGGGCCCTCTTGCCCTACAGGAAATTATTCACAAGCTCAAACGTATGAGCGAACCAGCCATTTTACTTAAACTGGACTTTGAAAAGGCCTACAACCGGGTTAATTGGGATTTCCTGCGTCAAGTCCTCGTTAGTTGAGGTTTCTCGGCTGTTTGGGTTCACCGAGTGATGCAGCTGGTCTCGGGGGGCCAGACAGCGATCTCGGTCAACGGAGAAGTAGGGCACTTCTTCCGGAACAGATGCGAACTCCGCCGGGGCGACCCAATGTCCTCGATCCTATTCAACTTCGTAGTCGACGCTCTGGCGGCTATGCTGCGGAGAGCCACCGAGGCCGGTCACATCAAAGGTGTGGTTAGTCATCTCATCCGAGGGGGGATATCCCATCTGCAGTACACCCACAACACGTTACTGTTGTTCCAGCCGGACCTCCACAGCGTGGCCACGGTCAAAGCCCTTCTCCTTAGCTTCGAGCTCATGTCCGGGCTAAAGATCAACTTCCACAAGTGTGAAGTTTTGTCCATGGGATTGGACGCGGATGAGATCAGGTGCATCGCGGACTTGCTTAACTGCAAAGTGGGCAAGTTCCCCTTCACGTATTTAGGCCTGCCTCTAGATACTAAACGCCTAACGATCGTTGATTGGGCTCCGCTATGCGCTAAGATTGGGGGAAAGGTGTGCCCTTGGCGTGGCAAATTCCTTTCCTTCGCAGCGAGGCTCTAGCTCACAAACTCGAGCCTGTCCTCCCTGCCAATGTTTGCGATGGGCCTCTTTCTTTTGGCCAAAGGAGTCCACGCCAAAATGGACACTCCTCGGTCGTGTTTCTTTTGGGAAGGTATGTGCCCTAAGCGCAAGTACCACTTAGTAAAGTGGGCTGCGGTGTGCCGTCCCAAGGCCTTGGGTGGCCTCGGGATCACCAATACCAGAATCCTTAACATTGCACTCATGTGCAAGTGGATCTGGAAGATCTCACAAGGGGCGACAGGCCTGTGGGTTGATCTTCTTCGCGCAAAGTACTTCCCGAGTGGGAACTTTTTTGAAGGAGACGCAAGGGGCTCTCTTTTCTGGAACGACATCCAATCCCTTAAACTGGCCTTTGACATGGGGCAAAATTCGCCATAGGAGATGGTAGATCGGCCAGGTTCTGGCTCGACCTGTGGGTGGGCTCCCAACCCCTGTGGGCGGAATTACAGGACTTGTACGCGATAGCTGTTGACCCGAATATGACCGTGGCTTTGGCCTTAGCCTCGTCCACCTCCTCCCCCGGCGGTCCACTTCTGCCATTAGCTCAACGACCAAGAGCGGAAGAACTATGCGGCGATGCTTGATCTCATCAGCTCGACCTCGTTGTCTGCGGCAGCTGACTCGGTGACGTGGGCGCTCACCGCGTCCGGCAAATTTACGGTCAAATCGCTTTACGACAAGCTTTGTCATGGGTCGACCGAACTGGTGGTTAAGGGCCTCTGGAAGGCGCGCCTCCCGCTCAAAATCAAGGTGTTTTTGTGGCAACTGTTTCGCAACAGATTGCCCACATCCGATAACGTGGCAAAACGGCAGGGGCCGTCAAATGGCACATGCACGATCTGCAATGTAGCAGAGGACGCAAATCACGTCTTCTTTCGCTGCCCTCTGGTATCGCTTGGAGCGCGGTTCGGACGGCGGCGCAAGTGTCTTGGAATCCGAGGTCCACCAGTGATCTAGTGGCCATTCTAGACTCGGTCCAGGGGGAGGAAAACGCGTGCTGTGGAGCTGTGTGGGGGCACTGTTCTGGGCGCTCTGGTTGACTAGGAACAAAATAGCTATAGAGGGGATCTTCCCGACCCATCCGGCTAATGTCATCTACAAATGCAATCTGTTTCTGCAGCAGTGGAGTCCGTTGGCGAGGCGCAAGGATACTGAGAGGATGCAGCATGCTCAAGACCGTCTCCGTCAGGTGTACGTGATGGCTAGGGAGCCAGCAGCCACCTCTTAATAGAGTGGCCTTTTGTTTCGTTTGCGAGCCTGCGTGCCCAGTGTTTGGCCCTTGAGCCATGTAACTCTTGCTCGTGGTCTTTTGGCCTTGAACCCTTTGACTTCCCTCTTGCGTGGCCTGAGGCCGTGGATGTGTGTGTAAGGTTTGAATTTAGGGGTGTTTGTTTTCAGGAACTTTTGGGTGTAGGGACTAAAAAAAGTCCTTCTTAGAGACTTTTTAACCAAACAGGAGAGTCTTTTTTAGGACTTTTGGGGACTTTTCCAACAATGCCCCTCCCTGCACCCATTGCCCCGCCGCCCCATGGTGGTGTTTGGTTATTATTTTTTTATATACTAAGGATAACATGGTCTTTTACATGTCATTTAATAACCTCTAGGAAGGTATTAAGGACTTTTTAGTCTCTGAAAACAAACAGGGAAGAACTTTTTAGGGACTATGGACTTTTTAGTTGGGACTAGAAAAAGTCATAAGACTTACGGCCTTCATCAGTATGCTGCCTATGTTATGGACTTTATTAATTTAAAGCCGGACGCATCTAGCGTCTTCGTTCTAAATAAAATGTACAGCCACTGCCTAACCAACCGAATGACGGTTCTTTACAAGAACGTAGATTCGAAAAAATACGCAGCTACAAACCCGACAGATGAGAATGGCCGCCACATGATGGGATATCCATGCACGTGAAAATGCTCTGCAAAGGGAAACAAACTGTGTGCGTGCGTGCCAGTCCCACAGGAATACGCAAGGCGCGCACACGTGAAGCGACAGCGGCACACTGGAATGGAATGGAACGGACGGCACAGTCGTGCACGCGTGCGTCGTCGGCCTTGGCCCCCGGCCGGGGCCGTACACGATGTGCAGCAAAAAGTCACGAGGTCGTAGCCCCATTCATCCGCTACTGCTCGCTACCTGTACGTCGGGCTAGGGACCAAAAACATCGGCACATGCATGCAGGGAACCGCAAGTGTACGTGAAACGTACGTGTGCCCACCGTGTGGGCACTCCGTACGGCACAATCGGGTCAGGGACCCAAAGAACAGTCGGCTCAGAGCTCCCGTGCATGCACCGGGTCGAGTGAACCAGCTCTACCTGTTAGAGTATACGTAGCATGTACTTGTATAGCCTGTATACGCGCACTGTAACTAGTCAGCGCATGTACGTGAGTAGTGGGCACGCAGTCTGCCCACGATCGGCATGGTAGTGGCACACGATCACCCTCTGTAAAACTGTATATAGTCACAGCCGCAGAGCTAATCAAAGTGTGTTGAATCCCATAATTCTCCTCCCTTCTTCACTACCGGGGAATTTTAAATATGTATACGCCATACAGTATGTACTATATTTTTATGATAAATCTAATGAAACTAATTTAATGTAGTAGATGTTGACATGTTTTTTGAATAGGAACAATGAGAACTTCCATTAATAAGAACAGAATGGTGTAGCATAGATACAGACTACTAACAAGTAGTAATATATACCCCTAAAAAAAGTAGCAGTAATATGAAATTTATATGTCAAGTCAAGTCCAGAGAAGAATGTTGAGATGGTTCGTTGCCAGCATGTACTACTGCCATACTTGCGTTTGCGTGTATGGGCTGACGGTACGATACGTTGCACTTGCACTGACACAACCATCGGCAGCACTCCATTGGAATAGAGCGTGTACGTACCATCTAACCTACTTTTGCAGGGACATGGCCAAATTGCATAGTATCCTGTTCATTCTGATATTATATAGGGATTTCTATTGCAATATCCTACGCCACTTCCGGCAAGAGGGAGCCATACTCTTTTGTAACCATCCACCCGGCCGCCATTATCTCATTCTTCGTCCCCTCCCTCCCTTCTATTTGTGCTCACAAGCCAAACCCAAGCAGCAGCAGCAGCAGCAGACACGCGAAAGCAAACTCACAGGGAGCGAAGAAGAAACCCAGCTAGGGGCGTCTGGTGCATTGGCGCAGGAGACCAATGGCGGGCCTCGGGTTCGAGGAGACCGAGCTCCGGCTCGGCCTGCCAGGCGGCAGCAACGAGGCCGAGGAGGCGGCCGCCGCGGTGAGGAGCTCCGGCAAGAGGGGCTACGCCGAGACCATCGACCTCGTGCTGAAGCTGGAGCCGGCGTCGCCACCGTCCGAGCACGACGAGGAAGTGGCCGACGGCGTCGCGGAGGCGCAGCCGTCTCCGGCTGCTGCCGAC
Organism: Aegilops longissima; assembly: GCA_021605205.1. Classification (NCBI taxonomy): domain Eukaryota; kingdom Viridiplantae; phylum Streptophyta; class Magnoliopsida; order Poales; family Poaceae; genus Aegilops; species Aegilops longissima. The sequence continues at coordinate 594,620,935 of CM038680.1, forward strand.
GGGCAGCTGAAGCGGTCGCCGAGCCAGAGCAGCGTGGTCACCACCGCGCAGCCGGACGCGGACCCCGAGAAGCCGCGCGCGCCCAAGTACGTCCTCCTCCTCGTCATCCCCCGTTACTTTTTTTGCATGCGAATGTGATTCCGTGTTACGTACTACTAGCTCGCTCCATAAAAAATCTCAACGGCCCTCCCGTGCTTCTCAAAGAAGAGGATCATTCATAGTAGTTCTTAGGATGAATGTGCTTTAATTTTCGGAAGAAAAAGGTAGCACGTACTATGTTTTAGAATTAGCCTAGGAAAAGGAAACTAAGCTTTTATAATTGCAACACCATGCGTGCATGCTTCACTCTAGCACACAAATTTTAGTGGCATGCACGTACGCTTGTGTGAGGGGGAAAAGGGAGAGGAAAAAGCACTTTTACATCTGCGTTTCCGGGGGGACATTTGGATCCGAACGGGATACGCGGGTACGTACGTACAATGATGAATGCAGCGACGCATGTGGTGGGGTGAACTGGGGACAACAATGGCACGGGGAGAAGCGCAGCTAGTGCCGGCCCTGCCGACACGATACAAAGGAACCTACTATTTCACCCTGCAAAATGTCTCCGCGCTCGCAGTGCATGTCCTCTTCGCCATCATCATCATCACCGCCACCAGAACTTCTCGAAGTAATATTCATCCAAGTGAGCAATTACTAATTGATTGATTGATGTTTGGCACGTGGAGCAGGGTGCAGGCGGTGGGGTGGCCGCCGGTGCGGTCGTTCCGGAGGAACATGCTGGCGGCGGCGGGGGAGAGAGGAGGGGCGGCGCTGGTGAAGGTGAGCATGGACGGCGCGCCCTACCTGCGCAAGGTGGACATGGGCACCTACAAGAGCTACCAGGAGCTGTCCAAGGCCCTGGAGAAGATGTTCAGCTCCTTCACCATCGGCAACGACTGCTCTCAGGCTCAGGGGATGACGGGCATGAACGAGAGCAAGCTGGTGGACCTGCTCAGCGGCTCCGACTACGTGCCCACCTACGAGGACAAGGACGGCGACTGGATGCTCGTCGGCGACGTCCCCTGGGAGTAAGTGATTAGTTAAAGCGCATGCATGCATGCGTGCATGTTTTCTCTTCTCATGCTGGTGTTTGTTACGTACTTGCTAATATCTTCCTCTTGTCACTCATGGCAGGATGTTCGTGGCGTCGTGCAAGCGCCTCCGGATAATGAAAGGATCAGAAGCCATCGGCCTGGGTCGGTGCCTCCTCGACCACGCTCCCTCTTAATTTTCAGGTTTACATTTGCATGCTCGACGACCGTTTGCTAACTCTGTTAGTTTTCTATTTTTTTCAGCGCCAAGGGCAATGGAGAAATGCAAGAGCAGGAGCTGATCGACGGACGTAGTGTCCATTTCAAGATTGTGACTATGCTTGCTTGCCCCAACTCTGTACCATAATATACTACTGCTACTTGGCCATGATCCGGTCAAAGCTCCGTTATCGCCTCGATTAGTTCATTAGTATCTGTATAAGTACGTATGTTCCAACTTGTTGTTATTTATACTATGTGGTATAGTATGTATACGTGAGAAAGATGTCAGCGGCATGTCACTGTTGTTTACGTACAATCAATAGTATTTTCATTTAGCACGCAGAAAAGGCAGAAGATGCCCTTCCATTAGTTTTTATTATTCAGAAGAAAAGAAGTCAGATGGTGGCTACCCTACCACTACCGGTTCCACTGCAGGGAGCTTGCGGTTTGTCCAACAGCAGCGATCAATGATCATGGTGCCGTTGGACAAATAATCGCCCGGCAGCCTTGTTTAATTATGATTATGAAGCTGCTCCGTGGTGTCCAGGTTCATTCTTCTGTGTGTGTACACAAGAAACATTGCCAATGTTTCATGCGCTGGTGTGATGCACACTCAAAACGCCCATCTCCACATATATATATAACTCTAAGCCAGCTAAAGGAGGGGACATGCCATGTGCACAGGGATATGGGAGCTCATTTTCTTATACAAATTTGGCAAGAGTACGATATATTGCTCCCTGATTATAAGCAACCGAATGAAAGGGTGCAAGGCTGGCAAAATTGAAGTGCCATTATTTGCAGCAACTTTGGTTCGCTCCTTCCATCTTCCATTCTCCGTACGGGTGAATATAGTATCCAAAAGCTGCTTGCGAGTTGAAGGTATGTTACGTTATGCATGACATGTCTGCTTGGGGGATCTTGTGTCCCCTCGCGATGATGACAAGCTTCAAGAAATCTGGTGGTTTTCAATCGCTCCAACTAGAGCAAGCAAAAGAATCTTGCTAGTACATTATTTTCCTCCGTCTGGCAAGTCCTATCAAGTGGCAAGACAGCGAGATAGCCGACATAAAAAGCGATAACCTTTTGAATTTTCTCCTCACACCTTGAGGATAGGCATTTCAGAAAGCATCCGGTCTAATAACAGGCTAAGATTGATTATATATCTGTCTGTACTAAGCAATGCAGCTAAACATGCCTGGCAAAACAGTCCAAATGATACACAACTTTATTGCACCAAAAAAATATGGAGAATGGTTACATATTAATTAGGCAAGCAGAGTGCGCCGATGGAAACACAAAACCAGTTGATGCAAGTTTCAATTCCATGTAGCAGCTTATACAACAGGCCCATTACATATTATGGGTTTGGAGGTGCACAAAACAAATAAATAAATACTCGCCATCGTCTAATTTCCCAAATTAGAGTGCGCACAATGAGCGGTTCTCTAGCTATGGTTATGTGATTGTTATTATTAATCAAGAATCAAGATGAACAATGCACTCCGACCGCTTGAATCCAATCCATATTTTGTCCTCCGGTAACTGAAACAAACAGAAGAATCAGCAGGATGCTTAGGAGATATCACGAGATACGTGAAATGATGCTTGCCTGCTCTTGTGGGAACTGTGACAGTTGAACCCGCTTCGAACCATCTGCTAGCCGCTTGCATGGAAGATGTGGTTCAGCTGCAGCGAACTCATTCAGAACCTGGCAAAATTTGTGGCAATACATTGGAAAACGAAGACACGGGTAATGCTCTTTCACCTTTGTTGACCAAGTGATAGCTCAGATGCAAAATTGTAACATAAGCTGGCGGGTTTTCTTTATTGTACCAGTTAATTTGTTGGGTGCCACTATCTTCTGTAAGTGTGCTGCTGTGCTTGAATTAATAAATTATTGAACTCAATTTAGCTCTTTCAGTACGTTTCCGTTTCAAAATTCCAAACTAAATTCTACTCTGGTTCATGTTTGCGTTAACTATGCAGTAACATGTGTGAAGCTTGAACCAATTGCCAACTACCGCTAAATTATGATATATGGCAGAAAAATGTTGGCTAACAGCATTATATATAACTATGACTTCATTTCAGAGTTTACCACCAGAATGTATCTCCACTACACTCTTAAGTGCCAAGAGTAACAAAAGCAACTAACTTTGTCATTTTTAACTTAACGAATTATATGGTAACCTGATACACCATTAAACATTGCCTGACATATGGATAGCATGGCGAGTCACGGCCATCACTACTAACTTGATATATCTAACATCCGCATATAGCCAGATTGGTGCCAGTAATGTTTAGGATTATGACAAAAATGATACAAGGTGACGATACTATGGATGGTAGATCAAGTGCCAACCTGATAGGAGCAAGAACTCAAAACCGTCAGGAGATTGATGAGTGTACCTAGGTTTTGGGTATACAAGTGGGCTTTAGTGGTATCCCTCATGTGTGTTGTTTGGGCCTGTAGACCTACAAAGTTAGGGCCCAGGATGTCACCTAAGCCTGCTATATCCTTTTAAAAGGAAAATAGAACATCTCAAATGATACCAGGTCCATATGAGCCCAGGCCAAAAACTAACTTCCAAGTGTGGGAAACAATCAGACAAAAAAATTGGAAACACTTTGGGAAAAAAACCATGGTCCATATAAGTCCAGACCAAAATTCAGTTCTATTTTGGATGATATCTGAAACTGCAAATGTTAGGTAAAATTTCATGATCGTGTATGTGCTCTGTAACAAATACTCTGTAGATTTACAATTAGTATACACTCCTAACTTGTTTTATTTGCATACCATACAAATGGTCAGATTTTTTATCCAAAATTTTCAGGCCCATAATTCGTCATACAATGTGTATATACAATTGTTTTTCTGACTGATACAACTTTGAAGTGATGTTTTTGAATTGTTAACCGGCAGCAGAAAATCCGCAGTTGGGAAGTATGCTACTATATACTCCCTTCGTCCCAAAATAAGTGTCTCAAGCTTACAACTTTGTACTAAAGTTAGTAGAAAGTTGAGACGCTTACTTTAGGACGGAGGGAGTACTTTTTTAGGAAGGCCGCAACAACTGCTTTGCGGTGCATAAGAGATAAGGGGTTTGTTACAGCACCTTAGGCTACAACATAGTTACACGCTACATAGGGCAGACTGTAGTAATGTAGATGCACTGTTTCCAATAGTATGATTCCTAAGCTAAAGAAGCTTACGGCCTGATACACCTTCAGCTCCACTGCTTACTCCTTCCTAGACTCCAGTTGATACACATTGCTTCATTAGATTCTTTCTGTTTATCAGTTTCTGAAGGGAAAAAGGCAAGCCAAAAACCAAGAGCAAAATTAAATTATTTTTCCCACCAAATAGGAAAACGTCACTATTTTTTCTAACTGAAATGCAAGTTCAGACAAGAGTAAACTTTTTAATTCAGTTCTGGTTTGTTTGGCTCAATCTAATTCTGCACACGCTTACATAAATTGGGTGAGCCAAAAACACTGGTGTGCAACATTCTTAAACAATATAAAGCTAATACTGAGATAGCATATTTCTCACTTCTTTTTTGAGATTATATTTCCCACTTTCTGATTACTGATAGCAAACGGTTACTGCTTAGCACTTCAAACATGTTCATCCAATAACCTTGAAGCTACTGGCCAGCACACACAAAGAAAGGAGTTTTGGAAGAAAGCACAAGCTGAAATGAAAGTTTACTTTGGGGGTGAGGAAATGTTTTAACAAAGTAATACCTGGTTTTTTATTGCACCAATCAACATATCTTGGCATCCAAATGCATGTACATTCTTCAGATTTGGGCACTGAAGTAGCAGCCGCTCTGCAAAATATTTAAATTGTTTATAATCGTAAAAGCAGCTACCAACTTTACAGCCTCATGAAAAAGTGACACAATACCTGGGTGTAGATTTGTACAAGTGTTGAGGTTCAGATCAATCAACTCTGGGCATTTCACATACAAAGCCTGCCATATATGAAATTAGTAACAAGACTATATCCATAAAGGACTTGAGTGAATCTCTGCTGGCAAAATTTGAAGGCTTACATCTATTGCTGAACAGCCCCATAGACTGAGCTTCTTCAAATTATCATGCTTTATGATTAGCTTTTGGCGCATAGGTTGCTTTTTTAAGGTGGGTAATTTTGGGCACAATCTAATCCTTCCATTGATCTCACCAAAATAAGCCCCCTGTTTTTCATTCTGCAAGTTAGAACGTAAGCTCATTCCACAGTCCATGAGCTGAAGAAGTGGCAATTGTGCTGTTGCGGCCTGGATCCCACCTAGAAAACACAGAGAGATTCTTAACACTGGAACATGTAATGGTTGACTGGCAATTCATTTTCGGTGGAGCAGAAATAATAAACCCTGAAATTCATATAAAGCTTACATGTAGTAATATTTGGGCAGAGAGCAAGGAGCAGCCTCGATAAAGTATGAGGGAACGCCTTGCAGATCATACCAACACCACTATCACTGATGCTAGATCTGAGGTATAATCAAAACGAGTAACTGCATAAGCTAATTTGAAGTATCACGCCATAGGAAAATAATCATCACCTTTATGTTAATTCCATAACTTTAGTTTTATATCCAAAAGGATATATTGGAGCTTACCCACTTAAATCAAGCAATTCCAAGCTTGCACAAGATCTGACGATAGATGCAACAGCTGCATCTGTCATTTTTGAACCGAGAATCAAGGATAGCATGCACAAGCCCCTGATGAAGCAATAATGAGATTTGAGTTTTGGAGGTTGAAATATTATGAAACTGGAATTATAGTGAGAAGAGACAATGCTATAGCTCAGATACAACAAGATTCTGGCTCGGCTACTTTGGGTCAGCCTGAGCGCTGGAAACAGTTTGTTTTTTGTTTTGTCTCGTTTCTAATAAAAATGGGGCAGGGAGAACCCCTTTTCTTCAAATAAAATAAAAAGAACTATAACATTATAGCTCAAATACAAGAAAATTGTGCTAAGAGCATGGTGGGATAGAAATATACCTGAGGTTGGCACCCTCTAGAGCCGACACAGCTTCATTAGATAGTTGAATTGATGATATGTGCAAATTTCTTAAGTTAGGGCACGATCGGCCCAGGCCATCCATCAAACTAACCAGGTCAGTACATTCAGTACTTTGTTGTGTGAAACACAGGGAGAGCTCGCTCATATTAGGGCAGCTTATGACCTACAACAAATTTGTGTCCAATGAATTCATGCCCACAATAAAGTTGATATAACTGTAAATACTAATAGCACACAATATTACCGATTCCGAAAGGGAGCAAAGATCTGATAGCCAAAGGACATTAAGGCTTGAAGAGCTTAGATTAAGAAAACCAAGATTAGAGCAACCACCGATTTTGAGGATTGAGAGAGAATGCTTCTCTGAAACAAGTCGACTTAGCTCCTCTCTGTTAGAATAGAACAACTTAAGTTAATATAGGAGCTGAACACGGAGATTGTGCGAACCTTCTGTCCATTTGCATGACATTGCTATTTCAAAATCGACGCATATTGAACACAACTTGCATGGCAAGAAAATGGAAAATAGACTAGTTTCATGCAAGCATAATATAACATGGTGTAACAAATCAACCAGCAAAAGATACAAAAAAATCAACCTGCAATTGCATTACATATGAAAAAAATAAGTACAAATCCTCATTTACAAGGTAAAACTAAAATCACGCCTTACCTGTATCTGACCTTGCAAGGTAGGCAACTATTAGTTGAGAAGCTAGCACTTGAGGAAAAAAAGGGAAGACACCTTTAAAACTAGTGATTCAAATTATAACAAAGCAAGATTTGATATAAAATAGTGTAAACTAAATAACTAAATTTCAAAAAAGATATATAGATGCCAACATAGCATTTAGGATGTATCAGTAATGTTAGAGATTTACAACATACCCAGTCATATTGTTGATGGCCTTGTCGGCCATGGTGATCTCCAGAGTTTCCAAACTTGGACAGGAAAATGCAAGACATGACAGCATGGTGGCATCAACATCACTGAATCCAACATATACGAACAAGATACATGTCACCAGTGGAACATCTTTTATCGGCATAGGAAACAAACACGGGAGGACTGGAACTAGATTAATTGTCGCTGCAGCCAGATCCAAAAGAATACATGGCTTTTACTTATCCACTCTCACATCAACTTAGGTGCATATATTAATTGCATTGTAAATAAGCAGGACAGAGAAACATATACTGAAGCACCAAAGCTAGATTAACCATGTTGTTTCGACCATATCCGGAATATCACAAAGTATTTACTTCACTTTTGCGTCTACTTAAGTGCATATGATTACTTCACTGTGCATAAGCAAGAGCTGGATGCGAAAACCTTTTAAGAGACACAGAAGACAAGCGGTCTTATCTTGTCATTAATAAGGCCCTAACTACACACAAGACACAACAATTACACACATAGAATTCTAAAACCAGATGGTGGCATCTATAATCCTATACCAGAATAACATGAATGATAATCGATGATCAACAACCTGGGATCATCTATTGATCATTTATATAGAATAACGGGTCTAGCAACTACAGCATATGTCACTATGTCAGTATAAGCCAACTTGTCAAATATAAATTTGATCAGTCACAACAAAGAAGACCTGAAAAGGCTCATCTTGTTTTGCACTACAAATATATGGATATTCCTTCTATGCAGACAAATACAACAAGAAACATTATCAAATAACTGATTGCAGAAACCAATTTACAGTGCTTTAATTACTAGTGTGTGGTTGTATCCTCACAGGCTCACAACAAGAGATAAGCAACAATAATTTTTATGTTGGGAAATAGCATACTGTTCTCGCAGTAATTGTGCATTTTGCATCACCGTAGACCAACCCATTGGTTATGCGCTTTCTACAATCCAACCCAGCCCTGGTGAAGGGTTTACAACTAAAGCACAGGTAAAAGTTCTACAAATCAATCTTGCAGCACCAACAGAATATTGTCCAAAACACAGACATCTCCGAACCCATTACCTACACAACATGAGTTTCATGTGGCCACCAACTCATCCAAGAGCATGTCATATTCTATATCCACAGAGACATGCATGCTCTTTCACAATCAAGTTAAAAAGGCAGACTGTCAGCATTTTCCATGATACCCTCTACTTTGACAAGTTCCTACGCGCAAACACAAATATAACCTACCAGTTAGCAATCCAGGAATAAACATCCTGCAGCCAGTATCAGATCCGACGTCCGTTCACCTTGGAAGTCGTTCAGAAATCCCAGGTTCTCGATATACTACTTGTTGTTATTGTATTTATATTACGATTTTATTAGGAATATATATACTACTCCTCAAGTGGTTATCTGTGTCGTAGCCTTATTAACCATAAAAAAAAGCTGTGCATAACAGCTCGTGTCCGGAGCAGGCGCCGATCGAAGATCCAGCATCGATCTGGCCAGATCGCGTCAAATTCGCATCGCACGGGACAAAATTTGTTCAGATTCGCCCGGGTCCCCTCACCTTTCCATGTGGAGGACGAGGCGCGAGAGCGCGGCGCAGCGGGGGAGCAGCGCGCCGAGGAGGCCGGCGGCGGCCGGGCGGAGGCGGAGCTCCTCGGCGACGCGCCAGACCCGGTCGGCGCAGTCGCGCCAGGCGCGGCTGACGGCGGCGGCGTCGAGGACGCCCCTGGGGCCGAGCCGGCGCAGGACCTCGACGACGAGGTCGACCGGCACGGCCCGGCCGCCCAGCTCCATGGTGCGGCCGTCATGGTCGGGCCTGGGCTTCTTCTCGGGGGAGGAGGGCTCGTCGAAGGAGAGGGCGCGGCGGAGGCGGGTGTCCCCGCCGGAGGAGGAGGGCGAGGGGGAGGGGGGCGCGGCGCCGTCGGCGGCGGCCGGGGAGGGGAGGTTGCAGACGTGGCCCTTCTTGGGCTGGCCGCATCGGCCGCAGTTGTAGCTGCCCCGCGTCTTGGGGCGCGGCGGCGGGGGCGGCTTGGCGGGCAGCGAGGAGGAGGAGGACATGGGGTTAGGGTTTGCCCCGCCGCGGCTAGGGCTGGGGGGCCGAGGGGAAATAGCGGGGGAGGGGTGCGGCGGGAGATTGGGGAGGGATTGGCGCCATTTTTTGGGGCACGCCACCGCAGGAGGAGACCCGGTGGACCGGATGGGATGGTGTGGCGGAGACGAGCCGAGCCCCGCCGCGGCGTGAGCGCCCACGTCGACGTGCAACGCAACCCGCGGCTGGCTGGCTCGAGATTGATTTTCTTTTTTCCTTTTTTTTTCTTTTCTTTCCTTTTGTTGTTGGCAAAAAAAGGCTGAACGAACGACCGAGGATGATGCAAGAAATCGCACGTGCTTTCGGTGGGAACCGGTGCGGGTTTCCGGCTTGCGTTGCAGGCAGCTCCTGCCCTTTCTTTTTCTTCCCTCTTTTGGTTGAGAGAGAAGTTCGGGTTTGGTGCGGTTGCGCCTCCTTTGGCCCTACTTCCTTGGAACGGCCGCGAATCGGTTGACCGGGCAAAATCGGCGTTCTCCAAATTTGAAAAAAATGTATTCCACGTAACAACGCTCGAGCTAGCAAACACAAGGAACATGATAACCACAAGCTTCCTCTTAGTCAGCCGCCTCCTCCTCCTCCGAGAAAGAAAGTTAGGGTTCGTGCCGCTCGCCGGCGCCGACGCAGGTCCGCCTTGTCTCCGATGGCCCTAGGGCCATGGAGGCGTGGTGGATCCTGGCAAGGGCTGGCGGAAGGGCTCCGTTTTTTGTTGTTTTTCTCAATCTACCTGCCGCCTCCTCCTTCACAAAAAAGCTAGGGTTTCTGCCCCCCGCCGGCACCGCCTTCTCTCCGGTGGCCCTAGGACCATGAGGGCGTGGTGGATCTCGGCAAGGGCCGGCGGGAGGGCTCCGTTTTTAGTTGTTTCTTTCAGCTTTGCTAGGGTTTGTGTTCTGCTCGGGAAGACGAGACGGCCGCGGCTCCCTGAAGATGGAATAAAATTCTCCCCGTCTAGCCCCCGTCCCGGCGGTGCGTCTAGCACCGTTGGTGGGCGTGTGGAGGTGTGTCTCCGGCGGATCTATCTTTGGTGGATTTGCTCGGATCTCGTCGTTGTTCGTCTACGTTCGTGTGTCTTCGGATTGGATCTTTCTGATCTACGTTATTCTTCATCTGCGACGGTTGCTGCTTTGGTGCGCTAGTCCTACGGGGCCTTATCACGACGACTTCTCGGCTGTCTACTACAACAAGTTGTGCCCGACTCCGGCGATGGAGGGGCGATGATGGCGGTGCGCCTTCGGCTCGCTTCAGTGCTGGTAATTGTCGCTAGGTGGTCTACGGATCTGGATGTATTTTTCATTATTTCTGGTATTCGTTGTACTGCCATGTTTGAAGATGAATAGATCGGAAATTATCTCGCAAAAAAAATGTGCCCGACTCCGGCGATAGAGGGGCGATTACGGCGGCGCGTCTTCGGCTCGCTTCAGTGCTTGTAGTCATCGCTAGGCGGTCTACGGATCTGGATGTATTTTTTATTTCTGGTGTTCGTTGTACTGCCATGATTGAAGATGAATAAATTGAAGGTTTTCCTGGAAAAAAAACACAAGGAACATGGCTCGGGCATTTTCTCTATTGTTCTCCACTAGTTGCACCTTTTTTTATACTTCCTTCGTTTCTAAATATAAGTTTTTTTAGATATTTTAATATATACTACTCCCTCTGTCTTAAAATAAGTGTCTCAACTTTATACTAACTTTAGTTGTACAAAGTTGTACTAAGGTTGAAACACTTATTTTGAGACGGGGGGAATCCATACGGAGCAAAATGAGCGAATCTATTGAGTTTGGAGCACAAAGTAAAATGTAATGGAATCAATCTGTTTCGAAATCTTACGATGCCACGGAACAGATGGTGTCATTTGGTGGTACAGTAATAAGTTGTTTGGTGTTCGTTTAGAGTACTGCGATAGGATCGACGAGATCTATTTTTTTGGTCCATCGAGCCATTTGGTTATGTGAAAGAAAAATAATCTTGGAACAATGTTCATTCATCGTCGGTTGGTTTTGGAAAACAGGGAGCATTTCTCCTCGTGGAGCCTATCCGTTCCGTCGCTTGAGCCAGACGTGTGCCAATATGTTTGGCATGACCACTCTCGTCCAAAATTGAAAGGGTTTGCTTGGAAACTTGCTACTAGGATGTTGACAAATAAATGCTACGGAACTTCAAAAAGTAACATTGAAATGTCAATTTACGGAGTTGTCTAACGTTTGTGGTTGGTGGCATTGCTGGTGAATGGTTTTGTGCCATGTTCAATGCACGTAGCTTGTGCTTTTTGTGGATAAACTAGTAAATGCGCACGTGCACCGCACATGTAATCTTAATTTGGATTGAAGACACACCTGAATTTTCTTTACAAAAGTAGCATCAAAAGAAATTATTTGTGTAAACACCATCAGCGGCAGGTCCATCTCTTCCTATAGATGGTTTGAAAATTATACTAATCCAACGGAGAATCACCCCCCCACTCCGATTACCTTCCTTACATATGTCGTGGGGCGGTTCGTTGTGGCAGTTTCCTTTCTTGTGAATGTAAGTAAGAAAGGAATCAGGGAGAGAGGATTGATTAGCAGTAAACATGTTTAGCGCTAAACGTGTTTAGTTGCTCACCATTAGGACAACAAGGACTGTCGGATTAATGCTAATGGATGGCCGAGATCTGTTGGATCTGCCTCACTGGGTCTTTTTATATTGGTATAGATATAGATATAGATGCATCGTGCTTGGATATTGATGGCGACATGAATTTTTAATTTATTGGCTATTTGTGTTATGTGGGTTTGGCATCTTAACTAAAAATGAAATTATTCATAAAATAAATTCATACGTCCAAATTGCACAATGATAAAAGGAAATTAACTAAGTCTCAATCAACAGAACTAGAAACATTATGTCCAGCCCGATATATATTTCTCGATGCAGTGCAGCCATTGTCAATGGGCCAAGTGAAAATGGGGTGGGTACAAGATTGGCGCGAGCCATGGTGGTCATCGACACACCAGTGTGATGGAGGAGGCTTGGGAGATCTCACTAGAGTAGTCAGGGCACCAAGACAAAACCACTACAAGCAACAACGAAGGTAGAGCCCACTCAGGAGCCCTCAAACAGCCCGCAAATGTCCACGGACTCGTCCAGTTGTCTCATCTAGCATTTTTAGGCGCAAAGAGTAAACCTTTGGCCTGAGTCACGAATTCTCTTGTGGCTGAGCTGCTAGTTGTTTGTGAAATTTTGCTCAGTTCTCCAATGATACTCTCATGTCGTCATGGGAATGCATTGTTTAGAGACCGTTAATCTCTGATCGTCGTGATTAATCTCGTTCAATCGACATGTCTGGCCTTAATAAAAAGGAAGAGAGCATGCAGTTTCAGCCGACTCAAGATGTTAGTGGGACGGTCAATAATTTCGTGATTGTAAGAGCATTTACAACCACACACTTCAAACCGGCCATAAATGTCCGGGCGGGCAGATTGGTCAGTAACGGGTTAAAAAGAGACTCATCAGGGCGCCTGAGGGAGTCCTGGATTAGGGGGGCTCCGGACAGCCGGACTATATCCTTTGGCCGGACTGTTGGACTATGAAGATACAAGATTGAAGACTTCGTCCCGTGTCCGGATGGGACTCTCCTTGGCGTGGAAGGCAAGCTTGGCAATACGGATATGTAGATCTCCTCCCTTGTAACCGACTATGTGTAACCCTAGCCCTCTCCGTTGTCTATATAAACCGGAGAGTTTAGTCCGTAGGACAACAACAATCATACCATAGGCTAGCTTCTAGGGTTTAGCCTCTACGATCTCGTGGTAGATCAACTCTTGTAATACTCATATCATCAAGATCAATGAAGCAGGAAGTAGGGTATTACCTCCATCGAGAGGGCTCGAACACAGGTAAACATCGTGTCCCCGCCTCTGTTACCATCCACCTTAGATGCGATTCGGGACCCCTACCGAGATCCGCCGGTTTTGACACCGACATTGGTGCTTTCAATGAGAGTTCCACTGTGCCATCACCGTAAGGCTTGATGGCTCCTTCGATCATCGGTAACGATGCGGTCCAGGGTGAGGTTTTCCTCCCCGGACAGATCTTCGTATTCGGTGGCTTCGCACTGTGGGCCAACTCGCTTGGCCATCTGGAGCAGATCGAGAGCTATGCCCCTGGCCACCAGGTCAGGTTCGGAAACTTGAACTACACTGCCGACATCCGCGGAGACTTGATCTTCGACGGATTCGAGCCCATGCCAGGTGCGCCGCACGATCACGACGAGCATGATTTAGCTCTGCCGTCGGACAGTGTTCGGGAGATCACACCTGCAACCACTCCGGCCCTCAATCTGGAGCAAATTGCGCCATCCAAGGACGGGTGGATAGACCCCGCCATGGAGGCCGCACTCTCAGTGGCGATAGAGCCGGATACTGACTTTACCCCTTACGAGAGCCGTGTTGCCGAACCACTGGATTCGTCCCCGGCCACGGACTCCGAGCCGCCTACGTCCGTGCCTATCGAATCCGATTGGGCACCGATCACGGAGTTTACCTCCGCGGATATCTTTCAGCACTCGCCTTTCGGCGACGTGCTAAATTCGTTAAGGTCTCTCTCCTTGTCAGGAGAACCTTGGCCGTACTATGTCCGGCCAGAATGGGATGCGGACGACGAAGAAATTCGCTGCCCACCCACCACCCACTTAGTAGCCACTGTCGACGATTTAACCGACATGCTCGACTTCGACTCCGAAGATATCGACGGTATGGACGACGATGCAGGAGACGAACAGGAACCATCGGCCACAGGGCGCTGGACCGCCACCTCATCATATGAGTATATATGGTGGATATCCCCAAAGAAGGCAATGGCGACAAGACAGCGGAGGATGACCCCTCCAAGAAGCAACCCAAGCACCGACGCCAGCGGCGCCGCTCTAAGTCCCGCCATAGCAAAAGTAGTGATACCGGCACAAGAGACAATATCACTCCGGATAGTGCAGAAGACGGCAACAATCCCCTCTAGCACGATTTAGAGCGGGAGGATGAACAAGCTAGCCCTCCAGAACAAGCAACAGATGGGGAAACGGAGGATGACAATTACATGCCTCTCTCCGAAGACGAGGTGAGCCTCGGCAACGAAGAATTTATCGTGCCTGAGGATCCCATCGAGCTGGAGCGCTTCAAGCGCCGGCTTATAGCCGCAGCAAATAGCCTGAAGAAGAAGCAACAACAGCTTTGAGCTGATCAAGATTTGCTAGCAGACAGATGGACCGAATTCCTTGCGGCCGAGGAATACGAACTTGAACGCCCCTCCAAGAGTTACCCAAAGCGCAGGTCGCTACCCCGACTCGAGGAGGAAGCATTGAAACCTACATCACCAGTGTACGATGCAGCTGACCGGCCACCTCGTGGCCGAGATACAGAGGCGTTTCAACCTGCACCCCGCCGCCACTCAAACAAAAATACTAAGGCCCGGGGCAACACGCAAGACCTGCAAGACGTATTGGAAAGCAGGGCAAAACATGCAAGATCAATATACGGGTCACGGGGGCGCGCACCAACGCGGGACGATGACCGTCACGCCGGATACACTAAAAGTAAATCTAGCTGGGCCGAATACAGCAGACAAGACTCATATGAACTGCGTCGTGATATAGCCCGGCACAGAGGCGCCGCACAACCCCTATGCTTCACTGATGAAGTTATGGATCACGAATTCCTGGAGGGTTTCAAACCCGTAAATATCGAATCGTATGATGGTACAACAGACCCCGCGGTATGGATTGAGGATTTCCACATCCACATGGCTCGCGGTGATGATCTACATGCCATCAAGTACCTCCCACTAAAACTCAAAGGACCAGCTCGGCATTGGCTGAATAGCTTGCCAGCAGACTCCAATAGCGATTGGGAGGATTTGGAAGATGCATTCCTTGACAACTTCTGTGGCACTTATGTGTGACCACCGGATGTCGATGACTTGAGCCATATAACTCAAGAGCCGGAGAATCGGCCGAGCAATTCGGACACGGTTCCTAACTAAAAACCAAATTGTCGACTGTCCGGATGCAGAAGCCTTAGCGGCATTCAAGCATAACATCCGTGACGAGTGGCTCACCCGGCATCTCGGTCAAGAGAAGCCGAAGTCTATGGCAGCCCTCACGACACTCATGACCTGCTTTTGCGCAGGCGAGGATAGCTGGCTGGCTCGCAGCAACAATACATCAAGGAATCCGGGCACTTCAGATACTAAAGATGCTAACGGCAGGCCACGTCGTAATAAACACAAGCGCCGCAACAACGGCGATAACGCCGAAGATACGACAGTCAATGTCGGATTCAGAGGCTCTAGATCCGGTCAGTGGAAAAAGCCATTTAAAATAAGTACTCTGGGCCCGTCCAGTTTGGACTGCATACTCGATCGCTCGTGTCAAATTCACGGCACCCCCGACAAGCCAGCCAGTCACACCAACAGAGAATGTTGGGTGTTCAAGCAGGCCGACAAGTTGAATGCTGAAAACAAGGACAAGGGGTTGCATAGCGATGACGAGGAGGAGCCCCGGCCGCCGAACACGGGAGGACAGAAGAGGTTCCCCCCACAAGTGAAGACGGTGAACATGATATACGCAACTCACATTCCCAAGAGGGTGTTGGAAATATGCCCTAGAGGCAATAATAAAAGTGTTATTATTATATTTCTTTGTTCATGATGATTGTCTTTTATTCATGCTATAACTGTATTATCCGGAAATCGTGATACACGTGTGAATACATAGACCATAACATGTCCCTAGTGAGCCTCTAGTTGACTAGCTCGTTGGTCAACAGATAGTCATGGTTTCCTGACTATGGACATTGGATGTCATTGACAACGGGATCACATCATTAGGAGAATGATGTGATGGACAAGACCCAATCCTAAGCATAGCACAAGATCGTGTAGTTCGTTTTGCTAGAGCTTTTCCAATGTCAAGTATCTCTTCCTTAGACCATGAGATCGTGTAACTCCCGGATACCGTAAGAGTGCTTTGGGTGTACCAAACGTCACAACGTGAATCGGGTGACTATAAAGGTGCACTACGGTATCTCCGAAAGTGTCATTGGGTTGACATGGATCGAGGCGGGATTTGTCACTCCGTATGACGGAGAGGTATCTCTGGGCCCACTCGGTAATGCATCATCATAATGAGCTGAAAGTGACTAAGTGGTTAGTCACGGATCATGCATTACTGATGCGAGTAAAGTGACTTGCGTAACGAGACTGAACAAGGTATTGGGATACCGACGATCGAGTCTCGGGCAAGTAACGCACCGATTGACAAAGGGAATTGTATACGGGTTTGATTGAATCCTCGACATCGTGGTTCATCCGATGAGATCATCGAGAGTATGTGGGAGCCAACATGGGTATCCAGATCCCGCTGTTGGTTATTGACCGGAGAGGCATCTCGGTCATGTTCAGATATCTCCGAACCCGTAGGGTCTACACACTTAAGGTTCGGTGATGCTAGGGTTGTAGAGATATTAGTATGCAGTAACCAAAAGTTTTTCGAGTCCGGATGAGATCCCGGACGTCACGAGGAGTTCGGAATGGTCGGAGGTAAAGATTTATATATAGGAAGTCCAGTTTGCCACCGAAAGTTTTGGGGTCACGGTATTGTCTGGGACCACCGAAAGGGTCGGGGTCCACCGGTGGGGCCACCTATCCGGAGGGCCCCATGGGCTGAAGTGGCGTGGGAACCAGCCTGGTGGCTGGTGCGCCCCACCCAAGGGCCCAAGGCGCCTAGGGTTGGGGGACCGTTGCTTCGAGGGGCATGCCCCCGGTTGAAACCCTAGGGGCCGTTGCCCCGGGGCATGCGCCCCTGGTTGAAACCCTAAGGGGCCGTTGCCCGGGGCCGCCGCCCCCCATCTAGATGGGATCTCCAGGGCATGCGCCCCAGCCCCTATATATAGTGGAGGGAGGAAGGCAGCAAGACCCGCATCTTGGCACCTCCTTCCCCTTGCTACACCTCCTCCTCCCGCAGACGCTGGCGAAGCCTGCCGGATCCTGCTGCATCCACCACCACGCCGTCAGGTTGCTGGATCTTCATCAACCTCTCCTTCCCCTTGCTGGATCAAGAAGGAGGAGACGCCACGCTGACCGTGACGTGTGTTGAACGCGGAGGTGCCGTCTGCTCGGCGCTAGGATCTCCGGTGATTGGATCACGCCAGATACAACTACCTCAACCCCGTTCTTTTGAACGCTTCGCCGCGATCTACAAAGTGGTATGTAGATGCATCTCCATGACTCGTTGTTTAGATGAACTCATAGATGGATCTTGGTGAAACCGTAGGAAAAATTTTAATTTTACGCAACGCTCCCCAACGGTGGCATCATGAGCTAGGTCTATGCGTAGTTCTCTTTGCACGAGTAGAACACAATTTAGTTGTGGGCGTGGATCTTGTCAACTTACTTGCCGCTACTAATCTTATCTTGCTTCCGCGGTATTGTGGGATGAAGCGGCCGGACCAACCTTACGTGACGCTTACGTGAGACCGGTTCCACCGACTAACATGCACTAGTTGCATAAGGTGGCTGGCGGGTGTCTCTCTCCTACTTTAGTTGGAGCGGATTCGATGAAAAGGGTCCTTATGAAGGGTAAATAGAAGTTGACAAGATCACGCTGTGGTTATTCGAGGTAAGAAAACGTTCTTGCTAGAACCCAATTGCAGCCACGTAAAAGATGCAACAACAATTAGAGGACGCCTAACTTGTTTTTGCAGCAATTGACATGTGATGTGATATGGCCAAGTTGTGATGAATGATGAATGACATATTGTGATGTATGAGATCATGTTCTTGTAATAGGAATCACGACTTGCATGTCGATGAGTATGACAACCGGCAGGAGCCATAGGAGTTGTCTTTATTTTGTATGACTGCGTGTCATTCAAGAACGCCATGTAATTTACTTTACTTTATTGCTAAACGCGTTAGCCATAGAAGTAGAAGTAGTCGTTGGCGTGACAACTTCATGGAGGCACAATGATGGAGATCATGATGATGGAGATCATGGTGTCATGCGGTGACAAGATGATCATGGAGCCCCAAGATGGAGATCAATGGAGTTTTATGATATTGGCCATATCATGTCACTACTATATAATTGCATGTGATGTTTATTATGTTTATACATCTTGTTTACTTAGAACGACGGTAGTAAATAAGATGATCCTTACAACAATTTCAAGAAGTGTTCTCCCTAACGTGCACCGTTGCTAAAGTTCGTCGCTTCTAAGCACCACGTGATGATCGGGTGTGATGGATTCTTACGTTCACATACAACGGGTGTAAGACAGATTTACACACGCAAAACACTTAGGGTTAACTTGACGAGCCTAGCATGTGCAGACATGGCCTCGGAACACGGAGACCGAAAGGTCGAACACGAGTCGTATAGAAGATACGATCAACATGAGAATGTTCACCGACGATGACTAGTCCGTCTCACGTGATGATCGGACACGGCCTAGTCGACTCGGATCGTGTATCACTTAGATGACTAGAGGGATGTCTAATCTGAGTGGGAGTTCATTGAAATAATTTTGATTAGATGAACTTAATTATCATGAACTTAGTCTAAAACTTTTGAATGATATGTCTTGTAGATCAAATGGCCAACGCTCATGTCAACTTGAACTTCAACGCGTTCCTAGAGAAAACTAAGCTGAAAGATGACGGCAGCAACTATACGGACTGGGTCCGGAACTTGAGGATCATCCTCATAGCTGCCAGGAAACAATATGTCCTAGAAGGACCGCTAGGTGACGCTCCGTCTGCAGAACCAAGACATTATGAATGCTTGGCAGTCTCGTCTTGATGATTACTCCCTCGTTCAAGGCGGCATGCTTTACACTTAGAACCGGGCTCCAAAAGCGTTTTGAGCATCACGGAGCATATGAGATGTTCGAGGAGCTGAAACTTGTTTTCCAAGCTCACGCCGGGTCGAGAGATATGACATCTCCGACAAGTTCTACAGTTTTAAGATGGAGGAAAATAGTTACGTCGGTGAGCACATTCTCAAGATGTGCAGGTTGCACAACCGTATGACCCAGCTTGAATATTAACCTCCACGATGAGGCGGTCATTGACAGAATCCTCCGATCGCTTCCACCAAGCTACAAGAGCTTTGTGATGAACTACAATATGCGGGGATGGTAAAGACCATTCTGAAGTATTCTCTATGTCAAGTCACCGAGGTTGAAATCAAGAAAGAACATCAAGTGTTGATGGTCAATAAGACCACTAAGTTTAAGAAGGGCAAGGGCAAGAAGAACTTCAAGAAGGACGGCAAGGAGGTTGCCGCGCCCGGTAAGCAAGTTGCCGGGAAGAAGTCAAAGAATGGACCCAAGCCTGAGACTGAGTGCTTTTATTGCAAGGGGAAGGGTCACTGGAAGCGGAACTGCCCCAAATACTTAGCGGACAAGAAGGCCGGCAACACCAAAGGAGCTGCAGAATAAGCGGAGACTGGCGAAGGACGAGGTGACGATGCGCGTCGGGAATGGTTCCAGAGTCGATGTGATCGCCGTCGGCACGCTACCTCTTCATTTACCCACGGGATTAGTTATAAACCTTAATAATTGTTATTTGGTGCCAAGTTTGAGCATGAATATTGTATTTGGATCTCGTTTAATGCGAGATGGCTACTCATTTAAATCCGAGAATAATGGTTGTTCTATTTATATGAGAGATATGTTTTATGGTCATGCTCCGATGGTCAATGGTTTATTCTTAATGAATCTCGAGCGTAGTATTACACATGTTCATAGCGTGAATACCAAAAGATGTAAAGTTGATAACGATAGTCCCACATACTTGTGGCACTGCCGCCTTGGTCACATTGGTGTCAAGCGCATGAAGAAGCTCCATCTTGATGGACTTTTGGAGTCTCTTGATTATGAATCATTTGACACATGCGAACCATGCCTCATGGGCAAGATGACCAAGACTCCATTCTCGGAACAATGGAGCGAGCAACCAACTTGTTGGAAATCATACATACCGATGTGTGCGGTCCAATGAGCGTTGAGGCTCATGGAGGATATCGTTATGTTCTCACTCTCACGGATGACTTGAGTAGATATGGGTATGTCTACTTGATGAAACACAAGTCCGAGACCTTTGAAAAGTTCAAGGAATTTCAGAATGAAGTAGAGAATCAACGTGACCGAAAGATAAAATTCTTACGATCGGATCGTGGAGGAGAATATTTAAGTCACGAATTTGGTACACACTTAAGAAAATGTGGAATCGTTTCACAACTAACGCCACTGGAACACCTCAGCGAACGGTGTGTCCGAACGTCGAATCGCACTCTATTGGATATGGTGCGGTCTATGATGTCTCTTCTTGATTTACGCTATCATTTTGGGGATACGCCTAGAGACAGCTACATTCACTTTAAATAGGGCACCGTCTAAGTCCGTTGAGACGACACCGTATGAATTATGGTTTGGGAAGAAACCTAAGTCGTCGTTTCTAAAAGTTTGGGGATGCGATGCTTATGTCAAGAAACTTCAACCGAAAAGCTCGAACCCAAGTCGAAAAATGCGTCTTCATAGGATACCCTAAGGAAACCGTAGGGTATACCTTCTACTTAAGATCCGAGGGCAAGATCTTTGTTGCCAAGAACAGATCCTTTACGGAAAAGAGTTTCTCTCGAAAGAAGTAAGTGGGAGGAAAGTAGAACTCGATGAAGTACTACCTCTTGAACAGGATAGTAGTGCAGCTCAGAAAATGTTCTGTGATGCCTACACCAACCAAGAGGAAATTAATGATGATGATCAAGGTACTTCGGATCAAGTTGCTCTTGAACTTCAGAGGGTCCACTAGGACACGTTCCGCACTGCAGTGGTACGGCAGCAACCTGTCTTGGAAATCATGTTGTTAGACAACAATGAACCTTCGAACTATGAAGAAGCGATGGCGGCCCAGATTCCAACAAATGGCTAGAAGCCATGAAGTCCGAGATAGAATCCATGTATGAAAACAAAGTGTGGACTTTGACCGACTTGCCCGATGATCGCGAGCGATAGAAAACAAATGGATCTTTAAGAGGAAGACGGACGCGGATGGTAATGTCACCATCTATAAAGCTCGACTTGTCGCTAAGGGTTATCGGCAAGTTCAAGGGATTGACTACGATGAGACTTTCTCTCCGTAGCGAAGCTTAAGTCCGTCCGAATCATGTTAGCAATTGCGCATACTATGATTATGAGATATGGCAGATGGACGTCAAAACAGCGTTCCTTAACGGATATCTTAAGGAAGAGCTATATATGATGCAACGGAGGGTTTTGTCGATCCTAAGAACGCTAACAAAGTATGCAAGCTCCAACGATCCATTTATGGGCTGGTGCAAGCATCTCGGAGTTGGAACATTCGCTTTGATGAGATGATCAAAGCGTTTGGGTTTATCTTGGACTTATGGAGAAGCCTGCGTTTACAAGAAAGTGAGTGGGAGCTCAGTAGCATTTCTCATATTATATGTAGATGACATACTTCGATGGGAAATGATATAGAATTCTTGGACAGCATTAAGGCCTACTTGAATAAGTGTTTTCAATGAAGGACCTTGGAGAAGCTGCTTATATATTAGGCATCAAGATCTATAGAGATAGATCGAGGCGCCTCATAGGTCTTTCACAAAGCACATACCTTGATAAGATTTTGAAGAAGTTCAAAATGAATCAGTCCAAGAAGGGGTTCTTGCTCAGATTGCAAGGTGTGAGATTGAGCTCACTCAATGCCCGACCACGGCAAAAGATAAAGAAGAGATGAGTGTCATCCCTATGCCTCACCATAGGATCTATTATGTATGCCATGCTGTGTACCGGACTGATGTAAACCTTGCCGTAAGTTTGGTAGGAAGGTACCAAAGTAATCCCGCAAGGAACACTGGACAGCGGTCAAGAATATCTGAAGTACCGAAAAGGACAAAGGACATGTTTTCGTTTATGGAGGTGACGAAGAGCTCGTCAGAACGGGTTACGTCGACGCTTAGCTTCGACACAGATCCGATGACTCTAAGTCACAAACCGGATACGTGTATATGTTGAATGGTGGAGCGAAGAAGTGGTGCGGTGCAAGCAAGAAGCGTCGTGGCGGGATCTACATGTGAAGCGGAGTACATGGCAGCCTCGGAGGCAGCGCATGAAGCAATTTGGGTGAAGGAGTTCATCACCGACCTAGAGTCATACCCAATGCGTCGGGGCCGATCAAACTCTTCGTGACAACACTGGAGCTATTGCACTTGCCAAGGAGCCAGGTTTCACAAGAAGACCAGCACATCAAGCGTCGCTTCAACTCCATCCGTGAAAACGTTCGGGATGGAGACATAGAAATTTGCAAAGTACATACGGATCTGAATGTCGCAGATCCGCTGACTAAACCTCTCTCATGAGCAAAACATGATCAACACGAGAACTCTATGGGTGTTTGATTCATCACAATGTAACTAGATTATTGACTCTAGTGCAAGTGGGAGACTGTTGGAAATATGCCCTAGAGGCAATAATAAAAGTGTTATTATTATATTTCTTTGTTCATGATGATTGTCTTTTATTCATGCTATAAGCTGTATTATCCGGAAATCGTGATACACGTGTGAATACATAGACCATAACATGTCCCTAGTGAGCCTCTAGTTGACTAGCTCGTTGGTCAACAGATAGTCATGGTTTCGACTATGGACATTGGATGTCATTGATAACGGGATCACATCATTAGGAGAATGATGTGATGGACAAGACCCAATCCTAAGCATAGCACAAGATCGTGTAGTTCGTTTTGCTAGAGCTTTTCCAATGTCAAGTATCTCTTCCTTAGACCATGAGATCGTGTAACTCCGGATACCGTAAGAGTGCTTTGGGTGTACCAAGCGTCACAACGAATCGGGTGACTATAAAGGTGCACTACGGTATCTCCGAAAGTGTCATTGGGTTGACATGGATCGAGACCGGGATTTGTCACTCAGTATGACGGAGAGGTATCTCGGGCCCACTCGGTAATGCATCATCATAATGAGCTCAAAGTGACTAAGTGGTTAGTCACGGATCATGCATTACTGATGCGAGTAAAGTGACTTGCGATAACGAGACTGAACAAGGTATTGGGATACCGACGATCGAGTCTCGGGCAAGTAACGTACCGATTGACAAAGGAAAAAGTCTATTTTAAACCCTGAATTCATAGAGGTTCGGCGAAATTAACCCTCAAGTCAAAATCGATCGATTGCACCTAAACTATGGAATCGGTCTAAATCGAACCTTCGGGTCGTTTGGATGGCAGGATTGGGGTATTTCGCAGAGGGCGCAAGACTGCTCCTTGCTGGGCGGCCCGCTTTTTTTTTCGTTAAAAGAATAGTACACCAGCCCGCTTTATTTTTTCGTTAAACAAAAATAGTGCACCTGCCCGCTTTATTTTTTTTGTTAAATGAGCATATATCACAAAAAATGTTCAATACGTATTTTGAAAATTGCTCGATGCATATATTCATTTTTCAAAATGGTTATCATATGGGAAAATAATAATGATACAGATGGGTTTCGAACAAATGATGTACTGCTACTTGGCTCGCGTGAAGACCATCATATCAAAGATGGTTCTCGTTAAGGTAGCAGGACAATTTTTTATATAGTATAAATGCGGACAAAAAAAAATTAAAGGCGAAACCAGATGACCAGTAAACTAGCGTGCCCTTCATATAATTTCTGTATACATCAGAAAAAATTATACACATGTCTATTTTCTTCACACACATTTCTCATTTTTGTATATATCCCAAACATTTTATACACGCTCAAAATTTTCCAAATACATGATTAATAAAAATTTAAATATCTATTTTATGTCTAGTTTTCATAAACATTCACCGCCTTTGGTATTTAACTTATGATTAAAATTCTTTTTCAAATATATGTATTTGAAACTTTTTGCAAAAACGTGTCAACCATTTTTGGGATGGTATGAAACATTGTTTAAAACTACGTGACATTTTGTACATTGTATACATTTTTTAAATGTCACAAACATTATTTTAAAATCGTGAACATTTTTCAAATGCAACATACATTTTAAATTACATATATATAAATATTAAAATATATTTTGAAATGATACGTACTTTTTTGTAACGCTAGAATATATTTAAAATGTCACAAACACCAAAATATAAGTGTAACCAAAAAAAGTCAAATGGGCCGGCCCAGCGGAGAGGACGGGGGCGCTCTGTGGTCAATACCGCCGCTCCCTGGCCCACTAGTTAGATGGATCCCGGTTGAATTTTGCCGGGGTTCGATTTAGACCGGGATCGCATAGTTCAAGGTGCAATCGACCGGGATTTTGAGTTCGGGGTTCATTTCGCCGAACCACTACAAATTCAGGGTTTAAAATGGACTTTTTCCATTGACAAAGGGAATTGTATACGGGGTTTGATTGAATCCTCGACATCGTGGTTCATCCGATGAGATCATCGAGGAGTATGTGGGAGCCAACATGGGTATCCAGATCCCGCTGTTGGTTATTGACCGGAGAGGCATCTCGGTCATGTTCAGATATCTCCGAACCCGTAGGGTCTACACATAAGGTTCGGTGGACGCTTAGGGTTGTAGAGATATTTGTATGCAGAAACCGAAAGATTTTGAGTCCGGATGAGATCCGGACGTCACGAGGAGTTCGGAATGGTCCGGAGGTAAAGATTTATATATAGGAAGTCCAGCCGCCACCGAAAGTTTTGGGGTCACCGGTATTGAATGGGACCACCGAAAAGGTCCCTGGGTCCACGAGTGGGGCCACCTATCCGGAGGGCCCCATGGGCTGAAGTGGCGTGGGAACCAGCCTGGTGGGCTGGTGCGCCCCACCCAAGGGCCCAAGGCGCCTAGGGTTGGGGGACCGTTGCCAGAGGGGCATGCCCCTGGTTGAAACCCTAGGGGCCGTTGCCCCAGGGGCATGCGCCCGGTTGAAACCCTAGGGGCCGTTGCCCCCAGGGGCATGCGCCCCTGGTTGAAACCCTAAGGGGCCATTGCCCGGGGCCGCCGCCCCCCATCTAGATGGGATCTCCAAGGGGGCATGCGCCCCCCTAGCCCCTATATATAGTGGAGGGGAGGAAGGCAGCAAGACCTGCATCTTGGCACCTCCTTCCCCTTGCTACACCTCCTCCTCCCGCAGACGCTGGCGAAGCCTGGGATCCTGCTGCATCCACCACCGCCGTCGTCAGGTCTTTGGATCTTCATCAACCTCTCCTTCCCCTTGCTGGATCAAGAAGGAGGAGGCGTCCCACTGACCGTGACGTGTGTTGAGCGCGGAGGTGCCGTCCGTTCGGCGCTAGGATCTCCGGTGATTGGATCACGCCGTGTACAACTACCTCAACCCCGTTCTTTTGAACGCTTCCGCTCGCGATCTACAAAGTGGTATGTAGATGCATCTCCCATGACTCGTTGCTTAGATGAACTCATAGATGGATCTTGGTGAAACCGTAGGAAAATTTTTAATTTTCTGCAACGTTCCCCAACAGAGGGAACGGAAGCGTGCACTAAGGGACGTCTATGCGATGGAGCCTGTCGCCCCAAAGTTCAACCCATGGTCCTCTTGTCCGATCACCTTCGATCGCAGGGACCACCCCACTAGTATCCGTCATGGCGGATCTGGCGCATTGGTCCTAGACCCCATCATCGACGGATTTCACCTCACTCGAGTCCTCATGGACGGCGGCAGCATCCTGAACCTGCTCTATCAGGATACAGTGTGCAAAATGGGTATAGATCCCTCGAGGATCAAACCCACTAAAACCACCTTTAAGGGTGTCATCCCAGGTGTAGAGGCCCATTGCACGGGCTCAATCACACTGGAAGTGGTCTTCGGATCTCCGGACAACTTCCGAAGCGAGGAGTTAATCTTCGATATCGTCCCGTTCCGCAGTGGCTATCACGCACTACTCGGGCGAACCGCATTTGCAAAATTCAATGCGGTACCGCATTACGCATACCTCAAGCTCAAGATGCCAGGACCTAGGGGGGTCATAACAGTCAATGGAAACACAGAGCGCTCACTCCGCACGGAGGAGCACACTGCAGCCTCGCAGCAGGAGCACAAAGCAGCCTCTTAAGGCGAACCGCCAATTCGGCGATACAGCCCCCGGACACCGTCAAGCGAGTCCGGAGTAACCTGCAGCAGGATCGCCTGGCACGTCCAGAGCTTGCCTAGCAATTCGGCCCCCGTCCTAGTCCCAGTCAAGCGACGAAATATGTGCCGTGCGTACATAATTACGCACTGAAAATGCCATGGGCACAGGCGGGGGCACGATCAAGGCACGTCCCACAATGCGGCTCAACCGCCCTAGGCGCTGCATACCTTTATCATTTTTTCTCTTTCAGGACCTTACTCTCTGGAGGACCTTTCCGGCAGTATGATTGCCGGACACATTACGGGAAGGAACAACCAAGGAAGCAAGAAGCTAAGTCATACAAGGGAACCCCCAGGTGGTCTCTAATAACAATCGACATACCCGTTTTTTCATACCCGTACGCGGCCTGCCCTTGGATAGGACATGTCAAACAGTCCTATTTTTTTTCTTATTACACTACTTGTATCTGTATGCTTCGACGTATTATTTAAATAACAATGCATAGCATTAGTCTATTATTGCATTATCCATTCTTTTTTATATATATGTCTATTTACAACAATTTGCACCCGTACATTCTGGTACGACCAGTACGTCGTGAGAAGTCTGAACACTTTCGACAGTGCGGCACCCCGAACTTATAGCATTATATGCATCAGCCCTGAATCATGTCTTAGGTCAATAGTTGGGTTTGCCCGGCTCCCATGTTTTGGTACCTTACGTTCCGCTATATCGGCTAAGGTAGCGCTGGGAGAACTACTGCGATTGTGCCCCGGTTCTTCCGGACGAGCATCTTAGTAGAGAAAGCCGAAAACTGACTGTCGTGATAAGGCGAGAGTTGGTCGTTGTTCGAGAGGTCTCAAGTCCTTAAAGATTTCTTCCGCTTCGGGCGAGGAGTCGGCCTTGCCCGACTTAGGTGTGTATAGCGCCACAAATTAGGCCTTCTGAATACTAGGGGCTTCGCCAAAATTTGTAGACTTCCATGGCTAAGTGAGAGTGATAAAGCATTATAGTTTGATTGCCTAGTTCGTTGTGCTGAGCACCTCCCTCGAAGGACCCAAAAATGGGAAAAAGAGTGCTCAGGTTTATCCCGAACACCCCAGTACTAGTTACATGGGGGCAGAAGCCGACGACTGGCCAACTCTCAGATTTTATAAACGGCCGCACATACGGTAATATTTTAAATTCAAAAAGCGTTGCATAGCGCAAATGAACTAGTTTCACATTAAAGGATCACATGAGCACGTTCATTCAAAAATTACATCTTTAGCACATTCCTCCGCCACAAGGCGGGAACCCTTCAGGACACTGTCATAATACATCTCGGGGGGGCGATGCTCCTTGCCCTACGGCGGCCCCTCCTTCACCAGCTTCACGGCGTCCAGCTTCGTCCAGTGCACCTTCGCCCGGGCAAAAGCCCTGCACGCACCCTCGATGCAGACATACCACTTTATAACTTCAAGCCGTGGGCAGGCATCCACAAGCCGCCTCACCAGACCAAAGTAGCTGATAGGCAGGGGATCGCCAGGCCACATCCGGACTATAAGACCCTTCATGGCCTGTTCGGCCGCCTTGTGGAGCTCGACCAGTTGCTTCAGCTGGTCGCTTAAGGGCATTGGGTGTTCGGTCCCAGTATATTGGGACCAGAACAACTTCTCCGTCGAGCTCCCCTCCTCAGCCCGGTAAAACTCGGCGGCATCAAACACACTGCAGGGAAGATCTGCGAATGCTCCTGAAGAGCTCCGAACTCGGGTAAGTAAAAGGAAAGTTTCCTTTACATGCTTGCTTTGCATAATGAATGCCTTACACGTTGTTATCTTCTTCACCACATCAATCTCCTGGAGGGCCTTGTGGGCTTCAGCCTTGGCGTTTTGTGCGCTTTCGAGCGCCTTCGCAAGCTCGGACTTCCGCGTCTTAGAGTCATGCTCCAAGGACTCGGGTTTTTTGGCAAGAGCCTCGAGCTCTTGCCGCACCTCGCCTACCCGGGCTTCTTGCTTTTCTCGCTCAATGCGCTCCTTGGCTGCTTTGTTTTCGGCCTCGGACAACGCCTTCTTCAGGGTCGCCACTTCGATCGTGGTCCCTGGCACATTCATGATGATCCTATTATTTTACAACCAAATTTCTTTTTCATATATAGACAAGGTATTGCTTACCTTTGCTCTCCTCGAGCTGCCTCTTGGCAAAGCCGAGCTCTTCCTTGGACCGCTCCAAGTCCTGCTTTAGTGCAGCAACCTCCGTCGTACATGCGGCAGCGGCCAGCAGTGAAGCCTG
Source organism: Aegilops longissima (assembly GCA_021605205.1). Lineage (NCBI taxonomy): Eukaryota > Viridiplantae > Streptophyta > Magnoliopsida > Poales > Poaceae > Aegilops > Aegilops longissima. Next base: position 594,649,694 of record CM038680.1, read on the forward strand.
CATACGCATATAGACATATTCGGATTAGACTCCTGAGTCATTTTTTGATCCTCTATTCGGATTTTCTTCACGAACGCTAAACAGAGCATCAGGGGCTACTGTCTATGCGGTAATATTCTCCTATATTTTGATTACTTACCTGAAAGCCTGTTAGGAGGCTGGCGCAAGCTTCACTCAACCCGTTTTTGGCACACTGAACCTTCTCAATCACCGCACTCATGATAGTGCAGTGCTCTTCATCGATGAAAGCGCCGCGAAGCGCTTCCAGCAAGTTGTCCGGTGCCTCTAGATGGACAGAGGCCACCGGCACGGGCGGGCTGCCCCTCTTAACGGGGGGTCGCCTGCCGGAGTCTGGAACCGCTGGAGGTTCCGGCGCAGTGTTCGGCTAGGGGCCGAACTTGGAGCCCATGGGAGCCTTGCCCCCTTTGCGCCCAGGGTCCGGAAGGTCGCCTTGAGGCGCCTCCAGGACCACCTACCCTCGGCTTGGTGCCCTTTGAGACAACACCTCGACGTTTTCCGTAGGGCGTGGGGTGGAGGCGGTCGGAAGTGAATGCTACATCTTGAGCTTGCGTTGGTTTTCTCCGAAGAGGAGAGGATGATGCAGCAGAGTAGCGTAAGTATTTCCCTCAGTTTTTGAGAACCAAGGTATCAATCTAGTAGGAGGCTACGCGCGAGTCCCTCGTACCTGCACAAAGCAAATAACTCCTCGCAACCAACGCGATAAGGGTTGTCAATCCCTTCACAATCACTTACGAGAGTGAGATCTAATAGAGATGATAAATAATATTTTTGGTATTTTTGGTATAAAGATGCAAAGTAAAATAAAAGGCAAAGTAAAAAAGCAAAGCAATAATAAAGCGTAGGAAGATTAATATGATGAGAATAGACCCGGGGGCCATAGATTTCACTAGTGGCTTCTCTCAAGAGCATAAGTATTCTACGGTGGGTGAAAAAATTACTGTTGAGCAATTGACAGAATTGAGCATAGTTATGAGAGTATATATGTATGATCATGTATATAGGCATCACGTCCGAGACAAGTAGACCGACTCCTGCCTGCATCTACTACTATTACTCCACTCATCGACCGCTATCCAACATGCATCTAGAGTATTAAGTCAATGAAAACAGAGTAACGCCTTAAGCAAGATGACATGATGTAGAGGGATAAATTCGTGCAATATGATAAAAACCCCATCTTGTTATCCTCGATGGGAACAATACAATACGTGCCTTGCTGCCCCTCATCACTTTGGGAAAGGACACCGCAAGATTGAACCCAAAGCTAAGCACTTCTCCCATTGCAAGAACTACCAATCTAGTTGGCCAAACCAAACGGATAATTCGAAGAGACTTGCAAAGATAACCAATCATACATAAAAGAATTTCAGAGAAGATTCAAATATTGTTCATAGATAATCTTGATCATAAACCCACAATTCATCGGTCTCAACAAACATGTCGCAAAAAAGAAGATTACATCGAATAGATCTGCACGGGAGAGGGGGAGAACATTGTATTGAGATCCAAAAAGAGAGAAGAAGCCATCTAGCTACTAACTATGGACCCAAAGGTCTGAAGTAAACTACCCACACTTCATCGGAGAGGCCATGATGATGATGTAGAAGCCCTCCGTGGTGGATTCCCCTTCCGGCGGAGCTCCGGAACAGGCCCCAAGATGGGATCTCGTGGATACAGGAAGTTGCGGCGGTGGAATTAGGTTTTTGCCTCCGTATCTGATCTGTTGGGGGTACGTAGGTATATATAGGAGGAAGGAGTACGTCGGTGGAGCTTCGGGGGGCCCACGAGGCAGGGGGCGCACCCTAGGGGGGGCGCCCTCCACCCTCGTGGCCGCCTCCCTCCTTTCTTGACCGAGGGTCCAAGTCTCCTGGATCATATCTGATGAGGAAATCACATTCCTGAAGATTTCATTCTGTTTGGACTCCGTTTGATATTCCGTTTCTCCGAAACACTGAAATAGGCAAAAAACAGCAAATTTGGGCTGGGCCTCCGGTTAATAGGTTAGTCCCAAAAGTAATATAAAAGTGGAAAATAAAGCCCAATATGGTCCAAAACAGTAGATAATATAGCATGGAGCAATAAAAAATTATAGATACGTTGTAGACGTATCATGCATCCCCAAGCTTAATTCCTACTCGTCCTCGAGTAGGTAAATGATAAAAAGAGAATTTTTTATGCGGAGTGCTACTTGGCATAATTTCAATGTAACTCTTCTTAATTGTGGTATGAATATTCAGATCCGAAAGATTCAAGACAAAAGTTCTTATTGACATAAAAATAATAATACTTTAAGCATACCAACTAAGCAATTATGTCTTCTCAAAATAACATGGCCAAAGAAAGTTCATCCCTACAAAATCATATGGTTTAGTCATGCTCCATTTTTGTCACACAAGAATGCTCTCCTCATGCACAACCTCGATGACAAGCCAAGCAATTGTTTCATACTTTAGTAATCTCAAACTTATAAACCTTCACGCAATACATGAGCGCGAGCCATGGACATAGCACTATGGGTGGAATAGAATATGATGATGGGGGTTATGTGAAGAAGACAAAAAAGGAGAAAGTCTCACATCAACGAGGCTAATCAATGAGCTATGGAGATGCCCATCGATTGATGTTAGTGCAAGGAGTAGGGATTGCCATGCAACGGATGCACTAGAGCTATAAATGTATGAAAGCTCAACAAAATGCAACGAAGTGGGTGTGCATCCAACTTACTTGCTCATGAAGACCTAGGGCACTTGAGGAGGCCCATTGTTGGAATATACAAGCCAAGTTCTATAATGAAAAATTCCCACTAGTATATGAAAATGACAAAATGAGAGACTCTCTATCATGAAGATTATGGTGCTACTTTGAAGCACAAGTGTGGTAAAAGGATAGTAACATTGTCCCTTCTCTCTTTTTCTCTCATTTTTTTTATTTGGTGATTTTCATTTTTTTTTATGGCCTCTTTTTTTCTCTCTTTATTTTTATTTTTTCCTCACTTGGGACAATGCTCTAGAAAATGATGACCATCACACTTCTTTTTATTTACAACTCAATGATTACAACTCGATATTAGAACAAAGTATGACTCTATATGAATGCCTCGAGCGGTATACCGGGACATGCAATGACTCAAGAGTGACATAATGTGAGAAAGGTCAATGCACGGTACCGAAGAGGCTAGCAATGATGGAAGGGTGAGAGTGCGTACAATCCATGGACTCAACATTAGTCATAAAGAATTCATATACTTATTGCAAAAATCTACAAGCCATCAAAAACCAAAGCACTACGCGCATGCTCCTAGGGGGATAGATTGGTAGGAAAAGACCATCGCTCGTCACCGACCGCCACTCATAAGGAGGACACTCAAAGAACACCTCATGTTTCAAATTTGTTACATAACGTTTACCATACGTGCATGCTACGGGACTTGCAAACTTCAACACAAGTATTTCTCAATTTCACAACTACTCAACTAGCATGACTCTGATATTATTACCTCCATATCTCAAAACAATCATCAAGCATCAAACTTTTCTTAGTATTCAACGCACTCAAAAGAAAGTTTTACAAATCTTGAATACCAAGCATATTATTATTATTAAGCAAATTACCATGCTATTTAAGACTCTCAAAATAATCTAAGTGAAGCATGAGAGATCAAAGGTTTCTATAAAACAAATCCACCACTGTGCTCTAAAAGATATAAGTGAAGCACTAGAGCAAAACTATATAGCTCAAAAGATACAAGTGAAGCACATAGAGTATTCTATCAAATTCCAATTCATGTATGGCTCTCTCAAAAGGTGTGTACAGCAAGGATGATTGTGGTAAACTATCAAGCAAAGACGCAAATAATACAAGACGCTCCAAGCAAAACACATATCATGTGGTGAATAAAAATATAGCTCCAAGTAAAGTTACCGATGGAAGTGGACGAAAGAGGGGATGCCTTCCGGGGCTCCCCAAGCTTTGACTTTTTGGTGTCCTTAGATTATCTTGGGGATGCCACGGGCATCCCCAAGCTTAGGCTCTTGCCACTCCTTGTTCCATAATCCATCAAAAGATTTCACCCAAAACTTGAAAACTTCACAACACAAAACTCAACAGAAATCTCGTGAGCTCCGTTAGCGAAAGAAAACAAAAGATCACTTCAAGGTACTGTAATGAACTCGTTCTTTATTTATATTGGTGTTAAATCTACTGTATTCCAACTTCTCTATGGATTATAAACTATTTTACTAGCCATAGATTCATGAAAATAAGCAAACAACACACGAAAAACAGAATCTGTCAAAAACAGAACAGTCTGTAGTAATCTGTAACTAACGCAAACTTCTGGAACTCCAAACATTCAGCCAAAATAGGACGACCTAGGAAATTTGTTTATTGATCATAAGCAATTGGAATAACTATTTTATCACGTTCTGGTGATTTTTAACAATTGTTTTCGTGAACAGAAAGTTTCTGGAAATTACAGCAAGATCAAATAACTATCATCCAAGAAGATCCTATAGGTTTAACTTGGCACAAACACTAAATAAAACATAAAACCACATCTAAAAAGAAGGTAGATGGATTATTTATTCCTAAACAGAAACAAAAACAAAAACTAAAAATAAAATTGGGTTGCCTCCCAACAAGCGCTATCGTTTAACGCCCCCAGCTAGGCATAAAAACAAGAATAGATCTAGGTATTGCCATCTTTGGTAGGCAATCCATAAGTGGCTCTCATAATAGATTCATATGGTAATTTTATCTTCTTCCTAGGTAAGTGTTCCATGCCTTTCTTTAATAGGAATTGGAATCTAATATTCCCTTCCTTCATATCAATAATTGCACCAATCGTTTTAAGGAAAGGTCTAACAAGAATAATAGGACATGAAGGATTGAAATCTATATCAAGAACGATAAAATCTACGGGTAAATAATTCCTATTTGCAACAATAAGAACATCATTAATTCTTCCCATAGGTTTTTTAATAGTGGAATCCACAAGGTGCAAGTTTAGAGAGCAATCATCAAAATCACGGAAATCTAGCAAATCACACAAATCCACGAAGCTATTTAGATGAGTAGCGGCATCTTCACTAGGAAGGACGGCGAATTGATCTTTCATAACAAGATTCAATAAAGCAGCATTTATTTCACAAGATTCAGTATTGGCAAGAGGAGCAATCAGAGTGCTAAGGAAATCATTATTGTTGGTATTGGTAAAGTCACACAATTTGGTATTATCTTGAGCCATAGTGACAAGCAAGCAATCCAACACACGAGCAAACAAGCGAATGAGAAAAAGGCAAACGGAAAAGAGAGGACGAATAAAATGGCAAGGGTGAAGTGGGGGAGAGGAAAACGAGAGGTAAATGGCAAATAATGTAATGCGGGAGATAAGGGATTGTGATGGGTACTTGGTATGTTGACTTTTACGTAGACTCCCAGGCAACGGCGCCAGAAATCCTTCTTGCTATGTCTTGAGCTTGCGTTGGTTTTCCCCGAAGAGGAGAGGATGATGCAGCAGAGTAGCGTAAGTATTTCCCTCAGTTTTTGAGAACCAAGGTATCAATCCAGTAGGAGGCTACGCGCGAGTCCCTCGTACCTGCACAAAGCAAATAACTCCTCGCAACCAACGCGATAAGGGGTTGTCAATCCCTTCATGGTGATAACCCACAAGTATAGGGGATCGCAACAGCTTTCGAGGGTAGAGTATTCAACCCAAATTTATTGATTCGACACAAGGGGAGCCAAAGAATATTCTTGAGTATTAGCAGTTGAGTTGTCAATTCAACCACACCTGGATAACTTAGTACCTGCAGCAAAGTGTTTAGTAGCAAAAGTGGTATGATAATAATAGTAACGGTAGCAAAAGTAAAGATAAATGTTTTTGGGTTTTTGTAGTAGTTGTAACAGTAGCAACGGAAAAGTAAATAAGCTAAGAACAATATATGAAAAGCTCGTAGGCAATGGATCTGTGATGGATAATTATGCCGGATGCAATTCCTCATGCAATAGTTATAACATAGGGTGATATAGAACTAGCTCCAATTCATCAATGTAATGTAGGCATGTATTCCGTAAATAGTCATACGTGCTTATGGAAAAGAACTTGCATGCCATCTTTTGTCCTACCCTCCCGTTGAAGCGGGGTCCTAGCGGAAACTAAGGGATATTAAGGCCTCCTTTTAATAGAGAGCCGGACCAAAGCATTAACACATAGTGAATACATGAACTCCTCAAACTACGGTCATCATCGAGAAGTATCCCGATTATTGTCACTTCGGGGTTGTCGGATCATAACACATAATAGGTGACTATAGACTTGCAAGATAGGATCAAGAACACACATATATTCATGAAAACATAATAGGTTCAGATCTGAATTCATGGCACTCGGGCCCTAGTGACAAGCATTAAGCAAAGCAAAGTCATAGCAACATCAATCTCAGAACATAGTGGATACTAGGGATCAAACCCTAACAAAACTAACTTGATTACATGGTAAATCTCATCCAACCCATCACCGTCCTGCAAGCCTACGATGGAATTACTCACGCACGGCGGTGAGCATCATGAAATTGGTGATGGAGGATGGTTGATGATGACGACGGCGACGAATCCCCCTCTCCGGAGCCCCGAACGGACTCCAGATCAGCCCTCACGAGAGAGATTAGGGCTTGGCGGCGGCTACGTGTCGTGAAACGCGGTGAAACTTTCTCTCTGATTTTTTCTCCTCGAGACGGAATATATGGAGTTGGAGTTGAGGTCGGAGGAGGTCCAGTGGGCCCACGAGATAGGGGGCGCGCCCCCCTGTCTCGTGGACAGGCCCTGGGCCCCCTGATGCATTTTTCGCCCAGTATTTTTTATAAATTCCAAAAGGTGCCTCCGTGGATTTCCAGGACATTCTGAGAACTTTTCTTTTCTGCACATAAAACAACATCATGGTAGTTCTGTTGAAAACAGCGTCAGTCCGGGTTAGTTTCATTCAAATCATGCAAGTTAGAGTCCAAATCAAGGGCAAAAGTGTTTGGAAAAGTAGATACGTTGGAGACGTATCAACTCCCCCAAGCTTAAACCTTTGCTTGTCCTCAAGCAATTCAGTTGATAAACTGAAAGTGATAAAGAAAAACTTTTACAAACTCTATTTGCTCTTGTTGCTGTAAACATGAAAAGCCAACATTCAAGTTTCAGCAAATATTATGAACTAACAATACTCACAATAACACGTAGGTCTCACAATTACTCATATCAATAACATAATTAGCTAGCGAGCCATAATAATAAAATTCGGATGACAGCACTTTCTCAAAATAATCATAACATGATATAACAAAATGGTATCTCGCTAGCCCTTTCTGAGACCGCAAAACATAAATGCAGAGCACCTTTAAAGATCAAGGACTGGCTAAACATTGTAATTCATGGTAAAAGAGATCCAGTCAATTCATATCCAATATAAACTAATAATAATGAATGCAAATGACAATGTGCTCTCCAGCGGGTGCTTTTTAATAAGAAGGGTGATGACTCAACATAAAAGTAAATAGATAGGCCCTTCGCAGAGGGAAGCAGGGATTTGTAGAGGTGCCAGAGCTCAGTTTTAAAATAGAGACTGAATAACATTTTGAGCGGCATACTTTCACTGTCAACGCAACAACTATGAGATGGCTGTATCTTCCATACTACATGCATTATAGGCAGTTCCCAAACAGAATGGTAAAGGTTTATACTCCCCTTCCTCCACAAGCATCAATCCATGGCTTGCTCGAAACAACGAGTGCCTCCAACATTCAACGGGTCCCAGGGGGAGTTTTGTTTGCAATTATTTTGATTTAGTTTGCATAAAGCATGGGGCTGGGCATCCCGGTTACCGGCCCTTTCTCGTGAATGAGGAGCGGAGTCCACTCCTCTTGAGAATAACCCACCTAGCATGGAAGATATAGGGAGCCCTAGTTGTACATGAGCTGCTCAAGCATACAAAACAGAATTTCATTTGAAGGTTTGGAGTTTGACACATACAAATTTACTTGGAACGGCAGGTAGATACCGCATATAGGAAGGTATTGTGGACTCATATGGAACAACTTTGGGGTTTAAGGAGTTTGGATGCACAAGCAGTATTCCCGCTTAGTACATGTGAAGGCTAGCAAAAGACTGGGAAGCGACCAACTGAGAGAGCGACAACAGTCATAAACATGCATTAAAATTAATTCACACCGAGTATAGGCATGAGTAGGATATAATCTACCATGAACATAAATATCACAAAGGCTATGTTGATTTGATTCAACTACATGTGTGAACATGTGCCAAGTCGAGTCACTCAATTCATTCAAAGGTGGATACCATCCCATCATATCATATCATAATCATTCTAATAGCATGTTGGCACGCAAGGTAAACCATTATAACTCAAAGCTGATCAAGCATGGCACAAGCAACTATAATCTCTAAATGTCATTGCAAATATGTTTACTTCATAATAGCTGACTCAGGAACGATGAACTCATCATATTTACAAAACAAGAGAGGTCGAGTTCATACCAGCTTTTCTCATCCCAATAAGTTCATCATATATCGTCATTATTGCCTTTCACTCGCACGACCGAACGATGTGTATAATAATAAGAGTGCACGTGCATTGGACTAAGCTGGAATCTGCAAGCATTCAACTCAAGAGAGAAGACAGGGTAATATGGGCTCTAAGTTAAATAAACGTTAATGCATATAAGAGCCACTAAGCATTTTCAGTATGGTCTTCTCGACCCCCAAAAGAAAGAAAAGAAAATAAAACTATTTACACGGGAAAGCTCCCAACAAGTAAGAAGAAGAACTAGAAATCTTTTTGGATTTTCATTTTAATTTCTACTACAAGCATGGAAATTAAACTAACTAATTTTTTTTGTTTTTTCTTAAGGTTTATCAAACACACAAGAAGAAAACTAGAAAAAGGAATTTAAACTAACATGGATAATACAATGAAAGAGTATGAGCACCGATGACTAGTGTGTGAACATGAATGTAAAGTCGGTGAGAAATACGTACTCCCCCAAGCTTAGGCTTTTGGCCTAAGTTGGTCTAGTACCATGGACCACCGCTACTCTCCCCGGTGTATTGAGAGGTGTAGTCAGGATACCACTGGCTGGTCATTTCTGGATCCCACTAGACAGATGATGCACGATAAGGGTCCAGTTCAGGTTCCGGCTTAGGTTCAGGTTCTGGAGTAAAAGCTTGAGCTCGGTGATTGTACACCGCTTTCAGTGTAACAAGAAAATTATCTGCAGTCAAATCAAACAATAGAGGCGCCGGCAAAATAATAGTCTCATTGTGTTTCTTATTAAATCTAAGGTTATACAAGAGCATCTTCTCTTCGTTGTCAACAATAAATTTGTGTGCTATCATGCTCTTGTAATCTAAAATGTGAGGAGGTAATTTTGTCTCCTCCTCCTCATAGTGCCTAATAGGTATCTGAAAATGTTCAACACGACGTGCAGCATAGATACCTCCAAATATGGGGCCTTTTGTATGATTTAGGGCTAGCCGTTTAGCAACGACGGCACCTATACTAAAAGTATTGTCTCCTAGCAAAGCATGTTGAATAATAATAATATCTGGAACGCTCAAATTTCCACTATTTCCACGACCCATCAAGCATCTACTATCAAATATAGCAAAATAGAGTAAAACGGGAAAGTGTATGCTAGAGACCTTTGCCTCGGAGCCCTTCTTTGGCTCCTCTACAACAATAGTATTAACAAAGCCACCCACATATTCACGATGGGGTTCGTCTAATTCTCCCTCATAAGGTATCCTACAATACGCACAAAAATGACGTAAAGACATTTCTTTGAATTCATCATATAAATGAAATGATACTGCAGGCAGTGATTTCTTAGGATAATAATAAAAGTTTTGCACGAAAGTATTGGTGAGTAAGAGATACTGATCGATTCGGTCGTTGATGAAACCGGTGAGGCCTGCAGTCTTGATTAAAGCATAAAAATCTTCATGAATTCCGGCTTCTTTCAAGAAATCCTCGCATGGCCATTCACACGACCGTACTTCCGCTAAGCGAGGAAGATTATACTTGGGTTTTTCCTTCTCTTTGTCTTGTTTTTCATTAGAGCTTTGGCTAGAAGATCCTTTAAAGAACCTCCTTAACATTTTCTGAAAATTTCTGAAATTTTAGTAACTCCAAGATAAAAGTGAATAAAACTAAACAAGATTGATAGCAACTACTCCTACAAATGCCTAGAGCCTATATCATGCATTGGAATTGCTTGGGACCTCAAAATTTTAACATGCAAGCTCAAGAACATGGTCACCTATGCAGCAAAAATTTGCAATGAATAAAGCATTAGAACAAAAACTAGTTGGACCAATGGAGGAGTCACATACCAAGCAACAATCTCCCGAAGCAGTTTTGTGAATGGAGCTTTGAGCAAGGAGATCGAGAATCACATCAAAATGAGCTAGAACTCGTGCTTGAGCTGGATGGGGATTTTTTTGGGTGGAAGATGAAGTGTGTGGGTGCAGGAATAAGTGGAGGGGGGCCACCAGGGGCCCACGGGACAGGGGGGCGCGCCCTCCTCTCTCGTGGCCTGGTGCTTGCCCCTTCTGCAGTGTTTTCAGTGCCTAAAATCCTCAAATATTCCAGAAAAAATCATACTAGATTTGCAGGGCATTTGGAGCACTTTTATTTTCGGGCTATTTTTTAATGCACGGATAATTCAGAAAACAGACGGATAATACTAATTTTGATTTATTTATTCTAATTAACAAAAAGTAAAAAGAGGGTACAGAAGGTTGTGCCTTCTAGTTTCATCCATCTTGTGATCATCAAAATGAACCCACTAACAAGGTTGATCAAGTCTTGTTAACGAACACATTCCGAATAACACGGAACCGGAGAAATTTCGAATAACACTAAGTTACCTCAACGGGGATATGAAAATCCCCAATAATAAGAATATCATACTTTTTCTTGACAGTAGGAAGAGGAAATTCAAGGCCTCCAAAAATGATAGTTGGAACTTTTTCAATAGAATTGATGCTATGGACTTGAGATTATTTCCTCGGAAAATGTACCGTATGCTCATTACCATTAACATGAAAAGTGACATTGTCTTTGTTGCAATCAATAACAGCCCCTGCAGTATTAAGAAAAGGTCTAGCAAGAATAATAGACATACTATCGTCCTCGGGAATATCAAGAATAACAAAGTCCGTTAAGGTAGTGACCTTTGCAACCACAATAGGCACATCCTCACAAATACCGATAGGTATAGCAGTTGATTTATCAGCCATTTGCAAAGATATTTCAGTAGGTGTCAACTTATTCAATTCAAGTCTACGATATAAAGAGAGAGGCATAACACTAACACCGGCTCCAAGATCACATAAAGCAGTTCTAACATAATTTCTTTTAATAGAGCAAGGTATAGTTGGGACACCCGGATCTCCAAGTTTCTTTGGTATTCCACCCTTAAAAGTGTAATTGGCAAGCATGGTGGAAATTTCAGCTTCCGGTATCTTTCTTTTATTTGTGATGATATCCTTCATATACTTAGCATAAGGATTTACTTTAAGCATATCAGTTAAGCGCATACGTAAGAAAATAGGTCTAATCATTTCAGCAAAGCGCTCAAAATCCTCATCATCCTTTGACTTGGATGGTTTAGGAGGAAAGGGCATGGGTTTCTGAACCCATGGTTCTCTTTCTTTACCGTGCTTCCTAGCAACAAAATCTCTCTTATCATAACGTTGATTCTTTGATTATGGGTTATCAAGATCAACAGCAGGTTCAATCTCTACATCATTATCATTGCTAGGTTGTGCATCAACATGAACATTATTATTAACATTATCACTAGGTTCATGTTCATCACCTGATTGAGTTCCGGCATCTGAAATGGAAATATTATTGGGATTCTTAGGTGTGTCTACAGTAGGTTCACTAGAAGCATGCAAAGTTCTATCATTTTTCTTCTTATTATTTTTAGAATAACTAGGTGCCTCTAAATTATTTCTCTGAGAATCTTGCTCGATTCTCTTAGGGTGGCCTTCAGGGTACAAAGGTTGCTGAGTCATTCTACCAGTTCTAGTAGCCACTCTAACAGCAAAGTCATTTTTATTATTTAATTCATCAAGCAAATCATTTTGAGCTTTAAGTACTTGCTCAGCTTGAGTAGCAACCATAGAAGCATATTTGCTAACGTGGTGGAGTTCATCTTTAACTCTAGCCGGATTATCTCCTACGCGTCCTATCTCGAAAGCATTATTCTTTAACTCTCTACCAACATAAGCATTAAAACTTTCTTGTCTAGCCATAAAGTCATCAAATTCATCTAAGCATGGGCTATGAAATTTAGTAGAGGGTATTTCAACCTTATCATATCTATAGAGAGAATTTACCTTTACTACCTGTGTCGGGTTATCAAGACAATGCGGTTCTTCAGGCGGTGAATTAAGACCATGTATTTCTTCAATAGGAGGTAAATTCTTAACATCTTCAGCTTTAATACCTTTTTCTTTCATTGATTTCTTTGCCTCTTGCATATATTCAGGACTGAGAAATAAAACACCTCTCTTCTTGGTGGGTTTAGGAATAGGCTCGGGAGTTGGCTCAATTGGTTCAGAATTACTTCAGAACTGGCTCGGGAAGAGTCCAATTATTTTCATTAGTCAACATATTATTCAATAATATTTCAGCTTCGTCTACTGTTCTTTCCCTCAAAACACAAACAACACAACTATCCAAGTAGTCCTTGGAAGCATCGGTTAGTCCATTATAAAAGATATCAAGTATTTCATTTTTCTTAAGAGGATGATCAGGCAAAGCATTAAGTAATAGGAGAAGCCTCCCCCAAGCTTGTGGGAGACTCTCTTCTTTGATTTGCACAAAATTATATATTTCCCGCAAGGCAGCTTGTTTCTTATGAGCAGGAAAATATTTAGCAAAGAAGTAATGAATCATATCCTGGGGACTACGCACACAACCAGGAGCAAGAGAATTATACCAAGTCTTAGCATCACCCTTTAATGAGAACGGAAATATCTTAAGGATATATAAATAGCGAGACTTCTCATCATGAGTAAACAAGGTGGCTATATCATTCAACTTGGTAAGATGTGCCACAACAGTTTCAGATTCAAGGCCATAAAAAGGATCAGATTCAACTAAAGTAATAATATCAGGATCAACAGAGAATTCATAATCCTTATCAGTAACATAGATAGGTGAAGTAGCAAACGCAGGATCGGGTTTCATTCTAGCATTAAGAGACGGCTGCTTCCATTTAGCTAATAATTTCTTAAGATCATTTCTATCATTGCAAGCAAGGATTTCCAGAGCAGCTTTTTCATTCATAACATAACCCTTAGGAACAACAGGTAAAACATAATCATTGGGGGAACCTTCATCATCACTATCATCAATAATAGGTTCTTCAATATTTTCATTCCCCCTAACTCTAGCAAGTTCTTCATCTAGAAATTCACCTAATGGCAAAGTAGTATCATGCATAGAAGTAGTTTCATCATGCATAGCAGAAGTGGAATCATCAATAACATGCGACATATCAGAATTCATAGCAGTAGCAGGTTTAGGTGTCGCAAGCTTACTAATAACGGAAGGAGAATCTAGTGCAGAGCTAGATGGCAGTTCCTTACCTCCCCTCGTAGTTGAGGGATAAATTGTTGTCTTAGCGTCTTTCAAGTTCTTCATAGTGATCAACAGATATAAATCCCAAGTGACTCAGAGAATAGAGCTATGCTCCCTGGCAACGGCGCCAGAAATTGGTCTTGATAACCTACAAGTATAGGGGATCACAACAGCTTTCGAGAGTAGAGTATTCAACCCAAATTTATTGATTCGACACAAGGGGAGCCAAAGAATATTCTTGAGTATTAGCAGTTGAGTTGTCAATTCAACCACACCTGGATAACTTAGTATCTGCAGCAAAGTGTTTAGTAGCAAAAGTGGTATGATAATAATAGTAACGGTAGCAAAAGTAAAGATAAATGTTTTGGGTTTTTGTAGTAGTTATAAAGAGTAACGGAAAAGTAAATAAGCGAAGAACAATATATGAAAAGCTCAGAGGCAATGGATCGTTGATGGATAATTATGCCGGATGCGATTCCTCATGCAATAGTTATAACATAGGGTGTTATAGAACTAGCTCCAATTCATCAATGTAATGTAGGCATGTATTCCGTAAATAGTCATACGTGCTTATGGAAAAGAACTTGCATGACATCCTTTGTCCTACCCTCCCGTTGAAGCGGGGTCCTAGCGGAAACTAAGGGATATTAAGGCCTCCTTTTAATAGAGAATCGGACCAAAGCATTAACACATAGTGAATACATGAACTCCTCAAACTACGGTCATCACCGAGAAGTATCCCGATTATTGTCACTTCGGGGTTGTCGGATCATAACACATAATAGGTGACTATAGACTTGCAAGATAGGATCAAGAACACACATATATTCATGAAAACATAATAGGTTCAGATCTGAATTCATGGCACTCGGGTCCTAGTGACAAGCATTAAGCAAAGCAAAGTCATAGCAACATCAATCTCAGAACATAGTGGATACTAGGGATCAAACCCTAACAAAACTAACTTGATTACATGGTAAATTTCATCCAACCCATCACCCTCCAGCAAGCCTACGATGGAATTACTCACGCACGGCGGTGAGCATCATGAAATTGGTGATGGAGGATGGTTGATGATCACGACGGTGACGAATCCCCCTCTCCGGAGCCCCGAACGAACTCCAGATCAGCCCTCCCGAGAGAGATTAGGGCTTAGCGGCGGCTCCGTGTCGTGAAACGCAATGAAACTTTCTCTCTGATTTTTTCTCCCTGAGACGGAATATATGGAGTTGGATTTGAGGTCGAAGGAGGTCCAGGGGGCCCACGAGATAGGGGGCGCGTCCCCCTATCTCGTGGATAGGCCCTGGGGCCCCTGATGTATTTCTTTCGCCCAGTATTTTTTATAAATTCCAAAAAGTGCCTCCGTGGATTTCCAGGACATTCCGAGAACTTTTCTTTTCTACACATAAAACAACATCATGGTAGTTCTGCTGAAAACAGCGTCAGCCCGGGTTAGTTTCATTCAAATCATGCAAGTTAGAGTCCAAAACAAGGGCAAAAGTGTTTGGAAAAGTAGATACGTTGGAGACTTATCACATGGTCACTTACGAGAGTGAGATCTGATAGAGATGATAAATAATATTTTTGGTATAAAGATGCAAAGTAAAATAAACGACAAAGTAAAAAAGCAAAGCAATAATAAAGCGTAGGAAGATTAATATGATGAGAATAGACCTGGGGGCCATAAATATCACTAGTGGCTTCTCTCAAGAGCATACGTATTCTACGGTGGGTGAACAAATTACTATTGAGCAATTGACAGAATTGAGCATAGTTATGAGAGTATCTAGGTATGATCATGTATATAGGCATCACGTCCGAGACAAGTAGACCGACTCCTGCCTGCATCTACTACTATTACTCTACTCATTGACCGCTATCCAGCATGCATCTAGAGTATTAAGTTAATGAAAACAGAGTAACGCCTTAAGCAAGATTACATGATGTAGAGGGATAAATTCGTGCAATATGATAAAACCCCCATCTTGTTATCCTCGATGGCAACAATACAACACGTGCCTTGCTGCCCCTCATCACACCGGGAAAGGACACCGCAAGATTGAACCCAAAGCTAAGCACTTCTCCCATTGCAAGAACTACCAATCTAGTTGGCCAAACCAAATGGATAATTCGAAGAGACTTGCAAAGATAACCAATCATACATAAAAGAATTCAGAGAAGATTCAAATATTGTTCATAGATAATCTTGATCATAAACCCACAATTCATCGGTCTCAACAAACACACTGCAAAAAGAAGATTACATCGAATAGATCTCCACGAGAGAGGGGGAGAACATTGTATTGAGATCCAAAAAGAGAGAAGAAGCCATCTAGCTACTAACTATGGACCCAAAGGTCTTAAGTAAACTACTCACACTTCATCGGAGATGCTATGATGATGACGTAGAAGCCCTCCGTGGTGGATTCCCCTTCCGGCGGAGCTCCAGAACAGGCCCCAAGATGGGATCTCGTGGATACAGGAAGTTGCGGTGGTGGAATTAGGTTTTTGGCTCCGTATCTGATCTGTTGGGGGTACGTAGGTATATATAGGAGGAAGGAGTACGTCGGTGGAGCTTCGGGAGGCCCACGAGGCAGGGGGGCGCGCTCTAGGAGGGTCGCCCTCCACCCTCGTGGCCGCGTCCCTCCTTTCTTGACCGAGGGTCGAAGTCTCCTGGATCATATCTGATGAGAAAATCACGTTCCCGAAGATTTCATTCCGTTTGGACTCCGTTTGATATTCCGTTTCTTCGAAACACTGAAATAGGCAAAAAACAGCAAATTTGGGCTGGGCCTCCGATTAATAGGCTAGTCCCAAAAGTAATATAAAATTGGAAAATAAAGCCCAATATGGTCCAAAACAGTAGATAATATAGCATGGAGCAATAAAAAATTATAGATACGTTGGAGACGTATCAGTGAATCGCTGTTCATATCCGACGGGTCCAAAGAACCATCCGACGAAGATACGTCGATACGGGCTCGGGACGGACTGCATAATCATGTTCGGCGTAAAGAGAAGCAGTGCAATAAAACATACCATGAATTACTGTGGTATCCGGATACTTACGACTTCGCCAGGGGCTTGTCCCTGGGTAACCACTCATCGTCGTTGTAGGCGGCCGTCGTGGAGCAGTCTAGAAGGAGGGTCCTTCCCTTCTTGGACCCTTCGGCCTCCCCGTTAGGGCGACTTTCTTTTCTTGTCTCCCCCGGTTGGGGGGAGAACTTTCCTCTTCCTCCTCGTTTTCATGGGAGGAGTGCGCCTCGGAGTTATCGGACAATGATTCCGATATAATATTGCGCCGGAGACTTTTTCGGGTCCCCGTGGCCCTCTTCTTGGCCTTCTTCTCCGGCACCTCATAAGGCGCCGGAACCAGCATCTTCGTCAGGAGAGCATCTATTGGATCTTCGGGCAGGGGAGCCGGACAATCGATCCGCTCTGCTGTCTCTACCCAGTCCTGTTAATGGCATGGAAGCTTAGATCCTGCACATGATTAAACTAGGGTAAATGAATATCCTGTGAGATATAAAAACTTACCGGATTGGCATGGCGCTTTGTGCTGAGTCCAGGATCCTCGGTAAGGGGAGGAGGTACCTCGGCGCCCTTGAACAGCACCCTCCAGACGTCTTTGTGCGTTGTTTCGTAGAGCTCTTGCAGTGTCTGGTGCTTAGCCGGGTCGAACTCCCACAAATTAAATGCCCGTCATTGACACGGGAGGATCCTGTGGAAGAGCATGACCTGGACCACGTTGACGAGCTTGATTTTCTTGCTCATCATGTTTCTGATGCATTTTTTGAGTCCGGTCGGCTCCACCAATGAACCCGAGGACAGGCCCTTCTCTTTCCAGGAGGTGAGCCGCGTGGGGATTCCGGATCGGAATTTGGGGGCCGCCACCTAGTTGGTGTCACGCGGCTCAGTGATGTAGAACCACCCCGATTGCCACCCCTTTATGGTCTCCACATAGGAGCCTTCGAGCCAGGTGATGTTGGGCATTTTGCCCACCATGGTGCCTCCGCACTCCGCTTGCTGGCCAATCACCACCTTCGGTTTAACATTGAAGGTCTTCAGCCACAGGCCGAAATGTGGTTGGATGCGGAGGAAGGCCTCGCACACGACGATAAACGCCGAGATGTTGAGAATGAAATTTGGGGCCAGATCGTGAAAGTCCAGCCCATAGTAGAACATGAGCCCGCAGACAAATGGGTGGAGGGGAAATCCCAGTCCGCGGACGAAGTGGGTAAGGAAAAACTACCCTCTCATGGGGCTCCGGCGTAGGGATGATCTGCCCCGCATCGGGAAGCCGGTGTGCGATATCCGCGGCTATATATCCGGCTCCCCGTAGCTTTGTGATGTTCTCCTCTGTGACGGAGGAGACCATCCACTTGCCTCCTGCTCCGGACATACTTGGAGTGGTTTGAGGGGGAAAACGCGAACTTGGGCGCTGGAGCTCGAGTGCGCAAGAATGGATGAGCAAGGAGGAAGAAGGCGTGGGTAAAAAGGGTGAATCCTTGTCCCTTTATAAGGGCGGTAGAGGCGATGCGCCTCCCCACTTACTTAGTAAAACTCGCTTATTCGCCAAGCGGCGTAATTGATGGCGCAGTTGGGTTACCCACACCCGTATTGATGAGAATCCCGTTATAAGGGGACACGATCTCTGCTTCGACAAGACGTGCCAAGGAAACCACCTCGCGATGTGTGCGGTGGCTGGTTGTAAAAAATGGTTCGAATAAAGACCGAGACGTGGCGTGATGTCATGCAGCAAAATGCGTCAGCAGATTAGTTTTGTGGAAATGTTATTTTCTCTCTACGGTGGTATGTGGAACTTGTTTTGCAGAGCGGGACACTATCCTTGTGTTCAAAATCTTCTACGGAGTATTTGGAGGAGGAACCCGCCTTGCAATGCCGAAGACAAATCAGCGCGCCGGACTCATCGTCATTGAAGCCTGGCTCAAGGGCTACTGAGGGAGTCATGGATTAGGGGGTCTCCGGACAGCCGGACTATATCCTTTGGCCGGACTGTTGGACTATGAAGATACAAGATTGAAGACTTTGTCCCGTGTCCGGATGGGACTCTCCTTGGCGTGGAAGGCAAGCTTGGCAATACGGATATGTAGATCTCCTCCCTTGTAACCGACTCTGTGTAACCCTAGCCCCCTCCGGTGTCTATATAAACCGGAGGGTTTAGTCCGTAGGACAACAACAATCATACCATAGGCTAGCTTCTAGGGTTTAGCCTCTACGATCTCGTGGTAGATCAACTCTTGTAATACTCATACCATCAAGATCAATGAAGCAGGAAGTAGGGTATTACCTCCATCAAGAGGGCCCGAACCTGGGTAAAGATCATGTCCCCCTCCTCCTATTACCATCCGCCTTAGACGCACAGTTTGGGACCCCCTACCCGAGATCCGCCGGTTTTGACACCGACAGCGCCTCAAAAACAGCCTCGAAAAAGCTTGGGTTGTCCCCTCATATCCAACCCAAATGTAGCGCGGATATAGGGAGGCCGGGCACGCCCACCACGTTAGCCCAGCCCACTGCCGACCCTAGAGTCCCCACCAAATGTTGGGGAACATAGCATTTCAAAAAAATTGCCTACGATCACGCAAGATCTATATAGGAGAAGCATAGCAACGAGCGGGGAGAGTGTGTCCACGTACCCTCGTAGACCGAAAGTGGAAGCGTTAAGTAATGTGGTTGATGTAGTCGAACGTCTTCGTGATCCAACCGATCAAGTACCGAATGCACACGTTCATCTCGGTGACGTCCCTCGAACTCTAGATCTAGCTGAGGCCGAGGGAGAGTTCCGTCAGCACGACGGCGTGGTGACGGTGATAATGAAGTTAACGGTGCAGGGCTTCGCCTAAGCACTACGACGATATGACTGAGGTGAAAAACTATGGAGGGGGGCACCGCACATGGCTAAAGATCAACTTGTGTGTCTATGGGGTGCCCCCTCCCCCGTATATAAAGGAGGGGAGGAGGGGGCCGACCGGCCACAAGGGGCGCGCCCATGGGGGGGGGGAATCCTCCTCCAAGTAGGAGTAGGTTCCCCCCTTTCCTAGTGAGGAAGTCCTGGACTAAGGGGTCCTCGGGCGTCCTGCCTGTTATCATGGGCCGGACTGATGGGCTGTGAAGACACGAAGGCCGAAGACTGCACCCGTGTCCGGATGGGACTCTCCTTGGCGTGGAAGGCAAGCTTGGCCACCGGATATGTAGATTCCTTTCCTTTGTAACCGACCTTGTGTAACCCTAGATCCTCCCGGTGTCTATATAAACTGGAGGACTTAGTCCGGAAAGGGGAAGATACTCATTTCCATAGTCATACAGGCTAGACTTCTTGGGTTTAGGCATTACGATCTCGTGGTAGATCAACTCTTGTAATACTCATATTCATCAAGATCAATCAAGCAGGAAGTAGGGTATTACCTCCATAGAGAGGGCCCGAACCTGGGTAAAACATCATGTCCCCTGTCTCCTGTTACCATCGACCTTAGACGCATAGTTCGGGACCCCTACCCGAGATCCGCTGGTTTTGACACCGACATTGGTTCTTTCATTGAGAGTTCCACTGTGCCGTCGACAAAAGGTTCGATGGCCCCTTCGATCGTCAACAATGACGTTGTCCAAGGAGAAACCTTCCTCCCTGGACAGATCTTCGTGTTCGGCGGCTTTGCGCTGCGAGCCAACTCGTTTAGCCACCTGGAGCAAATCGATAGCTACGCCCCTGGCCATCAGGTCAGATTTGGGAGCTTGAATTACGTTGCGGACATCCGTGAAGATTTGATCTTCGCCGGATTCGAGACCGCGACGATCGCTCCTGGTCACCTTGACGAACATGACCTAAATCTGTCGTCAGACCGCATCTAGGAGATAGCTCATGTAACCACTCTGGCCTTAGATCCAGAGCTCACTGTGGCATCCAAGGATCAGAGGCTCGACCCCACCACGGAGGCCACAGACTCCCCGGCGTGGGAGCCGCACATGGACTTAACCGCACACAGTACTTGTGTCACGGGAACTCCGGACTCTTCTCCGAGTATAAATTCCGAACCGTATGAGTCCGCGGATGCCGAATTTGATCGTTTGTCGATCTTCGAGTTCAGCGCCGCAGACATCTTCCAGCACTCGCCCTTGGGCGATGTGCTAAACTCATTAAAAAACCTGTCCTTGGCGGGGGACTCACAGCCGAATTATGTCCGGTTCGAGCTAGAGGCTGATGAGGGAGAATTTCGCTTCCCACCCACCACCCACTTCATAGCCACTGTCGATGACTTAACAGACACACTCGATTACGACTCCAAAGACAACGACGGTATGGACGACGATGCTGGAGAAGAGGAGGCCCAACACCCGCCATTCACCGGACGATGGACGACCACTTCCTCATACGACGTCTACATGGTAGACACGCCGAAAAATAATAGTGGCGATGACAAGGAAAACCCCACAAAGGAGGACCCTCCTAAAACACAACCAAAGTGCCGGCGTCAGCGGCGCCACTCTAAACCACGCTGCAGCAAGGACATCAACACCAGCACAAGAGAAGACGACATTCTGGACGGTGCCGAAGACGTAGAAGACCACGACGAACAAATTGCCGAACAAGACAATCAGGAGGATGGGCAAGTCAGCCATGATGAACAGGCCAAAAATGAAGACTCGGAGGATAGTAGTTATCATCCGCTCTCCGAGGAGGAGGTGAGCCTCGGCAATGTAGACTTTATCGTGCCTGAGGAACCCCTCGAGCACGAGAACTTTAAGCGCCGGCTAATAGCCACTGCAAGGAGCCTGAAAAAGAAGCAGCGGCAGCTTCAAGCTGATCAGGATCTGCTGAACGACAGATGGACTATGTCCTGGCAGCCGAGGAATACGGCCTCAAGCGCCCAGCAAAAAGCTACCCACAATGTAAATTGCTTCCACAGTTCGATGATGAGGCGTTGGAGCCCATACTGTCGGTGTCAAAACCGGCAGATCTCGGGTAGGGGGTCCCGAACTGTGCGTCTAGGCGGATGGTAACAGGAGACTAGGGACACGATGTTTTTACCCAGGTTCGGGCCCTCTCGATGGAGGTAATAACCTACTCCTGCTTGATTAATATTGATGATATGGGTAGTACAAGAGTAGATCTACCACGAGATCAAAGAGGCTAAACCCTAGAAGCTAGCCTATGGTATGGTTGTTGTTCGTCCTACGGACTAAAACCCTTCGGTTTATATAGACATCGAATAGGGTTAGGGTTACATAGAGTCGGTTACAATGGTAGGAAATCTACATATCCGTATCGCCAAGCTTGCCTTCCACGCCAAGGAAAGTCCCATCCGGACACGGGACGAAGTCTTCAATCTTGTATCTTCATAGTCCAGAGTCCGCCAACAAAGTGATAGTTCGCTATCCGGACACCCCTAATCCAGACTCCTCAAGAGCCCCTAACCAGGCTCCAATGGCGATGAGTCCGGCGCGAGATTGTCTTCGCATTGCGAGGCGGGTTCTTCTCCAAATTCCATATACTTGTCGAATAGTGTCCGACTTCTGATAAATGCTGCGCTCCTTGGCTTCCACGCCCAATAATGGCCATCTTCCACGTGTTTGAATGGATGCGAAAAGCCAGGGTATTTTTACACTTATCCCCTAGCTGCGCAAATGAGCCGCCTATAAAGGGACGAGGATCTAGATCTGAGTCACACCAACCCTCCATGAAGCTTTCATCGGAGCGCCTTGACAAAAATCCATTCCATCATGGACGATCGCGCGGCTCCTCCTCTCGTGCTCCCAGCCCTCGGCCGAAATTGGGAGAGATGCTCACCCCAGATAGCGAGCTAGTGACACTCCAAACCAAGGGATTTCTTCCCCCGGCCTTCATGGTTCCGGTTCGAGCCGGACTTGCCACCTACAAGGGCGGAAAGCAAGCGGAGAGTGTCCCCGATCCCTCTAAAGGAGAGCGGGTATGCTTTATCTCTTATCTAGTAAGAGGACCCGGATTTCCAATTCATCCGTTTCTCCGGGGGCTCTTGGAGTTCTACGGCCTCCAGTTGCACCACCTTACGCCTGCCTCTATTTTGCACATCGCGGGCTTCGTGGCCCTTTGCGAACTGTTCTTGGGCGTTGAGGCTCATTTTGCACTGTGGAAGAGATTATTCTGCCTTGTACCCCGTTCTCATGAGGGGTCAATATATCAAGTGGGCGGAGCCGAACTATGGCGCATCGCCGGGACCGGATATCTATCCGAACCTCAAGAAGGCATCCAAGACTGACCTTCGAATGGTTTTACATGGAGGACGCCCCGCTGCGGATCCTGTTGGATCGGCCTTCCGGAGTTTAGCAACGCCTCGAAGAAGCGCCTAAGTGGCGCCATGAGCCCCGTGAGGGAAAATGACCGGACGTCCTTTACTTGATGAGCCGAATAAGATTCTGGCTCATGCCGGATTGACCATGATTGGAGTCATGGCAATCTGCATTATGAGGGAGTGCAGCCGCCCAATATAGGGGCCACCCATGTGGGACTTCAACGGGAGGACGATGCCACCCGCCATGGCCGCAAAGGGCGGATCGAGCCACCGAACTGGTGAAGACCTTGTCCGCCATGTATAAAGGGAGGAGGAGGATTTTCTCCGGGTAAGTCCATTGAACAGGTTTTCTTCAATAATCCTCGAAGTTGGGTAAGCAAACATCTTTGTGGCCTGTCCGATCCATGTTCCCGTGGTTAAATATCTCATTTCATGGTTTCTACGCAGAACTGCACAGGCCGTGGAGAAGATACACAGCCCGCCCCACAACCCGAGGATCCGAACGGTCCTCGATCCGCCTCCGAAGAGGACCCGGATATAAAGGTGGAGCTGATCGACGGGTGTTCCACCAACTTAGCATCGACAATGCTTTGGTTGCCATTACGGCCGACTACCCCGGATTATTTCCGGCCTCCCAGGTAACCGTGACCAAAATCCGGATACCATGACCCACCATTGCTTTACTTCTAATCACCACGTATTTGATGGTGTTTCGCAGGGGGTGCCTTCAGAACGGGAAGCCGAGCCTGCCGCGGCCGTCCAACAAGGGGCAGCTCGGCCCAGTAGGTGGAAAAGAAGTGCGGTACGACTCGAGACGTCGCCGCAATAGTATGATTTGCCATCGTGTTTTAAGGAGAGGTTCCTGGGAGGCACACTGACGCTCGTGGTTTTTTTAGGAAAAAGAGCGCACGCCGGACTGAGTCCGGAGAAGTTGCCAATCGGAACCTCGCCAACCAGGCTCAAAAGCCGAGTCCGGAAGGGGGTACAAACACGAGGAGTGCGTCGGATGCTCCTCCAACGGAGGATGCCAACAGACTGTCCGCCACCAAATCGGAGGTGGAGAGCGCCATGAATCATAGGCGCCGCCGGACTATTCTACGTGACGCATGTTTCTCCCAAAAGGCGTTGGACGCCTTTAGTTC
Source organism: Aegilops longissima (assembly GCA_021605205.1). NCBI lineage: Eukaryota > Viridiplantae > Streptophyta > Magnoliopsida > Poales > Poaceae > Aegilops > Aegilops longissima. Next base: position 594,673,801 of record CM038680.1, read on the forward strand.
GGGAGAAGCGCACTCCGTGCCGCCAAGATGGCCTAGCCGAGCCACGGAGCAGTATGTGAAAGACATACGGGTAAGGAATTTTGATGATTATATATGCCAAGAGCCCCGAGACTTAAAATAGTTAGGATAACTGATTTAAGAATCATTTGGAATGCAGGTTCTTACCAAAAGAATGCCCGTTTGTCCCAGAGCTTGAAGAGTGCAAGGCCCAACTTGAGGCCGCCTGCCATGATCGGGAAGCCATGAAGACTCCTCCGTAATATATGCCCTTCAAAGTAGAAGTAGTTTAGCAAAGTGCGGCGTGTGCATAAATCTGATATTAACATTGCGATAGCCGGATGGATCCGACAAGCAACAGCTCTGCGCCAGCTAAAGGCCGGCGAGAGCGTGCTTACGAGGGTGCGGCAGGAGAAAATAACCTCCAAGATGCCAACACCCAACCGGGTGAGGAACTAAAGGATGTTCGTGCTCAGCTTGTCCGACCAGAAGGAGAATCGACGGCTTCGTCGCGGCATTTTCGATAAGTGCTTAAACGAACTTTGAAAGAGTTCGGCGAGGAAGGCGACTAACATAAACATGTATGTAGGTTTGCTCACAGGTCGTCCTGAGGAGGAGATGCCCAGTTCTTCGGGTGATCTTCTTCCCGAATCTGCTACGGCACCTAACGAAGTTCGGCGGTGATGAAAGGCATCGCCCAGGCCTTGTGGCCATCTATCTCCCTGCCCGAAGGCATTGGGGAGCTAGCAGAGCGGCTTCAAGGAGCACGGCGGTGCTTCCGACTATGGAAGATATCGAGGCCTGGGCCATGGTAAAGACGTGGTACACGAAGGCTGACCCAAACCACATGGCCAAGGTCGGACCTGTGGGGCCTGATGGGAAGGAGATCCCTGTAAGCTTAGTGTACGACCAAGTAAATTGGCCGCCAAGTATTGCCAGCAAGATTGTAAATTAGATAGCCTATTAGATGGCATTGAGGAGGAATACAATTAGTCGAGTTGACTATGTAATTGAATATGACATGAAAAATGTCTTCTAGCCGGATTGTAGATCGTTTGTCATAGCGGACCTTTTTGCTTCAACCTCGGGACCCAATAGTCCGGAGTGTGTCCGAATACCCTCGCGGTTATGTAAGAAACGGGGCATGCATGGAGACAAGGCGTAGGGGTCATTATTGCTGTATCAGACAAGTGCCCAACTAGTTATGTTATATTACACGGATAGTAAGAAACATCTTCCAGGGAGAATAGTTCCGTTAAGGGTTCCTTTCCCTGGGAGGCATGCCCTAAAGTGCATGTCAAAACTGCTAAGAAAGCAGAAAATCATCTGGGGGAAGATGGATAAATAGTTATAAATCATCTTTTAGTTCACCGACCGAATATTCCCTTAAGAACGCTAGCTTTCAGCTTCACCCACCGAGGTACACATCCGCTGACCCGCAAGAATAATTGCAGAGGTGCTCCTTTATCACCTAGCCGAACAATCGGGAACGAGGGGTAAGCACAGAGCCAGCAACCCAGCTTGGCCAAAACTTAAGTCATATCGATGCATATAATGGTGAGTAAAAGGTACATGCGGAAGTTTGACACATGTGTTGGGCATGAAGCCCAGATAAATAAGCTTCATTAAAGAAGCCCCTGTGTATAATAAGCGCGGACAGCGTCAAGTATGCGCGAACAAAGCGCAAACGAGCCTCTAAAGGCTTCAAGAAGAAGGAGGAGGAAGGAGAGAAATAAAAGACAGCAAAATAGAAAATGTGGACGGAGGAAGGAGACGAACTCGAGTCCGCGCTTAGGCATAGAATCTTCAGAGACGGGCTGCGTTCCATGGGTTCGCTCGAGTCGGTTATCCAATGCGTTTCGCAGACGGTATGCTCCACCGGTCGGGACCTGGTCGATGATGAAGGACCTTCCCATTTGGGCTTGAGTATGTCCTTTTCTTGTCCGGCAGCGAGAACTAGTTCGCCAATGTTGTAAGCTTTGGCCCGCACCTCCTCGCTTTGATATCTTCGAGCCTGCTGTTGATAAAATGCGAACGAGCTTTTGCCACGTCGCGCTCCTCCTCCAATGCGTCCAACTATCCTGCCGATCGAGCTCGGCTTCTCTTTCTTCATACATGCGCACGCGAGGTGAGTCATGCATTATGTCGCAGGCAAGACTGCCATCGCGCCGTACACCATAAAAAATGGTGTGAATCCGGTAGTACGATTCGGCGTGGTCCGCAGCCCCCAGAGTACGGAGTCGAGATCCTCAACCCAGTGCGTGTTAGATTCTTTGAGGGACCGTACTAGTCTGGGTTTAATGCCGCTCATGATTAGACCGTTTAATCGCTCGACTTGACCGTTGGTTTGAGGGTGATAGACTGAGGCGTAATCGAGCTTGATGCCCATGTTTTTGCACCATAATTTGACCTCATAGGCCGTGTAGTTGGTGCCGTTATCAGTGATGATACTGTGGGGGACACCGTAACGGTGCACTACCCCTGATATGAAGTCTATCACCGGCCCGGATTCGGCCGTTTTAACAGGCTTGGCCTCTATCCATTTGGTGAATTTATCCACCATGACCAATAGTTATTTTTGCTTGTGGGTTCCTCCCTTAAGGGGTCGAACCATGTCAAGCCCCTAGACCGCGAACGGCCAGGTGATGGGTATAGTTTTGAGGGCGGTGGGTGGCATGTGGCTTTGGTTAGCAAAAAGCTGGCAACCGACGCATCGTTGGACTAAATCCTGTGCATCTGCCCGAGCTGTCGGCCAATAAAATCCTGTATGGAAGGCCTTGCCTACAAGGGCCCAGGCTGCGGCGTGGTGCCCACCCAGTCCGGCATGAATTTCAGCCAGGAGGTTTCGCCCTTCCTCTTCGGAGATACACCTTTGAAGGACTCTGTTGTGCTTTTCTTATAGAGCTCTCCGCATGGTCTTTATAGGCTTTGGATCGCCGTACTATGCAGCGAGCCTCATTTTGGTCTTCGGGGAGTTCCTGCCTAGTTAGGTAGGCTAGGAATGGTTCCGTCCACGGGGCGATAACCGCCATTATTTCGTGGGCGGAGGGTGTTATCTCGGTGGCAGAGCCTCCGATTGTGTCAGAGTGTTCGGTGTCAGGCAGTGCGGTTGGGTCCGGATTGTTATTTCCGGACTCCCCTTCCCATAGTACGGATGGCTTGAACAGCCGTTCCAGGAAGATGTTGGGCGGGACGGCATCGCGTTTTGCGCCGATGCGTGCCAATACGTCCGCCGCCTGGTTGTTATCCCGGGCTATATGATGAAATTCGAGCCCTTCAACTGCGTCTTGACATTTTAGGACCGCATTGCGGTACGCTGCCATTTTCGGATCTTTGGCATCAAAGTCTCCGCTTATTTGAGATATCGCGAGGTTCAAATCCTCGCGCACCTCTAGGCGCTTAATGCCCATGGAGATCGCCATCCGGAGGCCGTGCGTAAGGGCCTCGATTCGCCGCGTTGTTGGAGTCCGTGATACATTATCGAAGGACGATTGGACTGTGTCCCGGTTGGGGACGCCAGACGACGCCAGCCCCTGTGCCGCCAACATTTTGGAGCCGTCAAAGTGCATGATCCAATTGAGTATGCGCCGTACTTTTAGGGAGTTCGGCTTTGGTCCATTCGCCACGAAGTCGGCCAAAACCTGCAACTTAATAGCTCGTCGTGGCTTATAGGTTATGTCGAATGGAAGGAGCTCTATGGCCCATTTAGCAATCCGCCCGTCGCGTCGCGTTGTTTATAATGTCGTTAAGAGGTACTTCGAGGCTACCGTTATCGAACACTCTTGAAAGTAGTGTCGCAGCTTCCGGATGCCATGAACACCGCGTATGCTATCTTTTGATAATGTGGGTACCGGGACTTGCATGGAGTTAGGACAGTGGGCACATAGTAAACCGGTTTTTGAAGAGGGAACCGGTGTCCGTCCGTTTCTCGTTCGACGACGAGCACCGCGCTGAAAACTTGATGTGTTGCGGAGATATATAATGGCATTGGTTCGCCCATGTTGGGCGCGGCCAGGACCGGATTTGTTGCCAATATGGCTTTTATTTCTTCGAGTCCGGCCGTGGCGGCATCCGTCCACTCGAAGTGTTCGTGCGCCGGAGGAGGCGGTAAAGGTAACGCCTTTTCTCCCAACGGGAAATAAAGCGGCTTAGAGCCGCCACGCATCCAAATCAATTTTGTATTTGTTTGAGGTCTTTGGAATATCCAATTGTGATAGTGCTCGGATCTTGGCTGGGTTTGCTTCAATTCCTCTACAGACACAATGAAGCCCAAGAGCTTTCTCGGCCGAACGCCAAGACGATTTTTCCGGATTGAGCTTAATGTCATATTTTCGAGATTGTCGAATGTGAGCCTCAAGTCGCCTACTAGAGTTTCGACATGCTTGGATTTGACGACCATGTCATCTACATATGCTTCCACTATTTTGCCGATCTGGTTTTGTAGACATGTCCGAATCATGCGCCGATATGTTGCGCCGAGGTTTTTGAGCTGAAGGGCATTGTGTTGAAGCGAATGGGCCGATGGAGTGATGAATGCTATTGCGGCTTGGTGCGGCTCGCCATCTTGATTTGGTGGTAGCGAAATGCACGGTCGAGGAAGCACAATGAGTCGTGTCCTGCAGAAGGCCGATAATTTGATCAATGCGAGGGAGGGAAGGGATCCTTGGGCAAGCCTTATTAAGGTCTTTGAAATCAACACATAGGCGCCAGGATTTATCCTTCTTGGTACCATCACCAGATTTGCTAGCCATCCGGATGTTTTATATCTCGATGAATCCGGTTTCGAAGTTTGGCTAGCTCCTCTCCCATGGCCTGTCTCTTGGGTTCGAAAAGCGCCAAGAGCCTGCTTGGTGGCTTGAATCCTTTTAGGTATTTAGGCTGTGCTCGCCAACCGACGGGATTCTGGCATGTCCGAAGGGTGCCGAGCAAAATGTCCCGATTTTCTCGTAGAAATTCTCGTAGAAAGCGCGCCTACATCAGGGTTTAATTGTGCCCCAATGGAGGCCGTCTTTGCGTGGTCCGTTGGTGGACTTGGAATTTGACTATTTCATCCGCTGGTTTAAAAGAGGAGGACTTGGATCTTTTATCAAGTATCACATCGTCCCGGTTCACCGTGGAGCGCATCGCAGTGAGTTCCTCGGCCGCTAGGGCTTCAGATAGTGCCTCGAGGGCTAGTGCGGCTGTCTTGTTTTCGGTGCGGAGTGCTATGTTCGGATCACTAGCGAGAGTGATGATTTCGTTAGGTCCGGGCATTTTAAGCTTCATGTACCCATAATGGGGTATAGCTTGAAAAATTGTGAATGCCTCTCGCCCTAATAAAGCGTGGTATCCGCTGCTGAACGGGCCACTTGAAATGTGACCTCCTCGACTGTAATTGTCCGCGAAATAACACTACGCCCAGTGTGATTTTTCTGTGCAGCATGCTTCCCGCTAGGGATTATTCCTCTAAAGGTTGTGCTGCTTCGCTCAATGCGGTTCGATCTATTTCCATTTTTCGGAGGGTTTCCTCGTAGATGAGGTTTAGTCCGCTGCCGCCATCCATGAGTACCTTAGTAAGGTGGCAAATCCACTATTGGACCGAGAACCAATGCGGCTGGTGCCGGGCTGTTCGAATTTGGGTTAAATCACGGCATTAAATGTAATAGCCGTGTTACCCACGGATTTATTGTTGCTACTTGGTAGACTTCGCAAGGTTATGGAGTGTTCGTTTTGCATGTTATTTGATGCGAAAGTCTCAAGACCTATTAATACCGTCTTTGGTGTTGCTGGGCTGGGATTCTCGAGGCTAGAAGCTCTTCGCCACTTTTGGCCACCTGCCGTAGTATCCAACATGCTCAAGGCTATGAGTTGGAGTGGCGCCCTCTGCGCTATGAATTTTGCAGGGTCCGTTTAGCCAACCCTCTAGTACAGTTCCGTGCCCTTTAGGGGTTTTTTGTTTTTTGATGTTTAATCCAGGTGCTTGGTGATGATGCACCCTTTTATTTCGGACTAGGGCTGTATTCGGGGCGGATTATCCCAAAATTTACTTTTGGTTTTCCAAGCACTCTCCATCGCACAAGACTTTTGTACTATGGTCACCAAGTCAGCAAAGCGTAGTTTTATGACGACTTATGGCGCTTAGGATTCCCTTGTCCATGCAATTATTGCAGAAAAGTGAGATTGCGTCCTCCTCTCGGCAGTCCTTTATCCTGTCCATAACCAGGAGGAATCTGGCCCAGTAATGATGTACTGTTTTAGCGAGCTCTTGCCGAATTTGGGATAGATCGCTAATGTTTGTGTGGGCGGGTGGAACTAGATCCGGAACCCCGTCCAATTTAAGACTCAGGGGCCGAGAAGTTTCTGAACTTGGAAGTTTGGATTTTTGAACGCTATCCAATGAATCCAACCCGCCGCCTGACTTTAAGTTCAGGCTCGATCGACATCCGTCCCTCAAGGGAATCCGCATGGAGGATTGGGAACCGGACGTAGCTAGTCCTTAAGATAGAAGAAGAATCGTCAGATTGCTCCTCGCACACAGCAACATGATGGGTAGCCTGGGGAGAGTTGATCTCTCTCAGATCGGTTTTAGGCCCGATCTGGTCATAGTCTGTGGCGACTCCCAGGGCGGCGATGCGATCCAAGAGCTCGTTTACGGAGGAGAGCTCGATCGGATCGAATGCTTGGCAAGTTCCGAGTTAACGTGAAGATTGGTTTCGATGACCCGAGAAGTCATCGTCGGCGCGGTGGCCGTACTGGCGGTCATAAGAAAACCACCTAACCGAAGAGTCTGACCAGTGGCCAAGGCTCCTTTGGCGATAGTATCGTCTTTAAAGAAGGGATGAGGCATCCTTCCCGACGGCGACGCATTGAGGAACTCTCAATGAAAGCACCAATGTCGGTGTCAAACTGGCGGATCTCGGTAGGGGTCCCGAACTGTGCGCCTAGGCGGATGGTAACAGGAGACAAGGGACACGATGTTTTTACCCAGGTTCGGGCCCTCTCGATGGAGGTAATACCCTACTCCCGCTTGATTAATATTGATGATATGGGTAATACAAGAGTAGATCTACCACGAGATCGAGAGGCTAAACCCTAGAAGCTAGCCTATGGTATGGTTGTTGTTCGTCCCCACGGACTAAAACCCTTCGGTTTATATAGAGACCGAATAGGGTTAGGGTTACACAGAGTCGGTTACAATGGTAGGAAATCTACATATCCGTATCGCCAAGCTTGCCTTCCACGCCAAGGAAAGTCCCATCCAGACACGGGACGAAGTCTTCAATCTTGTATCTTCATAGTCCAGGAGTACGACCAACGGTGATAGTTCGGCTATCCGGACACCCCCTAATCCAGGACTCCCTCACATACCATCATCACGTAATGCGGATGACCAACCACCACGAGGTCAAGACAAGGCGGCAACCCAAGCCAAACCCCAGCCCGCTCCACCTCACCGTAAAGGTAGAGACCAAACAGCTCAGGGACATACCTATGACCTACGGCAAAAAACTGGACAACAATGCAGGGCATGCTAGATCGATCTATGGATCGCGAGGGCGTGCCCCGACACGTGACGACGGCTACTTATCGGGACGTAATAAACCCAACCACGCCCGGGCCGAACTCCGCAGACGGAACCCCTTGGAAGTATGTCACGATGTGGCCCGATATAGAGGCGCCACACACCCCCTTTGCTTCACTGATGAAGTAATGGACCATGAATTCCCAGAAGGGTTTAAACCCTAAACATCGAATCCTATGATGTGGCAATAGACCCAGCGGTCTGGATAGAGGATTTCCTCCTCCATATTCATATCACTCGCGGCGACGATCTCCACGCCATTAAATATCCCCCACTGAAACTTAAAGGACCAGCTCGCTACTGGTTGAACAGTCTGCCAGAAAACTCAATCGGTAGCTGGGAAGACTTGGAGGAAGCCTTCTTGGACAACTTCCAAGGAACATATGTCCGGCCTCCGGATGCAGATGATTTAAGTCACATAGTCCAACAGCCCGGAGAATCGGCCCGAAAATTCTGGACTAGGTTCTTAACTAAAAAGAACCAGATTGTCGACTATCCGGATGCCGAAGCCTTAGCGGCCTTTAAGCACAGCATCCGCGACGAATGGCTCGCCCGACATCTCGGGCAGGAAAAGTCGAAGTCCATGGCGGCCCTTACGACACTTATGACCTGCTTTTCCGCGGACGAAGATAGTTGGTTAGCCCGTTGCAATAATAATGCAAGCGAACCGGGCACCTCGGAAGCCAAGGATAGCAACGGCAAGCCCCAACGCAACAGGAAGAAGCGTCGAATCAATGGCAACCATACCGATGACACGACAGTCTACGCCAGATTCAGCGCCACCAAGTCCGGTCAGCGGAAGAAGCCGTACAATAAGAAAAATTCCGGCCCATCCAGTCTTGACCGCATACTCTATCGTCCATGCCAGATACATGGCACCCCGGAAAAACCAGCCAACCACACCAACATAGATTGTTGGGTTTTTAAACAGGCCGGCAAGTTAAATGCCGATAACAAGGAGAAGGGGTCGCAAAGTGAGGACTATGACGAGGATACTCGGCCACCGAACACAGGGGGACAGAAGAAGTTCCCCCCTCAGGTTAAAACGGTGAATATGATATATGCCACCCTGATATGTCCATTTTGCATCATGCTTTCATATTGATATTTATTGCATTATGTGCTGTTACTACACATTATGTCACAATACTTATGTCTATTCTCTCTTATTTTACAAGGTTTACATAAGGAGGGAGAATGCCGGTAGCTAGAATTCTGGGCTGGAAAAGGAGCAAATATTAGAGACCTATTCTGCACAACTCCAAAAGTCCTGAAACTCCACGAAAGTTATTTTTGGAAATAATAAAAAATATAGAGCGGAAGAAATACGTCAGGGGGGCACCACCTGTCCACGAGGGTGGGGGGCGCGCCCCCTGCCTCGTGGGCCCCCTGTTGGCTCTTCGGTGGCCATCTTCTGCTATATGAAGTCTTTCGTCGAGAAAAAATCATAAGCAACCTTTCGGGACAATATTTCGACGCCATGAGGCGGAACCTTGGCGGTACCAATCTAGGGCTCCGGAAGAGCTGTTCTGCCGGGGACACTTCCCTCCGGGAGGGGGAAATCATCGCCATCGTCATCACCAACGCTCCTCTGATCGGGAGAGGGCAATCTCCATCAACATCTTCACCAGCACCATCTCCTCTCAAACCCTAGTTCATCTCTTGTATCCAATTCTTGTCTCCAAGTCTGGGATTGGTACTTGTGGGTTGCTAGTAGTGTTGATTACTCCTTGTAGTTGATGCAGTTGGTTTATTTGGTGGAAGATCATATGTTCAGATCCTATATGCATATTAATACCCCTCTGATTATGAACATGAATATTCTTTGTGAGTAGTTACATTTGTTCCTGAGGACATGGGAGAAGTATTGCTATTAGTAGTCATGTGAATTTTGTATTCGTTCGATATTTTGATGAGATGATGTTGTCTATCCTCTAGTGGTGTTATGTGAACGTCGACTACATAACACTTCACCATTATTTGGGCCTAGAGGAAGGCATTGGGAAGTAATAAGTAGATGATGGGTTGCTAGAGTGACAGAAGCTTAAACCCTAGTTTATGCGTTGCTTCGTAAGGGGCTGATTTGGATCCATATGTTTCATGCTATGGTTAGGTTTACCTTAATACTTTTGTTGTAGTTGCGGATGCTTGCAATAGAGGTTAATCATAAGTGGGATGCTTGTTCAAGTAAGAACAGCACCCAAGCACCGGTCCACCCACATATCAAATTACCAAAGTACCGAACGCGAATCATATGAACGTGATGAAAACTAGCTTAACAATAATTCCCAGGTGTCCTCGGGAGCGCATTTCTTTATATAAGAGTTCGTCTAGGCTTGTCCTTTGCTACAAAAGGGATTGGTCCACCTTGCTGCACTTTATTTACTTTTGTTACTTGTTGATCGTTGCCAATTATCTTATCACATAACTATCTTTTACCTATTATTTCAGTGCTTTAAGAGAATACCTTGCTGAAAACCGCTTATCATTTCCTTCTGCTCCTCGTTGGGTTCGACACTCTTACTTATTGAAAGGACTACGATAGATCCCCTATACTTTTGGGTCATCAAGACTCTTTTCTGGCGTCGTTGCCGGGGAGTGAAGCGCCTTTGGTATGTGGAATTTGGTAATGAAAAATTTATATAGTGTGATGAAATTTACTGTCACTTGTTACTATGGAAAGTAATCCTCTGAGGGGCATGTTCGGGGTATCTTCACCCCGACCAGTAGAGCAAAGAGTTGCTCCTCAACCTACTGAACCTATTGCAAATGAAAATGAAAATGTCCCCTTTGAAGTTCCTTCGGGTATGTTAGAAAAACTGCTAGCTAATCCTTTTGCAGGAGATGGAACAAAGCATCCTGATGAGCACCTAATCTATGTGGATGAAGTTTGTGGATTATTTAAGCTTGCAGGTATACCCGGTGATGTTATTAAGAAGAAGGTCTTCCCTTTATCTTTGAAGGAGATGCATTGACATGGTATAGGCTATGTGATGATACGGGTCATGGAACTACAAACGATTGAAATTGGAATTTCATCAAGTTTTATCCTATGCATCTTGTTCATCGTGATCGCAATTATATATATAATTTTGGCCTCAAGGAGAAAGCATCGCTCAAGCTTGGGGGAGGCTTAAATCAATGTTATATTCATGCCCCAATCATGAGCTCTCAAGAGAAATAATTATTCAAAAAATTTATGCTCGGCTTTCTGATAACAATCGCACCATGCTTGATACTTCTTGTGCTGGCTCTTTTATGATAAAGGCTATTGAATTCAAATGGGATTTATTGAATAGAATTAAACGCAACTCTGAAGATTGGGATCTCGATGAAGGTAAGGAGTCAGGTATGACACCTAAGTTTGATTTTGTTAAATCTTTTATGGATACCGATGTATTCCATAAATTTAGCCTAAATATGGACTTGACTCTGAGATAGTAGCTTCTTTCTGTGAATATCCTACTGATTTTTTTGTTTTTGGTTCCCCACAAGATAGCTTTTGTCCCATTATTTTTGGTAGACCCTTCTTGAACACAATTAATGCTAGGATAGACTGCGAAAAGGATGTCATTACTATTTGCTTGGGTGATATGTCTCATGAGTTTAATTTCTCTAAATTTAGTAGACAACACCATGAAGAGGAATTACCTAGTAAGGATGAAATTATTGGCCTTGCTTCTATTGCCGTGCCTCCTAGTGATCCTTTAGAACAATATTTGCTAGACCATGAAAATGATATGTTTATGAATGAAAGAAGGGAAAAAGATGAAGTATTCTTTAAACAGGAACCTATCCTGAAACACAATTTGCCTGTTGAAATCCTAGGGGATCCTCCTCTACCCAAGGATGATCCCGTGTTTGAGCTAAAACCATTAGCTGATACTCTTAAATATGCTTATCTTGATGAGAAAAAGATATATTCTGTTATTATTAGTGCTAACCTTTCAGAGCATGAAGAAGAGAGATTATTGAAAACTCTGAAGAAGCACCGTGCTGCTATTGGATATACTCTTGATGATCTTAAGGGCATTAGTCCCACTCTATGTCAACATAAAATAAATTTGGAGGAAGATGCCAAACCAGTTCGTGATCATCAATGACGACTGAATCCTAAAATGAAAGAAGTGGTAAGAAAGGAAATACTAAAGCTCCTTGAGGCAGGTATAATTTATCCCATTGCTGATAGTCAGTGGGTAAGTCATGTCCATTGTGTCCCTAAGAAAGGAGGTATTACCGTCGTTCCTAATGATAAAGATGAATTGATCCCGCAAAGAATTATTACGCATTATAGGATGGTAATTGATTTCCGCAAATTAAATAAAGCTACTAAAAAAGATCATTACCCCTTACCCTTTATCGATCAAATGCTAGAAAGGTTATCTAAACATACACATTTTTGCTTTCTAGATGGTTATTCTGGTTTCTCTCAAATACCTGTGTCAGCCAATGATCAATCAAAGACTACTTTTACTTGCCATTTTGGTACTTTTGCTTATAGACGTATGCCTTTTGGTTTATGTAATGCACCTGCTACCTTTCAAAGATGTATGATGGCTATATTCTCTGACTTTTGTGAAAAGATTTGTGAGGTTTTCATGGACGACTTTTCTGTCTATGGATCCTATTTTGATGATTGCTTGAGCAACATTGATCGAGTTTTGAAGAGATGTGAAGAAACTAATCTTGTCTTGAATTGGGAAAAGTGCCACTTTATGGTTAATGAAGGTATTGTATTGGGGCATAAAGTTTCTGAAAGAGGTATTGAAGTTGATAAAGCCAAGGTTGATGCTATTGAAAAGATGCCATGTCCCAAGGACATCAAAGGTATAAGAAGTTTCCTTGCTCACGCCGGATTTTATAGGAGGTTCATTAAGGACTTCTCAAAAATTTCTCGGCCTCTGACTAATTTATTACAAAAAGATATACCATTTGTCTTTGATGATGATTGTGTAGAAGCATTTGAAATACTTAAGAAAGCATTGATCTCTGCACCTATTGTTCAGCCACCTGATTGGAATTTACCCTTTGAAATTATGCGTGATGCTAGTGATTATGCTGTAGGTGTTGTTCTAGGGCAAAGAATTGATAAGAAATTAAATGTTATTCAATATGCTAGTAAAACTCTAGACAATGCTCAGAGAAATTATGCTACTACTGAAAAAGAATTCTTAGAAGTTGTATTTACTTGTGATAAGTTCAGGCTTTATATTGTTGATTCTAAAGTAACTATTCACACTGATCATGCTGCTATTAAATATCTTAGGAAAATAAAGATTCTAAGCCTAGACTTATTAGATGGGTTCTCTTGCTACAAGAATTTGATTTGCATATTATTGATAGAAAGGGAGCTGAGAACCCCGTCGCAGACAACTTGTCTAGGTTAGAAAATGTTCTTGATGACCCACTACCTATTCATGATAGTTTTCCTGATGAGCAATTAAACGTCATAAATGCTTCTCGTACTACTCCTTGGTATGTTGATTATGCTAAATACATCATTGCTAAATTTATACCACCTAGTTTTACATACCAGCAAAAGAAAAAGTTTTTCTATGACTTGAGACATTACTTTTGGGATGACCCACGTCTTTATAAAGAAGGAGTAGATGGTGTTATTAGACGTTGTGTACCTGAGCATGAACAGGAATTGATCCTACGCAAGTGTCACTCTGAGGCTTATGGAGGACACCACGCTGGAGATAGAAGTGCACATAAGGTATTGCAATCCGGTTTTTATTGGCCTACTCTCTTCAAGGATGCCCGTAAGTTTTTCTTATCTTGTGATGAATGCCAAAGAATTGGTAATATTAGTAGACGTCAAGAAATGCCTATGAACTATTCACTTGTTATTGAACCATTTGATGTTTGGGGCTTTGATTATATGGGACCTTTTCCTGCCTCTAATGGATACACACATATTTTAGTTGTTGTTGATTACGTTACTAAGTGGGTAGAAGCTATTCCAACTAGTAGTGCTGATCATAACACATCTATTAAAATACTTAAAGAAGTTATTTTTCCGAGGTTTGGAGTCCCTAGATATTTGATGACTGATGGTGGTTTACATTTTATTCATGGTGCTTTCCGTAAGATGCTTGCTAAGTATGACGTTAATCATAGAATTGCATCTCCTTATCACCCTTAGTCTAGTGGTCAAGTAGAATTGAGTAATAGAGAGCTCAAATTAATTTTGCAAAAGACTGTCAATAGTTCTAGAAAGAATTGGTCCAAGAAACTTGATGATGCATTATGGGCATTCAAAACTGCATATAAAAATCCTATGGGTATGTCTCTGTATAAAATGGTTTATGGAAAAGCATGTCACTTACCTCTTGAATTAGAACATAAGGCATATTGGGCTATTAAAGAGCTCAATTATGATTTCAAACTTGCCGATGAGAAGAGTTTATTTGATATTAGCTCACTTGATGAATGGAGAACCCAAGCTTACGAAAATGCCAAGCTGTTTAAAGAAAAAGTTAAAAGATGGCATGACAAAAGAATACAAAAGTGTGAGTTTAATGTAGGTGATTATGTATTGCTATACAACTCTCGTTTAAGATTTTTTGCAGGAAAAATTCTCTCTAAATGGGAAGGCCCTTACGTTATCGAGGAGGTCTATCGTTCCAGTGCCATAAAAATCAACAACTTTGAAGGCACAAATCCGAAGGTGGTGAACGGTCAAAGAATTAAACACTATATCTCAGGTAATCCCATAAATGTTGAAACCAATGTTATTGAAACCGTAACCCCGGAGGAATACATAAGAGACACTTTCCAGAATGTTTTAGACTCCGAAAAGGAATAGGTATGTGGTACGGTAAGTAGACCGACTCCAAAACAGTTTTTTTGGCAATATTTCACCGTTTTGGAATATTTAGAAAAATAGAAAGATAAGAAGCAGTCCGGGAAGGACATGAGGCCTCCACGAGGGTGGAGGGCGTGCCCTACCCTACTAGACGCGCCCCTACCTCGTGGGCACCTCGTGCGCTCTCCGGAATCCGTTTTCTTGCACGATACGTATTTTGGTCGGTAAAAATTCATTATATAAACTCCCGAAGGTTTTGACTCCTGTATCACGCAAATATCCTGTGTTCTTTTTTCGAGCTGTTTTTTCTGACAGATCTAGATCATCATGACATCTCCAAGCGCCCCCAAGGACAAGTTTTTCGAGAAGGTCATCAACCCCTACCTCGCGGAGGTGCTGCAACACCCGCAAACCATTGAGATGCGTGATGGGTTGTTGCACATCCGCGATGTTGAGGGACCACGGAGGATTGGAAGCGTGGAGACAAGGCTTGAAGCAATGGAACAACAAGTTTTCAAGTGCCAGGAGATGGTGGAGCGTGGACTTGATTCCAATCACATAATGATCACGGAGTTCACCAACAACCACAAGCTAGATGCCAAGGACATTGGGGAGGCCATCTTCAAGTTCCACGAGAAAAATCGAGCACCTCCAAGCTCAAATCTATGACCTGCAAAACCAAAACTGTGAGTATGAATATAGATTCAAAAGGATGAGTTTGGTTGCAGATTTAAGGATCCAGGAGACTCGATCATCCTTCTATGATGGTGAGCCTATGAATTGGAAGATGGACGACAAGCCTACATCATCAACAATCCCTTCACCAGCAAAGGAGACATAATCACATGGGTATGGGCACTCCCCTTGGCAACTGCCAATCTTGGGGGAGGTGCCCCGGTATCGTATCACCATCACACTCCTATATTTTCCGTTTTTCTTAGTTTGATCTTATTTAGTAGTATCTTGATCTAGTAGAATAAAAGTTTTGGTATGATCTAGCTTTGAGTTTTGCTTTATGATCCCTCTATGTAATCGAGTCCGTGAGCTATATAATAAATATTAGTGTTGAGTCAAGGGCTTGATTATCTTGCCATGATCTTAAGTGAATAAAAGAAAAGAGAAAAGAATGAAAAGAAATAAAAATATCATAGTGATCTTATTAAGAGTAATGACTTCACATAGAAAGAGTATGATGATTAAAAATTGTTGGGAGTTGGCAAACATAGCTTTGGTCATCGTTGCAATTAATAGGAAGTAATAAAGAAAGAGAGGTTTCACATAAAAATATACTATCATAGACATCTATTATGATTGGGAGCACTCATTAAAATATGACATGATAAAGAGTTGATGTTGGACAAGGAAAACAACGTAATGGGTTATGTTTTCTTATATCTGAGATAAAGTATATTGTCATGGATCATCCAACATGTTGAGCTTGCCTTTCCCCCTCATGCTAGCCAAATTCTTAGCACCAAGTAGAGATACTACTTGTGCTTCCAAAAACCCTTAAACCAGTTTTTCCATGAGAGTCCACCATACCTACCTATGGATTGAGTAAGATCCTTCAAGTAAGTTGTCATCGGTGCAAGCAATAAAAATTGCTCTCTAAATATGTATGATTGATTGGTGTGGAGGAAATAAGCTTTATACGATCTTGTGATGTGGAAGAAATAAAAGCGACGGACTGCATAGTAAAGGTTCATATCACAAGTGGCAATATAAAGTGACGTTCTTTTGCATTAAGATTTTGTGCATCCAACCCTGAAAGCGCATGGCAACCTCTGCTTCCCTTTGCGAAGGGCCTATCTTTTATTATTATCTTCTACCTTATGCAAGAGTCATGGTGATCTTCACATTTTCTTTTTATATTTTATCCTTTGGCAAGCACAGGGTGTTGGAAAGATCCTGATAGATATACCTAATTGGATGTAAGTTGGCATGAGTTATTATTGTTGACATTACCCTTGAGGTAAAAGGTTGGGAGGCAAAACTATAAGCCCCTATCTTTCTCTGTGTCTGATTAAAACTCCGTAACAACAAGTATTGCGTGAGTGTTAGCAATTACGAAAGACTAAATGATAGTTGAGTATGTGGACTTGCTAGAAAGCTCTGACATAGACACTTTCTGATGTTATGATAAATTGCAGTTGCTTCAATGACTGAGATTATAGTTTGTTAGTTCTCAATAAAGTTTCGGATTCATACTTTGCATTGTGAATAGATTATTACTTGAGCATAAGAAATCATATGACAATATCCATATATGTTGCTGTTATGAGAATAATCATGATGCCCTCATGTCCGTATTTTATTTTATCGACACCTCTACCTCTAAACATGTGGACATATTTATCGTTATCGGCTTCCGCTTGAGGACAAGCGAGGTCTAAGCTTGGGGGAGTTGATACGTCCATTTTGCATCATGCTTTTATATCGATATTTATTGCATTATGGGTTGTTACTACACATTATGTCACAATACTTATGTCTATTCTCTCTTATTTTACAAGGTTTACATAAGGAGGGAGAATGCCGGCAGCTGGAATTCTGGGCTGGAAAAGGAGCAAATATTAGAGACCTATTCTGCACAACTCCAAAAGTCCAGAAACTCCACGAAAGTTATTTTTGGAAATAATAAAAAATACGGAGCGGAAGAAATACGTCAGGGGGACCACCACCTGTCCACGAGGGTGGGGGCGCGCCCCCTGCCTCGTGGGCCCCCTGTTGGCTCTCCGGTGGCCATCTTCTGCTATATGAAGTCTTTCATCGAGAAAAAAATCATAAGCAACCTTTCGGGACGAGATTCCACCGCCACGAGGCAGAACCTTGGCGGAACCAATCTAGGGCTCCGGCAGAGCTGTTCTGCCGGGGACACTTCCCTCCAGGAGGGGGAAATCATCGCCATCGTCATCACCAACGCTCCTCTCATCGGGAGAGGGCAATCTCCATCAACATCTTCACTAGCACCATCTCCTCTCAAACCCTAGTTCATCTCTTGTATCCAATTCTTGTCTCCAAGTCTGGGATTGGTACTTGTGGGTTTCTAGTAGTGTTGATTACTCCTTGTACTTGATGCTAGTTGGTTTATTTGGTGGAAGATCATATGTTCAGATCCTTTATGCATATTAATACCCCTCTGATTATGAACATGAATATGCTTTGTGAGTAGTTACGTTTGTTCCTGAGGACATGGGATAAGTCTTGCTATTAGTAGTCATGTGAATTTGGTATTCGTTCGATATTTTGATGAGATGTATGTTGTCTATCCTCTAGTGGTGTTACGTGAACGTCGACTACATAACACTTCACCATTATTTGGTCCTAGAGGAAGGCATTAGGAAGTAATAAGTAGATGATGGGTTGCTAGAGTGACAGAAGCTTAAACCCTAGTTTATGCGTGGCTTCGTAAGGGGCTGATTTGGATCCGTATGTCTCATGTTATGGTTAGGTTTACCTTAATACTTTTGTTGTAGTTGCGGATGCTTGCAACAGAGGTTAATCATAAGTGGGATGCTTGTTCAAGTAAGAACAGCACCCAAGCACCGGTCCACCCACATATAAAATTATCAAAGTACCGAACGCGAATCATATGAACGTGATGAAAACTAGCTTGACGATAATTCCCAGGTGTCCTCGGGAGCGCTTTTCTTTATATAAGATTTTGTCCAAGCTTGTCCTTTGCTACAAAAGGGATTGGGCCACCTTGCTGCACTTTATTTACTTTTGTTACTTGTTGCTCGTTGCCAATTATCTTATCACAAAACTATCTTTTACCTATTATTTCAGTGCTTTCAGAGAATACCTTGCTGAAAACCGCTTATCATTTCCTTCTGCTCCTCGTGGGGTTCGACACTCTTACTTATCGAAAGGATTACGATAGATCCCCTATACTTGTGGGTCATCACACCCACATCCCCAAGAGGGAACGCAAGCGTGCACTCAGGGATGTCTACGCGATGGAGCCAGCTGCCCCAAAGTTCAACCCATGGTCCTCCTTCCCGATCACATTTGATCGCGAGACCACCTGACCAGCGTCCGTCACGGCGGGTCGGCCGCACTGGTCCTCGACCCAATCATCGACGGATTCCACCTTACGCGGGTACTGATGGATGGTGGTAGCAGCCTCAACCTGCTTTATCAGGATACAGTGCGCAAAATGGGCATCAATCCATCAAGGATCAAGCCAACGAAGACTACTGACGGTGTCCTGGACTAGGGGGTACTCACCACATCATCTCCTGATCTGTTAAATTGGGCCGAGGACCCCCATGGCCGTATACTCATGGGCCAGTCCGGATAGCTGCCCCATACAAGGAAGATTCCGCAAGACTTGGCGATCAAGACAAGGACTCCTCCCCCACCGGCGTATTCGGCTAGGACTCTTGTTATCCTAGGCCTCTGGTGCATTATATAAAACGAGGCCAGACTAGTCGATAGAGATATACAACAATCATACCATAGGCTAGCTTCTAGGGTTTAGCCTCTACGATCTCGTGGTAGATCAACTCTTGTAATACTCATATCATCAAGATCAATCAAGCAGGAAGTAGGGTATTACCTCCATCGAGAGGGCCTGAACCTGGGTAAAAACATAGTATCCCTTGTCTCATGTTACCATCCGCCTTAGACGCACAGTTCGGGACCCCCTACCCGAGATCCGCCGGTTTTGACACCGACATTGGTGCTTTCATTGAGAGTTCCGCTGTGTGTTCGGCCAAAGGTTGATGGCTCGCTGCAGATCAACTCGCGACTTCGCATCTTCGCCACCAGCTCGACTGGTCACCTTGGTTCAACCAAGGACTGCGCCCCTACCTCCGATCGTCATGTTCAGATGAGGGCCTTCATCAACATCAGCTCTGATCTCTATCAAGATCATGGAGGAATCATCTAGGGAGCCCGGGGGCTCAACGTCAACATTGCCCTCGGGCGACCGTGCTGTTTTTCTGGACAACGAACTTGTATCCACCGTCACCGCCTCCTCGAAAGGCCGGTTTGACGATTGCTTCGTGGAATAGTGCAGAATTACGCCTACAACAGCCACTCCTTTATCAAGATCACGCCGATGCCCCTGATCGACATTGACTTCGGCGCCAGCCATATTTCTTTTATTACTCACTTTGCATAAATTATTTATTATGCAACAATTTTTTTATTATCATTATTACAATTATCTCCGGTTTGCACTATTTTTGTGCACAGGAAAATGATCCGGGACTTTGGCGGCCACTCGCCGGGTCTACATTGACCGTGCTATGTCACCACTTCGGCGTGTCGAGCTCTCCGCCCGCCACCTCTGGACCGGCTTGGGGATGGAACCTTGTCCCAGATCAAGCTCGGATCACGTCATCAATACCGAACACATTAACCAGCTAAGTCGCTTTCATGCTCAAAGCTTTAATTTCTAACTTGTGTTCGGTTCGACCAAGCATTATACTTTTTGGAAAATGTTGCTTGTAAAAATTTCTTGTCCAAACTTTGTTTGTGACGCAAAATTCAAATACCCAATTCATTTGGGGGCTTCCTTCATGAAGCTTTTCCTCTTGCATATGATTATACTTGTACGGCTTCGTTCCTTGTTCGTGTATTACGCCACAATATGCACCATATTGACTTAAGCGATTTGCAAGCTGGGTTGCCTCGCTCCTGTGTTTACCCCTACGTTCCCGATTGTTTGGCTTCTGTGATTGTCACGATCGGGTCATCCGAGCTAGACCTCAGACTGGGTGAAGCCGAAAGCTAGCGCTCTTATAGTTTTCAATGATGGTCGGCACACAACGGAACTCATGAGTACAAAAAATCTATTGCACAAGTCTCATAATAACAATGAGCACCGAAGAAAGGTATTAGTGGGGGTACTATTTTCTTCGAAGATGCTTCTTACACTTCGCAGTAATATAGCATAAGTTCCCGAGCGCTTTGTCGTTATGTACCTTATGGCCTGATTGCTCGGTTATTGGAAACACCGCTGATATTCTTGATGATGGAGTACATAACACTTTTCGTCCTCGACCGAAGAGGGAGAAGCCGACGGTCGGTTAAGACGCGCTTAAAGTTCGGTTGAACATAGATATGATATAAGTACTTGACATGCAATCATTCTTTACCTAAGTCACTTGGGGCTCTTAAATTTATATGAGCCGCTTTATGATAAGTGTTCTTCTTCTTAGTCGCTGCAAAGTTTTATTATTATTATTATTATTATTATTATTATCATTATTATTATTATTATTATTATCTATCACTCCTTTTTTGACACGAGCGTGTGGTCACTAGCCGGGAGCCTAATTTCTCTCTCAAAGCCGCTAGAGTTTAGTTTGCTAAACTGGCCTAATGAGAAGTACTCCGCCCTCGGGATAGGAGGTTGAAGCCGTAGGCTGACCCGCTTGAAGTCTTGAGATAGGATGTATCGTGTTAAAGCACGACAGAAGCACTTCTTTTGCTAAGGCCAATTTTCGGATTGGCACCAAACACTTGATCTCATTCGGGCGTCAAGTTTTTACTGACGTTTTTTGGTTTTCCAAAGCTTATGGAACTTTTTAAACTATTTGTGTGTTTTCAGCACAAGTCTCGCAAAGGCAACGCGGACACCTTTAGAGATTCGCAAAAACATTCTCGGATATTGCTATATATGCATCGGTTTCAATTGTGTCTTTGGTCAATAGTTGGGTTGCCTGCTCCTGCGCTTGCCTCCTACGCTCGCTTTGTTCGCTAGGTGTGCAAAGGAGAACCATCGCGATTGTGCTTCCAGCTCACATGGTTAAGCACCTCGCTGGAGAAAGCCGAAACCGATCGTCACAATAAGCGTAAACTGGTCAGCGATCCGATGACGGTAAGTTAAACGACGGCCATTCATAACAATGGTCAAGTGTTTACGCTTGACCTCGATCGTCGCCGAACACTACTGGGGCTATTAATGGCCTCCCAAACTAGATCCTCGATATTTTCTCTTACATTGAGCTGAGGATTCATGATCAGGCTTAGCATGACAACCCAAAGAAAGGAACCGATAGTGGGACTATTTTCTTTTGAAGACATTTCTTCGTTAAACAAGAATATAACATATCTCTCTGGTACCTTTGTTTATAAAACCGATAGCCAGATTGCCTTGTTTGTTGTAAATCTTTGCCTCATAAAGGCTTTATAAAGTAGGACAAACACTCCTCAGCTATTGGCCGAGGAGGTGGAAGCCGATGGTCGGTCAACAAAGTTTTGTGCAATGCTGATCCGAGCATTAATGACGTAAAGTACTTGGATACATAGAGTCATTACACATAATTTGTGATTTTACTATGGATATCAATCCTTAATTCAGCCACCCGTGCCCACATTAAGGCTCGGGGCTACCGGGCTTCGGGCTTATTATTTACAAATATTAAAGGGCACATCGATCCTCGATCCGGTGTTGCCACCCGACCAGTGTCTCGGGGCTACTGCATTGCCTCGTCCAATGAAGAAAATTTTATGTAATATAGTCTCCGAGGAGATTTTGATCCTCAGTTGGTCGGCCACACCCAACCCGAGTCTTGAAGACCGAGCACGCCGCTTTTGTGTCCCAAGTATTCTGCCGAGTTAGACTTGATCCTCGACCGATTTTGCAAATCAACCCGAGTCTCAGCTGCCACGGGATCAGCGGTCTTATGTTATCCTTCATGTGCATCTCGGTTTTAGACCGATACCCACCTTGAGGGCTATCGCTATGTATCTCGGCAGAGAATAAATTGCACCACCAAAAATATTGACAAAAATCGCCCACATTCGGGTGGTGCACCACCGGAGGCAGTCCGCAGAAAGCTCAAGCGCTAGTGGCTGGCTCCATAGAGGGCATTTCCGCATTAAGCTCGGCTAAACTCCTTCAAACTTCCTTGAACCAAGGTGATTTACGACACCTCGGATATAGTCCGGCGTTGGAGCTCGGATACATAGTCCGGCGTTGGAGCTCGGATACATTCCGGTGTTAGAGCTGGGAAGCGGTCCGGCGTTGCAGTTCGGCGTTGGAGCTCGGACGCAAGAGGACGCTGCCG
Source organism: Aegilops longissima (assembly GCA_021605205.1). NCBI lineage: Eukaryota > Viridiplantae > Streptophyta > Magnoliopsida > Poales > Poaceae > Aegilops > Aegilops longissima. The sequence goes on from CM038680.1 coordinate 594,696,194, forward strand.
CCTGGGAACAACTTCAAACCCGAGGTGTGGTATAAAAATAACAAGGCATTGATAAAGGCCGAAAACTTAAAGGCTCCTCGGATACCCGACGTAAACTCGTCGAATGCATTTCGCGATCCTCAAGATCAAGATGAGAAGATTTGTTGAACCAGTTTTCAAGACCGACGATCAAGATGAAGAACGGTTCGAAGAATCGAGGAGCGCCCTCACTTGAAGACCGTTCAGGGGCTATCGACGGTGTCCGGACTAGGGGTACTCACCACGCCATCTCCTCGATCGTTAAATTGGGCCGAGGACCCCATGGCAGATACTCATGGGCTAGTCAGACATACTGCCGTGATACAAGGAAGATTCCGCAAGACTTGGCGATCAAGACAAGGACTCCTCCCCACCGGGCGATTCGGGTTAGGACTCTTGTTATCCTAGGCCTCGTGCATTACATAAACCGAGGCCAAAGCTAGTCGATAGAGATATACAACAATCATACCATAGGCTAGCTTCTAGGGTTTAGCCTCTACGATCTCGTGGTAGATCAATCTTGTAATACTCATATCATCAAGATCAATCAAGCAGGAAGTAGGGTATTACCTCCATCGAGAGGGCCCGAACCTGGGTAAAAACATCGTGTCCCTTGTCTCCTGTCTACCCGAGATCCGCCGGTTTTGACACCGACAACTACCTTTAAAGGAGTCATACCAGGTGTAGAGGCCCACTGTACGGGCTCAATCACACTAGGGGTTGTCTTTGGGTCCCCCGACAACTTCCGAAGCAAGGAGTTAATCTTCGACATCATCCCATTCTGCAGTGGTTATCACGCACTGCTCGGACAGACGGCATTCGCTCGGTTCAGTGCGGTGCCGCACTACGCTTATCTCAAGCTTAAGATGCCCGGTCCACGCAGCGTCATAACGGTCAACGGAAACACGGAACGCTCCCTCCGTACAGAGGAGCACACCCCCGCCCTAGCAGCAGAAGTATAGAGCGGCCCTCTCAAGCAGAACCGTAATCCGGCTTCCGAGCCCCTGGACATCATAAAGAAGGGCCGGACTACACTGCACCAGGACAGCACAGCTCATCAAGAGCTCGACTAGCAATTTGGCCTCCGTCCTAGCCCCGACCAGGTAGTGGCATTCGTACCACGCGTGCATAATTACGCACTAGAAATCCCATGGGCATCGACGGAGGCACAGCTAGCTTGTGATCCATAGTTTGGCTCGACCGATCACGGACACACACATACTTTCACTACTTTCTTTTCCCTTTTCCAGGTTTCTTTTACATAGGCCTTCTTTGACGGCATGATTACCGGTCCTGTCAAAGGATAAATATAACAGGATGGCAAGAAGCACAAACGTATAGGGGAAGATGCAGAGGTCAATTCAACGACCACTCTACCTTTTTGTCAGGACCCACACGCAGCTCGCCTGTGTTCATGGCATGTTAAATGGCCGGTTGCTTATCGCATCATTTGTATAAATGCGCCTTGACGCATTAACCCAATTATAACGGAAATAGTTCGTGGCCCAAGTTTAAGGGCCCCAGATATTACCTCTGATCTCTTTCTGTTTTCCCTTTTTTTCATTAATAACTTATCTTCCAGATACCCAGTGCCCCATAATACGGCAATAAAGTCCGAACACTTTTTATAACATAGTTCGGCACCCCGAATTTAGCATTATATGCATTGGCTCCGAATCATATCTTTGGTCAATAGTTGCTGTTCGCTCATGTGCTTGCTACCTTACGCTCCGCTATATCGGCTAAGGTAGTAAAGGGAGAACTACTGCGATTGTGCCCTGGTTTATCCAAAGGAGCACCTCAGTAGAGAAAGCCGAAAACTGACTGTCATGATGCAGCGAGAGCCGGTAAGCTGTTCGGAGGTTACAAATCATTGGATATTTCTACCGCATTACGCGAAGGATCGATACTTCCCGATCAGACGCTCATAACACTCTGGTTTGAAAACTAGGGGCTGCGCCTATGTTTTATCGTAAAACTCCCATGGCTAAGTGAGGTCCTTTAAGCCACATAGTCTGATTGCCTCGTTCGTTGCACTAAACAACTCCTTCAAGGACCATTGTCGGTGTCAAAACCAGCGGATCTCGGATAGGGGGTCCCGAACTGTGCTTCTAAGGCAGATGGTAATAGGAGGCGGGGAACACAATGTTTACCCAGGTTCAGGCCCTCTCGATGGAGGTAATACCCTACTTCCTGCTTGATTGATCTTGATGATATGAGTATTACAAGAGTTGATCTACCACGAGATCATAGAGGCTAAACCCTAGAAGCTAGCCTATGGTAATGATTGTTGTTGTCCTACGGACTAAACCCTCCGGTTTATATAGACACCGGAGGGGGCTAGGATTACACAGAGTCGGTTACAAGGGAGGAGATCTACATATTCGTATTGCCAAGCTTGCCTTCCACGCCAAGGAGAGTCCCATCCGGACACGGGACTAAGTCTTCAATCTTGTATCTTCATAGTCCAACAGTCCGCTAAAGTATATAGTCCGCTGTCCGAGGACCCCTAATCCAGACTCCTCAAGAGTAGCCCCGAACCAGGCTTCAATTATGATGAGTCCAAAGATGCGATTGTCTTCGCATTGCAAGGCGGGTTCTTCTCCAAATTTCGAGTATTGCCGAGTAGTGTCCGACTTCCCATAAATGTTGCACTCCTTGGCTTCCGTGACGTAATAATGGCTATCTTCCACGCGCTGTTTAATGCGAGAAGCTGTGGCATTTTTACATTTGCCACCCTAGCCATGTGAGTAAATCGTCTATTAAAGAGATGGGGATTCTCAGATCCAGATCACACCATCCTCCCACAGCGAGTATCCATCAGAGCGCGCCCGGAAAAAATCCATCCCAACATGGCCGGCCATCGCAGCTCCTCCTCTCGTTCCCGTAGCCCTAAGCCCGGTAATTGGAAGAAGTGTTCCGTCCCCCACAGCCAATTAGTAGAGTTACACCTGTGGATTTCTCCTCCAAAGGTATATGGTCCCCGTTCGAGCCGGGCTCGCCACCTACAATGGCGGGGAGCAGGCGGAGAGTTTTCCCAACCCATCCATGGGGGAGCGGGTATGCCTTGTCCCTTACTTATTAAGAGTGCTTGGATTTCCAATTCATCCGTCCCTCCGCGGGCACCTGGAGTTCTACGGCCTCCAGCTGCATAATTTTACTCCCGCCTCCATATTACACATCGTTGGCTATGTCGCCCTTTGTGAGCTATTTCTGGGCTGCGAAGCTCATTTCGAGCTATGGGAGAGGCTATTCTGCCTCGTACCCCGTACACACGAGGGGTCAATATACCAGGTGGGCGGAGCCGAAATATGGTGCATCGCCGGGACTGGATACCTGTCTGGTATTCCGAAGAAGACATCCGAGGACTGGCCTGCGGAGTGGTTTTATATGGAGGACGTCCCCCTTCCGGACCCTATTCAGATGGGCCTTCCTGAGTTCGACAACACTCCCTTGAAGAAACGTCGCAGCTGGCGCCCTCGGAGCCCTCAGGAGGAAGATAACGGGAAGTCCTTTACCTGATGAGTCGGATACAGACGCTGGCCCAGTCAGGATTGACAATAATTGAGGTTATGTCAATATGCATAATGCGGGGGGTACAGCCACTTCAATATCGGGGGCAACCCATGTGGCACTTCAACGGGGAAGACAATGCCACCCGCTGCGGTCGTAAGGGACCGGACTCAGTCGCTGCTCTAGCAGAAATCCTATCCGATTTGTACAAAGGAGATGAAGAGGAGTTCATCCGCATTAAGCCACGGGATGGATTCTCCATGTACAACCCTCCAAGCTGGGTGAGCTGCCACTTTTTACTCCCAACCTTCCCGCATTCTTCATCATAAGTATTTATCTTGCTATTTCATAACAAGAACTGCGAAAAGCTGTAAGGGAGGTCCATAGCCCGCCTCCACAACCGTAGGACCCTGACCGGGCCCTCGACCCCGGACTTGAAGAAGATCCGGACACATTTGTGGAGCTTATTGACAGAAAGCTCAATCAATTAAGCTGCCACGGTGCCATGGTGGCCATCATAGCCGACTATCCGGGACTACTCCCTGCATCGCATGTAAGTAAAACCGGAGTCCTAACTTCCAAGAAGGATCCCTTTTTCTGCACTTCACCTACCGCACATATATGATGTTTTACAGGGAAGGCCCTCGGGACACCATGCCGAACCCGTAGTGACTCACCAACAAGGGGCACCGAAACCGGGTAGGCTTAAAGGGAAGGCGGTCAGGACTGGGACGCCGTCGCAGAGGTATGAAAAAGAACCCCGCTCCATGGTGGTCATGTTTTAAAACATAATAGCGCCCATGTTTCCTAGTAGGAAAAACGCTCGCGGACTATATCCGGAGAAGTTGCCGGTCACGCCTCCACCAGTCGGGCTCCAGAGCTGGACATAGAGGCAGACGCTAACATGGGGGAACGCCGGATGTTCCTCCTACAGAGGATGCGGACAGGCTATCCGCTACAAATTCCGAAGTGGAGAGCGCTATGAATCACAAAGGCCGCCGGGCCGCATCAGGACGCTTTGTTTCTCCCAAGAGGCGTTTGATGCCTTCAACTCAGGAGACGCGTACATCCGAGCTGCTCAAAATGGTCTTGCCAAAGCCACGGACCAGTATGTAAAGGATATACGGGTAAGAAAATCTAATGATTATGTATATCAGTAGCCCCTGAGACTTGAAACAGTTGGCACAACTGATTTAAGGATCATTGTTTGCATATGTTCTTACGGAGAAGAATACCCTGTTATCTCAAGAGCTGGCGGAGTGCAAAGCCCAGCTTCAGGCCGCAATTGCCGCAGTAAAGGAGCCCGGGAAGGCCCCATCTGGTAACACTTGTTTCTTTTGCAAAGAATGATAGGTACCAGGTAGTATGCGGCACGCATGCAGATCTAACAATAGATTTTGCAGATGGCTCCGGAGTGAATCCGGAGGTTGTGATAGGGGATGAGCCGCATGCTCAACGACAGCTAAAGGCCGGCGAGCATGTGCTTACACGGGTTAGGCGGGAGAAAAACGATCTCCAAGACGCCAATATCCAGCTGGGCGTGGAACTGAAAGATGTTCGAGCTCAACTTGCTGACTCCGTAAAGGAGAATAAGAGGCTTCGACGCGGCATTTTCAGTAAGTGCTTGAACGAACTTTTAAAGTGTTCGGCGAAGAAACCGGCTAACAGAGTTATGTCTGCAGGTATGCTGACGGGTCGTCCCGCAGAGGAAATGCCCAGGTCTGTGGGTGATCTTCTGCCAGAGCTCTTACAACTGCACGAACAAGTTCGGCAGGTGATGCAGGGCATTGCCCAAGACTTGTGGCCATCCGTCTCCCTACCCAGAGGCATGGGGGAGCTTGTAGAGAAGCTCAAGGGGGCGCGGCGGCGCTTCCGATTATGGAAGATATCAGCCTGCCGACAAGGTGCGAGGGAAGCCTGGGCCATGGTGAAGACGCGATATACCAAGGCTGACCCGAACCACATGGCCGAGGTCGGACCTGTGGGATCCGATGGGAAAGAGATCCCCGTCAGTTTGGTGTATGACCAAGTAGAATTAGCCGCAAAGTATTCCCAACAGGATTGTAGGCTAGACAGCCTGTTCGATGGTATAGAAGAAGAATTTAGTCAGTCTAAGTGACTCTGTACTTCAAGTGACATGTATTGTCTCTAGCCGGATTGTAAATCATTTGTCATGGCGGACCTTTTCGCTTCGACCTCTGGACCCGACAGTCCGGAGTGTATCCGAATACCCGCTCAGTTATGTAAAAACCGGGGTACACGTGGAAATAGGCGTAGGCGTCATTAGTGCTTGAACATACAAGTACCCAACTAGCTATGTTATATTGCATGGATAGTAAGAAACATCTTCTAGGGAGAATAGTTCCGTTAAGGGTTCCTTTCCCTAGGTACGCATGCCCTAATGTGCATGTCCGAGCTGTGAAAAGAGACGCATGATGTAAACATCTGGGGGCATGTATTACAATAAATAAAGGTCATCTTTTGTTCACCGACCGAGTATTCCCTTAAGAATGCTAGCTTTTCACCTACCGAGGTACACATCCGCTGACCCGGCAAGAATAACGCAGAGGTGCTCCCTTATTCCCTAGCCGAATTAACGGGAACATAGGGCATAAACACAAGAGCCAGGCAACCCAGCTTGGCCAAAACTTAAGTCATATCGATGCATATAATGGCGAAAAAGGTACATGTGGGAAAATAACACATGTGTGGGGCAATGAGCCCGGAAAATAGTTATATTAATCTTCTTTATAAGAAGCCCCCAGGTATAATGAGCGCGGCTAGCGCGTCAAGATTGTGTAGTCAAGACACATTGTAGCCTTTTAAGGCCTTGAAGAAAAAGGGAAGAAAGAAAGAAATAAAAGACAGATGACGGATATAGAGTCCGGCACTAGGCGTAGAACCTTCGGAGTCTGGCTGTGTTCCATGGGTTTGGCTCGAGTCGATTGTCCGATGCATCCCGCAGACGATACGCTCCACCGGTCAGAACTTGGTCAATAACGAAGGGACCTTCCCATTTGGGCTTGAGCTTGTTATTTTTCTTCTGCGGTAGGCGTAGAACGAGTTCGCCGACGTTATAAGTTTTGGCTCGTACTTCTCTGCTTTGATACCTTCGAGCCTGTTGCTGATAGAATGCGGAACGGGCCTTTGCCACGTCACGCTCCTCCTCCAAGGCGTCCAAACTGTCCTGCCGATCAAGCTCAGCTTCTTTCTATTCGTACATGCAAACTCGAGGTGAGTCATGAATTATGTCGCAGGGCAGTACCGCCTCTGCACCGTACACCATAAAAACGGTGTGTATCCGGTAGTGCAATTTAGCGTGGTCTGCAACCCCATAGTACGGAGTCGAGCTCCTCTACCCAATGTGTATCTGATTCCTTTAAGTATCGCACTAATCTGGGTTTAATGCCGCTCATGATAAGACCATTTGCTCGCTCGATTTGACCGTTAGTTTGCGGGTGATAGACAGAAGCATAGTCAAGCTTGATGCCCATGTTGCTGCCCCAAAGTTTTACCTCATTGGCTGTAAAGTTTGTGCCGTTATCAGTGATGATGCTGTGGGGGACGCCATAACGGTGTACAACCCCGGATATGAAGTCTATCACTGGTCCGGATTCGGCCGTTTTAACTGGTTTGGCTTCTATCCATTTGGTGAATTTATCCACCATGACCAATAAGTACTTTTTTCTTATGGCTTACCCTTTTGAGTGGTCCAACCATATCAAGCCCCCAGACCGCAAAGGGCCAAGTGATGGGGATAGTTCGGAGAGCGGTAGGCGGCATATGGCTTTGATTTGCAAAAAGCTGGCAACTGACGCATCATTGAACGAGATCCTGTGCGTCTGCTCGGGCCGTCGGCCAAGAAAACCTGTATGGAAGGCCTTGCTTACAAGGGCCCGGCTGCATGTGTGGTGGCCGCCAAGTCCAAAGATGAATTTCGCCGAAGTTGTCGCCCTTCCTCTTCGGAGATGCACTCAAGGACTCCGTGGCGCTTTTCTTATAAAGCTCTCCTCGTGGACCTTGTAGGCTTTAGACCGTCGACACAATGCAGCGTGCCTCGCTTGGGTCCTCGGGTAGTTCCTGCCTAGTTAGGTAGGCCAGAATGGTTCTGTCCACGGGCGATGACAACCATTATCACGTGGGCGGAAGGTGTTATTTCGGTGGCAGAGCCTCCGATTATGTCAGAGTGTTCGGTATCTGGTGTTGTGGTCGGGTCCGGACTATTGTTACCAATCTCTCCTTCCCATACCATGGATGGCTTAAACAGCCTTTCCAAGAAGATATTAGGTGGGACAGGGTCGCGCTTGGCGCTGATGCGGGCAAGGATATCCGCCGCCTGATTGTTTTCCCGGGCCACATGGTGGAATTCAAGCCCCTCGAACCGAGCTGACATTTTGAGGACGGCGTTACGATAAGCCACCATTTTTGGATCCATGGCATCAAAGTCTCCATTTATTTGAGATATTGCAAGGTTCGAGTCCCCACGCACCTCCAGGCGTTGAATGCCCATGGAGACTGCCATCCGGAGACCATGTAACATGGCCTCATATTCTGCTGCACTATTGGAGTCTGTGTATAGTATTTGGAGCACGTATTGGACTGTATCTCTGGTGGGGGATGTCAGGACGACACCAGCCCCCAGACCAGCCAGCATTTTGGAGCCTTCAAAGTGCATGATCCAATTGGAATATGCGCCTGCATTTTAGGGAGTTCGCTTCATTCCATTCAGCGATTTAAATCAGCCAAGATTTGTGACTTAATGGCTCGCCGTGGTTTTTATATTATGTCGAACGGGAGGAGTTCAATAGCCCATTTAGCAATCCGGCCCGTGGCCTCGCGGTTGTTTATTATGTCATTGAGTGGTACTTCTGAGGCCACCGTAATTGAACACTCTTGAAAGTAGTGTCGTAGTTTCCGGGATGCCATGAAGACCGCGTATGCTATCTTTTGATAATGTGGGTACCGCGATTTGCATGGAGGAGGACAAGTGGATACATAGTATACCGCTTTTGAAGCGGGGACTTATGGCCGTCCGTCTCTCGTTCGACGACGAGCACTGCTCTTACAACTTGGTGTGTTGCCGCTATATATAACATCATTGGTTCGCCTACATTTGGCGCGGCCAAGATTGGGTTTGTGGTCAAAACGGCTTTTATTTCCTCTAGTCCGGCCATGGCCGCATCCGTCAACTCGAAGTGTTCGGTGCGTCGAAGAAGGCAATAAAGAGGTAGTGCCTTTTCCCCTAATCGGGAGATGAAGCGGATTAAGGCAGCCACACATACAGTTAGTTTCTGGATTTGCTTGAGGTCTGTTGGAATGGCCAACTGTGACAGAGCTCTAATTTTAACCGGATTTGCTTCGATTCCTCTGTTGGAGATGATGAAGCCTAAGAGCTTTCCGGCAGGCACGCCGAAGACACAATTTTCCCTATTGAGCTTAATGTCGTATGTTCGAAGATTATCGAACGTAAGCCTCAAGTCGTCTATTATGGATTCAACGTGTCTGGTTTTAATGACCACATCGTCTACGTATGCCTCCATGATACGTCTCCAACGTATCTATAATTTTTGATTGCTCCATGCTATATTATCTATTGTTTTGGACCATATTGGGCTTTATTTTCCACTTTTATATTACTTTTGGGACTAACCTATTAACCGGAGGCCCAGCCTTAATTGTTGTTTTTGCCTATTTCAGTGTTTCGAAGAAACGGAATATCAAACGGAGTCCAAACGGAATGAAATCTTCGGGAACGTGATTTTCTCACTAAATAAGATCCAGGAGACTTGGACCCTCGGTCAAGAAAGGAGGGAGGCGGCCACGAGGTGGAGGGCGCCCCAGGGCGCGCCCGCCTCGTGGGCCCCAAGCTCCACCGACGCATTCTTCCTCCTATATATACCCACGCACTTCAACAGATCAGACACGGAGCCAAAACCTAATTCCACCGCCGCAACTTTCTCAGATCCACGAGATCCCATCTTGGGGCCTGTTCCGAGCTCCGTCGGAAGGGGAATCCACCACGGAGGGATTCTACATCATCATCATAGCCTCTCCGATGAAGTGTGAGTAGTTTACTTCAGACCTTCGGGTCCATAGTTAGTAGCTAGATGGCTTCTTCTCTCTTTTTGGATCTCAATACAATGTTCTCCCCCTCTCTCGTGGAGATCTATTCGATGTAATCTTCTTTTTGTGGTGTGTTTGTTGAGAATGATGAATTGTGGGTTTATGATCAAGATTATCTATGAGCAATATTTGAATCTTCTCTGAATTCTTTTATGTATGATTGGTTATGTTTGCAAGTCTCTTCAATTATCCGCTTGGTTTGGCCAACTAGATTGGTAGTTCTTGCAATGGGAGAAGTGCTTAGCTTTGGGTTCAATCTTGTGTGTCCTTTCCCAAAGTGATGAGGGGCAGCAAGGCACGATTGTATTGTTGCCATCGAGGATAACAAGATGGGTTTTTTATCATATTGCATGAATTTATCCTCTACATCATGTCATCTTGCTTGAGGCGCCACTGCTTTCATTAAATTAATACTCTAGATGCATCTTTGGATAGCGGTCGATGAGTGGAGTAATAGTAGTAGATGCAGCAGAGTCGGTCTACTTGTCTCGGACGTGATGCCTATATACATGATCATACCTAGATACTCTCATAACTATGCTCAATTCTATCAATTGCTCAACGGTAATTCGTTCACCCACCGTGAAATACTTATGCTCTTGAGAGAAGCCACTAGTGAAATCTATGGCCCCCGGGTCTATTCTCATCATATTAATCTTCCTACACTTTATTATTGCTTTGCTTTTTTACTTTGGCTTTTATTTCACTTTGCATCTTTATACCAAAAATACAAAAAATATTATCTATCATCTCTATCAGATCTCACTCTCGTAAGTGACCGTGAAGGGATTGACAACCCCTAATCGCATTGGTTGCGTTGAGCTATTTGTTTTGTGTAGGTACGAGGGACTTGTGTGTGGCCTCCTATTGGATTGATACCTTGGTTCTCAAAAACTGAGGGAAATACTTACGCTACTCTGCAGCATCATCCTCTCCTCTTCGGTGAAAACCAACGCAAGCTCAAGACGTAGCAAGAAGGATTTCTGGCGCCGTTGCCGTGGAGTCTACGCAAAAGTCAACATACCAAGTACCCATCACAATCCCTTATCTCTCGCATTACATTATTTGCCATTTTCCTCTCGTTTTCCTCTCCCCCACTTCACCCTTGCCATTTTATTTGCCCTCTCTTTTCCGTTTGCCTTTTTCTCGCTTGCTTGTCGTTATGTCTGAAATTGGGGAAATTATTGCCGATATGGACAATAATAATAACATGGAAAATTCTGATGCTCCGGCTAAAGAACCCCCTACCTTGCATACAAAAAGATGTCGAATTGGTGGTGGTAATATTATTGGAAAAAGAGTTATTCAAGATTTCTTTACGTGTGCCGGTGCTTTGCCTTCTATGGGCAGTTCTATTCTCCATAGAACTAGTAGTCTTGCATACGCTATTTTCATGCTTATCGTTGAACTTGAAAGGCAATTTATGCATATGCATCCTTCCATACAAAGGATTTTCCTGGAATTTTCTAATATCGAGCATTCCTCTGTTAAGCGTGCCGCTACAATCATTTTGGCTCATGAATTCAGATTATAATAAAAGAGGCCAAAGAAATCTTTGCGAATTATAGGGTGGACGCTAGCCGTCCTCCCATAGAATCTATCCTCTTTGATCAAGAAGAAATAATGCGTTTTCAATCTATTGACTATGTTGCTTTCAATGAAAATCTTAGAAAAAAGGTGCGTACCAATATTTTAATTGATAGAATCTCTGAACTTAACGATGATTTTGCTATTCGAAATAATGAGCTAGGATACTCTCTTGAGTATAGGCTCACAAGGTTCTGTCAAAAGAATGCTTATAATGATGAATTGGTTGTGCAATACGAAGGGCCGAAAGAGGAACCTATACCTCCTAAAATTGATCTTGGGGATTTTTGCCCTGTTAAATTTAGCCCTTTTGATTACTTTTGCTTGCCTCAAAGAAAACTTGTTGCCGAACATAGGGAGTATGAAATGAGTTTCACTGATCTATCTTATTACTACGGCACAACCTAGATCTATCCTTGCTTTTATGCCTAGCTAGGGGCGTTAAACGATAGCGCTTGTTGGGAGGCAACCCAATTTTATTTTTAGTTTTTGTTTTTGTTTCTGTTTAGGAATAAATAGTCCATCTACCTTCTGTTTAGATGTGGTTTTATGTTTTAGTTAGTGTTTGTGCCAAGTTAAACCTATAGGATCTTCTTGGATGATAGTTATTTGATCTTGCTGTAATTTCCAGAAACTTTCTGTTCATGAAAAAAATTGTTAAAAATCACCAGAACGTGATAAAATAGTGATTCCAATTGCTGCTGATCAATAAACAAATTGCCTAGGTCGTCCTATTTTTTGCTGAATTTTGGAGTTCCAGAAGTTTGCGTTAGTTACAGATTACTACAGACTGTTCTGTTTTTGACAGATTCTGTTTTTCGTGTGTTGTTTGCTTATTTTGATGAATCTATGGCTAGTAAAATAGTTTATAATCCGTTGAGAAGTTGGAATAAAGTAGGTTTAACACCAATATAAATAAAGAATGAGTTCATTACAGTACCTTGAAGTGGTCTTTTGTTTTCTTTCGCTAACGGAGCTCACGAGATTTCTGTTGAGTTTTGTGTTGTGAAGTTTTCAAGTTTTGGGTGAAATCTTTTGATGGATTATGGAACAAGGAGTGGCAAGAGTTTAAGCTTGGGGATGCCCATGGCACCCCAAGATAATCCAAGGACACCAAAAGTCAAAGCTTGGGGATGCCCTGAAGGCATCCCTCTTTAAATCCACTTCCATCGGTAACTTTACTTGAGCTATATTTTTATTCACTACATGATATGTGTTTTGCTTGGAGCGTCTTGTATTATTTGCGTCTTTGCTTGTTAGTTTACCACAATCATCCTTTCTGTACACACCTTTTGAGCGAGCCATACATGAATTGGAATTTGATAGAATACTCTATGTGCTTCACTTATATCTTTTATAGTTTTGCTCTAGTGCTTCACTTATATCTTTTAGAGCACGGTGGTGGATTTGTTTTATAGAAACCTTTGATATCTCATGCTTCACTTAGATTATTTTGAGAGTCTTAAATAGCATGGTAATTTTCTTAAAAATAATTATATGCTTGGTATTCAAGATTTGTAAAACGTTCTTTTGAGTGCGTTGAATACTAAGAAAAGTTTGATCCTTGATAATTGTTTTGAGATTTGAGGGTAGTAATATTAAAGTCATGCTAGTTGAGTAGTTGTGAATTTAAGAAATACTTGTGTTAAAGTTTGTGATTCCCGTAGCATGCACGTATGGTGAACCGTTATGTGATGAAGTCGGAGCATGATTTATTTATTGATTGTCTTCCTTATGAGTGGTGGTCGGGGACGAGCGATGGTCTTTTCCTACCAATCCATCCCCCTAGGAGCATGCGCGTAATACTTTGCTTTGATAACTTGTAGATTTTTGCAATAAGTGTATGAGTTCTTTATGACTAATGTTGAGTCCATGGATTATACGCACTTTTATCACCCTTCTACCATTGCTAGCCTCTCTAATACGCGCACTTTTCGCTGGTATCATACAGCCACCATAAACCTTCCTCAAAACAGCCACCATACCTACCTATCATGGCATTTCCATAGCCATTCTGAGATATATGGCCATGCAACTTTCCACCGTTCCGTTTATTATGACACGCTCCATCATTGTCATATTGCTTAGCATGATCATGTAGTTGCATCGTATTTGTGGCAAAGCCACCGTTCATAATTCTTTCATACATGTCACTTATGAATCATTGCATATCCCGGTACACCGCTGGAGGCATTCACATAGAGTCATATATTGTTCTAAGTATCGAATTGTAATTGTTGAGTTGTAAGAAAAATAAAAGTGTGATGATCATCATTTTTAGAGCATTGTCCCAAGTGAGGAAAGGATGATGGAGACTATGATTCCCACATAAGTCGGGATGAGACTCCGGACGAAAAAAAAGAGAAAAGAAAAGAGGCCATAAAAAAAAGAGAAAAGGCTCAAATAAGAAAATGAGAGAAAAATAGAGAAGGGACAATGTTACTATCCTTTTACCACACTTGTGCTTCAAAGTAGCACCATGATCTTCATAATAGAGAGTCTCTCGTTTCGTCACTTTCATATACTAGTGGGAATTTTTCACTATAGAACTTGGCTTGTATATTCCAATGATGGGCTTCCTCAAATTGCCCTAGGTCTTCGTGAGCAAGCGAGTTGGATGCACACCCACTTAGTTTCTTTTGTTGAGCTTTCATATACTTATAGCTCTAGTGCATCCGTTGCATGGCAATCCCTACTCACTCACATTGATATCTATTGATGGGCATCTCCATAGCCCGTTGATACGCCTAGTTGATGTGAGACTATCTTCTCCCTTTTTGTCTTCCCCACAACCACCATTCTATTCCACATATAATGTTATATCCATGGCTCACGCTCATGTATTGCGTGAAGATTCAAAAAGTTTTGAGAATGTCAAAAGTATGAAACAATTGCTTGGCTTGTCATCGGGTTGTGCATGATTTAAATACTTTGTGTGGTGAAGATAGAGCATAGCTGACTATATGATTTTGTAGGATAACTTTCTTTGGCCATGTTATTTTGAGAAGACATAATTGCTTTGTTAGTATGCTTGAAGTATTATTATTTTTTATGTCAATATTAAACCTTTGTCTTGAATCTTTCGAATCTGAATATTCATACCACAATTAAGAAGAGTTACATTGAAATTATGCCAAGTAGCACTCCGCATCAAAAATTCTCTTTTTATCATTTACCTACTCGAGGACGAGCAGGAATTAAGCTTGGGGATGCCTGATACTACTCCAACGTATCTATAATTTTTTATTGATCCATGCTATATTATCTATTGTTTTGGACCATATTGGGCTTTATTTTCCACTTTTATATTACTTTTGGGACTAACCTATTAACCGGAGGCCCAGCCCAGAATTGCTGTTTTTTTTTGCCTATTTTAGTGTTTCGAAGAAACGGAATATCAAACGGAGTCCAAACGGAATGAAATCTTCGGGAACGTGATTTTCTCATCAGATAAGATCCAGGAGACTTGGACCCTCGGTCCAGAAAGGAGGGAGGTGGCCACGAGGGTGAAGGGCGCCCCTCCCTAGGGCGCGCCCCCTACCTCATGGGCCCCCCGAAGCTCCACCGATGTACTCCTTCCTCCTATATATACCTACGTACCGCAACAGATCAGATACGAAGCCAAAAACCTAATTCTACCGCCACAACTTTCTGTATCCACGAGATCCCATCTTGGGGCCTGTTCTGAAGCTCCGCCGGAAGGGGAATCCACCACAGAGGGCTTCTACATCATCATCATAGCCTCTCTGATGAAGTGTGAGTAGTTTATTTCAGACCTTCGGGTCCATAGTTAGTAGCTAGATGGCTTCTTCTCTCTTTTTGGATCTCAATACAATGTTCTCCCCCTCTCTCGTGGAGATCTATTCGATGTAATCTTCTTTTTGCGGTGTGTTTGTTGAGAATGATGAATTGTGGGTTTATGATCAAGATTATCTATGAGCAATATTTGAATCTTCTCTGAATCTTTTATGTATGATTGGTTATGTTTGCAAGTCTCTTCGAATTATCCGTTTGGTTTGGCCAACTAGATTGGTAGTTCTTGCAATGGGAGAAGTGCTTAGCTTTGGGTTCAATCTTATGTGTCCTTTCCTAGTGATGAGGGGCAGCAAGGCACGATTGTATTGTTGCCATCGAGGATAACAAGATGGGTTTTTATCGTATTGCATGAATTTATCCTCTACATCATGTCATCTTGCTTAATGCGTTACTCTGTTTTCATTAACTTAATACTCTAGATGCATCTTTGGATAGAGGTCGATGAGTGGAGTAATAGTAGTAGATGCAGTGTGAGTCGGTCTACTTGTCTCGGACGTGATGCCTATATACATGATCATACCTAGATACTCTCATAACTATGCTCAATTCATCAATTGCTCAACAGTAATTCGTTCACCCACCGTGAAATACTTATGCTCTTGAGAGAAGCCACTAGTGAAATCTATGGCCCCCGGGTCTATTCTCATCATATTAATCTTACTACACTTTATTATGGCTTTGCTTTTTTACTTTGCCTTTTATTTCACTTTGCATCTTTATACCAAAAATACCAAAAATATTATCTATCATCTCTATCAGATCTCACTCTCGTAAGTGACCGTGAACGGATTGACAACCCCTAATCGCGTTGGTTGCTTTGAGCTATTTGTCTTGTGTAGGTACGAGGGACTTGCACGTGGCCTCCTACTGGATTGATACCTTGGTTCTCAAAAACTGAGGGAAATACTTACGCTACTCTGCTGCATCATCCTCTCCTCTTCGGGGAAAACCAACGCAAGCTCAAGACGTAGCACTCCACTGTTTTGTCGATCTGTGTTTCCAAGCATGTCTGAATCATGCGTTGGTAGGTTGCACCGGCGTTTTTGAGCCCGAAAGGCATGGTGTTAAAACAGAAGGGGCCGTATGGAGTGATAAATGCCGTTGCGGCTTGGTCGGACTCCGCCATCTTAATTTGATGGTATCCGGAGTATGCGTCGAGGAAACACAATGAGTCGTGTCCTGGGTAGCGTTGATAATTTGATCGATGCGAGGGAGGGGGAAGGGATCCTTAGGGCAAGCCTTGTTAAGGTCTTTGAAGTCGACACATAGGCACCAGGATTTGTCCTTCTTTGGTACCATCACCAGGTTTGCTAGCCAGTCCGGATGTTTTATTTCTCAGATGAATCCAGCCTCCAGTAACTTGGCTAGCTCTTCTCCCATTGCTTGTCGCTTAGGTTCGGAGAAACGCCGAAGAGTCTGCTTGAACGGCTTGAACCCCTTTAGAATGTTAAGGCTATGCTCGACCAGCTCATGGGATTCTGGCATGTCCAAGGATGCCAAAGTAAGATGTCCCAATTTTCGCGTAAGAACTCCCCTAGTGCGGCGTCTACTGTGGGGGTTTAATTGTGCCCCGATGGATGCTGTTTTTGTAGGGTCCGTTGGATGGACTTGGAATTTGACTATTTCATCTGCTGGTTTAAGAGAGGTGGACTTGGATCTTTTGTCAAGTATCACGTCGTCCCTGTCCACTATGGACCGCAGCGCAGTTAATTCCTCGGCCGCGTGGGCTTCAGATAACGCCTCGAGGGCCAGTGTGGCTGTTTTATTTTCGGCGCAGAGTGCTATGTCCGCATCACTAGTTAGAGTGATGATTCCATTGGGCCCGGGCATTTTGAGCTTCATGTACCCGTAATGGGGTATAGCTTGGAATATCGTGAATGCCTCCCGCCCTAGAAGGGCGCGGTATCCACTATTGAACGGGGCCACTTGGAATGTGATTTCTTCGGACCTATAGTTCTCCGGCGTGCCGAATACCACATCTAGTGTGATTTTCCTAGCACATCGTGCTTCCCGACCATGGATGATTCCTCTGAAGATCGTGTTGCTTTACTCAATGCGGCTTCTATCTATTTCCATTTTTCGAAGAGTCTCCTCATAGATGAGGTTTAATCCGCTGCCGCCGTCCATGAGCACTTTAGTAAGCCGGAAGCCGTCCACAATTGTACTAAGGACCAAGGCGGCTGGTGCTCGGGCTGTTCGGAGTTTATGTTTGTCGCTGGCATTGAAGGTGATAGCCGTATCGCTCCATGTTTATTGCTGCCACGTGGCAGACTTCGGCAAGGCTGCGGAGTGCTCGCTAACGCCTATTATTTGAGGCGAAGGTCTCGAAGACTGTCAATACTGTATTGTTGTTCTCCACGGGATGGTGCTCTGCGGTATTGTTGATGAGGAGATCCTCACCGCTCTTGGCCACCTGCCGGAGTACCCAACATGCTCTAAGGTTGTGTGTTGGCATGGTATCCACTGTACTGTGAATTTTGCATGGCCCATTAAGCCTACCCTCCAATACGGTTCCACGCCCTATAGTGGGTTTTTGCTTCTTTGTAATTGGATCGGGTGACTTACGAGAGTGCACCCTTTTAGTTCGGACTGGGGTTTTTGTCAGAGCGGGAAGATCCCAAAATTTTGTTTGGGTTTTCCAGGCACTTTCCATCGCACAGTACTTCTGTACTATGGCCGCCAAGTCATCGAAGTGTGCTATGTCACGGCGACTTATGACGTTGAGGATTCCCTTGTCCATGCAATTATTGCAAAAGAATGAGATTGCGTCTTCCTCGCGACAGTCCTTCACCTTGCTCGTTACAAGGAGGAATCTGGCCCAATAGTGGTGTACTGTCTCTTGGGGCTCTTGTCTAATGTGGGAAAGATCGCTTATATCTGGGTGGGTGGGTGGATTTAAGTCCAACCCCGACCCGATCTGAGACCTGGCGGAGGAGTTTCGAGCTTGGCAGTTCTGGCCCGGATGTTGCTCAACAGTCCGCCCACGCCTGATTCTAGGTTCAAGGTTTGGGCCATGTCCTCCCGAGACAGTATCCGCCTCAAGAGCTCGAATCCGGACATAGTTTATCCTCAAGATAGAGGAAGAATCGCTGCATTGCTCCTCCACCACCGCTATCTGATGGGTGACCGGCGGGGAGTTAATCTCCCTTTGGTCGGGTTTAAGCCCGATCTGATCATAGTCCATAGCGACTCCCAAGGCGGTGAAGCGATCCAAGAGCTCGTTCAAGGAAGAGAGCTCCATTGGATCCAACTGCTCGGTGAATTCCGAGCCGACGTGGAGGTTGTTTTCGATGACCCGAGAAGTCATCGTCGGCGAAGCGGCCGAATGGGCGGTCATGAAGAAACCGCCTAGCCGGAGAGTTTGGCCTACAGCCAGGGCTCCCCCATAGGTGATGTTGTCCTTGACAACAAGATGATCCATCAAGCCTTATGATGAAGACACGGTGGAACTCTCAATCAAAGCACCAATGTCGGTGTCAAAACCAGCGGATCTCGGGTAAGGGGTCCGGAACTGTGCGTCTAAGGCGGATGGTAACAGGAGGCGGGGAACACAATGTTTACCCAGGTTCGGGCCCTCTCGATGGAGGTAATACCCTACTTCCTGCTTGATTGATCTTGATGATATGAGTATTACAAGAGTTGATCTACGACAAGATCATAGAGGCTAAACCCTAGAAGCTAGCCTATGGTATGATTGTTGTTGTCCTACGGACTAAACCCTCTGATTTATATAGACACCAGAGGGGGCTAGGGTTACACGGAGTCGGTTACAGGGGAGGAGATCTACATATCCGTATTGCCAAGCTTGCCTTCCATGCCAAGGAGAGTCCCATCCGGACACGGGACGAAGTCTTCAATCTTGTATCTTCATAGTCCAACAGTCCGGCTAAAGTATATAGTCCGGCTGTCTGAGGACCCCCTAATCCAGGACTCCCTCAACCATACAATTGGATCAAGATTGTTTAGATTCCATCCCGAACACCCCAGTACTACCCACGTGGGGGCAGAAGCCGACGACTGGCCAACCCTCAGAGTCCATACAAAACGGTCGCACGGGTGGAAAAAATTAAAACATAACAAGCATTGTATTGAAAATTGTTGGCTTTCTCATCTACAAAAGGCAACTCTGGTATTCAAGGAAACAGATAATTAGGCCACAATGCGAGACCCTTCTAGGACATCCGCAAAATAGCGCTCGGGTGTGCGGTGCTCCTTGCCCTCTGGCGGCCCCCTGGCCAGCTCGACGACGTTCATCTTCGCCCACCACATCTTGCAACGGGCGAAGGCCATGCGCGCACCTTCAATACAGGCCGATCGCTTGATGACATCCAGCCGAGGACAAGCGTTCACCAGCCGCTTCACGAGTCCGAAGTAGCTGTCGGGCATAGCTTCGGCTAGCCATAGCCGGATTATCAAATCCTTCATGGCTAGTTCGGCAACCCTATGCAGCTCCACCAACTGCTTCAGCTGATCGGTCAAGGGCACGGGATGCTCTGGCACAAGATACTGTGACCAGAACAATTTCTCCGTGGAGCTCCCTTCCTTGGCTCGAAAGAACTCCGCAACTTCGAACGCACTTCGCGGCAGGTCAGCGAAAGCCCTTGGAGAACTCCGAATCCGGGTTAGTAAAAGATAATTCCTTCACATATTTGCTTTGCATACTGAATGCCTTACCCACGGCGATCTTCCTGGCCTCCTGGATCTCTTGGAGGGCGCCCTGGGCCTCATTCCGGGCTGTCTCCGCGCTCTGGCGAGCCTTGGCAAGTTCGGTCTCTCGAGCCGACGCATCGCGCTCCAAGGTCTCGAACTTCCTCACCGTGTCCTGGAGCTCCTGTTGAACCCCGCTGACCCGGGCCTTGAGCTTCTTACGGGCGGCCTGCTCCTCGACAGCCTTCCCCTCGGCTTCGGCCAGGGCCTCGACCTCGGTCGTCGCTTCTATATACATATTGACACTTCAGTCAATACATATCATTTGGTCGTCTTAATATAAAACGGGTTATCACATACCTTGGTTTTCCTGAGCTGCCTCCTCACCAGATCGAGCTCGTTCTCAGCTTGTTCCAGTCTCTGCTTTAGTCAGGAGACTTCGGAAGTATGTGAAGCTGTGGCCAACAGCGACGCCTGCGCATTCATTTCAGACAAGTTTAGTTAGTCTCCTGCCTTTAGGGGATTGATCCTCTGTATGGTTTCCTTTCCGGACACCGGACAATGTCTCAGGGGCTACTATCTATATCGAGATTTTCTCCCTTTGCGTCGCTTACCTCAAAACCTGTTAGCAGGCTGCTACAGGCTTCCGTCAGTCCGCTCTTGGCGGACTGAATCCTTTCAATCACCGTGCCCATAAGAACACGGTGCTCATCCACAATAGAAGCGCCTCGCAGCGCTTCCAACAGATTATCTGGTGCCCCTGGCTGGACAGGGGTCACCGGTGGAATAGGCATACCCCTTCTTTCGAAGGAGGTAGCGTGCCGGATCCCTGAGTCATATCGATCTCCGGAATCGAGTCCGGTTGAGGGCCGAATTGAGTGCGGCCCTCATCCCCAGTCTCCATGAGAATTGACTCCCTCTGGTGTTCAGCGACAAGGGCTTCGCCTTCTGGTGCCCCTCCCCGGCCCGAGAAGGTCCATTGGGAGAGCACCTCGTCGTCTCCCTTGGCCTTGGGAGAGTATGCGGCCGTCGGTGTCTCGCTAGCCATCTCCTTCGTGTCCAACGAGCCCTCTGATGATGATCGGTGGGAGCTGTTGTGGGCCGGACTGTAGTAGCATGATTGATCATGTCAATACGACAAGGATGAAAGGTTAGATCTATGGGCATGTACGAGTCTTAGCACTTACGATGCGGCCTGAGGCTTAGGGCGGGAGCGTCATACGTCCATTTTGCATCATGCTTTGATATTGATATTTATCGCATTATGGGTTGTTATTACACATTATGTCACAATACTTATGCCTTTTCTCTCTTATTTTACAAGGTTTACATGAAGAGGGAGAATGTCGGCAGCTGGAATTCTGGGCTGGAAAAGAAGCAAATATTAGAGACCTATTCTGCGCAACTCCAAAAGTCCTGAAACTCCACAGAAGTTATTTTTGGGAAATATAAAAATATCGAGCGAAGAAGATACCAGAGGGGCTCACACTGCCACGAGGGTGGGGGCGCGCCACCCCTTGGCGCGCCTCTGCCTCGTGGCCCTGGTGGCCCTCCGGTGCCCATCTTCTGCTATATGAAGTCTTTGATCCGAGAAAAAATCATAAGCAAGCTTACGGGACGAGACTCCGCCGCCACGAGGCAGAACCTTGGCAGAACCAATCTAGGGCTCCGGCAGAGCTGTTCTGCCAGGGAAACTTCCCTCCGGGAGGGGGAAATCATCGCCATCATCATCACCAACAATCCTCTCATCGGGAGGGGGTCCATCTCCATCAACATCTTCACCAGCACCATCTCCTCTCAAACCCTAGTTCATCTCTTGTATCCAATTCTTGTCTCCAAGTCTGAGATTGGTACGTGTAGGTTGCTAGTAGTGTTGATTACTCCTTGTAGTTGATGCTAGTTGGTTTATTTGGTGGAAGATTATATGTTCAGATCCTATATGCATATTAATACCCCTCTGATTATGAACATGAATATGATTTGTGAGTAGTTACGTTTGTTCCTGAGGACATGGGAGAAGTCTTGCTATTAGTAGTCATGTGAATTTGGTATTCGTTCGATATTTTGATGAGATGTATGTTGTCTCTCCTCTAGTGGTGTCATGTGAACGTCGACTACATGACACTTCGCCATTATTTGGGCCTAGAGGAAGGCATTGGGAAGTAATAAGTAGATGATGGGTTGCTAGAGTGACAGAAGCTTAAACCCTAGTCTATGCCTTGTTTCGTAAGGGGCTGATTTGGATCCATATGTTTCATGCTATGGTTAGGTTTACCTTAATACTTCTTTTGTAGTTGCTGATGCTTGCATTAGGAGTTAATCATAAGTGGGATGCTTGTCCAAGTAAGGGCAACACCCAAGCACCGGTTCACCCACATATCAAATTATCAAAAGTACCGAACGCGAATAATATGAACGTGATGAAAACTAGCTTGACTATAATTCCCATGTGTCCTCGGGAGTGTTTTCCTCTATATAAGAAATTGTCCAGGCTTGTCCTTTGCTACAAAAAGAATTGGGCCATCTTGCTGCACCTTATTTACTTTTATTACTTGTCGCTCGTTACCATTTACCTTATCACAAAACTATCTGTTACCGATAATTTCAGTGCTTCTAGAGAATACCTTACTGAAAACCGCTTGTCATTTCCTTCTGCTCCTCGTTGGGTTCGACACTCTTACTTATCAAAAGGACTACGATAGATCCCCTACACTTGTGGGTCATCAGGGCGTCGCTCCGGACTGCTGTCAACGTCCCACGCGGTGTTGACCGCAAGAGTGCCCTTCCCCTTCTTGGGCGTTCCCGCCTCCAGATTTGTGGAAGCCACCCTCTTCTTCTTTCCCTCCTCAGGGGGAGGGTTGTTCTCCTCCTCCTCCTCTTCCTCATCGTTGTTCTCAAGGACGGAGGAATGGGTCTCTTCGTCTTTGGACGTCACGTCCGAGGCGCCCTTGCGACGGGGGCCACTTTTGGCCCCCTTGGCCTTCTTCTCCGACGCCTTATAGGGTATTGGCACGAGCATCTTCGCTAAACACGGGATGACTGGTTCTTCAGGCAGTGGAGCCGGACACTGGATCCGCTTCGCCCTCTTCATCCAGTCCTGAAGAAGCAATGATAAAGGCTCAGATATCATCCTCGAAACAGGTGAGTAGGGGATGCGTTAAAAATAAACATACCTCGCTGGCGAGGTGGTTGATGTCGTGCCCGTGGTCTGAATCTGTGGCCGGTGGTTTCTCGCTCCAGGCGCTTTCATGAGTGGTCTCGAAGAGCCTCTTCAGGGTATGGTGCTTCTTCGGATTGAACTTCCATAGAGGGGCTTTGCTCGCACGGAGAATCCGCGAACTAGCATCACCGGATTATATCGACAAGTTTGAAATCCTTGTCCACCATGATTTGAACGCTGCTCATAGCGCTTATCACTCGTCTGGCGAACACCAGTTCGGGCTCTTCTCGACCAGACGTGAGCCGATTGGGGCACCGGGTTGACTCGGCGCTATGCCTGGGCCGGTGCGCGGGGTTCAGAATGTAGAACCATTGTTTCTGCCATTCCTTGACGGTCTCCACAAAAGTTCCTTTTGGCCAGGAGACATTGGACAGCTTACTCACCATAGCTCCTCCGCACTCCGCATGCTGGCCATCCACAACCTTCGGCTTCACGTTCATGACCTTGAGGCATAGCCCGAAGTGGGGTTGGATGCGGAGGAAGGCCTCGCACACGACGATGAACGCCGAGATGTTGAGGAAGAAATTCAGAGATAGATTATGAAAGTCTATCCCGTAATAGTACATCAGCCCACGGACGAAAGGGTGAAGAGGAAACCCTAGCCCGCGGAGGAAATGAGGGATGAGTACTGTCGGTGTCAAAACCGGCGGATCTCGGGTAGGGGGTCCCGAACTGTGCGTCTAGGCGGATGGTAACAGGAGACAAGGGACACGATGTTTTACCCAGGTTGGGCCCTCTTGATGGAGGTAAAACCCACGCCCCGCTTGATTAATATTGATGATGTGTGTTACAAGAGTAGATCTACCACGAGATCAAGGAGGCTAAACCCTAGAAGCTAGCCTATGGTATGATTGTTGTATATCTCTATCGACTAGCCTGGCCTCGGTTTATATAATGCACCAGAGGCCTAGGATAACAAGAGTCCTAGCCGAATACGCCGGTGGGGGAGGAGTCCTTGTCTTGATCGCCAAGTCTCGTGGAATCTTCCTTGTATGCGTCACCTGTCCGGACTGGCACATGAGTATGCGGCCCTAGGGGTCCTCGCCCAATCCAACCGATCGGGAGACGACGTGGTGAGTACCCCTAGTCCAGACACCGCCAAGAGCCCCCGAACCGGTCTTCGTTAGGGACGCTTCTCGATTCTTCTGAACCGTTCTTCATCTTCGGTCGTCGGTCTTGAAAAATGGTTCAACAAATCTCCTCATCCTTGATCTTGAGGATCGCCGTAGTGCATCCGAAGAGTTTGCATGTCGGGTATCCGAGGAGCCCCTTTAAGTTTCTGGCCTTTATCAATGCCTTGTTATTTTTATGCCACACCTCGGGGTTGAAGTTGTTCCTGGGAGGCAGTGTCCTCTTGCGTCCGAGCTCCAACGCCGGACTGCATTCGAGGTATTTTTTGTAGCCGAGCACCAACGCCGGACGGTATCCGAGCTCCAACGCCGGACTATGTATCCGAGCTCCAACGCCGGACGGTATCCGAGCTCCAACGCCGGACTATGTATCCGAGGTGTCGTAAATCACCTTGGTTCAAAGAAGTTTGAAGGAGTTTAGCCGAGCTTAATGCCGAAAATGCCCTCTATGGAGCCAGCCACTAGCGTCCAAGCTTTATGTCGGACTGCTTCCGAGGTGGTGCACCACCCCGAATGTGGGCCGATTTTTGTCAATATTTTTGATTGATGCAATTTATTCTCTGCCGAGATACATGGCCAGTAGCCCTCAAGGTGTGTATCGGTCTAAAACCCGAGATGCCCATGAAGGATGACATAAGACCGCTGATCCTCAGAGCTGCCGAGACTCAAAGTTGATTTGCAAAATCGGTCCGAGGATCAAGTCCTAGCTCGCAGAATACTTCGACACAAAAGCGGCGTGCTCAGTCCTCGAGACTCGGGTTGGGTGCGGCCACCAACCCGAGGATCAAAATCTCCTCGAAACTGATTGCACTTAATTTTTTTGCATAGAACAGTAATGCAGAGCCCCGAGACACCGGTCGGGTGGCAATACCAGATCACGGGATCAATGTGCCCTTTTAATATTTGTAAATAATAAGCTCGAGGCCCAATAGCCCCCGAGCCTTAATGCGGGCACGGTGGTCAATTAAGGATCAATATCCGTAGTAAAATCACAAATTATGTGTAATGACTCTATGTATCCAAGTACTTTACGCCATTAAAGCTCGAATCCAGATTGTACAAAACTTTGTTGACCGACCATCGCTTTCACCTCCTCGCCAATAGCCGAGGAGTGTTTGTCCTACTTTATAAAGCCTTTATGAGGGCAAAGATTGACGACAAACAAGGCAATCTGGCCATACGGTTTTATAAACAAAGGTACGCAGAGAGATATGTTATATTACTGTTTAACATAAGAAATGTCTTTCAAAGAAAATAGTCCCGCTTACGGTTCCTTTCTTTGGGTTGTCATGCTAAGCATGATCATGAAACCTCAGCTCCAATGTAAGAGCAAAATATTGAGGATTTAGTTTGGGAGGCCTGCCATTAGCCCCCGTAGTGTTCGCGACACGAGGTCAAGCCGGAAACACTTCGCCAATGTTATGAATGGACCGATATTTAATATAGTCATCGGATCACCGACCAGTTTACACCTATTGTGACAGTCAGCCGGCTTTCTCCATCGAGGTGTTTGACCATGCGAGCTGGAAGCACAATCGCAGTGGTTCTCCTTTGCACACCTAGTCAACTAAGCGGAACGAGGAGGCAAGCGCGAGCCGGGCAACCCAACTATTGATCAAGACACAATTCAAAACTGATGCATATATAGCAATATCCGAGAATGTTTTTGCCGAATCTCTAAAGGTGTCCGCGTTAATCATGAGACCTGTGCTGAAAACACACAAATAGTTTAAAAGTGCCAAAAGCTTGAAAACCAAAAACGCCAAGAAAAACATGACGTCCGAACAAGATCAAGTGTTCGTGCCAATCCAAAATTGGACTTTAGAAAAAAAAGTGCTTCTGCCGTGCTTTAACATGACACATCCTGTCTCAAGACTTCAAGCGGGTCAGCCTACGATTTTAGTCTCCCATCCCGAAGGCGGAGTACTTCTGTGACGCCCCAAGACCGGAGCTTCAGTTGCCTTCCAGGGTTTCCGAGTTTTGCCATGTGATTTGTTTTGTTTGTGCATTCATCATGTCATCTCTTGCATTGCATCATCTCATCATGCCATCATATCATTAATTTTTAAAACTCAACCAAATAAATTGTATGGATTTTTCGATCCATTTAAACCGAGGGATTCACATGGTGACTTCTCTTTATAACATATCCTCCCAATATTAGGGAGCTATATTAAAAATATTCCATTGTTTTGGAATCACCATAACCCACTTGCATAATAAATCCCATGCCTTTTCTGCTCCGAGTTGACCTCAAAACCTTGCCAATATTTCTTTCATCATTTTCCGGAGTTCCACCAAAACCCTCGGCCATTTTTGTTAAATTCTCACATTTTTATGAGTCCGGAAAATTTTCCTCGCTCCCAAATTCTTTCCCTAACCTCTCTTTCTTTTTTGTCTCTATATTTTTCTTTTTCGCTAAATTAGAGTAAGAGAGAGAGAGTCCAGCAAGGCCTTCTCGCCACTTCTTCTCCACTGGGCGGCCTCTAGCCCGCGGCCTCCCAAGGCCCATGGCCCAGCAGCCCTGGCCAGAACCCTAGGCCCCAAGGCCCAGCCTCCCTCGATCCATCTCCTCCTCTCGCTCCTCCCTCCAGCCAGACGCCTCCTTCCCGATCCCATCGTCCTTCCCATCTCCTCTCGATCCCCCGATCCCATCTCTCCTCTCGATCTCCCTCCGCCGCCGCCACTCGCCCTTCTTCTCCCTCGCCCCCTCGCAGCCTTCCGACGCCTCCCTCTCCCTTTCCCTCGATCTCTCCTCGTCGCCCCCATCGCGCCCGATCCCCTCGGCCATCCTCCTCGAAGGCCTTCCATCGCGCCACCGTCCGCGCCTCTCCACCTCCTCGCGCCGCCAGACTCGCCAGCGCCCGTGCCGGTGTTCTCCATCGCCGACGAGCTCCACCAGAGCCCGGCCCCTTTGCTCCGCCCGCACCTCGCCCTTGCCTTCCTTTGCCTCGACCTTCTCCTCGCTGCTGTGGACTGTCGCCGCCTCCACCACGCGTGCCTCTCGCTGGCCTCCTCTCTCTAGCGCTTGCCCTCCTACTGTGCCGGATCCACCGACCTCGCCATGGCCGCCGCCCGCGCTGCCGCCTCCGCCGGATCCAGCCGCCTCGGCCTCTCCTCAGGTAACCGAGGCCCCGCGAGCCTCCGCAACCGCAGATCGCCTCGCCGTGCTACTTCTCCTTGGCGCCATGGCTCTCGCTTTTGATGAATCGTGGCTGCCGTGCCCTGTTGTGCGTTCTCTCCGCTGCTCGGCATCTGTTGACGCTAAGACCGTGGGCGCCAAGTTCGTCTTCCACTATCATCTCCGAGGATTTCTCCAAGACCCGAACCGGAAACGCCAAGTACCGACACCGTGGGTTCCTCAAGGCCGCCAAGTTCGACTACACGATGATGCGACAAGTACCCCGACGATACGCCAAGTACCTCTACCGTCGTCTCCGGAAACGCCAAGTACCCCGACGCGCGAAGACGCTAAGTCCGTTTCGGGATTCTTCAAGTACCGCTATTGATGACTCGAACCTCTACGAAAACGTGTACCACGAACATCAAGTTCCTCTCCGAACGTGTACGACTACCATCGCGAGACCGCAAGTACCACGACAACCCCGAAGGGATTCGGACCCGTCAAGTTGCCTCTTCGAAAACGAACGTGAACCACTACTTCCACTACCATCGCCGTGTACGACTACTTCCCCTACGACCCGTGAACGTCTACTTCCCTCTACGAAACGCGAACCGTCCCGTTAGAACGATCCGAAGGTATAACCCGAGACGACCGCGATGAGATGCCCTTGCATGTATGAGATGCACGATATGTTTGCACCGTGTCCGAATTGTCTTTGCGATGCCCCTCTGTTGCCATGCCACCGTTCCGTGGGAACCCGGTAATCGGGAGCACCCCACCATCCTCGCATGACTCGCTCACGTCCACACTTCCTTTTGCACCGGTATCTCCGTGAGCTACCGGAACCGATATGTTGCCGTGGCATCATTTTCGGATTCGTTGCCGTGGCACCCCTTTCTTCCACCACGGTGACACAATGCTTCTTAATGCTCATGTTAACATTTTCATAAAAATTGCATAAACTTGTACATGTCATCCAGATCATGATAACAACATTTAAATGTTTATAATTGTTGTTTGCTTTAATTTGCATAAATGCCATGTTAAAATGATTTATTTCATAACTAAATAACCGTAGCTCCATTTTAAATAAATTATATATGTAAATGGGGTAGAAAAATGCATATATTAACATGGTAGCATTACTTTGCATGTTTAACAACTCTAAAATATGCTTTAGGTCAGATCAGCACCAAATTCGAAATATGCACATGAGGATTTTCCGAATTATCGCTTGTTGTTTCCGCCTCATTTAAACTTGCCTAAATAGGTAGTTTAATTATGCTTCACCCATTGCCATGTTTAATAACATTTAATATTGTTGTGTCCCTAACCGAGAGAGAACTAAATAAGTGATGTGGTGTTCGTCAATATGCAACTCGCTGCATATTGAGCTCCACTTAATTTGTAGGATTGTTTGTGCATATTGCCATGCCATGCCTCATTAACCGGACATGCATCATACTTGTTTGTGCATCATGACCTGTTTATGTGATGGTTGTTTACCATGTTGTTTGCTTCTTTCCGGTTGCTTCTCTCGTTAGCTTCGGTTTCGCTCCGAGTTGTGAGGATTCATTCGACACCGTCCGCTTGTCTTCTTCATGGATTCGTTCTTCTTCCTTGCGGGATTTCGTGCAAGATGACCATACCTCGAAATCACTTCTATCTTTGCTTGCTAGATGCTCGCTCTTTTGCTATGCCTATGCTACGATGCCTACCACTTGCTATATCATGCCTCCCATGTTGCCATGTCAAGCCCCTAACCATCCTTTCCTAGCAAACCGTTGTTTGGCTATGTTACCGCTTTGCTCAGCCCCTCTTATAGCGTTGTTAGTTGCGGTGAAGATGAAGTTTGTTCCTTGTTGAACATGGAGATGTTGTTCCTTGTTGGAACATGTTTACTTGTTGGGATATCACAATATATCTTATTTATTAATGCATCTATATACTTGGTAAAGGGTGGAAGGCTCGGCCTTATGCCTGGTGTTTTGTTCCACTCTTGCCGCCCTAGTTTCCGTCATATCGGTATTATGTTCCCGGATCTTTGCGTCCCTAACACGGTCGGGTGATTTATGGGACCCCTTGACAGTTCGCTTTGAATAAGACTTTTCCAAAGAAGGCCCAACATTGGTTTTACCATTTGCCTCACCTATGCCCTTTTTCCCTTGGGTTTCGGAGCCCGAGGGTCATCTTTATTTTAGCCCCTGCGGACGGTGCTCCTTCGAGTGCTGGCCCGAACTAGAGCCCTGCAGCGCCCCTCAAGGAAACTTGAGGTCTGGTTTTAGTTGTACGGACTGCTCATCCGAGTGTGCCCCGAGACCGAGATATGTGCAGCTCCTATCAGATTTGTCGGCACATCCGGCGGCTTTGCTGGTCTTGTTTTATTGCTGTGAATGTCTTGTAGCCGGATTCCGAGACTGATCGGGTCTTCCCGGGAGAAGGAATATCCTTCGTTGATCGCGAGAGCTTATCATGGGTTGTTGGGACACCCCGCAGGGTTTGAACTTTCAAAGCCGTGCCCGCGGTTATGTGGCAGATGGGAATTTGTTAATGTCCGTTGTAGTAAACCCGAAGTGGATCTTAATTAAAATACACCAATCGCGTGTGTAACCGTGATGGTCTCTTCTCGGCGGAGTCCGGGAAGTGAACACGGTGTTGGAGTTATGTTTGACGAAGTAGTTTCAGGATCACTTCTTGATCATAGTTGTTCGACCGTGCTTTTGCCTTCTCTTCTCGCCTCATTTATGTATGTAGCCACCATATATGCTAGTCGCTGCTGCAGCTCCACCCCACTACCCTGTCCTACCTTTAAGCTTAAATAGTCTTGATCTCATGGTGTGAGATTGTTGAGTCCCGTGACTCACAGATACTTCAAAACCAGTTTGCGGTGCCGATGAAACCGTGCAGGTGATGCATCCGAGCTCAAGGAGGAGCTCGATGAAGATCTTGTTCATTGTGCTGTTTCGCTTCAGCTTGATCAAGAGTGGAGCCAGCTTGGGACGATCGGGATCTGTAGCATTTGGGGTAGTCTTCTTTTATTTTGGTTCCGTAGTCGGACCTTGGTTGTATCTGTATGATGTAATGTTTTACTCATGTATTGTGTGAAGTGGCGATTCTAAGCCAACTATGTATCTCTTTCCTTATGTATTACATGGGTTGTGTGAAGATTACCTCACTTGCGACATTGCTTTCAATGCGGTTATGCCTCTAAGTCGTGCTTCGACACGGGAGATATAGCCGCATTCAGGCGTGACAAGTTGGTAATCGAGCCTTCCCGACTTAGGAGCCCCTACTTGATTGTTTGTTTGGCGTTGTTGAGTCTAGAATGTAAAATGTTTTGAGTCTTAGGATTATATATATCGGAGAGTAGGATTTTTTTACTCCTCGGTCCCTTCGTCGCCTCGGTGAGGTATCCCGACGAGATGTTTTGACTTTCTCTCCTCAAATTTCACTAAAAATTTTTTAGGATCACGCTGGTATCTTGGAATCGTTCGATGGTTTTGTGACGAGAACATTGTTCTTGGTGCCTCCCGACATTTAGGGTTGTGGCAGTGTCCCGGGAGTTGAGCTCCGAGGTGTTGTCGCCACAATTTTATCGCTGCAGATTCTCGAATACCGAGTTTTGCCGACATCGAAAATCTCTTTTGTGCAGCTTGTTGGTGAGATAACCCCGATAGCCCAAGATCGTGTGGCGAAAAGGGAGTATTGCCATGACTTGTATAACGGATGTTTTTCAAGGTCGAGGTACACAATTTCGAAGGTTTCTTGGTTATGTGTTGACGGATGGATACAATGGATCTAGGTATTGTTAGTTTGGGTGATATATTTTGTGTCCCTGTATCCCCAACACCAGATTGCATAACCGTAAAGTTTCGGGAGTTTATAGGTGGGAATTCAAGTAGCTCCTAGGATATCTTTCCGATGATGCATGATATGGGTTTGGGTAAATCTCTATCATATGTTTGTTTCGCTTATTCTGCAAGCCAAATCCTTTGTTTTTGTTCCGTTTTGTGGTATTCAAGTTGCTTCAATGTCAAGTGTTGATTCAATACCTTTCCTAAATGGTGTTCTCATATTGCTATGTGAATACTAATCCTTCTTGATCACTGAGCTTGTCATGTTAATTCTTTTCCAACCGGCGTGCTTCTCTTTAAGTGGATCCGATTATTCCAACATTCGCAAGATCAATTCTAAGCTTTTTCTCAACGGTGTTCGTTTCATCCGACCTAAGTTGCCTTTGTTTTCCCGCCCTCCCACCCTTTTTCTTCAAGGACTCAGATTTCGTAATAAAGTATCCATTTATTCATGTGAAGTCTCTTCATTCTTTTCTTTCAATGTTCTTATCCGGTGATTTCCCATGAAGATGCTCAACAGTTTCAAGTTCATCATTCTTCATTCTCGTATTCTTTTCCGGTGGATTTAACTCAAGCCTTCAGTGTTGATCATATTCCTTTCCTCGTTTCTAATGATTTCTCTTGCTGGTGCACCTCTCAATCATTCACCTTCTCGCTATTCATTTGTTTCGAGTGTTGAAGATATCTCGTAAGGCTCGTCTTTTCATTCCAGATCCGTTCAAGTTATTTTGAGGATGCTATCTCATTGAAACCATTTAATTCAACTGGTGCAACCTCTCTTTTCAAACAATTGTTCAACGGTGGTTCTTTTGAGTGGGCCCTAACCCACAGGTCTTTTCCCAGGATCTTATCTGACTATTCTAATTTATCCGGAGCGATTCTAAAATTCATTGCAAAGTTTGATGTAAGGATGAATTATATTCAGTCAAATGTCTTTCTCCAAGATCTTTCAAATTCTTTCATCGTTGGTTCAACCTTTCTATTTTTCATCCCGGAGTATCTCAACAATTCATGGTGGTGTTTCTCGTCGTCAGTTGAAGATTGAAGAAGGATCTCTCCTAAATCTTGGTCCGTTCTCTTGAAGATTCATGGTTCTAGCTGGATGCCATCCTCTCATAATTATTTTCGATTGTGAGAATTCTTTTAACTCACCCGGAGCATTTCAGGAGTCTTTTCAGTTTGATTCTTCGGAGCCCATCATCTCAGAATTATTCATTCCAGCTTTCAACTCTTGTTTTCCAAATCTCACCGGTGCATCGTCAAAATATCCTCTAATCAGTTCATGATCTCTTCGTTCTAATGTATCTAAATTCCCCTCAAGTATCTTCATTCGTTTTCCAATTCTTCCCGGTGAATTGTGCCTTTTTCTTCGTTCTTTTTCAATTCTTACGGTGGTTTGTTCAAGAGTTCTCTTCCTTCGTTATTATATAGACTCATTCGTTCTTTCCAATCCCACCGGTGGTTCCATCAATACCTTCTCAAGTTTGCGCTATATCTCTATCTGTAATCATTTTTTCTACGAGAATAAGTAGTATGACAAATCCATTGCTTGTCATCAATTTAATTGATGAAGGATAAGTATAATGTAATTCTTATTCTTGTTTCATCGAGTAAATTCAATTCCTTATTCCGGAGGTTCATCAAAATTTTGATTTCATTTGTTCATCTTTCTTTCCGGAGTTCCAAGTTTTCTCGGTTATATCATTTCAAAGCTTCATCTTAACACAGCAAGGCTTCACCTTGTGTTTTCAACTTCTCTTTCTTTTATCATCCTTTTCTTGCCGGAGTTCTTCATGGAGGCTCTACATGATGGTTCGTCAAGGATTCTTTTCATTTCTCCAATTGTTCATCAAGATTTCTCTGGAGTTAAGATCCGCAAGCTATACTCAAAATTGAACATGGTGCTCAACACATGTTTTGTTTTGAGGAGTTCAAGTATTCTTCTTCTTGCATTTCGAAGTGCAATTCTTTCTACCTTATCTCTTGAGATGGTGTTATGTCATTCTCGACAATTTGAGTTCGTGTTTCATGATTCACATGTTGTCAAGAATGAGGTATTTTAAATCCATCAATCTCTTCATTGGAGTTGTCTTGGGCTATATTTCACCTAAAGCTTCCCTAAGGAATTTGCTATTATGGTGCTTATCAATGATCCAAGTTTTCTCCTATTCTTCGGGGAAAGAAGATTTCATCTTCTTGTTGATCTTAATCCAATCAATTGTTTCCGTTGGTGGCGAAGCTCACCTCATAATTTTGAGATGTTTTCATAAGCCCACTACAAGCTTATCCTTATCGTTGTTGTTTTTCAAACAACTCCGCTCAATCCTACTTCGTAAGGATGATCTTTCAAATTCATTTATGGTGGGACATGTTGGTTTCATTCTTCGCTCTATTCATTCCAACTTTCTATCTATCATGCATTGTTTCCGGAGGCATTGTGATGTTGCTCTCTTGACCCATCGCCTCGCTTTTGTCAAGATCATGTTCTTCTTCTTGCATTATCCATTTAACCGAGCGCCATGTTTTCATTCGAGTTCTCTCATCTTATCAAGTTTTGCATGCTTCCCCAACCGGAGTGCAGTCTGAAATGTTTTTACCCCTTGTGCCATTCTTTCAATAGTTCCGGAGGCAGTGTGTTGTTGATTTCATCAAGTATCCTCTCATCTTGTCAAGATCATGTTCAATTCCTTCCATTTGCAGTCGGAGTGCTGCCCAAATTTTATCAATCTTATTCCTAGTCTATCTAGTTTTAACCGGAGTGGTTTCAATATCTATCTTATCACTAAACCTCTTGGTTCTCGTCGTATCCCTTGTTCCTCTTTTCTAACAGAGTGTTTTCAACTTTGTTCATCTTCGTTGTTTTCTTTCTTTCATTTTGTTCAACCTCTCAAAGTTCTTTGGTTTCACTCATTTGTCAAAGAAGCAACTTAGTTTTACCTCTTCCTCTCCCGCTTTTCTCCGGTGCCATCCTAGATCTCGGGACGAGATCCTCTCGTAGTGGTGGAGTGTTGTGACGCCCCAAGACCGGAGCTTCAGTTGCCTTCCAGGGTTTCCGAGTTTTGCCATGTGATTTGTTTTGTTTGTGCATTCATCATGTCATCTCTTGCATTGCATCATCTCATCATGCCATCATATCATTAATTTTTAAAACTCAACCAAATAAATTGTATGGATTTTTCGATCCATTTAAACCGAGGGATTCACATGGTGACTTCTCTTTATAACATATCCTCCCAATATTAGGGAGCTATATTAAAAATATTCCATTGTTTTGGAATCACCATAACCCACTTGCATAATAAATCCCATGCCTTTTCTGCTCCGAGTTGACCTCAAAACCTTGCCAATATTTCTTTCATCATTTTCCGGAGTTCCACCAAAAACCCTCGGCCATTTTTGTTAAATTCTCACATTTTTATGAGTCCGGAAAATTTTCCTCGTTCCCAAATTCTTTCCCTAACCCTCTCTTTCTTTTTGTCTCTCTATATTTTTCTTTTCTGCTAAATTAGAGTAAGAGAGAGAGAGAGTCCAGCAAGGCCTTCTGGCCACTTCTTCTCCACTGGGCCGGCCTCTAGCCCGCGGCCTCCCAAGGCCCATGGCCCAAGAGCCTGGCAGTAACCCTAGGCCCCAAGGCCCAGCCTCCCTCGATCCATCTCCTCCTCTCGCTGCTCCCTCCCTCCGCCAGACGCCTCCTTCCCGATCCCATCGTCCTTCCCATCTCCCTCTCGATCCCCCGATCCCATCTCTCCCTCTCGATCTCTCCCTCTGGCCGCCGCCACCTCGCCCTTCTTCTCCCCTCGGCCCCCCCTCGCAGCCTTCCACACGCCTCCCTCTCCCTTTCCCCTCGATCTCTCCCTCGTCGCCCCCCACTGCGCCCGATCCCCTCGGCCATCCTCCTCGAGCGCCTCCTCTCCATCGCGCCACTGTCCCGCACCTCTCCACCTCCTCGCGCCGCCAGACTCACTCACCGCTGCCGTGCGGTGCCCTCCATCGCCGACGAGCTCCACCAGAGCCGCGTCCCCTTTGCTCCGCCCGCACCTCGCCCTTGCCTTCCTTTGCCTCGACCTTCTCCTCGCTGCCGTGGACTGCTGCCGCCTCCACCACGCTGCGTGCCTCGCGCTGGCCTCCTCTCTAGCGCTTGCCCTCCTACCGTGCCGGATCCACCGACCCCTGCCATGGCCGCCGCCGCCTGCCGCCTCCGCCGGATCCAGCCGCCTCGGCCTCTCCTCGTGCAACCGAGGCCCTGCGAGCCTCCCGCAACCGCATCTGCCTCTGCTTCGTGCCACTTCTCCTTGGCGCCATGGCCTCTGCCTCTTTTGGATGAACCGTGGCTGCCGTGCCCTGTTGTGCGTTCTCTCCGCTGCCTGGCACTGTTGACGTCAAGACCGTGGGCGCCAAGTTCGTCTTCCACTATCATCTCCGAGGATTTCTCCAAGACCCGAACCGGAAACGCCAAGTACCGACACCGTGGGTTCCTCAAGGCCGCCAAGTTCGACTACACGATGATGCGACAAGTACCCCGACGATACGCCAAGTACCTCTACCGTCGTCTCCGGAAACGCCAAGTACCCCGACGCGCGAAGACGCTAAGTCCGTTTCGGGATTCTTCAAGTACCGCTATTGATGACTCGAACCTCTACGAAAACGTGTACCACGAGCATCAAGTTCCTCTCCGAACGTGTACGACTACCATCGCGAGACCGCAAGTACCACGACAACCCCGAAGGGATTCGGACCCGTCAAGTTGCCTCTTCGAAAACGAACGTGAACCACTACTTCCACTACCATCGCCGTGTACGACTACTTCCCCTACGACCCGTGAACGTCTACTTCCCTCTACGAAACGCGAACCGTCCCGTTAGAACGATCCGAAGGTATAACCCGAGACGACCGCGATGAGATGCCCTTGCATGTATGAGATGCACGATATGTTTGCACCGTGTCCGAATTGTCTTTGCGATGCCCCTCTGTTGCCATGCCACCGTTCCGTGGGAACCCGGTAATCGGGAGCACCCCACCATCCTCGCATGACTCGCTCACGTCCACACTTCCTTTTGCACCGGTATCTCCGTGAGCTACCGGAACCGATATGTTGCCGTGGCATCATTTTCGGATTCGTTGCCGTGGCACCCCTTTCTTCCACCACGGTGACACAATGCTTCTTAATGCTCATGTTAACATTTTCATAAAAATTGCATAAACTTGTACATGTCATCCCAGATCATGATAACAACATTTAAATGTTTATAATTGTTGTTTGCTTTAATTTGCATAAATGCCATGTTAAAATGATTTATTTCATAACTAAATAACCGTAGCTCCATTTTAAATAAATTATATATGTAAATGGGGTAGAAAAATGCATAGATTAACATGGTAGCATTACTTTGCATGTTTAACAACTCTAAAATATGCTTTAGGTCAGATCAGCACCAAATTCGAAATATGCACATGAGGATTTTCCGGAATTATCGTTTGTTGTTTCCGGCCTCATTTAAACTTGCCTAAATAGGTAGTTTAATTATGCTTCACCCATTGCCATGTTTAATAACATTTAATATTGTTGTGTCCCTAACCGAGAGAGAACTAAATAAGTGATGTGGTGTTCCGTCAATATGCAACTCGTTGCATATTGAGCTCCACTTAATTTGTAGGATTGTTTGTGCATATTGCCATGCCATGCCTCATTAACCGGACATGCATCATACTTGTTTGTGCATCATGACCTGTTTATGTGATGGTTGTTTACCATGTTGTTTGCTTCTTTCCGGGTTGCTTCTCTCGTTAGCTTCGGTTTCGTTCCGGAGTTGTGAGGATTCATTCGACACCGTCCGTTTGTCTTCTTCATGGATTCGTTCTTCTTCCTTATGGATTTCAGGCAAGATGACCATACCTCGAAATCACTTCTATCTTTGCTTGCTAGATGCTCGCTCTTTTGCTATGCCTATGCTACGATGCCTACCACTTGCTATATCATGCCTCCCATGTTGCCATGTCAAGCCCCTAACCATCCTTTCCTAGCAAACCGTTGTTTGGCTATGTTACCGCTTTGCTCAGCCCCTCTTATAGCGTTGTTAGTTGCAGGTGAAGATGAAGTTTGTTCCTTGTTGGAACATGGAGATGTTGTTCCTTGTTGGAACATGTTTACTTGTTGGGATATCACAATATATCTTATTTATTAATGCATCTATATACTTGGTAAAGGGTGGAAGGCTCGGCCTTATGCCTGGTGTTTTGTTCCACTCTTGCCGCCCTAGTTTCCGTCATATCGGTATTATGTTCCCGGATCTTTGCGTCCCTAACGCGGTCGGGTGATTTATGGGACCCCCTTGACAGTTCGCTTTGAATAAGACTTTTCAAAGAAGGCCCAACATTGGTTTTACCATTTGCCTCACCTATGCCCTTTTTCCCTTGGGTTTCGGAGCCCGAGGGTCATCTTTATTTTAGCCCCCCCGGACCAGTGCTCCTTCGAGTGCTGGCCCGAACTAGAGCCCTGTGCAGCGCCCCCTCAAGGCAACTTGAGGTCTGGTTTTAGTTGTACGGACTGCTCATCCGAGTGTGCCCTGAGACCGAGATATGTGCAGCTCCTATCAGGATTTGTCGGCACATCCGAGCGGCTTTGCTGGTCTTGTTTTATTGCTGTGAAATGTCTTGTAGCCGGGATTCCGAGACTGATCGGGTCTTCCCGGGGAGAAGGAATATCCTTCGTTGATCGCGAGAGCTTATCATGGGTTGTTGGGACACCCTGCAGGGTTTGAACTTTCAAAGCCGTGCCCGCGGTTATGTGGCAGATGGGAATTTGTTAATGTCGGTTGTAGTAAACCCAAGTGGATCTTAATTAAAATACACCAACGGCGTGTGTAACCGTGATGGTCTCTTCTCGTGAGTCCGGAAGTGAACACGGTGTTGGAGTTATGTTTGACGAAGTAGTTTCAGGATCACTTCTTGATCATAGTTGTTCGACCGTGCTTTTGCCTTCTCTTCTCGCTCTCATTTATGTATGTAGCCACCATATATGCTAGTCGCTTGCTGCAGCTCCACCCCACTACCCTGTCCTACCTTTAAGCTTAAATAGTCTTGATCTCATGGTGTGAGATTGCTGAGTCCCGTGACTCACAGATACTTCCAAAACCAGTTTGTGTGCCGATGAAACCGTGCAGGGTGATGCATCCGAGCTCAAGGAGGAGCTCGATGAAGATCTTGTTCATTGTGTTGTTTCGTTTCAGCTTGATCAAGAGTGGAGCCCAGTTGGGACGATCGGGATCTGTGTAGCATTTGGGGTAGTCTTCTTTTATTTTGGTTCCGTAGTCGGACCTTGGTTGTATCTGTATGATGTAATGTTTTACTCATGTATTGTGTGAAGTGGCGATTCTAAGCCAACTATGTATCTCTTTCCCTTATGTATTACATGGGTTGTGTGAAGATTACCTCACTTGCGACATTGCTTTCAATGCGGTTATGCCTCTAAGTCGTGCTTCGACACGTGGGAGATATAGCCGCATTCAGGGCGTGACAAGTTGGTAATCAGAGCCTTCCCCGACTTAGGAGCCCCCTACTTGATTGTTTGCTGGTGTTGTTGAGTCTAGAATGTAAAATGTTTTGAGTCTTAGGATTATATATATCGGAGAGTAGGATTCTTTTTACTCCTCAGTCCCTTCGTCGCTCTGGTGAGGTATCCTGACGTAGATGTTTTGACTTTTCTCTCCTCAAATTTCACTAAAAATTTTTTTTAGGATCACGCGGGTATCTTGGAATCATTCCGATGGTTTTGTGACGAGAACATTGTTCTTGGTGCCTCCTGACATTTAGGGGTTGTGGCAGTGTCCCGGGGAGTTGAGCTCCGAGGTGTTGTCGCCACAATTTTATCGCTGCAGTTTCGAATACCGAGTTTTGCCGACATCGAAAATCTCTTTTGTGCAGTTGTTGGTGAGATAACCCCGATAGCCCAAAGATCGTGGCGAAAAGGGAGTATTGCCATGACTTGTATAACGGATGTTTTTCAAGGTCGAGGTACACAATTTCGAAGGTTTCTTGGTTATGTGTTGACGGATGGATACAATTGGATCTAGGTATTGTTAGTTTGGGTGATATATTTTGTGTCCCTGTATCCCCAACACCAGATTGCATAACCGTAAAGTTTCGGAGTTTATAGGTGGGAATTCAAGTAGCTCCTAGGATATCTTTCCGACAGATGCATGATATGGGTTTGGGTAAATCTCTATCATATGTTTGTTTCGGCTTATTCTGCAAGCCAAATCCTTTGTTTTTGTTCCGTTTTGTGGTATTCATGTTGCTTCAATGTCAAGTGTTGATTCCATACCTTTCCTAAATGGTGTTCTCATATTGCTATGTGAATACTAATCCTTCTTGATCACTGAGCTTGTCATGTTAATTCTTTTCCAACCGGCGTGCTTCTCTTTAAGTGGATCCGATTATTCCAACATTCGCAAGATCAATTCTAAGCTTTTTCTCAACGGTGTTCGTTTCATCCGACCTAAGTTGCCTTTGTTTTCCCGCCCTCCCACCCTTTTTCTTCAAGGACTCAGATTTCGTAATAAAGTATCCATTTATTCATGTGAAGTCTCTTCATTCTTTTCTTTCAATGTTCTTATCCGGTGATTTCCCATGAAGATGCTCAACAGTTTCAAGTTCATCATTCTTCATTCTCGTATTCTTTTCCGGTGGATTTAACTCAAGCCTTCAGTGTTGATCATATTCCTTTCCTCGTTTCTAATGATTTCTCTTGCTGGTGCACCTCTCAATCATTCACCTTCTCGCTATTCATTTGTTCTGGAGTGTTGAAGATATCTCAGAAGGCTCGTCTTTTCATTCCAGATCCGTTCAAGTTATTTTGAGGATGCTATCTCATTGAAACCATTTAATTCAACTGGTGCAACCTCTCTTTTCAAACAATTGTTCAACGGTGGTTCTTTTGAGTGGGCCCTAACCCACAGGTCTTTTCCCAGGATCTTATCTGACTATTCTAATTTATCCGGAGCGATTCTAAAATTCATTGCAAAGTTTGATGTAAGGATGAATTATATTCAGTCAAATGTCTTTCTCCAAGATCTTTCAAATTCTTTCATCGTTGGTTCAACCTTTCTATTTTTCATCCCGGAGTATCTCAACAATTCATGGTGGTGTTTTTCGTCGTCGCTTGAAGATTGAAGAAGGATCTCTCCTAAATCTTGGTCCGTTCTCTTGAAGATTCATGGTTCTAGCTGGATGCCATCCTCTCATAATTATTTTCGATTGTGAGAATTCTTTTAACCCACCCGGAGCATTTCAGGAGTCTTTTCAGTTTGATTCTTCTGAGCCCATCATCTCAGAATTATTCATTCCAGCTTTCAACTCTTGTTTTCCAAATCTCACGGTGCATCGTCAAATATCCTCTAATCAGTTCATGATCTCTTCGTTCTAATGTATCTAAATTCCCCTCAAGTATCTTCATTCGTTTTCCAATTCTTCCCGGTGAATTGTGCCTTTTTCTTCGTTCTTTTTCAATTCTTACGGTGGTTTGTTCAA
Source organism: Aegilops longissima (assembly GCA_021605205.1). NCBI lineage: Eukaryota > Viridiplantae > Streptophyta > Magnoliopsida > Poales > Poaceae > Aegilops > Aegilops longissima. Next base: position 594,736,751 of record CM038680.1, read on the forward strand.
GAGTTCTCTTCCTTCGTTATTATATAGACTCATTCGTTCTTTCCAATCCCACCGGTGGTTCCATCAATACCTTCTCAAGTTTGCGCTATATCTCTATCTGTAATCATTTTTTCTACGAGAATAAGTAGTATGACAAATCCATTGCTTGTCATCAATTTAATTGATGAAGGATAAGTATAATGTAATTCTTATTCTTGTTTCATCGAGTAAATTCAATTCCTTATTCCGGAGGTTCATCAAAATTCTTGATTTCATTTGTTCATCTTTCTTTCCGGAGTTCCAAGTTTTCTCGGTTATATCATTTCAAAGCTTCATCTTAACACAGCAAGGCTTCACCTTGTGTTTTCAACTTCTCTTTCTTTTATCATCCTTTTCTTGCCGGAGTTCTTCATGGAGGCTCTACATGATGGTTCGTCAAGGATTCTTTTCATTTCTCCAATTGTTCATCAAGATTTCTCGCGGAGTTAAGATCCGTCAAGCTATACTCAAAATTGAACATGGTGCTCAACACATGTTTTGTTTTGAGGAGTTCAAGTATTCTTCTTCTTGCATTTCGAAGTGCAATTCTTTCTACCTTATCTCTTGAGATGGTGTTATGTCATTCTCGACAATTTGAGTTCGTGTTTCATGATTCACATGTTGTCAAGAATGAGGTATTTTAAATCCATCAATCTCTTCATTGGAGTTGTCTTGGGCTATATTTCACCTAAAGCTTCCCCTAAGGGAATTTGCTATTATGGTGCTTATCAATGATCCAAGTTTTCTCCTATTCTCTGGGGGAAAGAAGATTTCATCTTCTTGTTGATCTTAATCCAATCAATTGTTTCCGTTGGTGGCAGAAGCTCACCTCATAATTTTGAGATGTTTTCATAAGCCCACTACAAGCTTATCCTTATCGTTGTTGTTTTTCAAACAACTCCGTTCAATCCTACTTCGTAAGGATGATCTTTCAAATTCATTTATGGTGGGACATGTTGGTTTCATTCTTCGTTCTATTCATTCCAACTTTCTATCTATCATGCATTGTTTCCGGAGGCATTGTGATGTTGCTCTCTTCGACCCATCGTCTCGTTTTGTCAAGATCATGTTCTTCTTCTTGCATTATCCATTTAACCGGAGCGTCATGTTTTCATTCGAGTTCTCTCATCTTATCAAGTTTTGCATGCTTCCCCAACCGGAGTGCGGTCTGAAATGTTTTTACCCCTTGTGCCATTCTTTCAATAGTTCCGGAGGCAGTGTGTTGTTGATTTCATCAAGTATCCTCTCATCTTGTCAAGATCATGTTCAATTCCTTCCATTTGCAGTCGGAGTGCTGCCCAAATTTTATCAATCTTATTCCTAGTCTATCTAGTTTTAACCGGAGTGGTTTCAATATCTATCTTATCACTAAACCTCTTGGTTCTCGTCAGATCCCTTGTTCCTCTTTTCTAACAGAGTGTTTTCAACTTTGTTCATCTTCGTTGTTTTCTTTCTTTCATTTTGTTCAACCTCTCAAAGTTCTTTGGTTTCACTCATTTGTCAAAGAAGCAACTTAGTTTTACCTCTTCCTCTCCCGCTTTTCTCCGGTGCCATCCTAGATCTCGGGACGAGATCCTCTCGTAGTGGTGGAGTGTTGTGACGCCCCAAGACCGGAGCTTCAGTTGCCTTCCAGGGTTTCCGAGTTTTGCCATGTGATTTGTTTTGTTTGTGCATTCATCATGTCATCTCTTGCATTGCATCATCTCATCATGCCATCATATCATTAATTTTTAAAACTCAACCAAATAAATTGTATGGATTTTTGATCCATTTAAACCGAGGGATTCACATGGTGACTTCTCTTTATAACATATCCTCCCAATATTAGGGAGCTATATTAAAAATATTCCATTGTTTTGGAATCACCATAACCCACTTGCATAATAAATCCCATGCCTTTTCTGCTCCGAGTTGACCTCAAAACCTTGCCAATATTTCTTTCATCATTTTCCGGAGTTCCACCAAAAACCCTCGGGCCATTTTTGTTAAATTCCTCACATTTTTATGAGTCCGGGAAAATTTTCCTCGTTCCCAAATTCTTTCCCTAACCCTTTCTTTCTTTTTGTCTCTCTATATTTTTCTTTTCTGCTAAATTAGAGTAAGAGAGAGAGAGAGTCCAGCAAGGCCTTCTGGCCACTTCTTCTCCACTGGGCCGGCCTCTAGCCCGCGGCCTCCCAAGGCCCATGGCCCAGCAGCCCCGCTGTAACCCTAGGCCCCAAGGCCCAGCCTCCCCTCGATCCATCTCCTCCTCTCGTTCCCTCCCTCCAGCGCCGCACGCCTCCTTCCCGATCCCATCGTCCTTCCCATCTCCCTCTCGATCCCCCGATCCCATCTCTCCCTCTCGATCTCTCCCTCTGGCCGCCGCCACCTCGCCCTTCTTCTCCCCTCGGCCCCCCCTCGCAGCCTTCCGCACGCCTCCCTCTCCCTTTCCCCTCGATCTCTCCCTCGTCGCCCCCCACTGCGCCCGATCCCCTCGGCCATCCTCCTCGAGCGCCTCCTCTCCATCGCGCCACCGTCCCGCGCCTCTCCACCTCCTCGCGGCCGGCGCAGACCTCGCCCGCGCCGTGCGGTGCCCTCCATCGCCGACGAGCTCCACCAGAGCCGCGTCCCCTTTGCTCCGCCCGCACCTCGCCCTTGCCTTCCTTTGCCTCGACCTTCTCCTCGCTGCCGCGGACTGCTGCCGCCGCCACCACGCGTGTGCCTCGCGCTGGCCTCCTCTCTCTAGCGCTTGCCCTCCTACGTGCCCGGATCCACCGACCCCTGCCATGGCCGCCGCCGCCTTGCGCCTCCGCCGGATCCAGCCGCCTCGGCCTCTCCTCGTGCAACCGAGGCCCGCGAGCCTCCCGAACCAAGATTCGCCTCGCTTCGTGCCACTTCTCCTTGGCGCCATGGCCTCTGCCTCTTTTGGATGAACCGTGGCTGCCGTGCCCTGTTGTGCGTTCTCTCCGCTGCCTGGCACTGTTGACGTCAAGACCGTGGGCGCCAAGTTCGTCTTCCACTATCATCTCCGAGGATTTCTCCAAGACCCGAACCGGAAACGCCAAGTACCGACACCGTGGGTTCCTCAAGGCCGCCAAGTTCGACTACACGATGATGCGACAAGTACCCCGACGATACGCCAAGTACCTCTACCGTCGCCTCCGGAACGCCAAGTACCCGACGCCAAGACGCTAAGTCCATTTCGGGATTCTTCAAGTACCGCTATCGATGACTCGAACCTCTACGAAAACGTGTACCACGAACATCAAGTTCCTCTCCGAACGTGTACGACTACCATCGCGAGACCGCAAGTACCACGACAACCCGAAGGATTCGGACCCGCTGTTGCCTCTTCGAAAACGAACGTGAACCACTACTTCCACTACCATCGCCGTAACGACTACTTCCCCACGACCCGTGAACGTCTACTTCCCTTCACGAACGCGAACCGTCCCGTTAGAACGATCCGAAGGTATAACCCGAGACGACCGCGATGAGATGCCCTTGCATGTATGAGATGCACGATATGTTTGCACCGTGTCCGAATTGTCTTTGCGATGCCCCTCTGTTGCCATGCCACCGTTCCGTGGGAACCCGGTAATCGGGAGCACCCCACCATCCTCGCATGACTCGCTCACGTCCACACTTCCTTTTGCACCGGTATCTCCGTGAGCTACCGGAACCGATATGTTGCCGTGGCATCATTTTCGGATTCGTTGCCGTGGCACCCCTTTCTTCCACCACGGTGACACAATGCTTCTTAATGCTCATGTTAACATTTTCATAAAAATTGCATAAACTTGTACATGTCATCCGCATCATGATAACAACATTTAAATGTTTATAATTGTTGTTTGCTTTAATTTGCATAAATGCCATGTTAAAATGATTTATTTCATAACTAAATAACCGTAGCTCCATTTTAAATAAATTATATATGTAAATGGGGTAGAAAAATGCATAGATTAACATGGTAGCATTACTTTGCATGTTTAACAACTCTAAAATATGCTTTAGGTCAGATCAGCACCAAATTCGAAATATGCACATGAGGATTTTCTGGAATTATCGTTTGTTGTTTCCGGCCTCATTTAAACTTGCCTAAATAGGTAGTTTAATTATGCTTCACCCATTGCCATGTTTAATAACATTTAATATTGTTGTGTCCCTAACCGAGAGAGAACTAAATAAGTGATGTGGTGTTCCGTCAATATGCAACTCGTTGCATATTGAGCTCCACTTAATTTGTAGGATTGTTTGTGCATATTGCCATGCCATGCCTCATTAACCGGACATGCATCATACTTGTTTGTGCATCATGACCTGTTTATGTGATGGTTGTTTACCATGTTGTTTGCTTCTTTCCGGGTTGCTTCTCTCGTTAGCTTCGGTTTCGTTCCGGAGTTGTGAGGATTCGTTCGACACCGTCCGTTTGTCTTCTTCATGGATTCGTTCTTCTTCCTTGCGGGATTTCAGGCAAGATGACCATACCCTCGAAATCACTTTATCTTTGCTTGCTAGATGCTCGCTCTTTTGCTATGCCTATGCTACGATGCCTACCACTTGCTATATCATGCCTCCCATGTTGCCATGTCAAGCCCCTAACCATCCTTTCCTAGCAAACCGTTGTTTGGCTATGTTACCGCTTTGCTCAGCCCCTCTTATAGCGTTGTTAGTTGCAGGTGAAGATGAAGTTTGTTCCTTGTTGGAACATGGAGATGTTGTTCCTTGTTGGAACATGTTTACTTGTTGGGATATCACAATATATCTTATTTATTAATGCATCTATATACTTGGTAAAGGGTGGAAGGCTCGGCCTTATGCCTGGTGTTTTGTTCCACTCTTGTCGCCCTAGTTTCCGTCATATCGGTATTATGTTCCCGGATCTTTGCGTCCCTAACACGGTCGGGTGATTTATGGGACCCCCTTGACAGTTCGCTTTGAATAAGACTTTTCCAGCAAGGCCCAACATTGGTTTTACCATTTGCCTCACCTATGCCCTTTTTCCCTTGGGTTTCGGAGCCCGAGGGTCATCTTTATTTTAGCCCCCTGCACAGTGCTCCTTCGAGTGCTGGCCCGAACTAGAGCCTGTGCAGCGCCCCTCAAGGCAACTTGAGGTCTGGTTTTAGTTGTACGGACTGCTCATCCGAGTGTGCCCCGAGACCGAGATATGTGCAGCTCCTATCGATTTGTCGGCACATCCGGCGGCTTTGCTGGTCTTGTTTTATTGCTGTGAAATGTCTTGTAGCCGGATTCCGAGACTGATCGGGTCTTCCCGGGAGAAGGAATATCCTTCGTTGATCGCGAGAGCTTATCATGGGTTGTTGGGACACCCTGCAGGTTTGAACTTTCAAAGCCGTGCCTGCGGTTATGTGGCAGATGGGAATTTGTTAATGTCCGGTTGTAGTAAACCCGAAGTGGATCTTAATTAAAATACACCAATCGCGTGTGTAACCGTGATGGTCTCTTCTCGGAGTCCGGAAGTGAACACGTGTTGGAGTTATGTTTGACGTAAGTAGTTTCAGGATCACTTCTTGATCATAGTTGTTCGACCGTGCTTTTGCCTTCTCTTCTCGCTCTCATTTGCGTATGTAGCCACCATATATGCTAGTCGCTTGCTGCAGCTCCACCCCACTACCCTGTCCTACCTTTAAGCTTAAATAGTCTTGATCTCATGGTGTGAGATTGCTGAGTCCCGTGACTCACAGATACTTCCAAAACCAGTTTGCAGGTGCCGATGAAACCGTGCAGGTGATGCATCCGAGCTCAAGGAGGAGCTCGATGAAGATCTTGTTCATTGTGCTGTTTCGTTTCAGTTGATCAGTAGTGGAGCCCAGTTGGGACGATCGGGGATCTGTGTAGCATTTGGGGTAGTCTTCTTTTATTTTGGTTCCGTAGTCGGACCTTGGTTGTATCTGTATGATGTAATGTTTTACTCATGTATTGTGTGAAGTGGCGATTGTAAGCCAACTATGTATCTCTTTCCCTTATGTATTACATGGGTTGTGTGAAGATTACCTCACTTGCGACATTGCTTTCAATGCGGTTATGCCTCTAAGTCGTGCTTCGACACGTGGGAGATATAGCCGCATTCAGGGCGTGACAACTTCTCACTAGGCCAGTTTAGAAAACTAAACTCTAGCGGTTTTGAGAGAGAAATTAGGCTCCCTGGCTAGTGACCGCACACTCATGTCGAGAAAAGGAGTGATAAATAATAAAAACATTGCAGCGACTAAGAAGAAAAACACTTAGTATGAAAAAGCTCGAATAAATATAAGAGCCCCCAAGTGACTTGGGTAAAAGTTGACTATATAATGTAAGGTGACATGTAGAATGCCTTCTAGCCGGATTGTAGATCGTTTGTCGTAGCGGACCTTTTCACTTTAACCTCTGGACCCAATAGTCCGGAGTGTGTCCGAATACCCTCGCGGTTATAAAAACCGGGGCATGCGTGGAGACCAGCGTAGGGGTCATTAGTGCTTTATCAGACAAGTGCCCAACTAGTTATGTTATATTACATGGTTAGTAAGAAACATCTTCCAGGAGAATAGTTCCGTTAGGGGTTCCTTTTCTCGGGAGGCATGCCCTAAAGTGCATGTCCGGACTGCGAAAAGAGCAGAAAAACATCGGGGCAGGTAAATAAATAGGTAAGTAATCATCTTTTAGTTCACCGACCGAGTATTCCCTTAAGAACGCTTAGCTTTCGGCTTCACCCAGTCCGAGGTACACATCCGGCTGACCCGGCAAGTAATAATCGCAGAGGCGCCCTTTACCACCTAGCCGAACAATCGGGAACATAGGGGTAAGCACAGGAGCCAGGCAACCCAGCTTGGCCAAAACTTAAGTCATATCGATGCATATAATGGTGAATAAAAGGTACATGCGGAAGTGTGACACATGTGTTGGGCATAAATCCCGTATTAATAAGCTTTTGTTAAAGAAGCCTCCAGGTATAATGAGCGCGGGTAGCGCGTCAAGTGTGTGCAAACAAAGTTTGGACAAGGAAAATTTTTACAAGCAACTTTTTCCCAAAAAAGTATAATGCTTGGTCGAGCCGAACACAAGTTAAAATTTAAAACTTTGAGCATGAAGGCAACTTAGCTGGTTAATGTGTTCGGTATTGACGATGCGGTCCGAGCTTGATGCGGGACAAGGTTCCATCCCCCAAGCCGATCCCGAGGTGGCGGAGCAAAAGAGCTCGGCACTCCGAAGTGGTGACATAGCACCGTCAATGCAGGACGGCAGAGTGATGCCGAAGCCCCCTGCATGGGGTAATGAAGTGTTGACGAAGCCCCCCGTCCAGCCGAGGTGACGCTAAAGGATATAGTCCGTGGATCGCTTTTCGTGCACAAAAATGGTGCAAACCGGAGATAATAGTAATAATAAGAAAAAATGTTGCATAATAAATAATTTATGCAAAGTGAGTAATAAAAGAAATATGGCTGGCGCCAAGTCAATGTCGATGCAGGCGGCGGCGTGATGCGGTAAAGGCATGGCAAGGCTCGAATTCACGTGTCGGTTCGAGTTCGGATGCGGCGTCCGCCGAGACAATGTACGGAAACTGACCGAACCACCATGCAACCGTCGTTAATGCGGCCACCATTTGATAGACCCATTGCCTGGTCGGTTAGTGACGCCGAAGTGTCCAGAGTAGGTCGGCGTGATGGACACCAGCTTGAAGAAGCCATAGTGCGGCCCGCCGATGCAGGTCGTGGACGTGGTCGATGCCGCTTGATGAAGCACCGCGCGGCGATGCGGTATGCCCGCCCGTGTAATCCATGGGGCGGCGATGTTGGTGATGATTTATCCTTCGCGATGCCGGACTCTTGTTCGGCTTGCCGAGATGATGATCCAAGAAGTTGAGCTCGGCTCAACAAAGTGATGACGTGTCTCAGCGCAGGTCGGCGGCCGTGGAGCAATATTGCTGGACTGGTTTGACACCAAAGATGATGTTGAAGATCATGTTCAAAAGATCTTAAAGTTAGTGGGATGTGTTCGGGAACAAAACACAATACCCCATACAAAACTTCCTTCAAAAGGATGTCCGAAATCCCGTTCATAAAAAGAGCGAACTCGGGTCGGATTCGTTTGCGCAGAAAACAGATCCAAACGTGATGCACTAATCGGAAGGTTCCCGGAGTTTGGACGGTCGGATCGAGCTGAAATTTTGAGGGGTGGTAGATATAGGAATTCCGCAGCCGATCAATGGTTGGATCTTCCAAAGGAAGTCCGAGCTAGAAGCTGGACACCACGCCCTAAACTCATCCGGATTCTCGTCCAGATTCAATGTGGCTCCGGTATATCGGAGATTGCCAGAGATTCCTCCATCGGAACTCGATGAAATTTTCCAAGGTTGTTGTAGACTCAATTCCGCACAATTCCACCGAAGCAATCGTTAAAACGACGCTTGAAGAGGCGGTGGCGGCGGACACAAGTCCGCTGTCCAAAAAAACAGTACGGTCGCCCTAGGGCAATGTTGACGTTGAGCCCCCGGGCTCCCTAGATGATTCCTCCATGATCTTGATAGAGATCGGAGTTGATGTTGATGAAGGCCCTCATCCAAACATGACGATCGGAGATAGGGCGCAGTCCTTGGTCGAACCAAGGTGACCAGTCGAGCTGGTGACGAAGATGCCGAAGTCGCAGTTGACCTGCAGGCGAGCCATCGACCTTTTGCCGAACACACAGAGGAACTCTCAATGAAAGCACCAATGTCGGTGTCAAACCGCGGATCTCGGTAGGGGTCCCGAACTGTGCGTCTAGGCGGATGGTAACAGGAGACAAGGGACACGATGTTTTACCCAGGTTCGGGCCCTCTTGATGGAGGTAAAACCCTACGTCCTGCTTGATTAATATTGATGATGTGTGTTACAAGAGTAGATCTACCACGAGATCAAGGAGGCTAAACCCTAGAAGCTAGCCTATGGTATGATTGTTGTATATCTCTATCGACTAGCCTGGCCTCGGTTTATATAATGCACCAGAGGCCTAGGATAACAAGAGTCCTAGCCGAATACGCCGGTGGGGGAGGAGTCCTTGTGTTTCGCCAAGTCTTGTGGAATCTTCCTTGTATGCGTCACCTGTCCGGACTGGCACATGAGTATGCGGCCCTGGGGGTCCTCGGCCCAATCCAACTGACCGGGAGACGACGCGGTGAGTACCCCCTAGTCCAGGACACCGTCAAGTACCACCCTCTCATTGGGCTTTGGCGTGGGGACGATTTGCCCCGGGGCTGGAAGGCGGTGGGCAATTTCCTTCGCCAAGTACCCGGCCGCCCGAAGCTCAGTAATATCCTTCTCCTTAATGGAGGAGACCATCCACTTGCCCTGACCTCCGGATCCGGACATGGTTGGGTGCTAGATTGAGTGGGAAGAAGATGAGAACTTGGGCGCTGGAGCTTAATATTGGAAGGGCGGAGAAAGAGAGAAGGCGTGGGAGAAAAAGGGAATCCTTATCCCCTTATAAAGGCAGTGAATATTGAACGCCTCCCCATTTGCCTCAAAACTCGCCTATTCCTAAGGGCTGTGTAAACGACATGGTTGGGTTACCCATGCCCGTATTGATGAGAATCCCGTAATAAGGGCACACAATCTTTGCTTTGACAAGACGTGCCAATGGCAACCGCGTCTCAAAACATGGAGCGGCAGATGAAAAACGGCTCGGAATTATGACTGGGCAGACGTGATGTCATGTTGAAAAAGTTGTCAGCGGATTGGACTCGTGGAAGTATTATATTCTCTCTGCGGTTGTGTGTGGTATGTGTTACAGGTCCGGATACAATCCTTGCGTCTGAAGACTATCTTGGAGTTTGGAAAGGGAAACCCGCCTTGTAGTGCCGAAAACAATCTGCGGGCCGGACTCCTCGTCATTGAAGCCAGGTTCAGGGCTACTGAGGGAGTCCTGGACTAAGGGGTCCTCGGGCGTCCGGTGCTACATCTTGAGCTTGTGTTGGTTTTCCCCGAAGAGGAGAGGATGAGGCAGCAGAGTAGCGTAAGTATTTCCCTCAGTTTTTGAGAACCAAGGTATCAATCCAGTAGGAGGCCACGCGCAAGTCCCTCGTACCTACACAAAACAAATAGCTCCTCGCAACCAACGCGAATAGGGGTTATCAATCCCTTCACGGTCACTTATGAGAGTGAGATCTGATAGAGATGATAGATAATATTTTTGGTATTTTTGGTATAAAGATGCAAAGTAAAATAAAAAGCAAAGTAAAGAGCAAAGCAATAATAAAGCGTAGGAAGATTAATATGATGAAAATAGACCCGGGGGCCATAGATTCACTAGTGGCTTCTCTCAAGAGCATAAATATTCTACGGTGGGTGAACGAATTACTGTTGAGCAATTGACAGAATTGAGCATAGTTATGAGAATATCTAGGTATGATCATGTATATAAGCATCACCGTCCGAGACAAGTAGACCGACTCCTTCCTGCATCTACTACTATTACTCAACTCATCGACCGCTATCCAGCATGCATCTAGAGTATTAAGTTAATGAAAACAGAGTAACGCCTTAAGCAAGATGACATGATGTAGAGGAATAAATTCATGCAATATGATAAATACCCCATCTTGTTATCCTTGATGGCAACAATACAATACGTGCCTTACAACCCTTTCTGTCACTGGGTAAGGACACCGCAAGATTGAACCCAAAGCTAAGAACTTCTCCCATTGCAAGAACTACCAATCTAGTTGGCCAAACCAAACGGATAATTCAAAGAGACTTGCAAAGATAACCAATCATACATAAAAGAATTCAGAGAAGATTCAAATATTCCTCATAGATAATCTTGATCATAAACCCACAATTCATGGGTCTCAACAAACACACCGCAAAAAGAAGATTACATAGAATAGATCTCCACGAGAGAGGGGGAGAACATTGTATTGAGATCCAAAAAGAGAGAAGAAGCCATCTAGCTACTAACTATGGACCCAAAGGTCTGAAGTAAACTACTCACACTTCATTGGAGATGCTATGATGATGATGTAGAAGCCCTCCGTGGTGGAATCCCCTTCCGTGAGCTCGGAACAGGCCCCAAGATGGGATCTCGTGGATCTGAGAAAGTTGCGACGGTGGAATTAGGTTTTGGCTCCGATCGATCTGTTGAAGTGCGAGGTATATATAGGAGAAAGGAGTACGTCGGTGGAGCTTGGGGCCCACGAGGCAGGGGCGCGCCCTAGGGGGGGCGCCCTCCAACCTCGTGGCCGCCTCGTGGCTTTCTTGACGGAGGGTCCAAGTCTCCTGGATCTTATCTCGATGAGAAAATCATGTTCAAGATTTCATTCCGTTTGGACTCCGTTTGATATTCCGTTTCTTTGAAACATGAAATAGGCAAAAAACAGCAATTCAGGCTGGGCCTCCGGTTAATAGGTTAGTCCCAAAAGTAATATAAAAGTGGAAAATAAAGCCCAATATAGTCCAAAACAATAGATAATATAGCATGGAGCAATAAAAATTATAGATACGTTGGAGACGATCGGGCATCCCAAGCTTAATTCCTGCTCGTCCTCGAGTAGGTAAATGATAAAAGAGAATTTTGATTTGGAGTGCTACTTGGCATAATTTCAATTTAACTCTTCTTAATTGTGGTATGAATATTCAGATCCGAAAGATTCAAGACAGAAGTTCATATTTGACATAAAAATAATAATACTTCAAGCATGCTAACTAAGCAATTATGTCTTCTCAAAATAACATGGCCAAAGAAAGTTCATCCCTACAAAATCATATAGTTTAGTCATGCTCCATTTTCGTCACACAAGAATGCTCTCATCATGCACAACCCCGATGACAAGCCAAGCAATTGTTTCATACTTTAGTAATCTCAAACCTATAAAATTTCACGCAATATATGAGCGCGAGCCATGGGCATAGCACTATGGGGGGAATAGAATATAATGATGGGGGTTATGTGGAGAAGACAAAAAAGGAGAAGGTCTTACATTAACGAGGCTAATCAACGGGCTATGGAGATGCCCATCAATTGATGTTAATGCAAGGAGTAGGGATTGCCATGCAACGGATGCACTAGAGCTATAAATGTATGAAAGCTCAACAAAAGAAACTAAGTGGGTGTGCATCCAACTTGCTTGCTCACGAAGACCTAGGGCATTTGAGGAAGCCCATCGTTGGAATATACAAGCCAAGTTCTATAATGAAAAATTCCCACTAGTATATGAAAGTGACAACATATGAAACTCTCTATATGAAAAACATGGTGCTACTTTGAAGCACAATATATGAGACTCGCTATATGAAGAACATGGTGCTACTTTGAAGCACAAGTGTGGAAAAAGAGATAGTAACATTGCCCCTTTTTTTTGGGCCTTTTTTTTTCTTTCTCTGGCCTTTTTTTTGGGACAATGCTCTAGAAAATGATGATCATCACACTTCTATTTATTTACAACTCAATGATTACAACTCGATACTAGAACAAAGTATGACTCTATATGAATGCCTCCGACGGTGTACCGGGATATGCAATGAATAAAGAGTGACATGTATGAAAGAATTATGAACGGTGGCTTTGCCACAAATACTATGTCAACTACATGATCATGCTAAGCAATATGACAATGATGAATGTGTCATGAAGAACGGTATGGTGGAAAGTTGCATGGCAATATCTCTCGAAATGGCTATGGAAATGCCATAATAGGTAGGTATGGTGGCTGTTTTGAGGAAGATATAAGGAGGTTTAGGTGTGAAAGAGCGTATCATATCACGGGGTTTGAATGCACCGGCGAAGTTTGCACCAACTCTCAATGTGAGAAAGGCCAATGCACAGTACCGAAGAGGCTGGCAATGATGGAAGGGTAAGAGTGCGTATAATCCATGGACTCAACATTAGTCATAAAGAACTCACATACTTATTGCAAAAGTCTACAAGCCATCAAGAACCAAAGCATTACGCGCATGCTCCTAGGGGGATAGATTGGTAGGAAAAGACCATCGCTCGTCCCCGACCGCCACTCATAAGGAGGACAATCAAATAACACCTCATGTTTCAAATTTGTTACATAACGTTTACCATACGTGCATGCTACGAGACTTGCAAACTTCAACACAAGCATTTCTCAAATTCACAACTACTCAACTAGCATGACTTTGATATTATCACCTCCATATCTCAAAATAATTATCAAGCATCAAACTTTTCTTAGTATTCAACGCACTCAAAAGAAAGTTCTACAAATCTTGAATACCAAGCATATTATTATTAAGCAAATTACCATGCTATTTAAGACTCTCAAAATAATCTAAGTGAAGCATGAGAGATCAATAGTTTCTTTAAAACAAATCCACCACCGTGCTCTAAAAGATATAAGTGAAGTACTAGAGCAAAACTATAAAGCTCAAAAGATATAAGTGAAGCATATAGAGCAAAACTATCAAGCTCAAAAGATATAAGTGAAGCACATAGAGTATTCTAACAAATTCCAATTCATTTATGGCTCTCTCAAAAGGTGTGTACAACAAGGATGATTGTGGTAAACTAACAAGCAAAGACGCAAATAATACAAGACACTCCAAGCAAAACACATATCATGTGGTGAATAAAAATATAGCTCCAAGTAAAGTTACCGATGGAAGTGGACGAAAGAGGGGATGCCTTCCGGGGCATCCCCAAGCTTTGAATTTTTGGTGTCCTTGGATTATCTTGGGGGTTACATGGGCATCCACAAGCTTAGGCTCTTGCCACTCCTTGTTCCATAATCCATCAAAAAATTTCACCCAAAACTTGAAAACTTCACAACACAAAACTCAACAAAAATCTCGTGAGCTCCATTAGCGAAAAAAAAACAAAAGACCACTTCAAGGTACTGTAACGAACTCATTCTTTATTTATATTGGTGTTAAACCTACTGTATTCCAACTTCTTTATGGATCGTAAACTATTTTACTAGCCATAGATTCATCAAAATAAGCAAACAACACACGAAAAACAGAATCTGTCAAAAACAGAATAGTCTGTAGTAATCTGTAACTAACGCAAACTTCTGGAACTCCAAATATTCAGCAAAAATAGGAAGACCTAGGAAATTTGTTTATCGATCAGCAGCAATTGGAATCACTATTTTATCACATTCTGGTGATTTTTAACAATTGTTTTCTTGAACAGAAAGTTTCTGGAAATTACAGCAAGATCAAATAACTATTATCCAAGAAGATCATATAGGTTTAACTTGGCACAAACACTAACTAAAACATAAAACCACATCTAAACATAAGGTAAATGGATTATTTATTCAACGACATAAAGGAAATTTATTGGGTTGTCTCCCAACAAGCGCTTTTCTTTAAAGCCTTTTAGCTAGGCATTGATAATTTTAATGATGCTCGCATAAAAGACAATAATTGAAGCGCGAAGAGAGCATCATGAAATATGTGGCAAACACATCTAAGTCTAACATACTTCCTATGCATAGGCATATTATAGGCAAATAAATTATCGTAGCAAGCAAAAACTAGCATATGCAAGGAAGCGGAAAGGAACAATAGCAATCTTAACATAACGAGAGGTAATTTAGTAACATGAAAATTTCTATAACCATATTTTCCTCTCTCATAATAATTACATGTAGGATCATAATAAAATTCAACAATATAGCTATCACATAACATATTCTCAACACGATCCACATGCGTGCGAAGTTGACACTCTTCCAAAATAGTGGGATTATCATTAACTAAAGTCACGATTTCTCCAAGCCCACTTTTATCAAAAATTTCATAAGATTGAATTTTATCCAAATATGTGGGATCTAAAGTTGACACTCTTCCAAACCCACTTTCAATACTATTGCAAACACTATTATCAATCTTATATTCATCATGGGGCTTAAATAAATTTTCAAGATCATAAGAAGAATCTCCCCAATCATGACTATTGGACATAGCAAAACTGGCATCCCCAAGCTTAGGGTTTTGCATATTATTAGCACAATTTACATCAATATAATTCATAATAAAATCATTGCAATCATGCTTTTTATTCAAAGATCTATCGTGAATCACTTCATAAAGCACTTCATCACAATTTTCAGATTTACGGATTTCAGGCAAAACCTTATAAAGATAATCTAGTGCATCCA
Organism: Aegilops longissima; assembly: GCA_021605205.1. Classification (NCBI taxonomy): domain Eukaryota; kingdom Viridiplantae; phylum Streptophyta; class Magnoliopsida; order Poales; family Poaceae; genus Aegilops; species Aegilops longissima. The sequence goes on from CM038680.1 coordinate 594,751,854, forward strand.
AATCACTAGGAATTGGTTCATCATAATTGGATCTCTTAAAAAGATTGGAAAGTGGATGAGGATCCATAGATATTAGCTTATCTGTTTAGGAATAAATACTCAACTATTTCAACCAAGCGAGAAAACGAGCCAAGAAAGACATCAAGGCGAACGGAAAAGAGAGGGCGAATAAAACGGCAAGGGTGAAGTGGGGGAGAGGAAAACAAGAGGCAAATGGCAAATAATGTAATGCGAGAGATAAGGGATTATGATGGGTACTTGGTATGTTGACTTTTGCATAGACTCCCCAGCAACGGCGCCAGAAATCCTTCTTGCTACGTCTTGAGCTTGCGTTGGTTTCCCCCGAAGAGGAGAGGATGATGCAGCAGAGTAGCGTAAGTATTTCCCTCAGTTTTTGAGAACCAAGGTATCAATCCAGTAGGAGGCCACGCGCAAGTCCCTCGTACCTACACAAAACAAATAGCTCCTCGCAACCAACGAGAATAGGGGTTGTCAATCCCTTCGCGGTCACTTACGAGAGTGAGATCTGATAGAGATGATAGATAATATTTTTGGTATTTTTGGTACAAAGATGCAAAGTAAAATAAAAAGCAAAGTAAAGAGCAAAGTAATAATAAAGCGTAGGAAGATTAATATGATGAAAATAGATCCGGGGGCCATAGATTTCACTAGTGGCTTCTCTCAAGAGCATAAGTATTTCACAGTGGGTGAACGAATTACTGTTGAGCAATTGACAGAATTGAGCATAGTTATGAGAATATCTAGGTGTGATCATGTATATAGGCATCACGTCTGAGACAAGTAGACCGACTCCTGCCTGCATCTACTACTATTACTCCACTCATCGACCGCTATCCAGCATGCATCTAGAGTATTAACTTAATGAAAACAGAGTAACGCCTTAAGCAAGATGACATGATGTAGAGGAATAAATTCATGCAATATGATAAATACCCCATCTTGTTATCCTCGATGGCAACAATACAATACGTGCCTTGCAACCCTTTTCACCTCGGGTAAGGACACCGCAAGATTGAACCCAAAGCTAAGCACTTCTCCCATTGCAAGAACTACCAATCTAGTTGGCCAAACCAAATGGATAATTCGAAGAGACTTGCAAAGATAACCAATCATACATAAAAGAATTCAGAGAAGATTCAAATATTGCTTATAGATAATCTTGATCATAAACCCACAATTCATCGGTCTCAACAAACACACCGCAAAAAGAAGATTACATCAAATAGATCTCCACGAGAGAGGGGGAGAACATTGTATTGAGATCCCAAAAGATAGAAGAAGCCATCTAGCTACTAACTATGGACCCGAAGGTCTGAGGTAAACTACTCACACTTCATCGGAGAGGCTATGATGATGATGTAGAAGCCCTCCGTGGTGGAATCCTTCCGTGAGCTCCTAACAGGCCCCAAGATGGGATCTCGTGGATACAGAAAGTTGCGGCGGTGGAATTAGGTTTTTGGCTCCGTATCTGATCTGTTGGGGGTATGTAGGTATATATAGAGGAGGAAGGAGTACGTCGGTGGAGCTTCGGGGGGCCCACGAGGCAGGGGGGCACGTCCTAGGGGGGGCGCCCTCCACCCTCGTGGCCGCCTCATGGCTTTCTTGACGGAGGGTCCAAGTCTCCTGGATCTTATCTGATGAGAAAATCATGTTCCCGAAGATTTCATCCCGTTTGGACTCCGTTTGATATTCCGTTTCTTCGAAACGCTGAAATAGGCAAAAAACAGGAATTCTGGGTTGGGCCTCCGGTTAATAGGTTAGTCCCAAAAGTAATATAAAAGTGGAAAATAAAGCCCAATATAGTTCAAAATAATAGAGAATATAGCATGTAGCAATCAAAAGATATAGATACGTTGGAGACGTATCATCCGGCCTGTTATCATGGACTGGACTGATGGGCTGTGAAGACACGAAGGCCGAAGACTGCACCCGTGTTCGGATGGGACTCTCTTGGCGTGGAAGGCAAGCTTGGCGACCGGATATGTAGATTCCTTTCCTTTGTAACCGACCTAGTGTAACGCTAGATCCTCCCGGTGTCTATATAAACCAGAGGACTTAGTCCGGAAAGGGGAAGATACTCATTACCATAGTCATACAGGCTAGACTTCTAGGGTTTAGCCATTACGATCTCGTGGTAGATCAACTCTTGTAATACTCATATTCATCAAGATCAATCAAGCATGAAGTAGGGTATTACCTCCATAGAGAGGGCCCAAACCTGGGTAAAACATCGTGTCCCCTGTCTCCTGTTACCATCGACCTTAGACGCACAGTTCGGGACCCCCTACCCGAGATCCGCCGGTTTTGACACCGACACCTAGTCCAACTAGGAGAAGAAGGAAGGAGAGGGAAAGTAGGGCCACGCCCCCTCCCCTTGTCCTATTCGGACTCCCTGGGGGAGGGGCACGCCACCTCTTGGCTACGACCCTCTCTCTCCCCTAAGCCCCACTAGGGCCCATAACTTCCCGGGGGGTTCGGTAACCTCCCAAGCACTCGGTTTTATCCGAAACTATCTGGAACACTTCCGATGTCCGAACAACATGGTCCAATATATCGATATTTATGTCTCGACCATTTCGAGACTCCTCATCATGTCCAAGATCTCATCCGGGACTCGGAACAACCTTCGGTACATCAAATCACATAAACTCATAATACCAATCGGCATTGAACGTTAAGCGTGCGGACCCTACGTGTTCGAGAACTATGTAGACATGACCGAGACATATCTCCGGTCAATAACCAATAGCGGAACCTGGATGCTCATATTGGCTCCTACATATTCTACGAAGATCTTTATCGGTCAAACCGCATAACAACATACGTTGTTCCCTTTTGTCATCGGTATGTTACTTGCCCGAGATTCGATCGTCGGTATCATTATACCTAGTTCAATCTCATTACCGGCATGTCTCTTTACTCGTTCCGTAATGCATCATCCCACAACTAACTCATTAGTCACATTGCTTGCAAGGCTTATAGTGATGTGCGTTATCAAGAGGGCCCAGAGATACCTCTCCAACATTCGGAGTGACAAATCCTAATCTCGATCTATGCCAACTCAACAGACACCATCAGAGACACCTGTAGAGCATATTTATAATCACCCAGTTACGTTGTGACGTTTGATAGCACACTAAGTGTTCCTCCGGTATCCGGGAGTTGCATAATCTCATAGTCATAGGAACATGTATAAGTCATGAAGAAAGCAATAGCAATAAACTAAATGATCTTAGCGCTAAGCTAACGGATGGGTCTTGTCCATCACATCATTCTCTAATGATTGGATCCCGTTCATCAAATGACAACTCATGTCTATGGCTAGGAAACTTAACCATCTTTGATTAACGAGCTAGTCAAGTAGAGGCACACTAGGGACACTCTGTTTGTCTATGTATTCACACATGTACTAAGTTTTCGGTTAATACAATTCTAGCATGAATAATAAACATTTATCATGATATAAGGAAATATAAATAACAACTTTATTATTGCCTCTAGGGCATATTTCCTTCACCAAAAAACGCAATCTGGAAACCCTACACTCACTTCGCTTCGCTCCACTCCATCTCTTCTCCTCCCCTTCTCCGATTTGATCCCCCAATCCTACCTGCAGCGAACCGGCGAACATGTCGAACTCCGGCAGCCGCTCCGACGGCTCTGTCGATGATGAGGACGAGCCGCCCCTCCGCATTGCCATGGAGCGGTCGCGAGTGGACACGAGGGGCAGTTCTGGATCTGCTCCGCCGCCGCTCGTCTCCTGGAGCCGGCTACTCCCGTCCCTCGCGCAGCTCCGCTAGGGTTGCTCAATCCACGACGCCCCCTCCCCCGCCAACTACTGCTCTGCAAGGCCAGTGGTCGGTTCCTGTGCCCGCTTCATTGGCACCGTGGACGCGCACGTCGGAGGCGTGCGCTGCCCTGCGCAGGAGGCAATGGGCAGGGGAGAGGGAGGCGGTCGAGCAATCCGTTCACTACCGCCGCCAGTTACCGGCGGTGCCCGACGGGGAGAAGCGGCTCCTCGCGTGGGTCTACTGCCGGCCACTACGACCACGGAGACGGACACTTGCGGGCACTGGAGGAAGAACGCCAAGGCGCTCCGGCTAGCCATTGAGCAGTCCGAGCGCAAGGCGGCGATGATGGCCAAGCTCAAGCAAGACCGGGTTATCCGACGTTTGAAGTATTGCATCATCATCTCCTCTTCTTCTGACGGCAACATCGACTCCGACGACACGCCTCCTGCCGCGGACGCCTACCCGGATGCCTACAACAGCTCCTGCGACCGGAAGGACAAAGGGCCGGCGGGGAAGTGGTGAAGCTCCGCCTGTCTCCGTCGTTACTTTCAAGTTTGTATTAATCTAGTTTAAACTTGTCCTTCGTTTAAGTTGATTGTGTGAACTTTGACGATCTTCTGGAGATCCATTAGTGATCTTTTGGTGATTGGAATGTGCATTTCTATGTCCAATTCTGTGTCTTTTTGATGATCTACGTTGTTTAGTTCTATGAAGCATGCTTTAGTATGGATATAGAGTACCGAATATGAGATACACGGATGTGAACGACATGATCTGAGAAGTGCTCGATCAGTGCCCGCGGACGTACCCGAACGCATTCGCGAGCATTTGAGGGGACCGAATTTAGTGACCGCGTCCGTAGATGCTCTACGGCTCACCTGCAGGGTTCCCAGCAGGGATTATTATGCAGGGCCAATTAACGAGTGCCACGTGTCCATGTGGGCCAACTACTACAATTAATTTTGATTAATTTTGTTTCCTGCTGTTTCATCATCCGGCATCTGCGCTGAAGAAATAAAGAGGCTGGCTGTGCTTGCTCGGCCGCCGGCGATGTAGCTGGGTCGTCTACTACCAATCGAGGACTACCCTGCGTCATTATTTTCCAGTCTGGTGGAGCGCCGCCGTCTTTATCTCCTGTTTTGGCGAGATGACAGTCTAAATGATCTCTATCACAACGAGCAAACGACCACAGAAGCGCGGCCATGGCAGTCTGTACGACGACCACGCGGTACCTGTACTGCCTGCCGCTCCAGCTCTGCACCAACGAAAATCAGTTAATCGTTTCATCCCTTTTTTCGATCGGCGCCAAATTAAAAGAGGTTCAATCTTGACTGCGGAATTATTGGATCGTTGACGGAGGATGCGAGGCGGGCACGTCTTCAACGGTGGTGTGCGTGTGCGTAAGCTCGGGCGCGATGGGCGCCGGCGGGCCGAACGACTCCGACGAGGGAACATGCGCTTTCTTCTTGCCCCTCTGCTTTTTCCGCTTGTGCTTGTTCGCTCGTGGATGAGGCCTAGAACGCGGCCAGCACGGCAGGTGGTTCGGCCACCGGCGGGGGCGTCGCCATGGTATGCAGCACTGCGGGAGCCTCGGCTGGGGCGGCCGCCGGCATCCACGATTGGAGACACAACGCCCAGCAGTGTCGCGGGCCGACGAATCAAAACCCATCGGTGGTAGCACCCAGTCTCTTGGCGAGGAAGGATCGAAGGAGCAGGAAACGAAATTAATCAAAGATAATTGTAGTTGTTGGCCCACAGGGACACATGGCACTCATTTATTGGCCCTGCACAATAATCCCTGCTGGGAACCCCTGTAAACAGCCCGTGAGTGTAGCATCTCTCAGGCCAGGATTCGTATGTTTGACAATGGCATGCTGTATATTCTCGTCGTGCTCAGGAACGAGTTGACCATTCACATTAAATACTTTTCATAGAAGAAAAAAGACAGTCTTCCACAGAGGGCTTCGTCGAAACAGCGAATACAAGGAAACACGTGTAGTTGTGCACGTGACGACTGACAAAAAATAACAAAGTACTCTAACTAAGAATAACTCGGTAACGAGAAAACCAACTAGCTAGTAAATTTTGTGCTGCGAAATCACATTCTGCTTCTTCGAATGCCACGAGTAATTTCCTGCAACAATAGGACACGTTTAGTCGAAGCGAAAGCGCTGCAAAAATCTAGTAGTATCAAAGATGCAGCTAGCTAAAATATTCTGAACGAGCAGACTAGGCACGCACATATTTTGTTGAAGCTGGCAATGTCGCAGCTCTGCACGAACTCGTCGACGGGCTCGGCGCAGAGATGGTCCTCGATGAGGTCGTCGACGGACACGAGATCGTCGACGATCGTCAGCATGATCTGCAGCTTGCTCATCCCGTACCCAACCGGAACAAGCTTGGCTGCAAGAATAAGGTGACACGCAATCCAGATAAGCGCCCTAAATTAAGTGCTTGATTTAATTTCACGAGTGGATAGACAGCCGCGTAATTCAGAGCTAGCAGCAAGGAAATCAGACATACATGCACCCCATGTCAGCCCTTCCATGGCGACGCCTCGCACGGCTTCCTCGAGCTTGGCCATGTCGGTCTCGTCGTCCCACGGCTTCACGTCGAGCAGAACCGACGACTTTGCGCCCGCCATCGACTCTCTGTAGATAGTAAGTAGGGTTACACAAGTGTCAGAAAATTAAGTTTTTTTTTTAGAAAAGAAAAGTAAGTAAACTATAACGGCGCCATGAAAAAAGAGCTTCTGATCTTATTTTACTACAAAAGAAAATTGACCCAGCTCTGAGAGATGTTTCATTGTTTATCTCCAAAAAAAATACGTGTGCAGGCGATGGCGGCGGTTTGATGGTGGACTTGGTGTCGACGAGGTAAAGGCGACGTGACGCAAATCAAACGCTACAGATGGAGCACTTGGAAGACTCACCTGTGGAGGCGCCGCAAATCGACCGGCTACGACGAAGGCGACGTACGTACGTACGGTTGCCGCGACCGAGCTCGGTTCCGGAGAGGGGGCGGCTAGGGTTTGGAGCGTTTGACGTACGTGACGTGATGAGCGTCGTCAAATTAAATAGGTACGCAGCCGAGAAGGCCGACGGCGTCACGGCTCGGGGAAGGCTCCGTGCGTGCGTCGATCGGGCGCACGTTCGTTCGCGTCCAACACGAATCCGGACAGGACCCGCCTCTTGGACGATCGATCCACGGACCGTGCAGTGCACGGCCGGGTTGGAAAAGCGTACAGCCGCGTCTAGTTTGATGCAAGGAAACTTCCACGACCACGTCCGGCACGCACTCCAAGCTAAAAAAATGAATTGGACACGCAATGAGAATATTTAGAAAATTGCTCCCGGGAGTCAAAACTTTCTGTGAAAATACCAAACCAACTTTCAACGATTCAAACGTTCCATTTCCATCCTAGGCTGGTCTTTGCTGACCATGTCCTGAAAGTCTGAAACTAGCGGTGTTTTGGTTTCTCCCATTTTATCACATCGTCATCACGGTCTTCTACTTGGTACAGTCCGGTGAAGATGCAACGAGTCAACGGCTTGCCTTGCCAGCGGCGTGTCCTCGGCCACCATGTGTTCGATGGTTTATGATTCTCACCACTTGTGGTGGCCATCTCTCGCCGATTTTCAAACCTTCGAGGCTAGTTCCTTTCGAAACGAAAAAAAATACTTTGAGATTAGTCAGGTTTTTTCTTTCTAAAAAGGATCACATCTATTACTCTAAAAGTTTACCGAAAGTACAAACCATCCAAACATAATAGAAATCACATCAAGATTTCAAGATCACCGAACGACCACTGTTGCTGGCAGAACGAGCCGCCAACGTGCCGTTGACGCCATTCCCCTGCCGGTACCGGCTTCACGTTGTCGATGATAGTCGGGAAATCTTCGTGCAGGTGCCTCTAAGGACCAGCGTCCTTGAGCCGCAGTCGTCGCGTTTGAACTCTTGCATAGATCTGAAACACCTGATACGAAATCTTGCCACATGACGAGAAATCTTGACCTCACCGTCCCAAGAAGACGCAGAAATCTACGCCGAAGCTCCATCGACTACGTCTAGATGGACGAACTCGAGAAGGATTGGAGTCCAGAAGACAAACTTGAAAAAAAAACGTCGTCATCCATATGAGTGTCGCACCTGCTATGACTAAAAGAAAATCTTAACCTAAACTACTCACCGGAGCGGAGGCACCAGAATTCTACTCCCTGCCACCGACCGTCGAAGCCCGTGAAGCCTGGAGGGGAGAGTCTGCCCTAGCCGCCTAGGATTATGGGAGGGAAACTAGAGGGATTCACACATACGCCCAAGATTAGTTAAGGTTGTGTAAAGAAAAAGTATAGTCTTAGAGAATTCTTGACCGTGTATTTCCCCATAGAAAATAATTGTTGCCGGGCACATGAAAAAACGGCGAGATGCAATTGGTAAGTATAAAATCCTTTGATGTAAATTTAACATTTATTGGTATCCTTTTTTTTTTTCTTTAGGCCAACTCCAGCGCATGACTTCAAACGAACGTCTGTTTTGTCCGGATTCTGTCCGTTTAAATAGGGCAATGGGTTCGTGTCCGGGCTATTTCTCGGATGCGGTGGCCATGCGCCTGACGCGTGGACGCATCCCGTTGCGTATTTTTTTTTCAAACACATATCTTTTTTTATCATTGATTTTTAGTACATGGAAATACATCACCAAAATTTGATTAGAAAAGCAAGACCAAAGAAAACAAGAACCACAAGAATACATTTTAGAAGATATCCAACTTCCATAACTGCTCCTGTAAGTTGGATTAGTGCCTTCTCGATGTATTCATTGTTGATCTGCGGAGACTCGATTTTGCGTGCTTCTTTCTTCTTCGAGTGTAAAGAAGTAGACGTTACTTCCCCGCATCTAGTCTCATGTCTAGCCTCTATTCTAGCAACAAGTGCACTAGTCTCATCTCTAGCCTCTATGCTAGCTAAAAGTGCACGAACATCTACTAAATTGCGCTCTATAAATATATCGATGTATTCTTCTTCTCAATACCAAAACTTGCATCCATTCTACACAATAAAATTTTAAGTTAGCACAGTCAGTCAAATCCAAGAGCACAACCAAAGCTAAAGTAGCACATACCCCATTGGTTGAGCACTTGATGAACACCCTCCGGGATGTTCCGGTGTTGTAGGCATGCGGCGCAAGACCTTCTTTGGGCAGTCGTCGCACGTAATGAGTGGCAACGGTGCGCCGACGAGCTTTTGGGCCAGCACCAAGCCCGGCCGACCGCCATTCATGTATCTGCCGGCGGACCGCCGCCGGTGTAGATCCGAGGGGCTAGAGGAGGAGTCTGTACCTGCATGCGGCCTTGCCGGGGCCTTCCGGCCCGGTGCCCGACCAGTCCATGGCGCGATGCGGCCTCCCACAGCCGGGCGAGCTCAACCCCGACTGGATCCGCTCCAAATCCGGCCGCCGGGTGCACAAATCAGGTGGCCGTGGTTGGGTAGTCGGGGCGTCGAGGGCAAGGGGGCTGGGCGAGCGCGCGTCCAAGCTGCACAGCTGCAACGGCAGCGGCGACGGCGGCGAGGGACAAGAGTGGAGGGGGTGCGGCTGGAGGGGGAAAGGGGCGAATAGAAAAAGGGATTCCTATGCCACCAAAACGGCCGGGCCAGGGGAGGACACGCGCACACAACCCGCCTGTCCGCGCGCTGTCCGTTTCACCCCAAAAGCAACCTAAATTTGAGCCGGGATGGGTCGAAAGTGGACATAAAACAGATAAAAGTCCGTTTGCGTCTGCGCGCCGGGCAGTCTGGTATATCCGTTTTACCTCAAACGGACGTTACTACACAGACAGGAAGGGGTCGCGCGCTGAAATTGGCCTTATTTTTCATCACTTCTCTCCTGCTTTGTCCGCACAACAATGCAGGTCACATCGCGAATCGCCGTCCCATCCTACACGACCATCCGAAACCGCACGGGCGCAGACCGGAGAGGCCACCCACCACCCGCCCGCGCGACCTCCCAGGAAACACACCCGACTTCCTCCTCCGCTTCTCCGCTCTGCCCATCGTCTCTAACACACACAGAGCAGAGCAGAGCAGAAGCACGAGTGTACGTAGGTATATGGCCGGCAGCATACGACACGCGTGTTCCGTTCCACCCGGGGTGGGGTAGCAGGTTGGGTTCACCTCACGCTTTCTCTTCGTGATAAGAATAAGATTGCACCATTTCTCGTCCCTCCCCCAGTGTCGCCCTCTCTCTCTCTCTCTCACTCTCGGTGATCCGCAGTAGGTTCTCAGAAGAATAGCAGGGCATAATGCGCCCGGCAGGCTGGCACCGCCTGCCCCATATGATCTACCGGCATGGACTTTCTGCAACGGAACTGCGCCAGCGCCAGGGATGCGACCCATTCTTATCTTGAGCAAAAAAAAAAAAAAAGAGCCCAGGTCACTGTAGTATGTTGTATTTATGTTTTTTTTAGCATCAGGCTCATGGCTAGTTAAGATCCGGGTTAAAGTAAGCAGCAAGCCAGCAACATGAATTGCAGCCCGAACATGCGGGGTACTACTACTAGTGGGCCAGGCTATGCGTGATTAATTCTCTGACCTGGTTTGCCTAAAAAAAAAAAAATTCTCTGACCTGGTTTAATGTGACGAGGCAAATCTTTTGCCTCCATTTTTTAAAAAAGGTCTCTCACCAAAAAGAGCTCCGATTATCTAGAGACAGACAACAGAGAGCGCTTGTCACGTGTGGAAAACATGTTGTTGTTTATCCTTTCCGGAAAAGAAAACACGCTACTGCCCATTATTTTTTGCACGCACGTAAAGAGACCAACCAAGATCGCATCGGCATCGGCTGCACAAAAAATACAGATCACCAATCTTCAGCAGCAAGACAGACAAGGAGAAACAATCAGAATCCTTCATAACTATGCGAGGGTTTGAGGCTTCAAGAGTCCTTCCTTATGAGATCGGTGGGCCATAAGCTCGGTCCATGGACTACGACCCAATTAGGTTGGTACCCCCTAGTTCAGGACGCCGTCACTGGGCCATCCGCCGGAAGGGGCTCATCTTCATCTCTGGTTCCTCCTCGGACGACGACAATGAACACGGCTCTGACTCCAATGACTCGGACTATCCACCTGCCGCGAACCCCTACAGCTACACCGACGATCGGAAGGGCAAAGGCCCGGCGAGGAAGTGGTGAATCTCCGCCGTGTCCGTCATTAATTTCAAGTTTCTTAGTACTGTAGTTAGAACTTGTCCGTCGTGTATGTAGATTATGTGAACTTTGTTTCGAGATTTGTTGGTGATCTTTTGGTGATTGAAATGAGCATATCTATGTCCCATTTCACAGTCGGCGTGATGATCTACGTACTTTCTATTCACTTTGCATGCTTAGAGCATCTATAGCCGGTCCTCTCAAACCCGCCTCATACGTCCGGGCGGGCCGCTCGGTCATTGTCCGCTCATGTTTTTTGACCCAGACGGGCTCCTTAAACGGGCCTCAAACGTCCTGGCTGACCGACAACCCCCATATCCAACCCAAATATAGGGCGGATATGGGGGCACCTGGGCACGCCCGCCACGCCGGTCTGGCGACGGGTCCAATGTGTAAACGCCCGGAAACCCGGCGGTCCGACGGACGCCTCGTCCGTCGCAGTGGTGTGAACGCCGGATGGCGCCGCTCCGGCTCGCCGCCCAAGACCAAATCTGGGTATTTAAGCCGGCCGACGTCCCGCAACCCTAACCCATCCACCTTCCCCCTCCTTGCGCCGTCAGTCCGAGCTCATCCACCTCCTCCCTCTCCCGCTCCGACGCTCCGCCCACGCTCCGGCACTCCGCCATGGTCCGGAGCAAGATCACCTACTACGCGATGTTGACGCCGGAGTGGCGCTACGAGATCCAGCAGGAGATCCGGGTGAGGCAAGCCGCCCGCGCGCGCCCGCATCGCTGTCGGGTTGCCTCCGGACTCGCCGGAGCCGAAGAAGGAGGAGATGGCTCCGATGAAGGTGGAGGAGGCGGAGCAGTAGCTGTCGGGCTTCAACATGGAGCAGGCGGAGGCGGAGTTCGCCGTCGCTCAGTCAGAGGGGATGGCGGAGCAGCATGCCATCCCGGAGTCCATCCATGATGAGGCCTATGTGGAGGCCAACCGGGCGTTCCTCCGGCAGGAGCAGGAGGAGTCTGACGCGCTCTTTGCCGAACTTGACGTGGAGATAGAGGCGGAGGAGGCTGGAGCGGAGGCGCCGGAGGAGCCAGAGCTGCCAGAGCTGCAGCTGCCGCCCATGCTACCGGAGCCGGGCACGGAGATCGTCGACATCTCCGACGACGAGTAGCTAGGTGATCGACGTAGTATGTAGGTTTACTTTAGTTTGCATGTCTTCGTATGGATTTGAGAATCTAGTATGAGATGTCTGGCTGCAGCTGTGAAAATTTGAGGGGTGCGTGATCAGTGTCCGCAGACGCGGACGCGCCGGCGCGTCCGCGGGCGTTTGAGGTGCCGGATTTGCTAAGTCTGGCTGTAGATGCTCTTGGCATGAATATAGTGCATGGAACATGAGATACACGAATGAAATAAATAGAGGATTGTCCGGTCAGAAGGGTGTCCGCGGGTGTTTAAGGGCCGGATTCTATAGATGCTCTTATGAGCCAGCTCACGTATCTCATACTATTTCCGAGCGAGACATTTGTTTTTTTTCGCCTTTATTTTCAATCATTTCTCCCCTGCTTTGGGCGCACAAGAATGCAGGTCACGTCGCGAATCGCGGTCCCATCCCACGCATCCAAACCGCACGGGTGCAAGACCGGAGAGCCGCCCACCCGTGCGACCTCCCAGGAAACAAACACCGGCCAGTGCCAGTGCCAGTGCCTATCTCTATCTGCGCGCGCGACGCGACCCAAACCCATGGGCCCGGCACCGGCGTCTCTGGGAACACACACGCACACACACACACAAAGCAGAAGCACGGCCGAGTGTACATGGCCGGCAGCATACGTACGACACGCGTGTTCCGTTCCACCCGGGTGGCAGGTTCGCCTGACCTCACGCTTTCGTGATAAGGTTGCACGTCACGATTTTTCGTCCCTCCCCGTCGCCCTCTCTCTCTCGGCGATCAGCGTTCAGCAGCAGCAGGTTCTCAGGAACAGCAGAGCACAATGCGGCCATGATCTTTTACAGGCGGGTACGTTTTTGCAACGGAACTGCGTCCCGCCAGCCACAGCCAGGGATAGATGCTACTAGTAGTGCCAGGGTTCTTTGCCCGATCTGGCACAGGCACTGAACGGCCCGTATTTAAGGTGCAGGGTTAGTTAAGAACCGGCTTAAAGTAAGCAGCGAAAAAAGTACTTGCTACTCTAACATGCAGCCCGAACATGCGGGGCCAGGCTATGCGTGATTAACACCAAACCCAGCCAAGCAACCCATCTCCATTCTCTGACCAAAAAGAGCTCTGGTTATCTAGAGGAGCACACAGAGAAGAGAGAACGCTTGTCACGTGTGGAAAACATGCTGTTGCTTATCCTTTCCGGAAAGGAAAACACGCTACTGCCCATTGTTTCTTGCACGGACTCTCTCTGTTCCGAATTACTTGTCGCAGGTATGAATATATCTAGATGTATATTCATTTGTGCCATGAGTAATTTGAAACGGAGGGAGTAGTAGGTAAAGAGACCAACCGAGATCGCATCCGCATCATCATCGGCTGCACAAAAAGCACACATCACCAATCTTCAGCAGCAAGACGGAACAATCAGAGGAGAGGAGACGCGCCAGCCCAGCTGGGACGACACGTTAACGAACCCGCCAGCTCGCCCTCGCGTCGCGGCTCGCCCGCTTTTTTTTCTTTTCTTTTGCCTTTTTCTCCCTCCCTCTCTTTTGCTTGTCTTGGTCGCTCTCAGCCTCGCACCGCACCGCGCATCCTTTCTCCGCCTCCCTCACCCCCCCTCGATCTCTCCTCCCCTCCCTTCCACCATCCCGCAACGACCATCGACGACCCATGCGCCGCTAGCCAGCCATGCAGCCACACCCGGACCCCGCCTCGCCCTCGCGCCAGGAGGGCCCTCCGCCGGAGGCCGACCCCGAGCCCATGCCTACGGAGGAGGCGTCGCCCAGGCCCGACCCGGATGCGGAGGAGGTGAAGGACGCGCCCGCGGAGGAGGAGGAGGCCAAGGGACGGGAGGAGGAGGCCAAGGACGGGGACGAGCCGGAGCAGGAGGGGGAGAGGAGGGGCAGGGGGCGGAAGCGAGGGAGGCGGCCCGGCGCGCCCAGGGGCCTCGTCATGGTGAAGCGGGAGCTGCTCGCCCGCTGCATGACGTGCCCGCTCTGCAACCGCCTCCTCCGCGACGCCACCACCGTCTCCGAGTGCCTCCACACATGTGAGCACCACCAAATTCTCCTCCCCTTCCCTCCCCTCCTCCCTCCTCCTCCTCTGCCTCCGCCGCGCCACGATTCGACGTCCCTGATCTGGCCACCACGTACGGCGCATCCGGGACGTGGGATTCGGCCCCTGGACGTGGGCGCTCGTCCGCTCCAGCGCGTTGACGCCTTGCCCGCGCTGGGATTTCGCTTAATTTACTACAGCTTGCCTGGCCTGGCTCCCACACCTCACGTCGCATGAGTCGTCGTCGCTCGCTCGCTCTGTTTTACGTGCGTGGCCTCTGCTTCCGTTCGCCGGTCATCGATCTGCATGGATGCCATGTCAATCTTAAACCTGCCGCGCCCTGGATCGCTGCCACTGCTTCACCCAGTTCGAGTGCTTGCCATGATGCCTCATTCATGACCAAGACTTGATTAGCCATTATTTATTCTCGACACTCCTGAAATGCTTCTACCACCATTCGTCCATTCCCATGACGACTCTCTGTTTCATTACGCCTCTGCCTATTCTGGGGCTAATTAGAAATAACTGACGCCTACTCAGCATGGAAGTTATCACTGTTACGATCTCGGAGTTGCTTCTGCAGCACTTCTGTTGTTCCTTCTTTCCTGGGTAACCGTGATACTTCTTTTCATTATTTATTCCATGGTATGCTCTGCAGGTAGGCGTCTCAGCCTATCATTAACTATTGAGCTCAGTGTACAACAGAGTAGTGATATAAAGTTGTGCGAAGCTATGTTTCCTCTGTTTACTGAGTATTTACTTCACTTGCTACTAAATTTATTTATCTTACGTTGTTCATCATTTCAGAGCTCTAACTTTGCATTTGATGCAGTTTGTAGAAAGTGTATATACAAGAAGTTTAATGACGAGGAGGTAGAGTCCTGCCCAGTATGTGACATTGATCTTGGCTGCACTCCAGTCGAGAAGCTCAGGTATGCTTATGCTTACGACTATGTACCCCAATGTTTCCACTTTGTTCATCTTAAGATCAATATAACTGCGCGCACCTTATCGTTAAGGCCCCTCACATCTTAGAATTCTCGGTAACACAGAAAGCAATTTATATGATTGCTGTAATTCACCAATGCTGTTTGCTTGAATTGTATGCTTTCTGCGCTGATGACACTGCAATTTGAAATCGTAAGGGCCTATTTCGGCGGTAGGCTGTTGTGTTTCTGATTGGCTACACTTGTTGCCTTTTATACAGACTAGGATTTTTGTGCTTAAACTCTTCCATTGGCTCTTGGGCCCTTCGGGATAAGTAATTTGAAATAGAGATTCCCACTTGTCATAATACTCTACTAAATAAAAGCTTTCTCTGTTTCTTGTTTTGTTGCGGTGTCTTTTTGAGTGCTTTGATTCTAATTTTCTCCCTCACCGGACTATATTGGACTGCTGGTAGCCTGTGAAAGTGTTGGTTGAGGTCAATTTCATTCATGGCCTGCAAAAACAGTCAGTTTGTCATACTCATTGTTTGCCTGTTAAAATGAGCTGGTATATTACCATAATATACACCTAAATAGTTTTGCAAAGACCCTAACAGTATGTCAATCTTGATGTGACTCCAGTCTG
The DNA here is from genome assembly GCA_021605205.1 of Aegilops longissima. NCBI lineage: Eukaryota > Viridiplantae > Streptophyta > Magnoliopsida > Poales > Poaceae > Aegilops > Aegilops longissima. The sequence continues at coordinate 594,767,598 of CM038680.1, forward strand.
CATTACCTGCTGTGGGAGTGTGTGGTGGTGTGTGTGTGCGTGCCTACGTTGTACTTGATGTTTCTAAGAAAGACCCAAACAGTATGTTTTTTTTCTTCTAATATATGTATTCCTTGTACTGATATTTGTACATTTTCTGTATTCAGAGCTGACCACAGTCTGCAAGATGTAAGATCCAAAATCTTCCCCTTCAAAAGAAAGAAGATTAAGGTTGAAGATGTTGCATCTCCTGATTCACCTCCTAATAAAAGGAAAGAGAGATCCATCTCTTCATTAGTGGTCCATACACCTAGATTAACACCGACAGGATCGACTGGACGGCGGACAAAGGTAGTTACCAGGAAAGCTGCTGCTGCTGCCTTGCATAGCCTTGGTCCTACCGTTGACAATCCTGTGAAAAAGGAAAACAGTGACAAGAGTGCTCATAGCTCAAGCTTGCCTGCTAATTTGGGCAAAGTGCCAAAAACAAAGAGACAGGTAAACAAACGACACATTAGCATCTTCATGCTAGTTGCGTTAGTTTTTCTAGAAAATAGTTGCATTGGAGTTAGCTGTGGAATGTGCACTATGTTCTCAAAACAACAATTGGTATTAGCTAGAAGACTGTACACCTCTGCAGTAACTTGAACCTTTTTTGTCCAGATATTGTCAAATGCGGAGGAGGCATCTAACTATTCCAGCAATAAAGATACTGAAGATGATAGTAAGGACATGGCAGATAATGCTGAGCTCTGGAGACCTTTAAATTGTTTGGTCGAAGCTGCAAACAGGACAAAATCCTTTCGGTCGAGTTTACAAGGTTCAGGTGTTAAAAGAGAGCAGCTTAATGGTTCTCCCAGTAACACAAATGGTATCAAAACAAACCCAAAAGAGCATCCGAAGAGACCCAAAACTGAGGATGATAAGAAAGATGCTCCAGTTCCACCAGTGACGCTAAAAAGGAAATTTAAAGGGACTGGGCGGAGAAGGAGCGGACTTCGAGCTGCAGCCGATGGGGACCCTGATGGGGCACTTACGCAGAACGAAAAGAGATTCAACTGCATATGGTTTTCGTTGGTTGCCTCACTCGAACAGTAAGCATAATCAGTTCATCACGCCGTCATAGTGTCACTTTTGTTTTAAATTTAGAAGAAGCAACAACTCGCACATGTTTGTATCTTATCTTCTTGTGTCACTATATTTTTCAGGAAAGGGGACTCACCTCTACCACAGATACCTTCACACTATTTGCGAATAAAGTAAGCTCGTATTTATACCCTGTTTTTTTTTTGTGGATCTGAGGTTGACGAGTTTTGTTTAAATTTATAAGCTGGGTTATCAGTAGATATATGATAGATACGCACAAACCTCAGTAACCTTTTTCCGCCATGTCTTGACATGCTGATTGCTTCACATTGAAATCAGACGTTAACATTTTAAACAGCACCATAAGCATGCATTTGTGTTACATATTTCTCGACTATATCCTGTGAGAGTTCCCTGTGGCTAATGGACTAACTGTTTTACATCAGAGATGCAAATATACCTGCTTCCTCTATCCAAAAGTACCTCGTGCAGAAACTCAGTCTCCCAAGTGAGTCCGAGGTAAGAGTCACATCTGTCTCATATATGATGTATAAATTACTGTTTTATGCACAGCTGGATTGTTTTTCTATAAATGATTGGGATTTGAAATATAAGTTTCTTTTCTCGTCTGGATGTAGCAGAGTTACCTCATTTCTGCTATCTGTTCTCCAATATGGTTCACTTCTTGCCATTTGAACAGTAAAGTGCACTTATCAAAATTCATGTTATATTGATAACTGGGAGTGATATTCGTAAAGCTTGAGTTTGCTGTCTAGGTGTTTTGATGAAATATGCCGAGCAATAATAAAGCTTGAAACTTTGCTTCCACTTTTTTTGAGACTGTCGGCTTTCATATGCTCATCACACATTACCATGCAATAGTTTCACTGCATATTATATTTTTCACTCTCATAATACTAGTAACCAAGCCTAGCTCAGTTAGTGGATGTAGAGTCCCACCACCTAATAGTTTTGAGTTCGCGGCATGTGCTTACTAAAAGAACACGTAGTTCCTCCTACATGCTGTTTATAACTTTTTCATGAGAAATATATGTAGCATCTGGCTCTCAAGAACATTTTGCACAAGGATATGTCAGGCCAGTTTTTGGAACTCTGCATGCCCCTGTAAGCTCAACTGGTCATGTTCGCTCATATGAATAGTACTTAATCTTCGTATTTACAGGTGGAAATAAATTGCTGCGGGCAGCCTGTGAACCCTACACAACCTCTGCGCAATTTAGTAGAGTTGTGGCTGAGGGGGCGATCAGCACAGGCAACACCGGCCATTGTAGGCTCCCCCGCGGAAGAGTTTGTGATGGTGCTAAATTATGGACGGCCAAAGCCCATGGATCCTTTGAGTGCACAGTAATGATTCAACCCATTTCATTTTGAAAGGTCGGGTCTTTTCTGCCATAGCCAGCCATTTGCTGGGCCGATGGAAGAGGTTGTCGAAAGATGAAGTCCCCGTTGGTACACAACGTCGTGATGTGGCTGGCTCCCTCGACAGCCAGCCCTCGGCGACATATTCATGTATTCATTCATGTTGGTAGGTGTTGTTGTTCTTCGATTCCATTATGACATATTTTTTTTTCTTATTTATTATACACCAAAGATAGATGAAAAATGATCTTTAGATTGGATATAAAGAGAGGGAACAGTCTCAACCATTGATGCTTCTGATTGTAAGAGGTGACTATGACTATGAGTGGATTGAAAATTGCCATTTGGTTGTGTCATGACTTGCTGTAGCACCACATGTATTTTATTGGGTACTTGCACGGATGCTAAATTAAATGCTGTTATAAAGATGTAGGGGGGAATTGGTACTGGTGTTATGTTGGATTGTACAATGTTGGTCTTTCTAGCTTTACAGTATCTCTAGAGGCCAGACAAGAGTTTCAAAGTCAACCTTTTATCCTGAATCATATTTGTTTTCTGGGGCAGTATCCTGAACCATATGGATGTGTTACTTTTATTTTTCTTTCTAAGAAAGCCGGAATTATTTTTTGTAAATGTTTCATGCATTGCATAGCAACGAAGTACTCCATACTGACGGACGAAGGTTTCAGGAAACAACAGACAGGGGCTTATATTAAAGTTCTAAATCAACAACCTGATCATGTGGTAAAAACTGAATATACGGTTGAAATTCTAACATAGTTTATGCCTTGTTCAATGGAGACCAATAGCATGAAAGCGGGGTGCAAACAAAAGCTAAACTATTGCAACAAATAAATTACATATATGTCAACTACACGTTAGTACAAGAAATGGAAGAAACAAAAGTTTATATGACAATTTTTTGTAGTTGTATGGAACATAATATTTTTTTAAGGAGACATCCGATCTATTCATCTTCAATCATGGCAGTACAACGAACACCAGAAAGAATAAAAATTACATCCAAATCCATAGACCATCTAGGAACAAATTTTTGTAGTTGTATGGAACATAAATTAACCTTTAATGTGACAGCAAAACAACACTCTTGCAATAAACTCAAAAGTGACTCACACAAATAATCCATTATCACCATAACATAAAATAATCATAATTAAAATACATCGCATCAAAACAATAATACTCATCCCAAGAACAACAATTGCTTCTCAGTGACAAGCGAGCCATGTAGGAGGCCTCTGAGGGAACACCGACATGGCTCCATGGTGAGCTAGATCTGGCCTAGCGATCCTTCACATGCCTGGCCTCCTTGTCCTATTCTCGCTCTCTCTAGAGATAGGAAGAACATCAAACATAAGGGCATCTTCAACGGCAACCCGCAAAAATCCTCCCGCATCCATCCGCGTACAGGGGGGGTATTAGTCCACAGACACGGATGCAGGAGGACGCCATCCAACCGTAGCCGCATACATCCGGCCTTCGAATTTTTTTTCAAGTCCGCACGATCAAGTAGCACATGCAAAGAGTGCAGACGTTCAAATAGCCGCATGCAGTACTAGTTTAAATTTAAAAAAGTTCAAATATTACATTTCAACATTGTTGTTCCCTTTCACCGCCCATTGATACTCAATCAGATCTTCCTTCAACTGCTTGTGAGTTGGTCGATGCAGAATTTGTTTATGCATTTGAATAACTCCTCACATATGGCCGGTTTCTGGTCCGGAAGTTGGATAGGATCACAAATGTTCTCAAATTCCAAAGCCGCGGCAGCATCGTCACCCTCATCCTGGACGATCATGTTGTGCATGATCACACAACATGTCATCACCTCCCACAAGGTCTCCGGATCCCATTGTTTTGCACGTCCACGAACAACTGCATAACGGGCCTGCAGAACTCCAAATGCCCTCTCGATATCCTTTCTAGCCGATTCTTGTCTTTGGGCAAAGTGAGCCTTTTTCTGGCCAACTGGGTTTGAGTGGTGCCGACAAAGGTAGCCCATGGAGGATAGATACCGTCAGTCAGATAGTAGCCCATGTTGTACTAATGTCCATGGACAGTATAGTGGCAAGGAGGAGCTTTGTCTTCATTCAACCTCGCAAACAACGGCGATCGTTGCAACACATTGATGTCATTGTGAGACCCAGGCATGCCAAAGAAAGCGCGCCAAATCCAAAGATCATGTGATGCAACTGCTTCAAGAATGATGGTGGGCTTCTTAACATGACACTGATATTGCCCTCGTAAAGCCTTCGGGCAGTTCTTTCATTTCTAATGCATGCAGTCAAGAGATCCAAGCAAACATGGCCACCCTCTTGCTTCTAAGATTGCCAGGAGCCTCTCGGTGTCTGCCACAGTTGGTTCTCTCAGGTACTAGGGTCTGAACACCTGGACCATGGCAGTTGCAAACCTGACTATGGCATCTCCGCATGTGCTCTCAGACATCTGTAGGTACTCATCCCACGAATCAGCGGCCGTGCCATATGTAAGCATCCGGAGTGTGGCCGTGCACTTCTGGTAACCAGAGAAGCCAATCGTTCCCACGACGTCCTTCTTCAGGATGAAGTAGTCATCGTAGGACCGGATGCCATGGTACAAACGATCGAAGACAGTCTTGCGCATCCGAAAACGCTGGCGAAAATGGTCAGCGAATAGTACATCGAGGGCAAAGTAGTCGGTGACCCTGATAGAGGGCAAAGTAGCCCGTGCGCCCTGTTGTGGTTGAGCACTCGATGACCCTTGATCGAGCCCTTGAAATTGAGAACATGCTCCTCCGCACGCTCCGTGTCTTCAAGGACTGCCTGCATCATCGTCATCTCATCGGAGTACTCCTCGTCCAACGAGCCGTCAGACGACTCAACATACTTCTCGTATGTGTACTCTAAATCGAAATCCATTGCCAGAAAGAAGAAGGGACAACGTTTTTCAGCTTTGGCGATTCATCAAACGTTGCCGGGCATGGTGAGAATAGCAGTAGCGGATGGTACCTGGCGGGACGGTCGGAGGACAGCGGTTGAATGGAGACAGAGGAGAAGCGGGGTGGAGGTCTGCTGGAGCGCCGGAAGTGATGGAGACGCATATTTTCGGCAGGGGTATGGCGTGGTGGCCAGGGTGGTGGAGCGTCGACGACGACAAGAGAGAAAGGAGGAAGGAGAGAAAATGAGGAGTATGGAGTCACGGGATCCGGGAAGGGGTTTGGGTGGGCCTGGGGTGTCGGATTTCTATGTTTCACGTGTCCGGACTCCCGCAAAGCTCCCTCACTTTTATCTCCATTTTGCGGGAGAAATCGTGTCCGGACCGCCCTGCATACCGATACAGGCCCGCGTTGGATGGCTCCCGCGGTCCTGACAACGCGGGCCGGACGGATACAGGCGGTTTGCGAGTCCGCCTTGGAGATGCCCTAATAGAAACAATTGCAACTATGATTCAGAGTTGTTCATAATTTTTTGATGGCTAGAGCATACTGACGTGTTCTCAAGTTGTATCACCAAGGATTGTTTTGGTTGGCGTTAAGGATGACGATAAGAAACCGAGAATGGCCCGTGGCATTGTAGGGAAGTGATGCTTTTGCAAAAGAGACCATTTTGAGAAACGATTTCATCTCATTATGCTATATTAGTAGGCTTGCTACATTTATAATATATGCAAAAATGAATATATATGTTTTCTCCTTCATCTTCCATACATTGACAAGTCTTGGGCACGAGCAACAAACGACTGAGTATATGTTCTCTCCACGTATCCAACTCAATGTCATCATTGAAAGTGAACACTACCCCGTTTAATATGCGAGATGTGCATAGTTTTGCGTTTCACCCCATAAAAGCATATAGCCCTAGGATTATTCCCACCCTCGAGCCACATCCGCTCCTTCGCCACAGGTTCATGCCAGCAAACTCCCGTAAGGCCCACGTTGCCACCACCACAAAATCTCGATATATAATGACCACATTTTTGTGGACAAAACATATCTTCGTCCAATTTGACTGCAGAACCTAAAGTTTTTTTTGCTTTCTAAGAATCATGCGATTTGAGGTTTTAAATATTCTAATTATAAAAACCCTACCCCCAATGATTCTAGCCTAGTTTGGTGGGCTTTGTTTCTTTTATTCAAAAGAATCTCATAGAATTTGGGAAGGATTTGAATCCTAAGGTTTTCCTTCGTGTGGATTTCATTTGACTCACATGAGTCGACTTTAGGGAAAAAATTCCAAGGAATTGTCGCACTATAGTCCGAGGAAAACTTGAATCTACTCAAATCTCTTGATATAATTCCTTCATTTTTCCCGGGACGCGTCAAATATCCTTTTTGCAAATTCCTGTAGTTTTACAAACTCTATAGGACTTCAAAAGTACAAGACATTCTATTTTTTCCATTCACTAGTATAATATGTTTTAAAAATCTAGCGAATCAAATAGGCGCTATGTTTGTTGTCGCAGGTCAGAGCAACTCCAACAGTTCCCCTATCTCTAAAATAACTAATTTATCAGAAGTCGGAGCAGAAAAACCTCTCCAACTGTTCCCGTAAACTGACTTTATCTTTAGAGGATCCCGTAAAAGAGGTCCTTTCTCTCCGCTGATTTACGGGAAGATGACCTTCCCGTATCATTTTGGCAGGATTCCAACCACATGAAACTACCGCACGCAGCCCGCCGGAACTTCGCCAGAAAGTCGCCACGCCGCTGCCGTCGCCCGTCGCTGCCTCACCCATGCCCCTGCTACCGTCGCCCGCTCCCGCGCCGCTTCTCGTGCCTGCAGCTGCACACTTGTCGTCGGCTGCGCCACCACTGCCCGCCGCCACGGCCTCGCCGGTGGCCACCACACGGCCCGCTGGTGTCACTAACTGACGGGCCCTACCAACGATCTACTTTTTTTGTTTATAATTATAAAAGTGAAGAAGATGAGGGGAACCGACAAAAGTTACTTAAAAAAAAATCCCCCTATCTTTTAGAGGAAGGTCAAAAAGCAACTTTTACGGGAAGATTTTTAAGGGAACTGTTGGAGTTGCTCTTAACCTAGTTGCAGAGTTGCAGTCCATTTGTGGTTTTACCATCACAAGCAGATCCAACGGCCTATATTTCACCATCTATGTTTGTTTCTCTCCTTCGTCGCTTTTCTCCACTTCTCTGTCGCTCCCCTCTACTGCCCGAAATCCAGCAGCGACCGCCGGCGCATCTCACCCCGGGCCGAGGCCGGCGAACTCCGAAGGGAATCGGAGATGCAGCAGGTAGGAAAGAGGCAAACCCTAGATCTACCCATGGTCAGGGGTTTCTGTCGACGTTCCATCTGTTCTTCTTGCGCGTGCTTCCGATCTGATGCGATTCTTGCGGTGCTGGGCGGATTGATCCTGCAGGGCGATGGCACGGAGGCGCAGGTGACGTGGGACGACCAGCAGAACATCAACCGGTTCGGCCGCCTCAACAACCGCCTCCACGAGCTCGCCGACGAGATCAGGCTCGCCAAGGTTTCTTTCCCCTTTTGGCGCCCCCCTTCTGTTTCTCGGATGCTCTTGTTGTTATGAATTGTTCGATTCGCTTCCATTGGGGGAAAATCTACGAGATTAGGGCTTTTGCCCTTTGCAAGAGGCGCTAGGAGGGTCCAGGGCTATGGTATTTGGGGGTTTCAAGGTTCTTGGGGTTATGGGGACAGAGTTACTAATATGATTCCAGGGACTCGCAAATGCATGCTTTGCGGTGTGTTGTTATCAATTGCTCTTATATATATTCTAGACTATTTCCTTCGTTGCAGTGTGGCATCACAATCTGGTTTAGTCATTTGATGGGCTTTCATGGCTATGATAGTTCAGGTGATGGAATTTGCTAACGCTAGATTTATATGTTTGTAGATTATCAATTATGCAACTCACGAATACTAACATTAAAACCGAGGATAGTACTGAGTTCTTGTTTGCAATCGCTTGAGAGATTTTGTGAATTGTTGACCAAAGAACTAAACCTTCTTGGGAAGCTACGGCGATTCTTTGTACTACAGAGGAATTCCTGCCCATGTCTTCCTATTTTTACCAGTGCCAATTCCCTCGGTTTAGCTTCATATGTTCATTTTTTTTATAATATGAATGAGCTCCTACTACATCCAAGAAACTGAGTATTTTGGATTTGGAGCCTAAATATTTTGTTTCTGTCTCATGTAACTGTGATCAGCGGTTGGTTGAACAGAGTCCCAAATCAAGGGTTAGTTTTTCCAGCAGTTGGGATTACAGTTGCGAAAGCTTCACATAGTTTTAAGCAATGACCCAGTAGGTCTCGAGAGATCCTCTAATCCATCAGAAATTTCATTTCGTCATTCCTTTTGTCTGGGTCTGTGAAGTTAACAGCGACAATCATGGCCTGACATATGTTACTATGCTCCTCTATGAATTTACTAATGCTCATCCTCTAGATAAATAGGAAGAAGTGTTAGAAAATAATATTGATCAATGCCTTGGGTCTATCTAAACCTACCTTCAGAAATGCTATGTACTCCCTCCGTCCCAAAATTCTTGTCTTAAATTTTGGGACGGAGGGAGTAAACAATTGACGAGTGGTAGACTTCGAAATGCCATTGGAAAGACCATTCTATTTGTTAGATATCTAGCCGTCAAGGCATATGAATATCGAGTTATCTGATAGCCTTATGAAATTACTTTTATGTACATATGTTTTTGCCTTTATCTCAAGTTGAGCTGCAGTCAAGTGTTTTGCATGTGCAAATGAGCAATGAAACATTCCCTAATGAGGATATTTACTCATTTGAAAAACCAAAACAATGTGACTGCAAAGTTGACATTTTTGGCTGTGAGCCTCTGACAGTGGCATGTTTGTTTATAGATCTGGCATGCCATTGAGACATCCAGTGGCATTTTTACTTATAAAACTTTGCAATGTCATGTTTCCAATTTTTTGATCTTCTGCTACCAAATTTGGCTGCCAATATTTTTGTACAGTGCAGTAGACTCATACAATTCCTTTTCCCTTATGTACCAGGAAGCAAACGAAAACCTCGAGGATGCTGGGAATGAACTCATCTTGTCTGATGAAGATGTGGTGCGATTCCAAATCGGGGAAGTGTTTGCCCACATGCCAGTGGACGATGTGGAAGCTAGGCTAGAGCAGATGAAAGAGGATGCAGCTAAGAAGCTGGAGAAGCTGGAGGAAGAGAAGGAATCCATCCTTGCCCAGATGGACGAACTGAAGACGATCCTTTATGGAAAATTTGGAGAGGCCATCAACCTGGAGGAAGATTGATGTTGACAAACGGAGCTGCCGAAGTGTCGAGTCGCATGACACCTGTTCTTGTTCAGGTGTTTTGTTCGCCTCATTATATTGTTTCGTGTGATGCTGGCTAATGTAAAATGTGAGTTTTAAGTTCTAGAGGATTGTTCCCCGTTATGCATTTGCATGGTTGATCTTGGGTTCAGGCTGATTGTCCAGCAGAAGCCACCGGGAGTTTCTGCAAATGGTCACTTCAGATACCAATGAGGGGACCTTTACAATGTTTTAAGCTAGTGAGAATGGTTTGAACCTGCATGATTCTATGAGATGAAGTCATTAGGTTTTACATGGAATTTTCTTCAGATTCATGCAGTGTTACAATGGTGTTTGTTTCCCGGCAAGCAAGTGACCAGGTTTGTCCTAAGTCAAACTTGTTTAAGTTTGACCAGCTATAATATGGTAAGACCTACAGAAACAAATACAGATAGTACGGAAATATATTTTATAAACAATCTCATGAAACTAATTTGGTGTTCTAGATGTTAATATGCTTCCTATAGATTTGGTCAAATTTAAAAGAAGCTTGACTTAGGACAAACCTAGAAATTCAGTTATTTTGAAACGGAGTGAGTATATAGATAATAATAACCGATGCAGCGGTGGTGGGAGTCCTGGCGTATGAACAATGGCTGAATGTGGTTTTAACCATTTGGATATTCCTGATAATGTGCATGGCATGCTTCATGTATGGATGACTAAGTTTAGGAAAACAGAGAAACAACTACTGATGGTTGGTCTCTCGGCTGTTTTTTCTCGACAATTTGGAAGTTTAACGGAATAGTGCGTGTTTTGAAACAAGCAAGTGGATGATCCTTGTGTGGTCATTAACATGATAAATCATTGATTTACATCTTGGTTTATCAGAAAAAGTAGATAAACCGAGATGTTCTGAGGTGGGGGAACAAAAATGTTCGAACGAATAGCAAATGAAGTATTTTGTCTTGTGCATGGCTGACATTTTTGGACTAGGCAATTGCAGCCGACTGATGGCAACCCTGAAGATGAAAGATGAAGATCATCCTTCAGGCTGCTGGAAAGATGCCCTTACTGAACCATGTTGCTTGAGATACTGCCCTTTTGATGTAGTAATATGATAGAAGTCTCGTGTGCAAAGTCCTTGATGTTTTTTTTTTGTGCTGCTCGCAGCATAGGGGTTCGTTTAGACTTCATGCTACAAAAATGTTTGATGTCATATGTAGCATCGCTCGCTTATGTTTTTTTTTCTTTTCTATGTTTTCTGGTTTGATAACAAGACACTGGTCTCAGTTACTGAAATTAGAGAGGGAACAGAGCAAACAGAGGAGCTTACAACGCCCAAGCAGAGGGAACAACACAACATTATTGCCTTATTATTACTTAGATCATGGCAAGCATATGCACCGGCAGAAGTAACACCCACAGTAGCTAGCTCGTATCCGGTGCACGCAAGCAAGCAAGCAGAGATGGAGGTCCTCAGATGGAGATGCTGTTGGGGATGCCCCTGGCCGTGAGCCCCTCGGCCTGGCCCGTGTGGTCGGAGGTGTTGGGGTAGAGCAGCATGTAGGGGAACTTGGCCGGCCCGGTGCGGTTCTTGAGCCTGGGGTCCCCGTTCATGGCCACCACCTGCTTCTCGATGCCCTCCAGCCTCGCCCCGAACCGCCTGAACGCCTCCTGCGCCTTGGCGTCCGACGTCCACGCCGGCGTGTCGTGCTGCCCCAGGTACACCTCGTCGGAGGAGTGCTTGGACAGGATCTCCATCAGCGAGATGCCCACCAGCGCCTGGAACTGGTTGGTGATGGTGAGGATGAAGGCCTTCTCCGGGTCGCGCTCCAGCAGGGCGTACTCCTCGCTGCCCGGCGCCGGCATCGGCCGCCGGCTCGCCGACGGCTTGTTGGGGTGGTACCCCGAGTAGGGGTACTGCCCGAAGTTGACGGCCGCGTGCAGCGCCGACCCCGTCCAGATGATGGTGGCGCAGGCCTTGATCAGCTCCGCCACCGTCTGCATCTTGGGCCACCACGCCGCGTCCTTGAGGTCGCCGTGCCCGACCTCCCGCACCTCCTTCCACCACGCCTGCAGCTCCACGTCGCCCTGCAGCACGCCGTCGTTCGGGTAGTAGATGGTCAGGTAGTCTGTCACCCACTGCTCGATCGCGTGCCACACGGCCAGCCCGTCCGCCGCGTACGGGTAGTCCTCGATCAGCAGCCGCACCTTGTGCGGGCTCGATGGGTCCTCCACCGCCATGCCCCTGCACCATCATTCATCAAGATCGATTGATCATTACTACCACGTCATTTTTCAATGATTGATCCATGCAATAATTCATCGATTTAGTAAATGTTCTACCCACCTCTTGATCAGATCGTCGGGGAGAGCTTGTTCGGTGAAGTTCCAGTTCTTGTAGACCATGGAGGACATGGGCATGGCGTGCTTGCGCGGGAACACGGTCATCTCGATGACGCCGCCGGCGTTGATGAGCAGCCCCCGCGCCCGCGCGTTGATGTTCATGGTGTCGCGGTAGTGCGGGTGCAGGAGCTTGTACACCGGGTGGGTCACGCTCAGCTGCCTGTTGGTGGCGATGACGAAGGGCTCCATCACCGCGTGCGTGTTGAGCCAGTGGCTGATCAGCTGGTGCCAGCCGTAGTCGTTCACGGAGGCGTACGCCTTGGCGAGCTGCCATATCCAGCCCTCCACGCCGGCGTGCTGCGGCGTGTACACGGTGCTCTTCGCCGTGGTCAGGTCGCCCTGGATCAGCGGCGAGCTCAGCTCGATGGCGACCGGCGCCAGCGTGCCGTCCCCTCGCAGGAAGAGCAGGGTCCTGGTCGCGTACACGAAGCTGCCGTCGAGGTTGTTGATGTCGACCAGGAACGGCATCAGGTTGTCGTGCTGGTCCACGATGTAGAGCCTGTTGTCGGCGAGCGCCCGCTCCACGGTGAGGCCCTCGAGGCTCTTGCCGATGTGTGCCTCCGTGATGGTGCTGGTGTGGTCGCCGTACTTGCTCGGATCAAGTGTACTCTTGGGAGGGAACTCCTGCACGCAGTCAAATAATGGTACGTCCAGTGAGTGTACTTTTGAATGCTTGAATTTGCTCAATGGTCTACATGGAGGAGGTGACTCACCGTGAGGCGTTTGATCATCATGGGGTTGACGCCGGCGAGCATCTCCCTGGCGAACTCCTCGTCGGTCATCCATGCCTTCTCGTCCGCCTTGATGATCTGCGGCTTGGGGAGCTTGAGGAGGAAGTCGCCGCCCATGGGGATGAGGTCCTTGACGAGCTGGAGCGGGAAGCGCTTGCGCACCTCCTCGAGGGCGGGGATGTTGGGCAGCTTGATGCCGCCCTCGTAGAGCTTGAGGATGTCGGCGAAGGAGTCGAACTCGCCGGGGGAGAGGTCGACGTAGGTGCGGATGGCCGGCACGATGCCGTCCACCAGCGCCTTGAGCGTGTAGCCCAGGAAGTCGGACTGCTTGAGGTGGCCGAAGAGCTCGTCGCGCGGCACGTAGACGTTCCCCACCAGCGGCAGCAGCCGGCTCTCGTGGTCGGGCTCTGCGCCAGCCATACATAGATGCGGGTCAGACAGACCAAGTACACGACGTTGATTATATTACGGGGAGATTAGATGGAAAGGAAGGGGACGCACTGGTGGCCGAGGGCTTCCGGCCGGTGCGGCAGCGGCGCGGGTAGGGGAGGTCCTTGGAGCCGCCGAGGACGTCGCGGGTGTCGCCGAGGTCGTTGTAGACGTCGTAGCGGTAGACGCGGTCGTGGTCCTCGTAGGGCCCCTGCTGGTCGTCGCCCCTCAGATTCCGGAGCTCGTCGTCGCGGTACGGCTTCAGCGCCGCCGGCATCTGGTGCGGCAGGTACGTCTGCACTCCCCAACGGACACGGCCAGTTAGACAGTGAGTAAGGAAAATCCATAGGATCATGGATACTACTCAGAAATACTCACGTCGTTGGCGAAGAAGACGCGGTTGTAGCGGTACTTGGCCTGCGGGTAGACCCAGGAGTTGGCGACGAAGACGACGGTGCCGCGGCCGGGCACGTTGTCGAGGGTGATGGTCTTGAGGAAGAACTCGGCGGCGTGGTTGTTCTTGACGATGATGGCGCCGGGCACCCCCAGCTTGTCCACCGACCAGTCGAAGGTGACGGCGAACTTGTTCTCGCCCGTGGTGATGAAGGGCAGGTTCGTCGGCAGCAGCCACTGCTCCAGGTTCGCCTCCGCGCCCACCTTCCCGCGGCCCCCGTTGTCTGCATCACGACGTGCGTGCATGGTTAAGTTAAAAATTACTAAATGCGTGCGTCATGGTCACATCACGACACACTCTCGAGTTTTGCTTCATCTCAAGAGGACTGTGTAGTCCGTTTCTGCACGTGTCTCTCTCAAGGTCAAGGTCAAGCATACAAACACGGTGATGGCGCATGCCATTTTTTTTACTGTTGACGATGATTTTCCTCTGATTTTTTACTCATTTCGTTCGTGTGACTGTGATCTGCCCTTTTTATGTAGGAACGAACTAGAAACTGCACGGCGGGAAGATCAGTGGATGGATCGAGTGGCGAGTGCTCACTGTGGTCGACGTGGGTGGAGCTGATGAGCTGGCAGGTGACGCCGCGGCCGAGGAGCTCGGTGACGCCGTCCATGACGGTGGCGCCGAAGTCGTTGAAGTCGAGCGCGTTCTTGCGCATCAGGACGACGGAGCCCTTGAGGTGAGGGCCGCGGAGGCCCCCCGTGAGGTCGCTCACGATGCCGCCCACGCCGAACATCTTGGGTCGATCTACGGGGGCACTCTGGGGCTGACTGTGGCACGCTTGCTTAGCTCGCTGTGGTGCTGGTGTGTGGGAGCTCCAAGGGCAACCGGGAGGCTATTTATAGATGCTGCGCGAGAGGGAGGGTGTGAGTGTGACTGAGCACCGTGGGCGTTGGATTCCGGCCGGGGTCTACAGTGGCCGTTCGATTTGATAATTCAGGGGATCAAGATAAGATCTCTGTGTGTATGTGCTGCGTGCATCGTGATGCGCGTGGGCTGATTATTGCGGCATCAAGACAAATGCATCGATTAAGATTGTGTGTGGACTACAGAGGATGGATCGGTGACAGGCAGGCAGCTGGGAGATGGATGGAGTGACCTTCGTCCCTTTTTTCTTAGTAGCATTAGTCTTTCGACGTCCATCCCATCCGTTTTACTCTGTGCACTGGGTCTGTGTATTGATAAGCTACAGCTAGCAGCGGCTTTTCGAGTCCGCAGAAGATCAATTTATAGTTTGAATTTGTTGGCACCAACCAATCCCCTAAAATTTAGAGGAGTACATTTGCTCCTCTATAACATGGTTTTTTTTTTTGCGGGTGTATGACATGGTCGTTTTCAACTGATCCCCTGAACTTAACGGGGTAAAATTTTGTTTTTGCCAAAACTTTCCAATTTTTTGTTTATATAGTACATTTCAACTACATATTAAATTCACATGTAATAATTAAGGCTCACACAATTCACAAATATTACAAATTCATCGTTCACAAATTAAATTATTCAAATTCAAACACCCGACGGGGTTCAAATCAAGTAAAGAGCACGATAAAAGCACAACTACGAAGTGCTATGAAGATGCCACTGATTGTACCTTCAAATGGCCTCCAAGAATGTATCTACTCCAATGTGAACATAGTCATCAATGACGTCCACCGAACACCGATAGGTGAGCACACGAACATCCGAGATACACTTCATCAAAAGGCTCACACCTATCTCTCCGGATGCACACCTCGCGAGCTTGAACCAATCATCAAGCTTCTCCATGGCTTTTGCAATCATGAGAATGAGACTTGTGTGCAACCAAAATCACTGGCGATTTTTTTTCTCCGAATAGGTTGGATTAGGGTAGAATTGACCTCGGCTCTATCTCACTTGAGGTGTATACGGCCGTATTGCGATTCTTTCCTCTGCCGCTGAAAATCTTCATTGAAGATCATGTCGATGGCCATTTCAAAGTCGCCATCGTCTTCTTCCTCCTCCAACAAAGAATTCTATCATCTTTCTCAACCACTTCATCTCGAATTTAAAATACTCACCTCAATTTAATTGGCAAATAAAAAAAACAAGATGAAAAAGCAAATAAAACTCACCTAGTCAAATCGTCGAACACTTGCAAGGCAGCGGATGTGTCACGAGCGGCCGACGACGTTGAGTGGATTCTAGCGGTCAGCGTGGCATCGGAATGGCCGACAATGCATGGTTAGACTACAAGGAAGAAGATCCGAGCCGCGTTCCGATGACGGGATCGATGTGGCGGCTGCAACGTTTAAGTTCGATTCCAGCAACAACAACGGCCAGTGACCGGCTCTGAATGGGGCAGGAGGGTGGTGAGGGCGAAGGGAGGTAGTGGGGGGTCGGCGGAGGCTGTGGGTAGTCGTCGACAGCAACGCCGATGCCGACGCAACACAGGGTAGGGACAGCGGGAGCATGGGTGGGAGGGCCAAAACTTTTACTTGGCCGGGTGAAGGCCAGGTAAATTTAAGAGTCCGCGTGGTAGAGGAGGTAAATGTTTCTGCACTAAGAGCATTTACAGCCGGACTTCTCAAACCCGCCTCATACGCCCGAGCAGGCCACCCAGTCACTGTCCGGTCACGATTTTTTGACCCAGATGGCCCCTCAAGCGGCCCTCAAACGCCCAGGCTTACCGGCACCCCCCATATTCAGCCCAAATATGGGGCGGATATGGGGGCGCCCGGACGTGCCCGGGCATGCCCGCCACGTCGGACCCGGCCCACGGTGGCCCACCTGACCCCACATAAATTTTTTCTCATCCGCTCACCGGACCAAACCCTAGCCACTTCACACCCCTCCCCTCCAATCCCCTCCGCCACCCAAGCTCGTCTCCGACATCGCGGGCAGCGGATCCGAGTCCTTCACCTCCAGATCCGTCGACCCCGGGGAGGAGATGGCCGTCCGGCTTGCGCTCCACGGTGCCGGGAGGAGGCCCGTGGACGGCTGCGCTCGGACTCCATCCGTCGGGAATCCATTGCGTCTGCCCAAATGGGGCATGGATCCGGTGCTAGGCCGGCCGTAGCTGCCTCGCTGGAGGCCGTGCGGTCCGTCTGGCGTCCGAACGCGCTAGCGGACGCGTAACCCCTGCAGTGGCGCGCCGATATTGAAGACGCACCGTCGTCCCACGTTGCTTGTAATAATATGGATTTGAGGTTTCTAATTTAAGGTATTCGGATGTGGAATGCGTTTTTTGAGGGATGATCGGTCACTCTTCACGGACGCGTCCGGGATTGTCCGTGGCGTTTAAGTGATCGGATTTGCAATGTCGGGCTGTAAATGCACCGAAGGCTATACGGGTCGGCGGTCCTGGTAAAAACTGGAATTTATCCTCCTTCTCTAACCGGTTATCGGGACCGGGTAGATGTGCTGTTGAAATCCTCTTCATATGCACGAGGCCATGAGTACAGTACATTTTTTTACCACTCCCGGACAATTTTTTCTTTTCTTTTTTGCTTCGGTCAGTTCTAACCCAGGCTAACACTTTCACTTCCTCTTCCTCTTCCTCTAGCCCGTTATTGGGGTTCGGGTAGAGATGCTCTAAATGGAAATTTTACTTTGTAACAACGGATAGGGATCGGCTAGAGTTGGCCTAAGCTCGGTTTAGCAATTGCTACGGGAAACGGGTTCCATGAGCAGTGTGCAACACGCGCGCGCGATGCTACCGTCGCCGGCGGGGCCTCGTGTCGTGCATGATCATGATGCACGTGTGAGCAGCGAGCGCCCTCTGTGCGCGCGCACGTCGCCTTGGTCCCTCGGCGCCGCGTAGCTCCTGCCCATGGGCCATGGCATGCAGATCGATCTCCAGCGAGCGATATCACTGCTGCCACCTACCGCCGCGGCTCGTGCTCCACGCGCGCGCGCCGCGTCCAACCAAATACTTATTCCCTCTTGGTACGTGCTGCCAAAGCGGGGCACATCATGCACCCACGCACATGCATGCATGCATGCATCCGCGCGCGAGCACGAGTTTCTATAGTTTTATCATCACCGTTTGACGGTACGTGGCGGCCCTATCGACCGGAGAAGGGGCGCCTTGGGAGCAATCAAACGCACGACCTACCGCGCGGATCCCCCGTACAGGTCTTGAAGATTTTTTTTTTGCATGGTGTACAGGTCTTGAAGATGGCAGAGGCAGAAGCGATCAACCACTCGGAGTACTATACGCCCCTGCCTTGGGATCAAACATGTCATGTCAGTATCGCACAATTTAATTCGTGGTGCTATGCGGTGTCAGGCGATGCCACGTAGTACTACCGTGCACGTACTATACCGGTATGGATGAGAGATCGGCTCGTTGACGTCGAGCGGTTAGCATAGGTGGTAGCCGTACTAGAATGCAGTAGTACCAGGGATCAGATTAGAACTGGTGGGGTAGGGTAGACGATGTTTTACACTTTTACTGCTGATGCTTTTGACGGGGCCGGGTACTCGTTGATTGAGAGGCCCGTCCTATGGTCCCATGCTGACTATGCGTTCCGCCCGCGGGGGCTCGTGTAGTCGTGTTGCATGTGCACGCTGCATCGATCAAATACCGCTCGGACAAGAGGCGCATTCATTCGCACATGCCCTGTCTCGGGCGAATGATTTCACAGCAGAAACGCGAAACAGAAAAAACATCGTGGCAATTAAAGGTAGTAGGGCATCAAAATTCAAAAAAAAAAAAGTAGTAGGGCATCTCGAATGGCCACCCTCAAATCGGCCGTAAGCGTCTGAACTAAATGTGTACTATCATCCAACATGTCCACGGCCCAGATGTCTTTTTTTGCCAGTAAACCAAAAGCAATCCGGGAGGTTTTGCGGGTGCCAGACCGATGTCATATGCCCGCGTCTGACATACATGGCCCACCCAAAACCCTTGCCCTCGCAAGTGCGTCTTTCAGCCGGAAGCCAATCACCCGTATTCATGCCGCTCTATAGCGGCTGCTTCATATTGACACCGACCTAGAATAGAAGTGATCTCTCACTGGCGCCTGCATTCACTACCGGAATCAGCTTCTTTGCCGTCCGCCATGGCAGACGGCAAAGGCACAGATCCCGGACGGCAAACTCCTTTGCCGACAGCCAGCGGACGACAAACTGTCCGGATGAACACGTGCCAGCAAAGGCCTTCTTTGCTATCCGCTTCTTAGAAACGGACGGAAAATGATTGTGCCGTCCGCCATCCGAGGCCAGCAGACGACAAAGAGAGCGGACAGGAGTGTGGTGGGGTGGGAGCCGTTAGGGGGTTAACGGCGCTCTTTGCCGTCCGTCACGACAAACGAAAGAAAGAGCTTAGCTAGGTCAAGACAGGAAGGCATCACGTGGCGGCTATGCTGTCTGCCGCCCAGACGACATAGATGGCCTTGTTTGCCAGGCCTATTTGGTCACTTTGCCGTCTGCTAGCAGACGACAAAATGACCAAATAGGCAGTCAGTGTTTCCAGTTTGTACAGGTGATTGCCACGTGTCCTCTTTGCCGTCTGCTAGTAGACGCCAAAGCTCTTTGCTGTCCGCTAACGGACGACAAATAGGCTATATATCCCCTGTTTTTATTTAAATCCATTTAATTAGACATGGTTTCAAACACAGATATACATACATACATATCCAACAGCATATAACAGCATGTCCAACAATATATTTCATCAAATCCAACATATATATATCCAACAACATAGTTCAACAAAGTCCAACATATCAATATATACATAACCAGAAACAAGTTTCCAACAACATATCCATATAGACATACATATTCAAACAAAATTTCATAAACAACAAGGAAGCACCAGAAGAATAGTACACTCCATGAATCCAAGCTTCCTCATGTAAAGCAAATCTGCAAATTGGGAAAGATGAAAGTTAGAAGAAGAAGAAGAAGACTAGCTAGAAGGAGGAAAAGAAGAAGAAGAAGAAGAAGAAGAAGAAGAAAAGAAGAAGAAGTTCTTCTTTTCTTCCTATTCCTCCTTTCCTTCCTCTTTCTGGATTTTCTTCATCTTATTATGTCATTTCTGGACTAAATAGGCTAAATTATGTCAAAAATTGACTAAACATGCTAAATAAGAAGAAAAATACCGTTATCACGGAGGTGTAGGAAAAATTGAATACATCACATTACTAATATTACTCTGAATCGTCTATATATGCTCCGGGATCATTAAATGCATCATCATCATCACTATCAGTGACGTGCTCATCATCATCATCATCATCAGTAAATGCATCAACATGTGGAAGGCCTCCTTTACGTAATCGTTCAAGCATTGACAGATCATCTGCAGCAGTAACTTCTTCTTGTTCCGGCTTTTCTTGTTCCGGCTCAGGGGTGAAGTCGGATTCACTATCGTTGTCTACTTCAATGTTCTGGGGTGGAGTAGAGTGGTTCTTGAAACGTATTTTGGAAAGACGTGTTTCTTGGAAGAATTCTCCTTTGTCATATGTGTCAAGGTTAATGTGAGGTTCATAATCCTCTTCATTAGGGGGAGGTGGTCTAACACGTGGCGGCACTTCATAAACGACATCCCAACCACTGAGATTTGGATCACTTTGACAGGCCCACGGTAGATAGAAAACTTGGGTTGCCTGTTGAGCCGTAATATAGACATTGGGAACATCCAAATGGGTGGTTTGTTTGATTTTGACTAGCCCTATATGTTCATGAGTCCTTCTAGTCTCCCTCGGCTGGAACCAATAACATCTGAAGACTACGGCGTTTTGGTGGGTTTTCACCATAGAATTGAAGTTCATAAATTGCTTGAACTCTTCCATAATACTCGATACCTCCTTCGCCGATAGCAGAGACACAACAATTTGTAGACTTTCGGTCGGCCATAGATAGCTCTTTGCCATAGGTACGAAAGCAATACCCGTTGATGTCGTATTTGTCAAATGAACGGACCTTATAGTCAAAACCATTAGCTACTTGTCTCAATTCGGCATCCATAATCTCTGAATTAGCCTACAAGTTTAATACGAAAGGATTGTTGCATTAGTCGCAAATTAGCCAAAGAAATGAAATGGTCTAATGGAAATTACTGTTTTTTGAACCAAAAGATGAAACCGGAATATTCGCCTCCTTGCTTTGCCAGAAGCTCATACTCTTCGACGGAATCCTTTTGGATCACCGCTCCATACGAGAATATGGCGTCGTATCGACTGCATCAAATATCCAGGAATAACAGCAGTTCAAAGGAATTAGAAGTTGCGAAACAATGTACCGACATCTTACTCGATGTACGGCCGCACTTCTGTTAGGTTGTTGAAGAGATACAATGAAATGGTCCGCCATTCTTCAACATCCAACGATACTGGTTTCCAACCACTGGCTGGTGTGAGATTCCCTTTGAATAGGCTGAGGTTGGATTGACCCTTTTTAGGGTCGTCAGCATTGTACCGAGGCTTCGGATTATGCAAATGACAATTTTTGGCTTCGTAGTGTGCTGTCACGAAGTTTCTGCCTCCTCGATGATGAATGCCTCGCCATCGATGCTTCTATTCTCGTTTATTTTACATTTTGCTCGAAGCGTCTTCTGCATCCTCTCAGTTGAGTAGCACCAACGATTTTGCACGGGCCCCCCAATCGTGCCTCGGTCGGGAGATGCAAAATCAAGTGTTGCATTGGATTAAAGAAGCTTGGCGGAAAGATCATCTCTAACTTGCAGATCAACTCCGGCGCCAACTGTTCCATTTCTTCTAGGAGGCCAGGCGATAGTTCTTTCGCACAAAGAACACGGAAGAAATAGCTCAGCTCTGCCAGTACTAGCCATTCATCCTCAGGGATGAAGCCACGCAACATCACCGGCATTATCCGCTCAATCCATATGTGCCAATCATGACTTTTTAGACCAAATATTTTCAATTTTTCAAGACTCGCTCCCCTCTTAAGATTTGCTGCATACCCATCGGGGAACATCAACTGCATTTTCACCCACGAAATAATTTCCTTCATAGCTGGCCTTCCAAGATTGAACCATGCCTTTGGTTTCGTCCAGTTCCGCTTTCCTTTCGGTTCTTGCATGTTTTGTAACGGTCTATCACATAGCTCCTCTTGATCGACTCTAGCCTTAGTATTATCCTTTGATTTCCCCTCTATGCCGAACAATGTACCAAAAATGGCTTCGTCGATATTCTTTTCAGTGTGCATCACGTCGATGTTGTGTGGGAAAAGGAGGTCTTTGAAGTAAGGTGATGACCCACAAGTATAGGGGATCTATCATAGTCCTTTCGATAAGTAAGAGTGTCGCACCCAACAAGGAGCTGAAGGAAATGACAAGCGGTTTTCAGTAAGGTATTCTCTGCAAGCACTGAAATTATCGGTAACAGATAGTTTTGTTATACGATAATTTGTAACGCGTAGAAAGTAATAAAAGTAAACAAGGTGCAGCAAGGTAGCCCAATCCTTTTTGTAGCAAAGGACAAGCCTGGACAAACTCTTATATAAAGGAAAACGCTCCCGAGGACACATGGGAATTATTGTCAAGCTAGTTTTCATCACGCTCATATGATTCGCGTTCGTTACTTTGATAATTTGGTATGTGGGTGGACCGGTGCTTGGGTACTGCCCTTTCTTGGACAAGCATACCACTTATAATTAACCCCTATTGCAAGCATCCGCAACTACAAAAGAAGTATTAAGGTAAACCTAACCATAGCATGAAACATATGGATCCAAATCAGCCCCTTACGAAGCAACGCATAAACTAGGGTTTAAGCTTCTGTCACTCTAGCAACCCATCATCTACTTATTACTTCCCAATGCCTTCCTATAGGCCCAAACAATGGTGAAGTGTCATGTAGTCGACGTTCACATAACACCACTAGAGGAAAGACAACATACATCTCATCAAAATATCAAACAAATACCAAATTCACATGACTACTTATAGCAAGACTTCTCCCATGTCCTCAGGAACAAACGTAACTACTCACAAATCATATTCATGTTCATAATCAGAGGGGTATTAATATGCATGAAGGATCTGAACATATGATCTTCCACCAAATAAACCAACTAGCATCAACTACAAGGAGTAATCAACACTACCACTAGTAAAAAACAGGGCAATGGTCCAGGCCCGGCCAGCCCATTAGTCTGGTTCAATCGTAACCGGGACCAATGGGGCATTGGACCCGTTCAGTGAGCCGGGGCCGGCCAGGCCACGTGGGCCATTGGTCCCGTTCGTCTGGACCTTTTGGTCCCGATTGGTGGGACGAACCAGGACCAATGGGCCTCGCTCTGCCCACCACCATTGGTCCCGGTTGGTGGGACGAACAGGACCAAAGGCTGCCCTTTAGTCCGGTTCGAGTCACCAGCTGGGACCAATTAGTTGCCTATATATACCCCTCGCCATGAGCGAGCACTCCAAAGGCTCGTTTTTAAATGTGACGAGGGGAGAGCTTTGTTGTGCTCTAGCTCACCTCCTATGCACACGGGGTGTTCAATGGAATGCCCGAGCCAAACTACTTAAGCTTTCTCCTCTCCAAGCTCCATTTTCCTTAATATTTGTCTAGGTTTAGCGGTCCGTCACGTTCGCCCGTCGCCTTCACCGCCGTCGATCGCCTGCGCCGATCTCGTCGCCCGGCACCACCGTGGTGAGCCTCTTGTTCTTATCTTATCTTCTTTCGAAAGGAAAAAAATTCTTACTTGTATGTTTATATAGATACTTGTATAATTTTCTTACTTTTATTATTGCATCTTATATAGTGCGATGGTTTTGGTATCCGCCCCGTCGGCCCTCGTCCCATCTATGATTCGGATGTGGTATATATTATCTTTTCATAACTATTGGTTCATTTATTGTTTATGACAATTATGCCACCAACGTGACATAGATTTTATTTATCTAGGAGGTTGTTGAACCGAAAATTCCAACCGACCCTATTGTCGAGAGGTTAAATTTAGTTGAAGAAGAAAACAATTTGTTGAAGGAAAAATTAGAAAAATTGAGGAGGAGAAGATGATATTGGAGTTGCATGTTGCGGATGTCGTCGATGATCACAAGATCAAGATGGATGCAATGCGCTTGAAGATTAGAAAGATTAGAAAATATGCCATTCATACCGAGGCTTGGTATCATTATGCCGTTGGATCAGTTGTTACATTGGTTGCGATTATGATCGCATTTGTTTTCGCATTGAAATGTTTTACATAGTTTCAGTGTATGGTTTAATTAATTTAGATGCTCTGCAGAGCTTTATGTTGTTAGATGAGAACTATGTATGTACTTTGGTTTTAATGTGATGATGACCTTCTATTAATTTGGTCAGTTAATTATCTATTCATGATGTTCTGTAATGATTTTTGACACACTTAATTATATATAATGCACGAAGATGAACCGGGAATGGATGTACGGTTCAAGACACACCTCCGAGTACATTAAGGGCGTGCATGATTTTCTCGAAGTGGCTGAGGCAAAGAAGCAGAATGGTTTTATGTGTTGTCCATGCCCTATATGTGGGAATACGAAGTCTTACTCTGACCAGAAAATCCTCCACACCCACCTGCTCTACAAGGGTTTCATGCCACACTATATTGTTTGGACGAGGCACGGAGAAATAGGGGTTATGATGGAAGACGGCGAAGAAGAAGAGTACGATGACAACTATGTGCCCCCTGAATACGGTGATGCTATTGAACATCAAGAGGAAGTTCATTATGATGCCAGTTCTCATCCAAGGCCCTAAGCAACCCGGCAACGACATTGATGTGTACCTAAGGCCATTAGTTGAAGAACTTTTACAGCTGTGGAATGGAAACGGTGTACGTACGTGGGATGAGCACAAACAGGAGGAATTTAACCTAAAGGCGTTGCTGTTCGTGACCGTCAACGATTGTCCCAGTCTCAAGCACACTACACAGTTCTACAGAACTCTACCTTGGTGACCCCGTATGTCGATGAACACAAGAACGGTCTGCGCTCCAAACACCCGGAGCAAAGGCGACGATCGGATTACATGTGAACACATCGGGACTTTCAACAGCTTGGTTGGAAACACGTCTCAGAGGTGACAAGACTGTTTGTGATGAGTTGTACTTGTTGTCCAGGGACCATCTTCGATGTAATGATTTGGAAAGGATACGAGATAAATGGGAATACATTTTACACGATTGACCAAGATGAAAAGAGCACTAACCAAAACAGCGGTGTCCGCTTTGATGCAACAACCGACAAGGAAATGACACATATTATGGTTACATAGTAGACATATGGGAACTTGACTACGGAGTAGATTTTAAGGTCCCTTTGTTTAAGTGCAAGTGGGTCAATCTGTCGAGGAGGCGAGTGCAGTGTAGACCCACGAGACGGAATGACAACAGTGGATCTGAAAAATCTTGGGTACACCGACGAACCGTTCGTCCTAGCCAATGATGTGGCACAGGTTATCTATGTGAAGGACATGTCTACTGCATCGAGGAAAAGAAAAGATAAGGAAGCGAATACATCAAACAATGAGCCAAAGCGCCACATAGTTCTTTCAGAAAAAGGGACATCCGGGAGTGGAGGACAAGACACACATGTCGAAGAGTATGAAAAGTTTCATGAAATTCCCCCTTCAAAGTCAAGGCTGACCCAAGCATCCCGATAAACGATGAAGATTATCCATGGTTACTGGCGCAATAAGCAAACGACACAAGTGAAGAAAAAGTGAAGACTTTCTCCGCAACTATTATGATGATACCATGCCAACTTTGTAATCGACGAGTATGATACCATGCCAACTTTCAACTTTTTCAGAGTTCATTCAAATGCTTTAATGTCTTATGGTTCGCCCTCGTAATAATTAAAAATAGCAATAATAAGTTTTTGTTGTAAGTAGAAACAAAATAAAATAAATAAAGCAAGAAAGAAAACAAAAAAAAAAAAAGTGTTTTCAAATTTGAAAACTAATGGCACTAACAGAAAGTTTATAATTTTCCTAAAACTAAAAGCAAAAAAGAATTGAAAAATAAAGCAAAAACCAAAGAAAATAAATAATGCAGAAATCAAAACAAAAAACAACAATAAGTATTTTGTTGTAAGTAGAAACAAAATAAAATAAATAAAGGAAGAAAGAAAACAAAAAACAAAAAAGTGTTTTCAAATTTGAAAAGTAATGGCACTAACAGAAAGTTTATAATTTTCCTAAAACTAAAAGCAAAAAGAATTAAAAATAAAGCAAAAACAAAAGAAAATAAATAATGCAGAAAACAAAACAAAAACTGGAAAAATAATAATAGCAACAATAAGTAAAGAAAACAAAAACAAAAAATGCCACCCATCGGGCCACCACACTGAATACAACTAGAAACTCATCCATGGGCCAGATTCAGTTCGCAATGGGCCAAGAGCCCATCAGCATAGCAGTAACAAGTAGGCCCGTAAGCCTGCAACGGAGAGGAGGTTGAGAGGTGCGGCGGTGGGGCTTATAAACCATGCGCGCCCCTCTCAACTAGCGAGGTGGGACTAAACTTTGGCCCCGACGCGTGCAGCATTGAGGGGTTTGGTCCCGTTGGTGGCACCAACCGGGACTAAAGGGGGGCATTGGTACGGTTCGTGGCACCAACCGGTACCAAAGGCCGCCGCTTCCGCCCTTTGGGCTGCCGAAAAGAGGCCTTTGGTCCCGGTTGGTGGCACGAACCGGGACTAAAGGGGGGCATTGGTCCCGGTTGGTGCCACGAACCGGGACCAAAGGCTTTGCTATATAAGCAAACACTTTGCAAAAATTTAGAATCTCATCGCCATGTTCTCTCTCGACGACGCCGACCCTCCTCGACGCCGCCAGCTGCTCCACTCGCGTCGCCGCCCCAGCAGCCTAAGGCCGTCGCCTTCAACCCAGCGCCGTCCTCGTCGCCTGCCTCCCGAGCCGTGCCCGTCCGCCCCAGCACGGGCGCCTCGCCGCCCCACCGTCGCCATCGTCATCTAGCCGCCCCAGGAGTGGGCCCACACCGCCGGCTCTTTTTTTGCTTTTATTAGTTTATTTTTTGTTCATATATACATATAATGTATATGTGTATGTATGTGGCTATGTGTATGTAGATGTTCAAAATGTATAAAAAATTGTTCAGAGCATGTTTTTCTTCATATATGTATTTTTGTTCATATGTGTATTAATTTTTTTCTGTTCATAGAATATTTTGGTGATATTAATTATTGTAGAAATATGCAAATGTTTGTATATTCATATGAACAATGCATTAGGCAAAACCTTTGTTTTTTTCGAAATTTTCTATTTGAACATTTTTTTTAAAACAAGCAATACTAAAAGAATGAGAGGAAAAAGGAAAATAAGAAGAGGAAGAAAGGAGAAGAAGAGGAGAGGAAGAAGAGGAGAAATAAATAAGAAGAGGAAATAAGAAGAAAAATAAGAGGAGAAGAAGAAAGGAATAGAGGAGAAGAAGAAAAATAGAAAATTTCTTCCTTTTCCTTATTTTCCTTTCTCGCGAGAAGAAGAAAAAGAAGAGTAGAAGAAGAAGAAAGGAATAGAGGAGAAAGAAGAAATTTCAACACGAGGGGGGGGGGGTACCGATACCCCCTCCCCGATAACATTATTTTCCCATGTATATGTATGTCGCGTCGTTGTCGATATAACCCCCTCGAGATAACTTCGACATGAGGGGCAGTCGATATATATACCCCCTCTCGACCGTGATAACTTATACAACGGCAGCACCCCCCTCGGCCCTCTCGCTCGACCAAAACTCTCGAGGACACCCAAACCCTAGAGAGAAAACGATGTTGGTCTCCTACCCCCTCCCGCCGCGCCACTACCCGACAAATTAACTCTCTCGAGGCCACCCAAATTAACCCTTGAAGCGTTGTGTCGAGGCGACCCCAAACCCTAGAGAGAAAACGATGTTGGTCTCCTACCCCCTCCCGCCGCGCCCCTACCCGACAAATTAACTCTCTCGAGGCCACCCAAACTAACATGATTCCTTATTGTGATTAGCTAGCTAGTTCTACGTTTGCCACTAATATATATATATATATATATATATATATATATATATATATATATATATATATATATATATATATATACACACACACACACACATATATATATATATATATATATATCCATACATACCATGTTTGAATAATAATTGACATGTTGTAAATATTTGCGAAACTATGGAGCACTCCGAGACGAAGAAAGCAGAAGCGATGTTGGGGCACATAATCGCACAAGGAAGTGATGAAGTTGCGTCATTTCTCAACGACACGTCAGATTGGGTGAAGAAGAGGGCTATGTTCATGATGGCTTCACCCATTAATGCGGTACAAGAAGAGGACTATGTTCATGATGGCTCCGGTGACACAATGGAGGTACAAGGAAGGAGACCGTGCTGATTGCTCCGGTGACCAAACGAGTCCGGCCAGGTATATATATATATATTAGTTAAGCCCGTGCTGACTAGTTAATTGATGCATCCATTGTTTTGGTATATGTACACATATTAATTACTCTCATATTTCTTCCTTATAATTTCTAGCCCTCCGGATCGAGCACAACTTCGGTAAGGAGACGAGGCCCGAAGAAAAAGTTGAGCTCGGATGAAAAGTTTGAGATCATAGAAATCGCGCCCGACGGCGAACCGATTGAACCCGGATCGAGCACAACTTCGGTAAGGAAGGCATTTTCTGCTCAATGCGGGGTTCTTGTTAGGGACAAGATCCCGATCAGCATCCATCAATGGTATAAGCCTAAGGAGGAAGACCCTGAGGTGTCTTATGTCAATGATATGCAGAAAGAAGATCTTTGGACTGAGCTGAAGGCAAATTTCACCCTACCGCCAGTTAAAGAGCAATTAATCAAGTCTTGTGCTCCTAAGAAGATGGCAACCCTAATGAGGAGGTAGAGGAAAGAGCTGAACCAGTTTGTCGAGAAAGAAAAGACACCAGAATTCATCGGCAAATATGAGAAGATCAAAGATCACTGGCCCGCATTTGTGGCCCACAAGACATCGGAAAAGAGTAAGAAGATGTCGGCGACAAACAAGCAAAATGCTGCGAACAAGAAGCTTCACCATTGCACGGGTCGGTGGCTACCTCAAAGCCCGCCTAAGTGGTCCAAGGCTGAGCATGATCTGCTTGAAAAGGGATGGAACCAGAGACAATGTATCGGCAGACCGTTGCGGACTTGGTTCTTCGGGCTGGCGGAACCTTGGACCTCATAATAGAGGAAGTGCCAGTGGGACGGACGAGCAATCGCAAATACCAGTCCAGAAGCTTCGACACTATATCGATGCAAGCGCAGCGAGGGACGTTCCTTCCAAACAGGGAGAAGGACGAGTTCACAATGGCCCTTGGGAATCCGAGCACCTGGACGGACACGAGGCACGCCAGCTCCCTTCGTGGAAGGTTGGTTTTCCGGACGCACGGGGTTACAAAACCCACGAGAGGAGAAAGAAACCGAGCAGGACCAACTGCAGCGCTGCACGAAAGGGTAATGGGGCTAGAGGAACGAGAAGAGGAACGAGAAGCAGCAGATCGCAGCAAACAACCTGCCGAAGCTTCCCCCGAAGCTACCCCGCCATCTCAGCGGAGAAGCAGCGTGGCTTCCACCGAGCTGCTTCAGCGGAGCATGTTTTGACGGCTCCTCGCCGCTATCCCGTGGATGGTATCACGGAGTCTCAAAGTTGCCACATTATGGTGCGATGGATGACTTTGAAGGTCAAGGCGGCTGTTGGCCAAGTTTATCCTAGTGGACCCGGCACAACTTATCACCGCCACCGATTCCGAAGGATATGCTAAGATGATGGTGGATGAAATAATGGAGGATTTGAGGACCTCCCGCTTGACCACCCTACCGGTGAAGGGAGACTAGGCTGGGTTACGCTCAAGACTCCATGCCTATGGCGGAAGGAGCTCATCAACCTTCCGGCTGGGCGCCCGCCTCCTCCTCCTCCTCCGGTGAGTCGGGCACTCCACCTCCTCCACCGCCTCCTCCTCCGGCGAGTGACGATCAGGGCACGGTGGCGGCACTCCGCCTCCTTCTCCGTCTGCGCCGGCGCGCCCGAGCAGCTAGCCTCCTCCTTCTCCGCCTCGTCAGCAATGGCGGAAGAGACCCCGCCGCTCCGGCTGCTCCGGCGTCGTAGTCCTTCTCCTTCGCCTCGTAAGCAAGCAAAAAAGACATCCGCTCCGCTCGCTCTGCCGGCGTCTAGCAAGACAGCCAAAGGCGGAGGAAATAGATACGGTCCTTCTCTCAAGACTCGGAGAAGTTACCGACGAGAGGACCGAGGAGGAAAACGCAAAGATCACGCAGACCGAAGTGGATGACTGGTTTGCAGGGTTGAAAGCAAAGAGACGTCCACCTCCGGAGGATAAGGTAGATCCGGTGAAAGCGAAGCGCACTCTGGCTGCCCTGAGGAAACCACCCAAGTCTCCGCTGAAATGCAACTATGAGCGCATTATTGGAAAGGCATTTGCCGAAGCGGAGAGGTCGGGACGTACTCAAAGTGATCAAAGAATGAAAGAACGACGAGCTAGGAAACAAATTGCCCAGCTCGGCGAACAAGCGAAGCAATCGTGCCCCCCGCCTAAGGTGCCTGCTAGCGACATCGTCGATCCAAGGATGGTGCCCGGTTATGGCAATCCTGAAGATTACCTGCCCGACGATGTACATTATGATTTCTTGGAGGTGCAGATACAAAGATACGAGTACGGGAAGCCTCTCGTCAAAGATGAAAGCTCTCTATCAACGATGATGCGAAGATTGCATGATTGGTACATGAAAACCTGCAGAGAGTCTGAGGGGAGGAGTACTTTGTATGTGAGAGTTAAAAAGGAGCATGACCTCGTTGGAATTGAACTGATGCCTATTCCATTGAGGAGTTCTATCAGTTTTTCAATCAATTGGCCCTCGATAAAGCAACAGTCACACTGCTCATCGTCGTAAGTAGTACTACTTACATCATTAAGTCTCTATATAACTCAGCTCTTTCATTGCATGTATTTATAATTATCCTCACTATATTATGCAGATTGAAGATCGCCGAATTGAAGAAAAGACAAGTGGGTTCCATTGGGTTCATTAACACATATCTCATAGATGCAAGTGAGGTTGAATTTCATGCTGAAAATACCGAGGCCAACTTGCTACAATCGTTGGTAATAAATGAACACAAGGATATAATACTCTTTCCTTACAACTTCAAGTGAGTGTTACTGTCTTGTGGCATATTCGGTTTCCATAGGGATGTCCAGGTTATAGTAATGTAATATTGATGAGTTATGCATGCATGCGCAGGTACCACTATATTCTCCTAGAGATTAAGCTTGAGCAGGGAGTAGTAACTGTCTTAGACTCCAAACGAAAAGATCGCAAGGAGTATGCGGACATGACTGAAATGCTCGAGAAGTAAGTTAAATCGATCATTATCCACCATATCAGCAACTTTGTTCATTTCTGATATCAAGTAATTGTTTTCTTTGTATGGCAGGGTTTGGAGAAAATTCACCAAAAAGCTCGGGACTGCCAAGAAGTTGCAATTTAGACACCAAAGTAAGTACTATAGTAGCATATTCCACGCATCTCCTAGTGATTCAAGCGCTAGTTTCATCAATACCATTTAACATGCTTGCTAATTATCAGTTTGATTGACCTCTATTTTTTGTAAAGTGGTTGTGGCAGGAACAAGGGAATGATTTCTGTGGATACCACATTTGCGAGTCCATCCGCCACACGACCTGTGAGCGGGGCTACTCTGACAAACAATATGAAGTACGTAAATAACAATATTCACAATTTTATTTTATTACCATCATTTGTGTTGAGTTTCATTCATTCATATATATATATATATATATATATATATATATATATATATATATATATATATATATAGGAAAATACATCCTACCACCTAGGGGTAGTTACCCCACATATCTAATATACTACCATGTGATACTATATATACTACTTTATCATTCTAAATATGTTCATATACTATCTTTAAAATATTTCAAAGCAAGTTACATGAAAAATTGCATATAAACCCATAGTTTTGTTATATTTGTGAAATAGGTACATATTTATACGTAAAAAAGGTATGCTCAAAATATGTTACATACTACCTAAAAAGTAGTATATATACTACCTAAGTATCGTTATATACTACATACTACACATACATACTCACGGTTTCGACAGATACTACATACAACATACAAAACGCAAGTGGTGGTAACTACCTTGCTTGTAGGAAACATTTGTCCTATATATATATATATATATATATATATATATATATATATATATATATATATATATGTATGTATGTATTGACCCCTTCTTAAAATTAGATGTTTCGGATGCGGGATGAACTACTAGCACCAGATCGCTCATGAGCAATTCAAGAGGAATTAGCGGCATTCTTTCTTGACCACGTGATCGCTGAAGACGGAGAATACTATGTGGACCACGCGTCCGTATGTTAGGAGATTATTTTGTAAAAGATAATTATTGTATATATGTAGCCGGTAGTGTCGGATAGATATAGTAGAACTTGTTGTTCGACCAATCTCGGAGAAGGAGAGGTGGTCGATATCACTTCCTCTGTATGCATATATGTTCAT
Source organism: Aegilops longissima (assembly GCA_021605205.1). Taxonomy (NCBI): domain Eukaryota; kingdom Viridiplantae; phylum Streptophyta; class Magnoliopsida; order Poales; family Poaceae; genus Aegilops; species Aegilops longissima. The sequence continues at coordinate 594,799,888 of CM038680.1, forward strand.
GACGATCTTCTGCTTCCTTCGTTTGCTTACTAGCTAGCTAGCGTGTCTAGCTAGTCCTCTCTCTATCGTATGTATAGTATGTAGCGTCGACCAAGCACGGACAAAAGAGAGGACACTTCTCTCTATTAATTAGCTAGCTAACACAATATATGAAACACCTAAATTAACCCCAAAACCCCCACCCCCCCCTTTTCAAAAAAAACAAAACCCCAGCCATTGGAATGTTGACACATGGATGCCTTTTGGTCCCGGTTGGTGCTACCAACGGGACCAAAACCTCGCTGGGCTCGGCGCACCGCCACGTGGAGGACCATCCGTCCCGGTTAGTGTTAGAATCGGGACTAAAGGGGGAGGTATTAGTAACGACCCATTAGTCCTGGTTCACGAACCGGGACTAAAGGCCCTTACGAACCGGGACTAATAGGTGTTTTTCTACTAGTGTACTAGCAACCCACAGGTACCAATCTGAGGTTTTGATAAAAAGATTGGATACAATAGATGAACTAGGGTTTGAGATGAGATGGTGCTGGCGAAGATGTTGATGGAGATTGACACCCTCCCGTTGAGAGGATCGTTGGTGACGACGATGGTGATGATTTCCCCCTCCCGAAGGGATGTTTCCCCGGTAGAACAGCTCCGCCGGAGCCCTAGATTGGTTCCGCCAAGGTTCCGCCTCGTGGCGGCGGTGTTTCGTCCCGAAAGCTTGCTTATGATATTTTTCAGGGTAAAAGACTTCATATAGCAGAAGATGGGCACCGGAGGCCTGCCAGGGGGCCCACGAGGCAGGGGGCACGCCCAAGGGGTAGGGCGCGCCCCCACCCTCGTGGATGGTGGGTGGCCCCCCTCTGGTACTTTCTTCGCTCTATATTTTTTATTAATTCCGAAAATAACATATGTGGAGTTTCAGGACTTTTGGAGTTGTGCAGAATAGGTCTTTAATATTTTCTCATTTTCCAGCCCAGAATTCCAGCTGTCGGCATTCTCCCTCTTCATGTAAACCTTGTAAAACAAGAGAGAAAAGGCACAAGTATTGTGACATAATGTGTAATAACAGCCCATAATGCAATAAATGTTGATATAAAAGCATGATGCAGAATGGACATATCAACTCCCCCAAGCTTAGACCTTGCTTGTCCTCAAGCGGAAGCCGATAACGAAAAATATGTCCACATGTTTAGAGATAGAGGTGTTGATAAAACAAAATACGGACATGAGGGCATCATGATCATTCTTATAACAACACCATACATATATATTGTCATATGATTTCTTATGCTAGAGTAACAATCTATTCACAATGTCAAGTATGAATCAGAAACTTCATTGAGAACTAACAAACTATGATCTCGGTCATTGAAGCAATTGCAATTTATCATAACATCAGAAAGAGTCAATATAAGAGCTTTTCAGCAAGTCCACATACTCAACTATCATTTAATCTTTCACAATTGCTAACACTCAATCAATACTTATGGGTATGGAGTTTTAGTCGGACACAGATAAAGATAGGGGCTTATAGTGTTGTCTCTCAACCTTTTACCTCAAGGGTAATGTCAACAATAATAAATTCATGCTAACTTACATCCAATTGGATATATATATATATATATATATATATATATATATATATATATATATATATATATATATATATATATATATATATATATATATATATTGGGATCTTTCCAACACAATGTGCTTGCCAAAGGATAAAATGTAAAAAGGAAAGGTGAAGATCACCATGACTCTTGTATAAGTTATAAGACAAGAATAAAAGATAGGCCCTTCGCAGAGGGAAGCAGAGGTTTTCATGTGCTTTTATGGTTGGATGCACGAAATCTTAATGCAAAAGAACGTCACTTTATATTGCCACTTGTGATAGGGACCTTTATTATGCAGTCTGTCGCTTTTATTTCTTCCACATCACAAGATCGTATAAAGCTTATTTTCTCCACAATAATAAATAATACATATTTATAGAGCAATTTTTATTGCATGCAACAATGACAACTTGCTTGAAGGATCTTACTCAATCCATAGGTAGGTGGACTCTCATGGCAAAACTGGGTTTAAGGATATTCGGACGCACAAGTAGTGTCTCTACTTGGTGCAAAGAATTTGGCTAGCATGAGGGGGAAAGGCAAGCTCAACATGTTGGATGATCCATGACAATATACTTTATCTCGGATATAAGAAAACATAACCCATTACGTTGTCTTCCTTGTCCAACATCAACTCTTTAGCATGTCATATTTTAATGAGTGCTCACAATCATAAAAGATGTCCAAGATAGTATATTTATATGTGAGAACCTCTCTTTCTTTATTACTTCCTATTAATTGCAACGATGACCAAAACTATGTTTGTCAACTCTCAACAACTTTTATTGATCATACTCCTTATATGTGAAGTCATTACTCTCCATAAGATCAATATGATCTCTTTTCTTTCTTTTTATTTCTTTCCTTTTTTTTGTTATTCCCTCAAGATCATAGCAAGATAATCAAGCCCTTGACTCAACACTAATCTTTATTATATATATATCTCACGGACTCGATTACATAGAAGGATCATAAAGCAAAGCTCAAAACTAGATCACACCAAAACTTTATTCTACTAGATCAAGATATTACTAAAAGGATCGAACTAAGAAAAAGGGTAAAGATAGGAGTGTGATGGTGATATGATACTGGGGCACCTCCCCCAAGCTTGGCAGTTGCCAAGGGGAGTGCCCATACCCATGTGTTTATGTCCCTTTCTTCGGAGGTGGTGATGATGGAGTTTTTGATGACGTAAATTGTGCTTTCAGTTTCTTCATATTGTAATTGAGAAGAGCAATTTCCTCCTTTAAATCATCGACCTCCGATTCCAGCTTCAAGATCTTGTCACATAACTCTCCTTTGCTTTTCTGCCGAAAACGAGAAGGAATAGATCGGTTGTTAGATAGTTTAGTCCTCTTAGGGAGACTAGACTTCTTGAACTTCACGTGCATATCCCCAGGTTGAGGTAGAGGGACATCCTCCTCCTCCGAACTTGAATCATTGATCCTCATCAAATGAGCATCCTCCTCCTTATCCGTAGTTCGACCACAAGGAGATAGATCCCCATAGGTCTTTGGGTCAGCAATGAGGTGTGAGACATAGCTCTCTCTGTCGGAATCCTGAGATGACATCTTGCTCCAAATCTGCTACAGAAACAGCTCGAAACAAAAACAGAGGATATTTGCGTTATACGAGGGTCAAAACCTTTGGGAGGTTAAATAATAAATTTTTACCGACCAAAAGAAGTATCGTGCAAGAAAACGAAGTCCGGAGAGCACACGAGGTGCCCACGAAGCAGGGGGTAGGGCGCGCCCTCCACCCTCGTGGAAGCCTCGTGTCCTTCCCGGACTACTTCTTATTTTCCTATTTTCTTAAATATTCCAAAACGGAGAAAAATTACCATTAGAACTGTTTTGGAGTCGGTTTACTTACCGTACCACATACCTATTCCTTTTCGGAGTCTGAAACGTTCTGAAAAGTGTCCCTTATGTATTCCTCCGGAGTTACAATTTCAATAACATTAGTTTCAAAATTTATAGGATTACCTGAGATATAATGTTTGATCCTTCTTTGGATTTGTGCCTTCGAAGTTGTTGATTTTTATGGCACCGGAATGATAGACCTCCTCGATAACGTAAGGACCTTCCCATTTAGAGAGATCTTCTCCTGCAAAAATTCTTAAACGAGAGTTGAATAGCAACACATAATCACCTACATTAAACTCACGCTTTTGTATCCTTTTTTCATGCCATCTTTTAACTTTTTCTTTAAACAGCTTGGCATTCTCATAGGCCTGGGTTCTCCATTCATGCAGTGAGCTAATGTCAAATAGCCACTTCTCACCGGCAAGTTTGAAATCATAATTGAGCTCTTTAATGGCCCAATATGCCTTATGTTCTAGTTCAAGAGGTAAGTGACATGCTTTTCCATAAACCATTTTATACGAAGACATACCCATAGGATTTTCATATGTAGTTCTATAGGCCCATAATGCATCATCAAGTTTCTTGGACCAATTCTTTCTAGATCTATTAAAAGTCTTTTGCAAAATTAATCTGAGCTATCTATTACTCAGTTCTACTTGACCACTAGATTGTGGGTGATATGGGGATGCAATTCTATGAATAACATCATACTTAGCAAGCATTTTACGAAAGGCACCATGAATAAAATGTGAACCACCATCAGTCATTAAGTATCTAGGGACTCCAAACCTCGGAAAAATGACTTCTTTAAGCATCTTAATAGAGGTGTTATGATCAGCACTACTAGTTGGAATAGCTTCTACCCACTTAGTAACGTAATCAACAGCAACTAAAATATGTGTATAGCCATTAGAGGAAGGAAACGGTCCCATATAATCAAAGCCCCAAACATCAAATGGTTCAATAACATGTGAATAGTTCATAGGCATTTCTTGACGTCTACTAATATTACCAATTCTTTGACATTCATCACAAGACAAGACAAACGTACGGGCATCTTTGAAGAGAGTAGGCCAATAAAAACCGGATTGCAATACATTATGTGCAGTTCTATCTCTAGCGTGGTGTCCTCCATAGGCTTCGGAGTGACACTTGCATAGGATCCGGTCATGTTCATGCTCAGGTACACAACGTCTAATAACACCATCTACTCCTTCTTTATAAAGGTGTGGGTCATCCCAGAAGTAATGTCTTAGATCATAAAAAAAACTTTTTATTTTGCTGGTATGTGAAACTAGGTGGTATAAATTTAGCAACAATGTAATTAGCATAATCAGCATACCATGGAGCAGTACGAGAAGCATTTATGACAACTATTTGTTCATCAGGAAAGCTATCATCAATAGGTAGTGGGTCATCAAGAACATTCTCTAACCTAGACAAGTTGTCTGCAACGGGGTTCTCAGCTCCCTTTCTATCAATAATATGCAAATCAAATTCTTGTAGTAGGAGAACCCATCTAATAAGTCTAGGTTTAGCATCCTTCTTTTCCATAAGATATTTAATAGCAGCATGACCAGTGTGAACAGTTACTTTAGAATCAACAATATAAGGTCAGAACTTATCACAAGCAAATACAACGGCTAAAAATTCCTTTTCAGTAGGAGCATAATTTCTCTGGGCACTGTCCAGAGTTTTACTAGCATATTGGATAACATTTAATTTCTTATCAACTCTTTGTCCTAAAACAGCACCTACGACATAATCACAAGCATCACACATAATCTCAAAGGGTAAATTCCAGTCATGTGGCTGAACAATAGGTGCAGAAATCAAAGCTTTCTTAAGTATTTCAAATGCTTCTACACAATCATCATCAAAGACAAAAGGAATATATTTTTGTAAGAGGTTAGTCAGAGGCCTAGAAATTTTTGAGAAGTCCTTAGTGAACTTCCTGTAAAAATTGGCATGACCAAGGAAACTTCTTATACCTTTGATGTCCTTAGGACACGACATCTTTTCAATAGCATCAACTTTAGCTTTATCAACTTCGATACCTCTTTCAGAAATTTTATGCCCCAAGACAATACCTTCATTAACCATAAAGTGGCACTTCTCCCAATTCAAGACAAGATTAGTTTCTTCACATCTCTGCAAAAATCGATCAAGGTTGCTCAAGCAATCATCAAAAGAAGTTCCATATATGGAGAAATCATCCATGAAAACCTCAACAATCTTTTCACAAAAACCAGAGAATATAACCATCATGCATCTTTGAAAGGTAGCAGGTGCATTACATAAACCAAAAGGCATACGTCTATAAGAAAAGGTACCGAAAGGGCAAGTAAAATTAGTCTTTTCTTGATCCTCTTTTAACACATGTATTTGAGAGAAACCAGAGTAACCATCTAGAAAGCAGAAATGTGTATGTTTGGATAGTATTTCTAGCATTTGATCAATAAAAGGTAAAGGGTAATGATCCTTTTTAGTAGCTTTATTTAGTTTACGGAAATCAATTACCATCCTATAACCTGTAACAATTCTTTGTGGGATCAATTCATCTTTATCATTAGGAACAACAGTAATACCTCCCTTCTTAGGGACACAATGGACAGGACTTACCCGCTGACTATCAGCAACGGGATAAATTATACCTGCCTCCAGAAGCTTTAGTATTTCTTTTCTTACCACTTCTTTCATCTTAGGATTTAACCTTCGTTGGTGATCAACAACTGGTTTAGCGTCTTCCTCCAATTTTATTTTGTGTTGGCATAGAGTGGGACTAATGCCCTTAAGATCATCAAGAGTATATCCAGTAGCAGCACGATGCTTCCTCAGAGTTTTCAATAATTTACTCTCTTCATGCTCTGAAAGGTTAGCACTAATAATAACATGATATATCTTTTTCTCATCAAGATAAGCATATTTAAGAGTATCAGGTAATGGTTTAAGCTCAAACATGGGATCACCCTTGGGTGGAGGAGGATCCCCTAGGATTTCAACAGGCAGGTTGTGTTTCAAAATAGGTCCCTGTTTAAAGAATACTTCATCTATTTCCCTTCTTTCATTCATAAACATATCATTTTCATGGTCGAGCAAATATTGTTCTAAAGTAGGGATGAAAACGGCGCGGAAACAGACGGAACTGGATGCTATCATATTTGTTTTCATATTTTTTAGCAGAAGCGGAAACGAATACAGAAACCCCGAAAATGAATACAGAAACAGATACTACCGGAAACAAACACAGACGAATACAAAGCGGACACGGAAACAAAACTGTGTCTTGACGGAACTTAAAACCCTCTTGAATCATAGACAAATACAGACAAAAACAAAAAAATGATGGAATTGTTAACATGGCTACAAAATAATATGGTTGTGTTGGTAATATTGGGTAGTATTATAGTAGTAAATGAAAATTCTGTACAAGGTCTAGTTCAGTATGTGTGTGGTAGTAAAAGTTGGTACTCAAATGATACATTCTGCTCATTCTACTCATTGTGTCATTGTGTGTTGTTTGGTAGTTGGGCTACAAAGTAGCCATGGGCCTATAGTAGAAACAGAAATTCCATATTAACGAAAACGGAAAGTTCCAATTTCCACGTGTGTTCCACCGGAAAACACCATTCTGTTTTTGTTTCCGTTTCTGCATAAGAAATTTCATTTTCATTTCCGTTTTGCAAATTTCCGTTTCCATTTTCATATTTCCTCTCCGTTTTCATTTTTCCTCCGGAAAAGCGGAAACTTTCCACTCCATTTTCATCCCTATTCTAAAGGATCATTAGGAGGCACGACAATAGAAGCAAGACCAATAATTTCATCTTTACTAGGCAATTCCTCATCACGGGGTTGTCTACGAAATTTAGCAAAATTAAACTCATGAGACATATCACCCAAACAAATAGTAACAACATCCTTTTTGCAATCTATCCTAGCATTAACAGTATTCAAGAAGGGTCTACCAAATATAATGGGACAAAAGTTATCTTGTGGGAAACTAAGAACAAGAAAATCAGCAGGATATTTAACTTTCCCACACAAGACTTCAACATCTCTAACAATCCCAACTGGTGAAATAGTATCCCTATTGGCAAGCTTAATTGTAACATCAGTTTCTTCTATTTCAGCAGGTGCAATATCATGCATAATTTCTTTGTATAAAGAATGAGGTATTGCACTTGCACTAGCCCCCATATCACACAAGCCATGATAACAATGATCTCCTTTTTTAACAGAAATAACAGGCATGCCTACAACAGGTCTATGTTTATTAGTATCAGGTCTGGCAATTCTAGCAGCTTCATCACAGAAGTAAATAACATGCCCATCAATATTATCAGCCAAGAGATCTTTAACCATAGCAATACTAGGTTCAACTTTAATTTGCTCAGGGGGTTTGGGTGTCCTAATATTACTTTGTTGACCACAGTTGAAGCTTTAGCATGATACTTTATTCTAACAGGGACTGGTGGTTTCTCAATATAAGCAGTAGGAACAACAGGATCATTATAAGTGATAGTCTTTTCTTCAACTTTAATAGGTGCAACTACCTTTACTTCAATGGGAGGATTATATTTAAACCACTTCTCCTTAGGGAGATCAACATGAGTAGCAAAGGATTCACAGAAAGAAGCTACCATCTCAGAGTCAAGTCCATATTTAGTGCTAAATTCACGGAAAACATCGGTATCCATAAAAGATTTAACAGAATCAAACTTAGGTGTTATACCTGACTCCTTACCTTCGTCGAGGTCCCAATCTTCAGAGTTGCGTTTAATTCTTTCTAATAAATCCCATTTGAATTCAATAGTCTTCATCATGAAAGAGCCAGTACAAGAAGTATCGAGCATGGAGCGATTATTGAGAGAAAGCCGAGCATAAATTTTTTGAATAATCATTTCTCTTGAGAGCTCGTGATTAGGGCATGAATATAACATTGACTTAAACCTCCCCCAAGCTTGAGCGATGCTTTCTCCTTCCCGAGGCAAAAAATTATATATATAATTACGTTCACGATGAAGAAGATGCATAGGATAAAACTTCTGATGAAATTCCAATTTCAATCGGTTGTAGTTCCATGATCCCATACCATCACATAGCCTAAACCATGTCAATGCCTTTCCCTTCAAACATAAAGGGAAGACCTTCTTCTTGATAACATCCTCGGGCATACCTGCAAACTTAAATAATCCACAAACTTCATCCACATAGATTAGGTGTAAATCGGGATCCAATGTTCCATCTCCTGTAAAAGGATTAGCTAGCAGTTTCTCTATCATACCCGAAGGAATTTCAAAGTAAACATTTTCAGTAGGTTCAGAGGTTGAGGAGCAACTCTTTGTTTCACTGGTCGGGGTGAAGATACCCTAACAAGCCCCTTAGAGGATTACTTTCCATAGTAACAAGTGACAGTAAATTTCGGCACACTATATAAATTTTTCCTTACCAAATTCCACCTACCAAAGGCGCTTCACTCCCCGGCAACGGCGCCAGAAAAGAGTCTTGATGACCCACAAGTATAGGAGATCTATCGTAGTCCTTTCGATAAGTAAGAGTGTCGAACCCAACAAGGAGCAGAAGGAAATGACAAGCGGTTTTCAGTAAGGTATTCTCTGCAAGCACTGAAATTATCGGTAACAGATAGTTTTGTGATAAGATAAGTTGAAACGGGTAGCAAGTAATAAAAGTAAACAAGGTGCAGCAAGGTGTCCCAATCCTTTTTGTAGCAAAGGACAAGCCTGGAAAAACTCTTATATAAAGGAAAACGCTCACGAGGACACATGAGAATTATCGTCAAGCTTGTTTTCATCACGCTCATATGATTCGCGTTCGTTACTTTGATAATTTGATATGTGGGTGGACCGGTGCTTGGGTACTGCCCTTTCTTGGACAATCATCCCACTTATGATTAACCCCTATTGCAAGCAACCGCAACTACAAATGAAGTATTAAGGTAAACCTAACCATAGCATGAAACATATTGATCCAAATCAGCCCCTTACGAAGCAACGCATAAACTAGGGTTTAAGCTTCTGTCACTCTAGCAACCCATCATCTACTTATTACTTCCCAATGGCTTCCTCTAGGCCCAAACAATGGTGAAGTGTCACGTAGTCGGCGTTCACATAACACCACTAGAGGAAAGACAACATACATCTCATCAAAATATCGAACAAATACCAAATTCACATGACTACTTATAGCAAGACTTCTCCCATGTCCTCAGGAACAAACGTAACTACTCACAAATCATATTCATGTTCATAATCAGAGGGGTATTAATATGCATGAAGGATCTGAACATATGACCTTCCACCAAATAAACCAACTAGCATCAATTACAAGGAGTAATCAACACTACTAGCAACCCACAAGTACCAATATGAGGTTTTGATACAAAGATGGGAGACAAGAGATGAACTAGGGTTTGAGATGAGATGGTGCTGGTGAAGATGTTGATGGAGATTGACCCCCTCCCGTTGAGAGGATCGTTGGTGATGGCGATGGTGATGATTTCCCCCTCCCGGAGGGATGTTTCCCCGGCAGAACAGCTCCGCTGGAGCCCTAGATTGGTTCCGCCAAGGTTCGCCTCGTGGCGGCGGTGTTTCGTCCCGAAAGCTTGCTTATGAATTTGTTTAGGGTAAAAGACTTCACATAGCAGCAGGTGGACACCGGAGGTCTGCCAGGGGCCCACGAGGCAGGGGCGCGAGCCCAGGGGGTAGGGCCTGCCCCCACCCTTGTGGATGGTGGGTGGCCTGTGGCACCCTGGCTCAGATAAACTGGAACGCCTCGTATTTCAGCCCAGAGATCAAGGGGAAGTCTTCTGGAATATGGCACTGCTTAGCATAGAACAAACCGACTCTTTATTGCAAGCTACATGGGTACAAAGGGGATTACATCGGCACAACAACACTAGCCTGCCACGGTTGCTCCATGCAAGCAGCAGAAAAACTCGAAGCTGCGGAACGACTACTGGCAGCGGAACAGCGACGGCGGTGGTGAACTCCACTCCGCAGGGACTCTGGCTGGAACGCTTATCCTAGCTCACAAACAAGGAATCCACGGCAAACAAGCAATCAAATCTGACATGACCTACATACTGGCATGACACGCCAGGTCAGTACATTGAATATACTTGCAAGCTCATAGCAACTAAAGCAATCAAGACAAACAATAGCATGGCAATTACAGATTAACAAGGATCAACATGATACTATCAGATCAATAATAGCATGAACAAGACGATACAACTAGAACAATAAGAGCATCGCATAAACATATGAACATGATGAGACTAGCATGCAACATGGTGAAACTATCATGCACCAACTTACTCTGCTCGGGTTACCTCGTAACCATCACCTGCACTAACTTACCATCATGGACATCACACGATCATCTCAGGATCCAATCAAGCTTGGTATTAACAGTATCATAGTAATCATTTATGACCACAAGGAGCTCGACCTTTACCCTTGACTTTCGCATAACACCACAAATATCCATCAAGTTGGTACTCACGATATCACAGTGATCCTCTCACGATCACATAAATATCAACCAACTTCTTTCATCGTCGAACCAGGGTTGTTATTAAGCACATCATTATTATCATTATTGTTGACCCATTGTGTGACCAACTACGAACTGGGCCCATATCCGCGGGCGCGGCTATCGATAGATTTACACACACACACACACACACACACACACACACACACACACACACACACACACACACTCTGCAGAGGTAGCACACTGTACCCACACCACTGAATCCATGGCCTCGCACTCCCATTCGATGGACCAACAGCGTTCCGACAAAACAGATCTACTGCCATGACACTCTCCCGGCCACTCCGACCAACACCCCCTTTGGGTTCAGTCCTGGGTGGCCCGTGCCTACCAAAGGTCTTACAGCCACCGTTGTGGCAAAACAAAAACGGTCCCAAACGGGGACAAAAGCGCGCAAACAAGTTGGGCACACAAGGCTTATGCCGTCCTACCCGGCCAAGGAGCGCCCGTGCATAACCTTCCCTCGTTGGAGGCACCGGCGAGAGGCATGACAATAGACTGCAAGGGCCCTTACCATACCCAAGACAAATGTGGTTGCACTTGTCAGCTCGATATGGTGGCACCATGACTCAGCCAACAGTTGTTCAAGTTCAATTAAGTCCGGTTAAACTTGAATGCAATACTGTCGGAGTAATTGGACACGGATACCCCGAAGACGGCAAGACGATATTTCAAGACATCGGGGCTAGCAAAGCCCCTCAGTCCAACTACCCGGCCGGCTGCTGGCTGCTAACTGCTCCACCAGGCCGACTGCTGGCTGCCGACTGCGCCAACCAGCCAGCTGCCCGAAGTCAAGTGCGGCTCGACGCAACCCCGACAGGTCGACCGTACCGCAACGTCATCTATAAGAACCGTGTCCCCGGTACTGATTTATAAAGTACCCTGGGGACAAGCATGACGTGCACCATGCCACTAGCTATGCCTACATAGCTTGGCTTGTAAGCTACCCAAGGTAGCTTACAACCAAAGCCACTACCACCCATGCCACTAGCTAGCTTACACATTAAGCTAGCTACACACTATAAAAGGAGGCCTCATCCATCCATCCAGCATGATGGACTCACGCACACACCCACAAGCAAGCTAGCTAGCAAGAGAGCTAGCTAACCATCCATCCATCCACTTCCACGGGCAAGGATGCCTAAGCACGCCCATTCGGCCAAGAGCAACAGCCACCATGCCACACACATATGTGATTCACGTGGTCGATGCCTATGGCATCGACCTCGAACACAGCCGTGAGCACTCAGACTAGATATATCGATACACTCAGACATGCAACATTAGGAGTATTATCTCTCCCGAAGTCAAGTTGGGTAAACTAGCTGCTACTCGTGATACCCGCCCCTGGATATTCGGCAGCAGTCTTGTTTCACACGGCCACCTTGTGGCATATGTCGCCTAGCACCCCCATGAGAATACCACGAAATTTGGCGCCCACCGTGGGGCGGTACTATGCTACCGCGCTGCTGCTGGTTTCGCAGTCCGGGCGGGACCATCTTCGTCATCATCACCACGGCCAGGGGCGGAGCTACAGGGTGGTCAGGGTGGGCCGCGGCCCACCCTGGCATTTCTGATAAGCCTATATACCTATCGGTCACTAAATGGGCCAGAGAGAAAAAACGGCCCAAGAGCACTTACCTGTTGACCCAGAACGAACGCAGCGGCCACGCCCTCGCATCGAGCTGGCTGCATCAAGAAGAACCAGCCCTGGCCCCTCCAGCCGCCTCGTCCCGACTCCCTCGCCATAGCCGTCTCGCCGCCCTTGCCGGCCGGATCCCAGCCGCCGAGGAGGATCCCGCCCCTGTCCTGCGTTGCGCGTCTGCGCCCCTTCCCTGTGCTACATGGTTGTGCCCCTGCTTCTCCGGCTGCCTGACACCCCTGCAAAGACTGGCGGCCGCCGCCCAATGCCCCACTGCCCCAATCCAATGGCAGAAACAAAGCAAGTCAGCCCGATTTAAGGTATCAAATACCCAATTTCTGATTTAGTATTTTTTTTGTGCTATGGATGCTATCCAGTAGATGAACCAAACAATTGCATAATTTTGCATATCATCAGCCTCAAATAGCTTTATTGATAGAAAATAATTTTTACTGCAGAATTGTTGAATAATATCTCATGGTATGTACTATGTATGGTCTATGTAATATGTACTATGTAGGCTTATTTATGCGAAACTTAGACTTAATTAAGAATTTTAGTGTGTTTGTATGACCATATTTTGATCTATTTCTATATAATATTGGTAATTAGTTAGAATTTTCACATGTAAAATTTCTTGTCAAGAAAAAAATTGTGTACGGACCACCCTGTTCTCGAATGCTAGCTCCGCCACTGACCGCGGCGTCGCGCCGTCTCTCTGGTAGCGCTCGGGGGCTCGACACCGACACGCCCCCGGAGCGGCTGCGAGGGGTGGCGCGTCCTCGCCGCCGGTTGCGCCTTCCTCACCGCCACCGTTGTGACGCCGGCTATCCGTCAGCTTGCAGCATGCTGCTGGGCTCTCGCTTGGTCGACCGTGGCCATCCACGCGCCGATTGCGTTTGCTTCCCTCCGTGTTGCGCCTTGCTTTGGCCGGCACACGAGCGCTCGCTCCTCCATTTATCGCCTGTACAAGCTAGCTAGCTGCTAAGTCAAACAGTCAAACCATTGGCCATACAATACACAGATACTACCCCGTACATGCCCCAGATGCTACCTAGACACAAACCATATAGGGTGTGTTTGGTTGCCTCGGTGGCTCTGGCCTGCATTGCATGAGGGATGCTGGGTGAGCGTGGCCTGGTTGAGCCGATGCAAGGATGAGCTGAAATTTGTGTTTGGTGGACTGTATGATATTGATGCATTAGACATGCAACAAATGGTGTTTGGTAGACTGCACTAGTGACCAACTTCGTTAACTCTTCTCTTCTAATTTTAATCATCCCAATTGGATCTGCGCCATTCCATCGACAAAGAAACGAGTAAAACAAATCTAAACTGAAATTTGAACCGGAACTCATCTCATTATTTACCAGAAATTCCTCATGCCATAGATCAATACTGTCCAGGAGAGATGTCTCTGGTAGATGGGGCAAATGGAGAGGAGATGGTCATGGCGGAGATGGGCTGGCCAGAGATTCGACTGTAGCAGCTAGATTGGCGGCGGTGGCGCGGTTCAAGGGAAGAGATGGAGGAGAAACGTGGCGTCGGTTGCAGTTCGTGGTGCAGAGGGGCTCCCCTCTCTCTCCCCCTTCTTCCTCTCGGCACGTGGCCGGCGGCGTGGCAAGGCCCGACGAACTCATCGGTAGGCGCGGGTGCGCGGGAGATGGTGGAGCTCGACGGCGGCGGACACCGACGATATCGTCCTTCAGCGAGGGCGTGGAGAAGCGTCGGCGGCGTCGCCTCCGGGGAAGGCGTGGAGGAGCGCCGGTGGCGTCGTCTCCGACGAGGGTGTGGAGGAGCGCAGGCGGCGGCGTCCTTCGGTGAGGGCGGCGGCGGCGTCGAGAAGAAGATGAGAGGCGGCGACGAGATAGACGCGAGATGATGGGGTCGATGGCGAGGCGAACTAGATTGCATCGGGTGCAGGCGAAAGGAACGGACGAGCCTGCACGAAAGAAACGCACCGATCCTGCGTTCCCCTCAGCCTGGCTGAGAGGCCCCTTTTTGCATCGACTGGGCCAGGCTGAGTAGGCCATGCGGTCAACCAAACATGGGCTATTTTGCATGCGAACTGCGAGCCAGGTGCGAGCCACCAAACCAAACACACCCATAGTGCATGTACGCTACCCAGACTAACAGACAATGGTCTGATTGATGCTGTGCCTCGCGCATCTCCGGCCATTCCCGCGCGTGGCCGTGCTGGTTGCTCCCGCATCTGCGTCTACTCAAGCTCCTCTGGCAGTGCGTGCTCAGACTCGGCTCCGCTGACTTGCTGCTGCTTCGCCTCGCAGCAGCAGCTGCCCTACTCTTCCGCCTCCAAGCTGCACTTGCCGCATCGCCTCGGGCTGCCGGCTCCGCCCCGAGTGCCCAGCCGCCAGCGCCGCGGCTACCATGTCCTCCTTCGCCCGCGCGGCCACGGCCCGTCTGCCCCGCCCGCTCTGCCGCGGGCGGATCGCCGCCCCGCAGCTCCTCGCCTGCGCTGCTACCACGCCGCCCCCGTTGTCGGTTCCTCCCCGCGCGCGGCCTCGCGGTGCCGGGTTCCAGCCGAGTCTTCCCGCCTGTCGCAAAGCATGCGGGCCGCTCGCGCTGCTGCGCCATCTCGCGCGGCTGCGCCCGTCCTCCCAGCGCTTCGTGTGCGACGGCGTCCGCTGCCTCTTCGCGAACGACCTCCCCTGCCGCTCGGCCGTGTCCAGCGTCCCCGGCTCCGCGTGCATCCGCTCGACCTCTGGGTCGGCGCGCCTCCATCACCCGGCCCCACCCCTATGGCCGGCTCCTGCTCCATCCCTCGCGTGTCGGCCCCGCCGTTCGCCGCCTCCGACTCGCCGCTAGCCGGGTCTGCCTCCAGCCAGGAGCCGCTCCAGGCCGGCTGCCCGCGACCTGGCTCCCCGACGCCGCCCTCTGCCTGGCCGGGTCCGGACGGCTGCCGCCCATGCCGGCTTCCTCCCGCGACCTCCAGACGCCCGGCCGACTCAGCGCTGGCTGACCGCTGCTCGCGCCGCCTCCTGCTGCCGGCTCGCGGCAGCCGCCCGCCGCCCGGCTCGCTGCTCAAACCGGCTGGCTTCCCACCCCCGCCGCCTCGCGTCGCTCAAGGCCGGCCTCCCCGGCCGCCGGTCTTCGCGCCCCGCCGGGCTGCGGCGGGCCGGCTCCGCCAAGCCACGTCGGCCTCCCACGCTGGTCCGGCCTCGCGGCGCCGGCTTGCCGCCCCAGCCGGCTGCGGCTCCAGCGCCGGGTCTGCGACGTCCCGCGCCACCCACGGCTTCGCCTCCGGCAGACCCCTGCTGGTCCTTGCTGCGGTCCCCTGGTCGGCTGGAGAAAAGAAGGAAGAGAAGTCAGAGGAAAAAAGTGCCCAAGCCGGCTGCTCAACCTGATGAGAGCAGGAGAAGAAAAATCAGAGGCCGGGTGTCCAGTCGGCTGGTCAAGAGAAAAAAGAAAAGGGGGCTGGGTCCGGCTTCTGGCGTGAAGTCGGACCAAAAAAAAATATGTGTGTGTGTGCATCCGGCTGCCCAGAGCCGGGTGAAGAAAAGGCCGGATGCCCACGGCCGACTGGCAGAAAAAAAAGAGAGAGGCTGGCTGGGAGGAAAAGAAAAGGGCCAACTGCCCGCTGTAGCCGGCTGCTCGTGCAAAGGAAAATAGGTCCGACTGACCAAGTCAACAGCCGGCTGACAAAAATAAAGGGAGAAAAGAAATATGCGTCCGGCTGCCCGCAGCTGGACAAAGAGAAGGAGAAAGAAGACAAAGTAATACTGGAGATCCGCCCGATCGCTCGCCAGCGGCCCGGATCTCGGGTTACACCAGTGTGGTGTTGACACGCCCGCGAGAGAGAAGACAAAGTAGTTGCGGAGATCCGGCCCGACCGCCAGCGATCGGCCCGAATCTCGGGCTACACCAGCTGAGTCTTGTTGACGCGCTCCGTGAGAGAGAAGATAAAGTAGTCGCGGGAGATCCGGCCCGACCGCCGCAGTCGGTCTCAATCTCGGGGCTACACCGATGGGCTCATTGGCCTCACTAAAGATTACAAGAAACAAAACAAGAGACAAGAGAAGAGTTTTGTCCGGCTGCCAGCAGCCGGTAGAAGAGAAGAAAAAAGAAACAGGCGCTGCAAGTTACCTCGCCGCTTGGCCGGTCGAGCCTGACCGGCCGGGCCCCCCTTCGAGGACCCGGGGGCTCGAGGGCTACACCCAGCGGGTGCGCCGGCGTGCTCCGCGAGCGCCGAGTCGCGCCGGCTGTCTTCGACGACCGTGACTACACGAAAATCAATGTGAGCTCCTCACCTGCATATTTTTGCATCACGCAAGCACGAATAACCCCGAGCGATGCTCGGGGGCTATCTCCGCATTTTTATTGCATCAAGACCACTGTCGCCCGGCGCCACCAGAGTTGGCTCGGGCTGGCCGCCATTCGAGACGTTTTTTCGCAGATGGCTTAGTAGCGTGTGTAGTACCAAAGGCCCACCTCTCAGCCACAGACCGCAGAGCGGCTGTCTGCCTAGCAGGAGCAAAAGCTGGAGGCCACCCACGCGAAAAACGTCCGGAAAGAAAAACGGATCGGGCGACCCGGCCATTTACTTTACAAGTATCAACTCGGTTGAATCTGCTCCCAGACTTTGAGTACTGTACACTCCACTTCGCGGCCCATTCTCAGCCACAGACTACAGAGCGGCTGTCCGATGAGCGAGAGCACAAGACAAAAAGCGGAGGGAACACGAAAAAATTAAGGGGGCTCGGATGAAACCGAGTCGGCACCCTCCGCATAAAACTTGCAATGATAAAGGCAAACATTTGGTATATTTGCGTGGACTAACTTTGTCTTTTTCATGATCATTTCCACGAACACTGCTAAAAACCTCCGCCTAACTTTGCCAAGTTGCCGGAGGCTTGGGGGCTACCGTCGGAGTAATTGGACACGGATACCTCAAGACGGCAAGACGATATTTCAAGACATCGGGCTAGCAAAGCCCTCACCCAACTACCCGGCCGGGTTGCCGTCTGCCGGCTGCTCCACCAGCCGATCATTGGCTGCCGATCGCTTCCACCAGCCGATCGCTGGCTGCCGATCGCTTCCACCAGCCGATCACTGGCTGCCGATCGCGCCAACCAGCCACCGCTCAAGTCAAGTGCGGCCCGACGAACCCCGACAGACGACCGCATCGCACCGTCATCTCATGATTATCGTGTCCCCTGGGTACTGATTTATAAAGTACCCCAGGGGACAAGCATGGCATGCACCATGCCACTAGCTATGCCTACATAGCTTGGCTTGTAAGCTACCCAAGGTAGCTTACAACCAAAGCCACTACCACCCATGCCACTAGCTAGCTTACACATTAAGCTAGCTACACACTATAAAAGGAGGCCTCATCCATCCATCCATCCAGGATGATGGACTCACGCACACACCCACAAGCAAGCTAGCTAGCAAGAGAGCTAGCTAACCATCCATCCATCCACTCCCACGGGCAAGCATGCCTAAGCACGCCCATTCGGCCAAGAGCAACGGCCACCATGCCACACACATATGCATATACGAGGTAAGATGCCTATGGCACTGACCTCAGATACAGCTCCAGGAGCACTCTGTACTAGATATATCAGATACACTCAGACATGCAGCATTAGGAGTATTATCTCTCCGGAGAGCTCCGAAGTTGGGTAAACTAGCGCGTGCTACTCGCATACCCGTCCCTGGATATTCCGGCAGCAGTCTTGCCCCCACACAAAGCCACCTTGTGGCATATGTCTTCTAGCACCCCCCGTGAGAATACCACGACAAATACGCTGAGTCATATGAAAATAACAGGATGCAACTACGATGCATGAGTGTGATATCAATATGGATGCAGCATAAATATTATGCATAACAACAATGAAGCATTTATCCAGATGAGCATGGCATACTAACGAGCATAATTATCACAAGCATAACACTACTCATCAACATATCATGACCACTAGCATCGAGAATAAATACCATGCAATGACATAATGAAAATACTACCATGCAAACATTTAACCAACTAGATGCAAAGGAACATGCATAGCAACGGTACTCGGAACAGACGATAGTCCTGCACTGAAAACCATCACCAACATCAACATGTACTACTACCAAGCATGAAATTAATACGAGCAAGACAAATGATAACTAGATGCATCGAAACATAACACGAAGGTGACCACGAAACCACAAGTAGTGCCGAAATAACGATAACAGTTGCAGTTAAACCAACAAACAGTTATTAATTATTCAAGTTGAAAACCATGGCTACTGCATGACTATCATGCAAGTGGATGTTGCGCTTTGCTTGGGGATGGAGAAGGCTCCTAGAAGAAGTGCGGAATGACCGCGGAAGGAATCATCGGAAAGGGTACTCTCTCGGAGGGGGCTGATTGGGGCAAGGGAAAAATGGTCATTTTCATAATGCTGAAACATAGTGAAAATGGTGGGAACAGAACAGGCTCGACGAGACGAAGACGTGGGCGTTGGATTCACCTCGGTCGGAGTTACGGCTGCGGAGTTATGAGATGTAGAGGATCAGGGACTTTTTTGCAAAAATAATATTCACAGCCGGGTCCCTGAGTGGATAAGACAGAGGCGCAAAATTAGAAATACTTTGAGAGGAATACGGTTTCAGTAAGCGAAAATGTACTTTGAGCTGAAGCAGAGGGAAAACACGCTTTCCGAAAAAGAAAACGTATGCGTGTGTTTACGCCTCCACTTAATCCAGTCAACAAAGGAGGGACCGGGCCTAGGGTCGCTGACGTGCGGGTCCTGCGGGTGGGGCCCGTCACTTATCCATGTTAGTGTGGCGGGGTCAACGCGGGGCCGGCTCCTATGAGGCTGACTGGTGGGGCCCACGCACCTCTCTCTCTCCTCCCATCTCTTTCTTCCTCTCCCCCCGACACAACACGCAGAGTAGAGGCGGGCCGCCGGCGCTCGCCTGGCCAGCTCCGGCCACCGTTCGTCGAGCTCCGACCACTGGCGTGCTCGGGGAAACGAGACGCGCCCACCGGTGCAGAGCACAGACGTCAAGGAGCCCAGGGGAAGGAGGAGACGGGGTTGTGGCAGAGGATGGCGTCGGGCTCTGGTGGACTCGCGGCTGCAGGAGAGGGGAGGAGGTGAAGGGCTACGGGGTGGCTTCCTAGAGTTAGGTAGAGGCTCTGGTGGAGAAGAGGAGGAGTGAGGGGTGCTGGCTCACCGGAATTTAGCCGGTACCGAACGGCTGGCATGGCAGCCAGGGAGGGCAGAGAGGGGCTCTAGTGCTCGGGCAAGTAGCCAGGGAGGGGTAGTGGAGTGTGGTGAGGGCGATGGGTGCTCGGGAGGCGAGGGGAGTGGCTATATATAGCCGGGCAAGGCGGTTCGAGCTCGGGTGCCACCGCGGACGCGTGTCCGGCGCCGCGGACGCGTGTGCACGCGCATGAGCTCGAAGGTAGGCGACGAAGGAGGGAACGGACGAGAGTCTCACGGGGCGGAGGCAGCCAAGAGGCACGGGAAGGAAGTGGACAGAGGAGGAAGGCAACGGTCGGCTACAGCGCACCTATGGATGTGCTCTGTTCACGATGTGGACGGCTCACCGGGGAAGAGGACGGAGGGGGCAAGGGCTCCAGAGGGACGGTGACATCACGGGGAAGGCTCGGGACATAGCTAGGCGACGGGAGGACAATCGCGTAGCGAGGGAGAAGAAGACGGAGGCGCTAGAGCGCGAGCAACGCCATGCCAAAACGGTGGTCACCACTATGACCGGCAAGGAGGGGGCGCAAGAGGTAGGGAAATGTTGTCTAGTGTTTTGTCCTTCCATCAGGGAGGCTGTGGGAGTTGATGGATCGACAAAAGGAGAGAAGGAGATGAATGAGGGATCGTCTGAAGTTTGTTGTATCAGTTTTGGAGGAGCACAGGTGATCAATAGGGATTAGATTGGGTCAAATGGTGTTGTCTGGGATGATTAGGATAGGAAGGACTATGATCCTTGAAAGTTTGGAGGGATTTGGACCACTAATTAATATAGTTGCTTTACAACTAAGTAATCTGGTCCAGAATGAAGACCATGATGATGCTCTCACATGGAGTATCAACTTAAGCTCAACTTGGGCAGGGCTGAGTTATTTGGTCATATGAAGATGCTGCAAAAGGTTGCATACCAATTGGATAAACCAAAATGGTACTTCCTTCACAAACATTTCCACTGACCAGAAACTTGCAAAAATTCTAGAGGGAAAATGGCTAGATGAAATATGCCCAAATTTGGTGGAGATAGGTTATATGGATAAGAGAAGGCCTAGGAAAATTTACAGACATAATGGAGCAATATAAAATATACTTGCTTCATTAACTGAAAATTTGGAGAGAACCAAAGATTTGAAGCTGTGCTCACACGGATGCAGAGCATGAGCTCAAATATTGTGTAGAGCTTTTATTTGAGGATATGAAAGTCCATGCAAAAATAACTCAATTGGATTAACCTAGCTAGTACTTCCTTCACAACCACTTCCCTCAGACAGGAACTTTGAAAAATTGCTCAGGAATATTTTCTAGGCAAATTAAGTTGAACTTTGTCATGAGGCAATTATTTGGACATGAAAATGTGTACAAGAAGTTTGGATTCAATTGGGCAAAGATAAATGGCACTTGCTTCACAATCTGCCATTCAGGCCAGAATAGGAAAATAATTATTTGAGCATGATGATAAACATGGCGAATGAAATATTTTGCCACATTTGAGAAATATATGACCCAAAAAAAATTATGAGAATTATTTGGGAATTTTAGGAGTGATGCTAATATAGGTTGCTTCACAACCTAGGGCAACTAGGGTCATTCCTTTAATAGAAAAGGAATATTCCCAATAAAAAGAATTCGGGGATTTGGGCTAGGATAAAAATGGAAAGGTCTAGGGAAGGATTTGGGTATGACAAACCACTCTGGAAGCAAAGAAGAGGTCATCTTCCTCAGTTTCCAGACCACAAAGCCACAGAAAAAGAAAACTCAAGCAAAAATCTTAGAAAAACAAATGAAAAAAGAAAGGGCAAAAAATCAGCCTGTGACAAAACCTTCCCCCCTTAAAGAAATCTCGTCCTCGAGATTTGGTTGCTCAGGGAACAAGTGTGCATATACTGACTTAAGGAAACCGTTTGCAACTCGGGTATCCTTTTTTCCTTTATTGATTGTTCCCATCAAATTCTTCATCTGACTCGCTTGACTGGCT
The DNA here is from genome assembly GCA_021605205.1 of Aegilops longissima. Taxonomy (NCBI): domain Eukaryota; kingdom Viridiplantae; phylum Streptophyta; class Magnoliopsida; order Poales; family Poaceae; genus Aegilops; species Aegilops longissima. The sequence goes on from CM038680.1 coordinate 594,821,773, forward strand.
CTGGGGTGGTTTGCTTCACTGTATCCACATCCTGACAGATCTTACCTCACATTTTCCTGCTTATACTGGCTCCAATTCTGTTCATATCTGCTGACTTATCTGAGATTACCATGACTGAAATATATGCCTGTCTCACAAATCCGAGGGTGATTTCTTATTGCTGTGTCTGTAGTGGCAACTGTCCATGAATTGGTGATCAGATTTTCTTGATGAACACCCAAGCTATGACTCCTTGCATTGGGTTTCTCCACTAAATGCAAATCCCTCGGGTTCCAAACAGTGAGTTGAGGCATAACCATTTCCTAACAGATTCTGACTCATCGCAGAAGTTTCTGAATCATCTTAACTGGCTCCACTGTTTTGAGTGTCAGATCCGTACCAAATATTTGACTGTCGCCTGTCCTGACCATCATAAAGGGGTATGGCCTTATATGATAGTATCCGTAGACTTGACTGACTGTGAATCTCGTGAAAGAATTTTGTCCATGACAGGCTATACGTTGATGCTTCACATAAGTGAGGGCACATGCTTCCAGACTGTTATTCACCATCCAAAACATAGTAGACCCTTTAGGTGAATATCCATGGTGATCCATACTGACTCAGATTGTCCGGGGTATCTGCACCATTTTCATATCTGCACCACTGGTCTTGCTTCTTCATTATTGTTTTCTTGATCTGGATCCTTGGTTGAAAGAGCGGGGTCATATTACTTCTTCGGGTAACCATAGGTTCTGTCGAGTGCAACATTCTGACCGGAGGAAAATGATCATCTGAACCCTTGCAAGAAGTCAGCAAATAAATCAGTAGCCACCAGAACGGTCTTTACAACTCAGATCTGGGACATCACTGAAATAGCTCAACCACGGCTCAAGACAACCGAATAGCAGCTCGGAGCATGAGACCGTGTTGATAAATAGAAAGTGGCAGCTCCCTAAGATAGTCAAAAAGTAGCTAAAAGCATAGGTCCACTGTCACAAAAAGAAAATCAACAGCTGTACGAGACGGCCGGAAAGCAGCTCAGAACTCATGACAGTTGTTGAATAGAGAAATATAAAGTCGGCATCCACCCTGGACAACCAAAAACGGCTCAGAACACAGGCGTGGTGCCGTTACCAGAGAAAAGAAGACAAGGGCTCATCATGATCATATTCCAGGTTCACCAGTACTTGTACAGAGCTCAGTGTTGTCGTCAATCTTCATAGTCCTTTCTCACACTAAGGTGTATATCTGGCTTCCTTCACATATAGCTGAGAATCTGATTCCCGAGGCAGACTTGTGTTCCGACTGATTCTTGCGTCTGACCAACTGTTGCGGATCTGATTCTGACATCTGCTATCAATTCACAATGTACTATCTTGCACCAGTGCCGTACTGAGGACGATTGGATGGCTTATGCTGAAAACCATCGAGAGTATCTTGCTGAGGAAGACTGAGTTTTGTGCTGAAACAAGAATTGTTGGACCATCCTCCTTTCTGAGTATGTGGCACATCCGTTCTTTCTTCCAGGCATATCATGTTTCCAAACCATCCTCCGTGAAGAATCAAACCTTGTATCTGAACCATACCTTTGACTGAAATTGCACTGTTGGTCTTGCACATAGCTTATCTTCATGCTGATCTGATCATTTCTGCCATGAAGAGTGCACTCTGAGGCAAACTTGATTATCCGTATTGTTGTAAGGAGTGCATGCTGATGCAAACATGATAATGACCGTCCATCCAGGATTCCTTTTGCATTCAGACAAGATATTCCAAATTTCACTGCAGTCTGCTGATAACTTCATTTTGTTTATCTGAGCTTCCAAATATTTGAATTCCTTGATGATTCTTCAGGTCCGGTGTTGGTTGACGAGCAACTTTATTGAGGGGAAAATAATTCCACACCGAAGGCCCAAAGAAAGAAGCAAAATAAACGACTAAAACAAAAGCACACAAGCATACAAATAATATAAATAATCAAGCAACATCACATATTACTGCTACTCACACAATAATAGGCATGCATACCTAAGCACACAAATCTCGCGGAAGCTCTGGTATTGCGGTCTAATATGTTGTGACGGTGTGCACGAAAGTGAATCTGCATGTGGAAGGAGTTGGTGTAACCAAGGCTACACCAAGCGCTGGCTGAACACCGGTCGCAATCAGATGGATACGGGGCGAGGATGGACATGGTGATCAAGTAGCAAGACACAAGGTCACGGCCACGTCATCATCAAGCATACGAAGGGGAACCGTACACGTTCCAAAGAATGGAATGACAGGGAAATATAGTGGAGGAAAAGCAAGGCTTGATGGCATTGCCCTTTTCCGATAACAAATATCAGTAAGGGTTGCTGAAGGGACGAGATGGATGGCATGATTCGGGATAGAGACAAATCTATCACCGAAATAATATGGGTGGGTGGTGGAAAGATATCGATGTGATACCTGAGCATAACTCCTGCAAATGGTGTCTGGAACACTTGGTACCAGGGCATCACTCTGCTGGGACAGAGATGACGCCAAACAACTAAGAGCAGGCATCAAAGAAGGAGGGTGCAGGTAGTGGATCGAAACCGATACCACGTACACTCACAAGATTAACCGTTAGCGACAAGATAATAATCTATATGCATGCTATGCAACAAACAAATGCAGCAATCAAGTGCAACAACCCAACGGGGCTCTATACTACCGCATTCTAACGTTCGCACGGGCTAGGGCATCCTACAGCCAGACCTGCTCTGATACCAAGCCTGTGGCACCCTGGCTCAGAGAAACCGTAACGCCCCGTATTCCAGCCCAGAGATCGAGGATAAGTCTTCTGGAATACGACACTGCTTAGCATAGAACAAACCGGCTCTTTATGGCAAGCTACATGGGTACAAAGGGGATTACATCGGCACAGTGGCACTACGCCTGCCATGGTTGCTCCATGCAAGAAGCAGAACAACTCGAAGGAGCGGAACGACCACTGGCAGCGGAACAACGACGGAGGTGGTGAACTCCACTCTGCAGGGACTCTGGCTGGAACGCTTATCCTAGCTCGCAAACAAGTAATCCACGGCAAACAAGCAATCAAATCCGGCATGACCTACAAACTGGCATGACACGCCAGGTCAGTACATTGAATGTACTTGCAAGCTCACAGCAACCAAAGCAATCAAGACAAACAATAGCATGGCAATTACAGATTAACAAGGATCAACATGATACTATCAGATCAATTATAGCATGAACAAGATGATACGGCTAGAACAATACGAGCATGGCATAAACATATGAACATGACGAGACTAGCATGCAACATGATGAAACTATCATGCACCAACTTACTCTGCTCGGGTTACCTCGTAACCATCACCTGCACAAACTTACCATCATGGACATCACACGATCATCTCAGGATCCAATCAAGCTTGGTATTAACAATATCATAGTAATAATTTATGACAACAAAGAGCTTGACCTTTACCCTTGACTTTCGCATAAGACCACAAATATCCATCAAGTTGGTACTCACGATATCACAGTGATCCTCTCACGATCACATAAATATCAACCAACTTCTTTCATCGTCGAACCAGGGTTGTTATTAAGCACATCATTATTATTATTACTATTGACCCATAGCGTGAAAAACTACGAACTGGGCCCATGTCCGCGGGCGCGGCTATCGATAGATTTAACACACACACTCTGCAGAGGTAGCACACTATACCCACACCACAGAACCCATGGCCTCGCACTCCCATTCGGGTGGACCAACAGCTTTCCGGCAAAATAGATCTACTGCCATGACACTCTCCCGGCCACTCCGACCAACACGCCCTTTGGGTTCAATCCTGGGTGGCCCGTGCCTACCAAAGGTCTTACGGCCACCGTCGTGGCAAAACAAAAATGGTCCCAAACGGGACAAAAGCGCGCAAACAACTTGGGCACACAAGGCTTATGCCGTCCTACCCGGCCAAGGTAGCGCCCGTGCATAACCTTCCCTCGTTGGAGGCACCAGCTAGAGGCATAACAATAGACTGCTAGGGCCCTTCCCTTACCCAAGGCAAATGTGGTTGCACTTGTCAGCTCGATATGGTGGCACCATGACTCGGCCAACAGTTGTTCAAGTTCAATTAAGTCTGGTTAAACTTGAATGCAATACGCTGAGTCATATGAAAATAACAGGATGCAACTACGATGCATGAGCGTGATATCAACATGGATGCAACATAAATAATATGCATAACAACAGTGAAGCATTTATCCAGATGAGCATGGCATACTAACGAGCATAATTATCACAAGCATAACACTACTCATCAACATATCATGACCACTAGCATCGAGAATAAATACCATGCAATGACATAATGATAATACTACCATGCAAACATTTAACCAACTAGATGCAAAGGAACATGCATATCAACGGTACTCGGAACAGACGATAGTCCTGCACTGAAAACCATCACCAACATCAACATGTACTACTACAAAGCATGAAAGTAATACGAGCAAGACAAATGATAACTAGATGCATCGAAACATAACACGAAGGTGAACACGAAACCACAAGTAGTGCTGAAACAACGATAACAGTTGCAGTTAAACCAACAGACATTTTTTAAATGTTCAAGTTGAAAACCATGACTACTGCATGACTATCATGCAAGTGGATGTTGTGGCTTGCCTGGGGATGGAGAAGGCTCCGGGAAGAAGCGCGGAATGACCGCGGAAGGAATCATCGGAAAGGGTACTCTCTCGGAGGGGGCTGATTGGGGCAAGGGCAAACTGGTCATTTTCATAATGTTGAAACATAGTGAAAATGGTGGGAACAGAACAGGCTCGACGAGACAAAGACATGGGCATTGGATTCACCTCGACCGGAGTTACGGCTGCGGAGTTATGAGATGTAGAAGAGCAGGGACTTTTTTGCAAAAAAAATTCACACCCGGGTCCCTGAGTGGATAAGACAGAGGCGCAAAATTAGAAATACGCTTTCAGACTAAGAAAACACATTCAAGGTTGAAACAGAGAGGAATTCGGTTTCAATAAGCGAAAACGTAATTTGAGCTGAAGCAGAGGGAAAACACGCTTTCTGAAAAAGAAAACGTATGTGTGTGTTTACGCCTCCACTTAATCCAGTCAGCAGAGGCGAGACCGGGCCTAGGGTCACTGACGTGCGGGTCCTGCGGGTGGGGCCCGTCACTTATCCATGTCAGCGTGGCGGGGTCAACGCGGGGCCGGCTCATGTGAGGCTGACTGGTGGGGCCCGCGCACCTCTCTCTCTCCTCCCATCTCCTTCTTCCTCTCCCCCCCCCCGACACCACACGCAGAGCAGAGGCGGGCCGCCGGCGCCGGCGCTCGCCTAGCCAGCTCCGGCCACCGTTCGTCGAGCTCCGACCACTGCGTGCTCGGAGAAATGAGACGCGTCCACCGGTGCAGAGAACGAACATCGAGGAGCCCAGGGGAAGGAGGAGACGGGGCTGTGGCAGAGGATGGCGTCGGGCTCCGGTGGACTCTTGGCTGCAGGCGAGGGGAGGAGGTGAAGGGCTACGGGGTGGCTTCCTAGAGTTCGGTAGAGGCTCTGGTGGAGAAGAGGAGGAGTGAGGGGTGCTGGCTCACCGGAATTTAGCCGGTACCGAACTGCGGGCATGGCGGCCAGGGAGGGCAGAGAGGGGCTCTGGTGCTCGGGCAAGTAGCCAGGGAGGGGTAGTGGAGTGTGGTGAGGGCAATGGTGTGCTCGGGAGGCAAGGGAAGTGGCTATATATAGCCGGGCAAGGCGGTTCGAGCTCGGGTGCCACCGCGGACGCGTGTCCGGCGCCGCGGACGCGTGTGCACGCGCATGAGCTTGAAGGTAGGCGACGAAGGAGGGAACGGATGAGAGTCTCACGGGGCGGAGGCAACCAAGAGGCACGGGGAGCAAGCGGACAGAGGAGGAAGGCGCCGGTCGGCTACAGCGCACCCGTGGACGGGCTCTGTTCACGATGGGGACGGCTCACCGAGGAAGAGGACGGAGGGGGCAAGGGCTCCAGAGGGACGGCGACATCACGGGGAAGGCTCGGGACATAGCTAGGCGACGGGAGGACAATCGCGCAGCAAGGGCGAAGAAGACAAAGGCGCTATAGCGCGAGCAACGCCATGCCAAAACGGTGGTCACCACTGTGACCGACAAGGAGGGGGCGCAAGAGGAGGGGAAATGTTGTCTAGTGTTTTGTCCTTCCATCAGGGAGGCTGTGGGAGTTGATGGATCGACAAAAGGAGACAAGGAGATGAATGAGGGATCGTCTGAAGTTTGTTGTATCAGTTTTGGAGGAGCACTGGTGATCAACAGGGACTTGATTGGGTCAAATGGTGTTGTCTGGGATGATTAGGATAGGAAGGACTATGATCCTTGAAAGTTTGGAGGGATTTGGACCACTAATTAATATAGTTGCTTTACAACTAAGTAATCTGGTCCATAATGAAGATCATGATGATGCTCTCACATGGAGTATCAACTTAAGCTCAAGTTGGGCAGGGCTGAGTTATTTGGTCATATGAAGATGCTGCAATAGGTTTCATACCAATTGGATAAACCAAAATGGTACTTCCTTCACAAACATTTCCACTGACCAGAAACTTGCGAAAATTCTAGAGGGAAAATGGCTAGATGAAATATGCCCAAATTGGGTGGAGATAGGTTATATGGATAAGAGAAGGCCTAGGAAAATTTACAGCCATAATGGAGCAATATAAAATATACTTGCTTCATTAACTGAAAATTTGGACAGAACCAAAGATTTGAAGCTGTGCTCAGAGGGATGCAGAGCATGAGCTCAAATCTTGTGTAGAGGTTTTATTTGAGGATATGAAAGACCATGCAAAAATTCAACTCAATTGGATTAACCTAGTTAGTACTTCCTTCACAACCACTTCCCTCAGATAGGAACTTTGAAAAATTGCTTAGGAATATTTACTAGGCAAATTAAGTTGAACTTTGTCACGAGGCAATTATTTGTACATGAAAAGGTGTCCAAGAAGTTTGGATTCAATTGGGCAAAGATAAATGGCTCTTGTTTCACAATCTGCCATTCAAGCCAGAATAGGAAAATAATTATTTGAGCATGATGATAAACATGGAAAATGAAATATTTTGCCATATTTGAGAAAGATATGACCCAAAAGAATTTATGAGAATTATTTGGGAATTTTAGGAGTGATGGAAATATAGGTTGCTTCACAACCTAGGGCAATTAGGGCCATTCCTTTAATAGCAAAGGAATATTCCCAATAAAAAGAATATGGGGATTTGGGCTAGGATAAATATGGAAAGGTCTAGGGAAGGATTTGGGTATGACAAGCCACTCTGGAAGCAAAGAAGAGGTCATCTTCCTCAGTTTCCAGACCACAAAGCCACGGAAAAAGAAAACTCAAGCAAAAATCTCAGAAAAACAAATGAAAAAAGGGCCAAAAATCAGGCTGTGGCATGGCCCTCCTCTGGTACTTTCTTCACTCAGTATTTTTTATTAATTCCAAAAATAACTTCCATGGAGTTTCAGGACTTTTGGAGTTGTGCAGAATATGTCTCTAATATTTGCTCCTTTTCCAGCCCAGAATTCCCGCTGACGGCATTCTCCCTCTTCATGTAAACCTTGTAAAACAAGAGAGAAAAGGCATAAGTATTGTGACATAATGTGTAATAACAGCCCATAATGCAATAAATATCGATATAAAAGCATGATGCAAAATGGACGTATCATAAGGCAGATCCCAGAAGCATGTCTTGTGAGTCCAAGCGTGTTCCTTATTATACCCCTTGAAATACCCTGGACGCTCTGGATCTCGCTCGAGAGCGTTTAATCGATGTTGGGTCATTATTCATCAACGCAGGTGGTGCAGAGTGTTTGAAAACTCTACCTTTGATGAAGTTCTTCTTGTCTTTCCTGAACTTATGACGAGGATCTAGAAACGGTCTATGCAAGTCGAAGCAACTATACTTGTGCCCTGCCGTCATCCAATGAAACTCAAGAGCTCCCTTGCATGTGGGGCACGGGAACCTTCCATGCACACACCAGCCAACGAAGAGCGCATACGCCGGCAAGTCATGCGTCGAGTACATGTACCGGGCACGCATTATGAAGTTCTCTTTGCTAAATGCGTCGTATGTCTTGAACCAATTATCCCAAGCTTCTTGCAATTCGTCCTTAAGCGGCTGCATGTACACATTTGTATTCTTCCCCAGATAGTTGGGCCTTGGAATTATCAACGTCAGGAAAATGTTCTTTCTTTGCATAATCTGCCCGGGGGGTGATAATCCCCAAGTGCAGGGAATCATCGTAGCAATTTCCAAAGGTGGAAGTGATAAGTATGGAGTGTCGAACCCACAAGGAGCTAAAGGTAAGATCAATATTCTCTCAAGCCCTATCTGCCACTGATACAACTCTACGTACACCGAACGTTTGCTTCCAACTAGAAACAGGAAATAAAACTATGTTGTGGGTATGAAGTGGATAACTTTGCATGACATCGGAGAGCTAAAATATAAAATTAGGTGTTGTTATCATAAAGTTAGAATATATTACTAAATATTATAAATAGCGAGTGTTGAATAATGGTGGATTAGTGTGTGGAATTGTCCTAGGCAATTGTTAACAAGACCGGTAGTCGTCATTGCAATTTCATATGAGGGAGAGGCATAAGCTAACATACTTTCTCTACTTGGATCATATGCACTTATGATTGGAACTCTAGCAAGCATCCGCAACTACTAAAGATCATTAAGGTAAAACTCAACCATAGCATTAAAGCATCAAGTCCCCTTTTATCCCATACGCAACAACTCCCTTACTCGGGTTTAAGCTTCTGTCACTCTAGCAACCCACTATAAGCGAATCATGAACATATTGCAACGCCCTATAGAGGGAATGCCTCACGCTTGCGTGACACGGAGGGCACCATAGGATAGCACCAAAATAGAACATACAACTCGTACCAATCTAGATCATCAATCAACCCAAGGACAAAAGATATCTACTCAAAACATTATAAGATAGCAACACATCATTGGATCATAATATGTGGCATAAAGCACCATGTTCAAGTAGGGATTACAGCGGGGTGCGGGAGAGTGGACCGCGTAAAAGAGATGAGGATGGTGATGATGGTGGTGATGTTGATGAAGACGATCACCACGACGATGATTTCCCTCCCGATGGCACTTCGGCGCCGCCGAGAGAGAGGAGGAGAGGTTCTCCCCCTTGTGCTTCCTCCTCCGTGGCCTACCCCCTAGATGTGGAGAGGTTCTCCCTCTGGTCCTTGGCCTTCATGGTGATGATGGCCCCTCCGGGATCCTCCTCCATGGCCTCCGGTGATGATGGCCCCCTCCGGCAGGGTGCCGGAGAGGGCCTAGATTGATTTCTCGTGGCTACAGAGGCTTGCGGCGGCTGAACTCCCGATCTAGGTTTCTTTCTGGAAGTTTGGGTATAAATGAGAGGTGTTGGCGTTGATTTCACGTCAGGGGGGTTTCCGGGCTGTCCATGAGGCAGGGGGCGCGCCCTCCACCCTCGTGGGCAGCCCGGGACTCTTCTAGCCTACTTCCGGTACTCCGTGGGCTTATTCTGGTCCAAAAATGATCTCTGTCAAGTTGCAAGTCAATTGGACTCAGTTTGGTTTTCCTTTTCTGCGATACTCTAAAACAAGGAGAAAACAGAAACTGGCACTGGGCTCTTGGTTAATAGGTTAGTCCCAAAAATCATATAAAAGTGTATAATAAAGCCCATTAAACATCCAAGATAGATAATATAACAACATGAATACTTCTTAAATTATAGATACGTTGGAGACGTATCACGGGGGAGGGGGGGATTGAGTGGAATGACAAACACGGGCCAACAACTGTATTGGGCTGTCGTCTGACCAAACACACTGAACCCATCCGTGCTGACGGCGACTCGAGGATGTCTTGGATCTGCCGTTCTTTCCTTATGTAATGCATCGAAGCGCTTCCACGCTTCACCATTCGATGTGTGCACCATCATCACATTCCCATCTGCATCTAGTTCGGTTCTTTTGCCCGTTTTGTGCCATGTCATCTGTCTGGCCGTCTCTTTGACCATGACAAGATGTTGAAGTTTTGGTACGATTGGCATATACCAAAGAACATTAACGGGTATTTTGGTCTGCGTCTTCTCACCCATACCGTTGTCTACCACAACATACCTGGAAGACTTGCAAATGGGAAAATAGGTCAAGTCCTCATACTGAAGCCTAAATAAGACACATCCTTTCTCACAGGCATGTATCTTCTCATAGGGCATCTTAAGAGCACGGAGGATTTTGTCTGACTAGTACAGGTTTGGAGGTAGCACATGGCCTTTGGGTAGAAATCGTCCAAATACTGTCATCATCGCGTCGTAGCATTCTCTGCCCAAGTTTAATTGAGCCTTCAAAGCCATTATTTGTGAGATGGCATCCAGCTGACAAAGCTCAGTGTGCTCGTGGAGAGGAAGTTTTGAGGACTCCAACATTTCAGTGAAGGCCTTTGCAGATTCCTCCATCTCCTCGTCCGAGTTCCGAGCATCGTCAAAGTCTTGCACCATGTCTGTGGTCCCGGTACCATGCTCGTCGGTGCAACGACGAACCACCTCGGCTCTGGCACGTTGGGAAGACTCACCATGTAATGTATAGACCGTGTAACCAGGCGTAACACTCATTTCAATCTCGTCCCTCATTTTATAGTTGTCGCATCGGGCACAGGGGCACTAGCTTAATTCCTGGCCATTTGCAAATGCGGCTCTAACAAACCCCTTGGTTTTTGTTAACCATTCCTAGGTCCAAACTTTCTTACTAGTGTAATCGGTGTACATCCATGCACGATCACTCATATTGACTTCCTACTGGACACACAAGAAATATATACATAATTAAGCAAACCATATCCATCAGTTAATGGAGTTTGTCAGTTTTATTACGTCCATGCAACCTACACGCTAATAGGTAAAGATAGGTCCTAATCCGACCCGAGTATGTGTAGATTGGGTTCGTTTCCCATGCTCGCTCGTCCGACGCAATTAAAATTTGGTAGCACCTCTCGCTGTTCTCCTGATACACGTCTCGGCAATAAGCAGAGAGGATGTGTACCCGGAGAACAACAGGGAGGCACTAACAAAATTCTGCATCGGATCTGGAGCAGAGCATATGGTAAAACGAACCCAATCTACACATACTCGGGCTGTCCATGGATAACGTTGGACAATTCGAAAGAATCACGATTATAAATATGCAAATGCATGCATATTTATAGATGCAACCCTTTCGAACGGGAGACGCATAGTGGTTACGCATACTGATGATTAAAATCTATAGCTAGCAAGTTTCATCGGCATGAAGACCGGAACAGAGCAAATGAAGGGGGGAGGAGGAGATGTCATTTGTGCTCACCAACGAACGCAGGGGCGCAGCTCGTCGAACACTAGACCCTCGTAGCGATGAAATAACTACACATTTAAATCGAAAGATGAGTAACATAGCAATTTTGTTTCTTCCATCGACCTAACTACTTATTTACAACAGGACGAGCGGGTTAGGGGGTCCTTGGCATCGATGGAACCCTAAATAGCAAGTATCATCGGTGCGAGACACATGTGGCGCTCGGTGTTGAACACTAGATCCACATCCCACAAGTGAAGCCGGCGCCCGGCGTCCTGCAACAATAGTTCTGGTGGCCGATGACGGTCGAATACCTTGGCGAATTTGTCTGGCAGCCTCTGCGATGAGGATTAAAGCCAAGCTTTGAAATTTGAAACAACCAAACCGACTTGAGTTAGTTTGGGTGTTTCAAGTTTCAACACTTGCCTTTTAATCGTCATCGCAGAGGCTGCCAGACAAATTCACAATGGTGTTTGACCACCATCGATGCCGAGAACAGTTGCTTTGGGACGCCGGACGTCGGCGTCACTTGTGGGACGTGGATGTAGTGTTTGACACCGACGGCCACATGTATCTCACACCGACGATACTTGCTATTCAGGGTTCCATCGACACCGAGGAACTGATACGTCTCCAACGTATCTATAATTTTTGATTGCTCCATGCTACTTTATCAATTGTTTTGGACTATATTGGGCTTTATTTTCCACTTTCATATTATTTTTGAGACTAACCTATTAACCAGAGGCCCAGCCCAGAATTGCTGGGTTTTTTTTGCCAATTTCAGTGTTTCGAAGAAACGGAATATCAAACGGAGTCCAAATGGAATGAAACCTTCGGGAACGTGATTTTCTCACCGAACGTGATACAGGAGACCTGGACCTTACTCCAAGAAGTAACAGAGGCGGTCACGAGGGTGGGGCGCCCCCCCTAGGGCGTGCCCCCCTGCCTCGTGGGCCCCCTGTTGCTCCACCGACGTACTCCTTCCTCCTATATATACATACGTACCCCCAAACGATCAGAACAGGAGCCAAAAACCTAATTCCACCACCGCAACTTCCTGTATCCACGAGATCCTATCTTGGGGCCTGTTTCGGAGCTCCGCCAGAGGGGGCATCCACCATGGAGGGCTTCTACATCATCACCATAGCCCCTCTGATGAAGTGTGAGTAGTTTACTTTAGACCTTTGGGTCCATAGCTAGTAGCTAGATGGCTTCTTCTCTCTTTTTGGATCTCAATACAATGTTCTCCCCTCTCTCGTGGAGATCTATTTGATGTAATCTTCTTTTTGCGGTGTGTTTGTTGAGACCGATGAATTGTGGGTTTATGATCAAGATTATCTATGCACAATATTTGAATCTTCTTTGAATTCTTTTATATATGATTGGTTATCTTTGCAATTCTCTTCGAATTATCCGTTTGGTTTGGCCAACTAGATTGGTAGTTCTTGCAATGGGAGAAGTGCTTAGCTTTGGGTTCAATCTTGCGGTGTCCTTTCCCAGTGAAAGAAGGGGCAGCAAGGCACGTATTGTATTGTTGCCATCGAGGACAACAAGATGGGGGTTTTATCATATTGCATGAATTTATCCCTCTACATCATGTCATCTCGCTTAAGGCGTTACTCTCTTTATAACTTAATACTCTAGATGCATGCTGGATAGCGGCCGATGAGTGGAGTAATAATAGTAGATGCAGGCAGGAGTCGGTCTACTTGTGTCGGACGTGATGCCTATATACATGATCATACCTAGATATTCTCATAACTATGCTCAATTCTGTCAATTGCTCAATAGTAATTTGTTCACCCACCGTAGAATACTTATGCTCTTGAGAGAAGCCACTAGTGAAACCTATGGCCCCCGGGTCTATTCTCATCATATCAATCTCCATCACTTTAATACTTGCTTTGTTTTTACTTTGCCTTTTACTTTTCACTTTGCATCTCTATATCAAAAATACCAAAATATTATTTATCATCTCTATCAGATCTCATTCTCGTAAGTGACCGTGAAGGGATTGACAACCCCTAATCGCGTTGGTTGCGAGGAGCTATTGTTTTGTGCAGGTACGAGGGACTTGTGCGTAGCCTCTTACTGGATTGATACCTTGGTTCTCAAAAACTGAGGTAAATACTTACGCTACTTTGTTGCATAATCCTCTCCTCTTCGGGGAAATCCAACGCAGTGCTCAAGAGGTAGCTAGAAGAATTTCTGGCGCCGTTGCCGGGGAGTCTACGCACAAGTCAACATACCAAGTACCCATCACAATCCAATATCTCTCGCATTACATTATTTGCCATTTGCCTCTCGTTTTCCTCTCCCCCACTTCACCCTTGTCGTTTTATTCGCCCTCTCTTTTCCGTTCGTCTTTTCGTTTGCCTTGATGTCTTACTTGGCTCGTTTGGTTGAAATAGTTGAGTATTTATTCCTAAACAAAGAAGCTAATATCTATGGATCCTCATCCGCTTGCCAATCTTTTTAAGAGATCCAATTATGATGAACCAATTCCTAGTGGTTTGGATGCACTAGATTATCTTTATAAGGTTTTGCCTGAAATTCGTAAATCTAAAAATTATGATAAAGTGCTTTATGAAGTGATTCACGATAGATCTTTGAATAAAAAGCATGATTGCAATGATGTTACTATAAATTCTCTTGATGTCAATTGTGCTAATAATATGCAAAACCCTAAGCTTGGGGATGCTAGTTGTGCTATGTCTACTATTTGTTGCAATGATCATGATTGGGGAGATTCTTCTTATGATCTTGAAAATTTATTTAAGCCCCATGATGAATATGAGATTGGTAATATTGTTTGCAATAATAGTGGGTTTGGAAGAGTGTCAACTTTAGATCCCACATATTTGGATAATGTTCAATCTTATGAAATTTTTGATAAAAGTGGGCTTGGAGAAATCATGACTTCAGTTAATGATAATCCCACTATTTTGGAAGAGTGTCAACTTACCATGCATGTGGATCGTGTTGAGAATATGTTATGTGATAGCTATATTGTTGAATTTTCTTATGATCCTACATGTAATTATTATGAGAGAGGAAAATATGGTTATAGAAATTTTCACGTTACTAAATTACCTCTCGTTATGTTGAGATTGCTATTGTTCCTTTCCGCTTCCTTGCATATGCTAGTTTTTGCTTGCTACGATAATTTTTTTGCCTATAATATTCCTATGCATAAGAAGTATGTTAGACTTAAGTGTGTTTGTCACATGTTTTATGATGCTCTCTTTGTGCCTCAATTCTTGTCTTTCTTGTAAGCATCATTGAAATCTCAATGCCTAGCTAAAAAGGCTTTAAAGAAAAGCGCTTGTTGGGAGACAACCCAATATTTTTCCTTGCTGCTTAGGAATAAATAATCCATCTAGCCTCTGTTTAGATGTGGTTTTATGTTTTAATTAGTGCTTGTGCCAAGTTAGACCTATAGGATCTTCTTGGAAGATAGTTATTTGATCTTGCTGTAATTTCCAGAATCTTTCTGTTCACGAAAACAATTGTTAAAAATCACCAGAACGCGATAAAATACTGATTCCATTTGCTTCTGATCATTAAACAAATTGTCTAGTTCGTCCTATTTTGGTAGAATTTTTGTAGTTCAAGAAGTTTGCGTTAGTTACAGATTACTACAGACTGTTCTGTTTTTGACAGATTCTGTTTTTCGTGTGTTGTTTGCTTATTTTGATGAATCTATGGCTAGTAAAATAGTTTATAATCCATAGAGAAGTTGGAATACAGTAGGTTTAAAACCAATATAAATAAAGATGAGTTCATTACAGTATCTTAAAGTAGTATTTTGTTTTCTTTCTCTAACGGAGCTCACGAGATTTCTATTGAGTTTTGTGTTGTGAAGTTTTCAAGTTTTGGGTAAATTCTTTTGATGGATTATGGAACAAGGAGTGGCAAGAGCCTAAGCTTGGGGATGCCCATGGCACCCCCAAGATAATCCAAGGTCACCAAAAAGTCAAAGCTTGGGGATGCCCCGGAAGGCATCCCCTCTTTCGTCTACTTCCATCGGTAATTTACTTGGAGCTATATTTTTATTCACCACATGATATGTGTTTTGCTTGGAGCGTCTTGTATTATTTGCGTCTTTGATTATTAGTTTACCACAATCATCCTTGCTGTACACACCTTTTGAGAGAGCCATACGTAAATTGGAATTTGATAGAATACTCTATGTGCTTCACTTATATCTTTTGAGCTTGATAGTTTTGCTCATAGTGCTTCACTTATATCTTTTGAGCGTGCTAATTTTTGCTCTAGTGCTTCACTTAGATCTTTTAGAGAGTGGTGGTGAATTTTTTTTAAAGAAACTATTGATCTCTCATGCTTCACTTAGATTATTTTGCGAGTCGTTAATAGCATGGTAATTTGCTTAAGATTAATATACTTGGTATTGAAGATATGTGAAACTTTCTTTTGAGTGCGTTGAATACTAAGAAAAGTTTGATGCTTGATAATTGTTTTGAGATATGAAGATGGTGATATTAGAGTCATGCTAGTTGAGTAGTTGTGAATTTAAAGAATACTTGTGTTGAAGTTTGTGATTCCCGTAGCATGCACGTATGGTGAACCGTTATGTGATGAACTCGAAGCATGATTTATTTATTGATTTTCTTCCTTATGAGTGGCGGTCGGGGACGAGCGATGGTGTTTTCCTACCAATCTATCCCCCTAGGAGCATGCGCGTAATACATTGCTTTGATAACTTCTAGATTTTTGCAATAAGTATATGAGTTCTTTATGACTAATGTTGAGTCCATGGATTATACGCACTTTTTCCCATCCCTCCACCATTGCTAGCCGATCTAATACCGCGCACTTTTCACCGGTATCATACACCCACCATATATCTTCCTCAAAACAGCCACCATACCTACCTATCAGGGCATTTCCATAGCCATTCCGAGATATATTGCCATGCAACTTTCCACCGTTCCATTTATTATGACACGCTCCATCATTGTCATATTGCTAGCATGATCATGTAGTTGACATCATATTTGTGGCAAAGCCACCATTCATAATTCTTTCATACATGTCACTCTTGTTTCATTGCATATCCCGGTACACCGCTGGAGGCATTCATATAGAGTCATTTTTTGTTCTAAGAATCGAGTTGTAATTGTTGAGTTGTAAGAAAAATAAAAGTGTGATGATCATCATTCTTTAGAGCATTGTCCCAAGTGAGGAAAGGATGATGGAGACCATGATTCCACCACAAGTCGGGATGAGACTCCGGACGAAAAATTAAAAAAAAATGAAAAATGAAAAAAGAAAGAGGCCATAAAAAAAGAGAAGAGAAAAGGCCCAAAAAATGAGAGAAAAAGAGAGAAGGGACAATGCTACTATCCTTTTACCACACTTGTGCTTCAAAGTAGCACCAAGATCTTCATGATAGAGAGTTTCTCATTTTGTCACTTTCATATACTAGTGGGAATTTTTCATTATAGAACTTGGCTTGTATATTCCAATGATGGGCTTCCTCAAATGCCCTAGGTCTTCGTGAGCAAGCGAGTTGGATGCACACCCACTTAGTTTCTTTTGTTGAGCTTTCATATACTTATAGCTCTAGTGCATCTGTTGCATGGCAATCCCTACTCACTCACATTGATATCTATTGATGGGCATCTCCATAGCCTGTTGATACGCCTAGTTGATGTGAGACTATCTTCTCCCTTTTTTGTCTTCTCCACAACCACCATTCTATTCCACATATAGTGCTATATCCATGGCTCACGCTCATGTATTGCGTGAAGATTGAAAAAGTTTTGAAAATGTTAAAGTATGAAACAATTTCTTGGCTTGTCATCGGGGTTGTGCATGATTTAAATATTTTGTGTGGGTAAGATGGAGCATAGCCAGACTATATGATTTTGTAGGGATAACTTTCTTTGGCCATGTTATTTTGAGAAGACATAATTGCTTAGTTAGTATGCTTGAAGTATTATTATTTTTATGTCAATATGAACTTTTGTCTTGAATCTTTCGGATCTGAATATTCATACCACAATTAAGAAGATTTACATTGAAATTATGCCAAAGTATCACTCCGCATCAAAAATTCTCTTTTATCATTTACCTACCGAGGACGAGCAGGAATTAAGCTTAGATGCCCGATACGTCTCCAACGTATCTATAATTTTTATTGCTCCATGCTACTTTATCTACTGTTTTGGACTATATTGGGCTTTATTTTCCACTTCTATATTATTTTTGGGACTAACCTATTAACCGGAGGCCCAGCCCAGAATTATTGTTTTTTTTCCTATTTCAGTGTTTCGAAGAAACGGAATATCAAACGGAGTCCAAACGGAATGAAACCTTCAGGAACGTGATTTTCTCACCGAACGTGATCCAGGAGACCTGGACCCTACTCCAAGAAGTAACAGAGGCGGTCACAAGGGTCGGGGGCGCGCCCCCCCTGCCTCGTGGGCCCCCTGTTGCTCCACCGACGTACTCCTTCCTCCTATATATACCTCACGCACTTCAAACGATCGTAACAGAGCCAAAACCTAATTCCTGTTGGGGAACGAGCAGAAATTCAAAATTTTCCCACGTGTCACCAAGATCTATCTATGGAGAAACTAGCAACGAGGGAAGGAGAGTGCATCTACATACCCTTGTAGATCGCTAAGCGGAAGCGTTCATGAGAACGGGGTTGAAGGAGTCGACTCGTCATGATCCAAATCACCGGAGATCCTAGTGCCGAACGGACGGCACCTCCGCGCTCAACACACGTACAGCCCGGTGACGCCTCCCACGCCTTGATCCAGCAAGGAGAGAGGGAGAGGTTGAGGAAGACTCCATCCAACAGCAGCACAACGGCGTGGTGGTGGTGGAGCGTGGCAATCCCGCAGGCTTCGCCAAGCACCTACGGAGAGGAGAAGATGTCACGGAGGGAGGGAGGCGCCAGGGCTCAGGTGTCGATGCCTCCCTCCCTCCACTATATATAGGAGCAAGGGAGAGGGGGAGGCGCAGCCTGCCCCCTCCTCCAAGGGAGGGGTGCGGCCAGAGGGGGGAGGAGTCCATCCTCCCAAGGCACCCTGGAGGTGCCTTCCCTCTATGGACTCTTCCTCTCCAAGTGTTTCATGCGCATGGGCCTCTTGGGGCTGGTTCCCTTGGCCCATGCAGGCCTAGGCGCACCACCTAGGGCCCATGTGGCCCTCGGCAGGTGGCCCCACCGGTGGGCCCAGGACCCCTCCGGTGGTCCCAGACAATACCGATAACCCGAAACTTGTCCCGATGGTCAAACAGCACTTCCCAT
Source organism: Aegilops longissima (assembly GCA_021605205.1). Classification (NCBI taxonomy): domain Eukaryota; kingdom Viridiplantae; phylum Streptophyta; class Magnoliopsida; order Poales; family Poaceae; genus Aegilops; species Aegilops longissima. The sequence continues at coordinate 594,840,446 of CM038680.1, forward strand.
ATATAAATCTTTACCTCCGGACCATTCCGAACTCCTCGTGACGTCCGGGATCTCATCCGGACTCAACAACATTCGTAACCACATACAAGCTTCCTTTATAACCCTAGCGCCATCGAACCTTATGTGTAGACCCTACGGGTTCGGGAACCATGCGCACATGACCGAGACGTTCTCCGGTCAATAACCAACAGCGGATCTGGATACCCATGTTGGCTCCTACATGTTCCACGATGATCTCATCGGATGAACCACGATGTCAAGGACTTTAATCAATCCCGTATACAATTCCCTTTGTCTATCGATACGATACTTGCCCGAGATTCGATCGTCGGTATCCCGATACCTTGTTCAATCTCGTTACGGCAAGTCTCTTTACTCGCTCAGAACACATCATCCCGTGATCAACTCCTTGATCACATTGTGCACATTATGATGATGTCCTACCGAGTGGGCCCAGAGATACCTCTCCGTCACACGGAGTGACAAATCCAGCCTCGATTCGTGCCAACCCAATGACACTTTCGGAGATACCTGTAGTGCACCTTTATAGTCACCCGATTACGTTATGACGCTTGGCACACCCAAAGCATTCCTACGGTATCCGGAGTTGCACAATCTCATGGTCTAAGGAAACGATACTTGACATTAGAAAAGCTTTAGCATACTGAACTACATGATCTTGTGCTAGGCTTAGGATTGGGTCTTGTCCATCACATCATTCTCCTAATGATGTGATCCCGTTATCAATGACATCCAATGTCCATGGTCGTGAAACCGTAACCATCTATTGATCAACGAGCTAGTCAACTAGAGGCTTACTAGGGACATGGTGTTGTCTATGTATCCACACATGTATTGTTGTTTCCGGTCAATACAATTATAGCATGAATAATAAACGATTATCATAAACAAGGAAATATAATAATAACTAATTTATTATTGCCTCTAGGGCATATTTCCAACAGTCTCCCACTTGCACTAGAGTCAATAATCTAGTTCACATCGCCATGTGATTAACACTGATAGGTCACATCGCCATGTGACCAACATACAAAGAGTTTACTAGTGTCTTAAACTAGTTCACATCACCATGTGATTAAGTCTCAATGAGTTCGGGGTTTGATCATGTTTTGCTTGTGAGAGAGGTTTTAGTCAACGGTCTCGAACCTTTCAGATCCGTGTGTACTTCGCAATTCTCTATGTCATATTGTAAATGCTGCTTTCACGCTTCACTTGGAGCTATTCCAAATGGTTGCTCCACTATACGTATCCGGTTTGCTTCTCAGAGTCACTCGGATAGGTGTTAAAGCTTGCATCGACGTAACCCTTTACGCCGAACCCTTTTATCACCTCCATAATCGAGAAACATGTCCTTATTTACTCCAAGGACAATTTTGACCGCTGTCCAATGATCCCAATTCCTGGATCATTCTTGTACCCCTTGACTGACTCATGGCATGGCACACTTCCGGTGCGGTACACAGCATAGCATACTATAGAGCCTACGTCTAAAGCATAGGGGACGACCTTCGTCCTTTCTCTCTCTTCTGTCGTGGTCGAACTTTTAACTCTTAACTTCATACCTTACAACTCAGGCAAGAACTCCTTCTTTGACTGATCCATCTTGAACACCTTCAAGATCATGTCAAGGTATGTGCTCATTTGAAAGTACTATTGAGCGTTTTTGATCTATCCTCATAGATCTTGATGCTCAATGTTCAAGTAGCTTAATCCAGGTTTTCACTTGAAAACACTTTAACCCTATATGCTTTACAGAAAATTCTACATCATTTCTGATCATCAATATGTCAACAACATATACTCATCAGAAATTCTATAGTGCTCCCACTCACTTCTTTGGAAATACAAGTTTCTCATAAACTTTGTATACACCCAAAATCTTTGATCATCTCATCAAAGCGCACATTCCAACTCCGAGATGCTTACTCCAGTCCTTAGAAAGGATCGCTGGAGCCAGCATACCTTTTAGCATCCTTAGGATCGACAAAACTTTCTCGATTGTATCACATACAACCTTTCCTTACTAAACCGGTAAGGAAACTCATTTTGACATCCATCGCCAGATTTCATAAATGCAGCTTATGCTAACATGATTCCGACGGACTTAAGCATCGCTACGGATGAGAAAATCTCATCGTAGTCAACTCCTTGAACTTGTGAAAAACTCTTTGCCACAAGTCGAGCTTCATAGAAGGTGATATTACCGCCCACGTCCGTCTTCTTCTTAAAGACCCATTTATTTCAATGGCTTGCCGATCATCGGGCAAGTCCACCAAAGTCCATGCTTTGTTATGATATATGGATCCTACTCGGATTTCATGGTTTCTAACCATTTGTCGGAATTTGGGCCCACCATCGCTTCTCCATAGCTCGAGGTTCATTGTTGCCTAGCAACATGACCTTCAAGACAGGATTGCTGTACCACTGTAAGTAGTACGCATCCTTGTCACCCACGAGGTACGGTAGTGACTTGATCCAAACTTCATGATCACTATCATAAGCTTCTACTTCAATTGGTGTAGGTGCCACGGGAACAACTTCCTGTGCCCTGCTACACACTAGTTGAAGTGACGGTTCAATAACCTCATCAAGTCTCCACCATCCTCCCACTCAACTTTTCGAGACGAACTTTTCCTCGAGAAAGGACCCGATTCAAGAAACAATCCCTATTGCTTCGGATCTGAATTAGGAGGTATACCCAACCGTTTTGGGTGTCCTATGAAGATGCATTTTGTCCGCTTTGGGTTCGAGCTTATCAACCTGAAACTTTTCCACATAAGCGTCGTAGCCCCAAACCTTTAAGAAATGACAGCTTAGGTTTCTCTAAACCATAGTTCATACGGTGTCATCTCAACGGAATTACGTGGTGCCCTATTAAAGTGAGTGCGGTTGTCTCTAATGCCTAACCCATGAACGATAGTGGTAATTTGATAAGAGACGTCATGGTACGCACCATATCCAATAGGTTGCAACTATGATGTTCGGACACACCATCACACTATGGTGTTCCAGGCGGTATTAATTGTGAAACAATTTGCACAATGTCTTAATTGTGTGCCAAAACTCGTAACTCAGATATTCACCTCTATGGTCATATCATAGACATTCTATCCTCTTGTCACGAAGATCTTAAACTTCACTCTGAAATTACTTGAACCATTCAATAATTCAGACTTGTGTTTCATCAAGTAAATATACTCAACATCTACTCGAATCATCTGTGAAGTCGAACATAACGATATTCATCAGATGCCTCAAAGACTCATTGGACTGCACACATCAAAATGTGTTACTTCCAACAAGTTGCTATCTTGTTCCATCTTATTGAAACCGAGGCTTTTCAGTCATCTTGCCCATGTGGTATGATTTGCATATCTCAAGTGATTCAAAATCAAGTGAGTCCAAACGATCCATCTGCATGGAGTTTCTTCATGCATATACACCAATAGACATGGTTCACATGTCTCAATCTTTTCAAAAACGAGTGAGTCCAAAGATCCATCAACATGGAGCTTCTTCATGCGTTTTACACCAATATGACTTACATGGCAGTGCCACAAGTAAGTGGTACTATCATTACTATCTTATACTTTTGGCATGAAAATGTGTATCACTACGATCGAGATTCAATAAACCATTCTTTAGGTGCAAGACCATCGAAGGTATTATTCAAATAAATAGAGTAACCATTATTCTCCTTAAATGAATAACCGTATTGCGATAGACATAATCCAATCATGTCTATGCTCAACGCAAACACCAAATGATAATTATTCTGGTTTAATACTAATCTTGATGGTAGAGGGAGCGTGCGATGTTTGATCATATCAACCTTGGAAACAATTCCAACACATATCGTCAGCTCACCTTTAGCTAGTCTCCTTTTATTCCGTAGCTTTTATTTCGAGTTACTAACATTTAGCAACCGAACCGGTATCTAATACCCTGGTGCTACTAGGAGTACTAGTAAAGTACACATTAACATAATGTATATCAAATATACTTCTATCGACCTTGCCCGCCTTCTTATCTACCAAGTATCTAGGGTAATTCTGCTCCAAAGTGGTTGTTCCCTTATTACGAAGCACTTAGTCTCGGGTTTGGGTTCAACCTTGGGTTTCTTCTTTGGAGCAGAGAACTGATTTGCCGCTTCATGAAGTGTCCCTTCTTGCCCTTGCCCTTCTTGAAACTAGTGGTTTCACCAACCATCAACAATTTGATGCTCCTTCTTGATTTCTACTTTCGCGATGTCAAACAACGCGAATACCTCAAGGATCATCATATCTATCCCTGATATGTTATAGTTCATCACGAAGCTCTAGCAGCTTGGTGGCAATGACTATGTAGAAACATCACTATCTCATCTGGAAGATCAACTCCCACTCGATTTAAGTGATTGTTGCACTCAGACAATCTGAGCACAAGCTCAACGATTGAGCTTTTCTCCCTTAGTTTGCTGGCTTAAGAAAACTCGTCGGAGGTCTCATACCTCTTGACGTGGGCACGAGCCTGAAATCTTAATTTCAGCCCTCGAAACATCTCATATGTTCATGACGTTTCAAATCGTCTTTGGTGCCTCAACTCTAAACCGCTTAACCGAACTATCATGTAGTTATCAAAAACGTATGTCCGATGTTCGCAACATCCACAAACGACGCTTGGGGTTCAGCACACCGAGCGGTGCATTAAGGACATAAGCTTTCTACTGTCCGCATAATCGCTACTTTCAACTTTCAACTATATTTTCTCTAGGAACATATCTAAATAATGGAACTAAAGAGCGAGCTTATTTACATAATTTGCAAAAGGTCTTTTGACTATGTTCAAGATAATTAAGTTCATCTTATGAGCTCCCACTCAGATAGACATCCCTCCGGTCATCTAAGTGATTACATGATCCGAGTCAACTAGGCCGTGTCCGATCATCACGTGAGACGGACTAGTCATCATCGGTGAACATCTTCATGTTGATCGATCTACTATACGACTCATGCTCGACCTTTCGGTCTCGTGTTCCGAGGCCATGTCCGCACATGCTAGGCTCGTCAAGTTAACCCCAAGTGTTTTTGCTGTGTAAATCTATCTTACACCCGTTGTATGTGAACGTAAGAATCCATCACACCCGATCATCACGTGGTGCTTAGAAGCGACGAACTGTAGCAACGGTGCACGATCGGGGAGAACACTTCTTGAAATTTTTGTAAGGGATCATCTTATTTACTACCGTCGTTCTAAGTAAACAAGATGCATAAACATAATAAACATCACATGCAATTATATATAGTAGTGACATGATATGGCCAATATCATATTGCTCCTTTGATCTCCATCTTCGGGCTCCATGATCATCATTGTCACCGCATGACACCATGATCTCCATCATCATGATCTCCATCATCGTGTCTTCATGAAGTTGTCTCGCCAACTATTACTTCTACTACTATGGCTACGGTTAGCAATAAAGTAAAGTAATTACATGGCGTTGTTTAATGACACGCAGGTCATACAATAAATAAAGACAACTCCTATGGCTCCTGCCGTTGTCATATTCATCGACATGCAAGTCGTGAATCCTATTACAAGAACATGATCAATCTCATACATCACATATCATTCATCACATTCTTCTTGGCCATATCACATCACATAGCATACCCCGCAAAAACAAGTTAGACGCCCTCTAATTGTTGTTTGCATGTTTTACGTGGCTGCTATGGGTTTCTAGCAAGAACGTTTCTTACCTACGCAAAACCACAACGTGATATGCCAATTGCTATTTACCCTTCATAAGGACCCTTTTCATCGAATCCGTTCCGACTAAAGTGGAGAGACGGCACCCGCTAGCCACCTTATGCACCAAGTGCATGTCGGTCGGTGGAACCTGTCTCACGAAGAGTACGTAAGGTCGGTCCGGCCGCTTCATCCCACAATACCGTCGAAACAAGATTGGACTAGTAACGGTAAGCATATTGAACAACATCAACGCCCACAACTACTTTGTGTTCTACTCGTGCAAAGAATCTACGCAATAGACCTAGCTCATGATGCCTTTGTTGGGGAACGAGCAGAAATTCAAAATTTTCCTACGTGTCACCAAGATCTATCTATGGAGAAACTAGCAACGAGGGAAGGAGAGTGCATCTACATACCCTTGTAGATCGCTAAGCGGAAGCGTTCATGAGAACGGGGTTGAAGGAGTCGTACTCGTCATGATCCAAATCACCGGAGATCCTAGTGCCGAACGGACGGCACCTCCGCGTTCAACACACGTACAGCCCGGTGACGTCTCCCACGCCTTGATCCAGCAAGGAGAGAGGGAGAGGTTGAGGAAGACTCCATCCAACAGCAGCACAACGGCGTGGTGGTGGTGGAGGAGCGTGGCAATTCTGCAGGGCTTCGCCAAGCACCTACGGGAGAGGAGAAGATGTCACGGGAGGGAGGGAGGCGCCAGGGGCTCAGGTGTCGATGCCCTCCCTCCCCTCCACTATATATAGGAGCAAGGGAGAGGGGGGAGGCGCAGCCTTGCCCCCTCCTCCAAGGGAGGGGTGTGCCAAGAGGGGGGAGGAGTCCATCCTCCCAAGGCACCCTGAGGTGCCTTCCCTCTATGGACTCTTCCTCTCCAAGTGTTTCATGCGCATGGGCCTCTTGGGGCTGGTTCCCTTGGCCCATGCAGGCCTAGGCGCACCACCTAGGGCCCATGTGGCCCCTCGGCAGGTGGCCCCACCGGTGGGCCCAGGACCCTCCGGTGGTCCCAGACAATACCGATAACCCAAACTTGTCCCGATGGTCAAACAGCACTTCCCATATATAAATCTTTACCTCCGGACCATTCCGAACTCCTCGTGACGTCCGGGATCTCATCCGGACTCAACAACATTCGGTAACCACATACAAGCTTCCTTTATAACCCTAGCGCCATCGAACCTTATGTGTAGACCCTACGGGTTCGGGAACCATGAGACATGACCGAGACGTTCTCCGTCAATAACCAACAGCGGGATCTGGATACCCATGTTGGCTCCTACATGTTCCACGATGATCTCATCGGATGAACCACGATGTCAAGGACTTTAATCAATCCCGTATACAATTCCCTTTGTCTATCGGTACGATACTTGCCCGAGATTCGATCGTCGGTATCCCGATACCTTGTTCAATCTCGTTACGGCAAGTCTCTTTACTCGCTCGTAACACATCATCCCGTGATCAACTCCTTGATCACATTGTGCACATTATGATGATGTCCTACCGAGTGGGCCCAGAGATACCTCTCCGTCACACGGAGTGACAAATCCATCTCGATTCGTGCCAACCCAATGCAGACACTTTCGGAGATACCGTAGTGCACCTTTATAGTCACCCGATTACGCTATGACGCTTGGCACACCCAAAGCATTCCTACGGTATCCGGAGTTGCACAATCTCATGGTCTAAGGAAACGATACTTGACATTAGAAAAGCTTTAGCATACTGAACTACATGATCTTGTGCTAGGCTTAGGATTGTCTTGTCCATCACATCATTCTCCTAATGATGTGATCCGTTATCAATGACATCCAATGTCCATGGTCGGAAACCGTAACCATCTATTGATCAACGAGCTAGTCAACTAGAGGCTTACTAGGGACATGGTGTTGTCTATGTATCCACACATGTATTGCTGTTTCCGGTCAATACAATTATAGCATGAATAATAAACGATTATCATAAACAAGGAAATATAATAATAACTAATTTATTATTGCCTCTAGGGCATATTTCCAACAATTCCACCCCCGCAACTTCTTGTATCCACGAGATCCCATCTTGGGGCCTGTTCCGGAGCTCCGCCGGAGGGGGCATCCACCATGGAGGGCTTCTACATCATCACCATAGCCCTTCCGATGAAGTGTGAGTAGTTTACTTCAGACCTTCGGGTCCATAGCTAGTAGCTAGATGGCTTCTTCTCTCTTTTTGGATCTCAATACAATGTTCTCCCCCTCTCTCGTGGAGATCTATTCGATGTAATCTTCTTTTTGCGGTGTGTTTGTTGAGACAGATGAATTGTGGGTTTATGATCATGATTATCTATGAACAATATTTGAATCTTCTATGAATTCTTTTATGTATGATTGGTTATATTTACAAGTCTCTTCGAATTATCCGTTTGGTTTGGCCAACTAGATTGGTAGTTCTTGCAATGGGAGAAGTGCTAAGCTTTGGGTTCAATCTTATGTGTCCTCTCCCGAAGGATGTAGGGGCAGCAAGGCACGTATTGTATTGTTGCCATCGAGGATAACAAGATGGTTTTTTTATCATATTGCATGAATTTATCCCTCTACATCATGTCATCTATCTTAAGGCGTTACTCTATTTTTAACTTAATACTCTAGATGCATGCTGGATATCGGTCGATTAGTGGAGTAATAGTAGTAGATGCAGGCAGGAGTCGGTCTACTTGTCTCGGATGTGATGCCTATATACATGATCATACCTAGATATTCTCATAACTATGCTCAATTCTGTCAATTGCTCAACAGTAATTTTTTCACCCACCGTAGAATACTTATGCTCTTGAGAGAAGCCGCTAGTGAAACCTATGGCCCCCGGGTCTATTCTCATCATATCAATCTCCATCACTTTAATACTTGCTTTGTTTTTACTTTGCCTTTTACTTTCCACTTTGCATCTCTATATCAAAAATTCCAAAAATATTATTTATCATCTCTATCAGATCTCACTCTCGTAAGTGACCGTGAAGGGATTGACAACCCCTAATCGCGTTGGTTGCGAGGAGCAATTGTTTTGTGCAGGTACGAGGGACTTGTGCGTAGCCTCCTACTGGATTGATACCTTGGTTCTCAAAAACTGAGGGAAATACTTATACTACTTTGCTACATCATCCTCTCCTCTTCGGGGAAATCCAACGCAGTGCTCAAGAGGTAGCAGGAACCCCCTAACTCGCTCGTCCCCGGGCGCCCTCAGGTTTGGTGACGCATGGTCGACGGGTCGGCACTCGGACCGGGGGGTTCTCGGCATGGGCGTCGGGACCAGCGGGACCCACTGGCTCCACCATCTATCCCCTCGGCAACCCTCTTCCTTTTTCCCATTTTCCTCTTCTTCTCCTTCTTCTTCTTCTTTTTTTCAATTTTTTCTTCTTCTAATTATCTAAACCTAAATCTGGCAGTAACCTAATCCTACCACTATAACCTAAACCTAAACACAAAAAACAGTAGAGACAAATCACCTTGGCTCGCGGTGGTGGTGGTGGGCGGCGGGGCGGGCGGCGAGCAGGGGTGGTGGGGGCGGGGGCGAATCAGGCGGGCAGGCGCCTCGGCAGGCATGGTCTGGCAAGCCGGGCGGGGTAGTGGGGTGATGGGGTGGGTCGCCAGGCCGGGGCGGGGTAGTGGGGTGATGGGGTGGGTCGCCAGGCCGGGGCGGGGTAGTGGGGTGATGGGGTGGGTTGCCAGGCCGGGGCGGCGTGGTGGTGGGGCGGTGTGGCGATGGGGTGGCGGGGTGGGAGGGCGATGGGGCAGGGGCGGCGTGGCGGCGGGGCGGTGGGGTGATGGGACGGGACGGCGTGGTGGTAGGGCGAGGAGGCGAGGCGGAGCGGCGGTCGAGGGCGGCGGTGCGGGTGGTGAATGAGGAGATCAAGAGAGAAAGAGAGGTACGGTGGGGGCGCGGGCGCGACCCCTTTTCTGCTAGTAGGTCACAGCTCTTTGTCGTTTGCTAGCAGACGACAAAGAGCATACCTAGTGGGGTGGGGCCGGGGGGAAACGACTATTAAAACGGCCAGTTTCTTTGCCGTCCGCCAGCAGACGGCAAAGAAAATGGCCGTTAGGTCGTCCTCGTAAGCCCGCCACCCACCCTCTTTGTCGTCAGCTAGCAGACGGCAAAGCTTCTTTGTCGTCCGCTAGCGGACGACAAAGATATGCTGATGGAAAATCCTTCAGTTGCCGTCCGCTGCCTCTTTGCCGTCCGTTTTCTTGTGGCTGATGGCAAAGCCTTTCTTTTCCGTCTGCTAACTGACAGCAAAGAGTCGGCAGACGGCAAATCTGCTGATTCCAGTAGTGATTGAAGCGGTTTGCCGGTCTAGGGCACTGTACGCGCCGTGTCCCCAATGTCCGCACTTGTTCAATGACGGAGGGACATTTACTGGCCAGGACGGGACAAATATCTACCATGCATGTTCAAACCCGTCCGCCTGCCGTCATTAAACATGCATGCCGACTGAGAAACCCACTCCTGCGCGTGCGCCTTGACACATCCGAACGCTTGGCCTCAGCAACATATGCTATTTAAAGACGACCACACCGCACTCAAACCACACCACACCACATCCGCTTCACATCCTACTCCCGTGCACCACATCCAACATGACCGCGAGCGGGAATGCGTTGTTGGAGAGCCTCTTGGCAATGCAGAAGCACGAGGTGGCTGGCCTTGTGGCTGCAGGACAGAGCCTTCGTGTAAGGCGGATAGAGGCCGGCATGCTGACCAGCTCCCTGGAGGTCTCTGACGACAACGACGACCCCATGATGGAAACCGGCTCTAACGATGACTCCACGAGCCGCCTGCGCCGTTCCATGTCGGCTTGGTCATGCAGCAGGCATCATCACACTTCAACGCCGCCATGGCAGCCGTCGCCGACGCCTGTGTCAGCGTTTCGGCAGGCGGAGGAGGAGCAGCCATACGACCCTATCTTCCTCGACCAATACTCACCGACAGAGGGCGAAATCTACGGCAAGCACGCGAGTGAGGAAGTCGTGGCGGTCATGGTCGTGGTGAACCCCAACTTCATCGCCGATCAGCAGACACTTTACGAGACTGCCCGAGCTCATGCCGCTGCAGCTTGCAACACAGAGGCGGCGCAAGCGATCACGAACGAGAACCCCTCCAGTTGTGCGTCATACACGCCGCCAACGAACTTTTGGGCGCGTCGGTGGCACGAGGAGAGTGCCAGCCCGTCCAGGTCCATCGTCGACCTCACATCCATTGGCGAAGGACACGTCGCGAACTCCAACGAGGATGAGTAGAGCATGGGAGGCGATGAAGCCTCGAGTCCCAAGTAGGCGGTCCGTCTCTCATGTTCTACTCTTCCTCGCTAGTGACCACACATTAACTTCATGAGTCTTATCTAGGCCACTCATGGAGACAATGAGATGGACCTGACGGTCGCGGGAAGGGAACAACAAGGACAAGACACGACGTGGACGGCCGCCACCGTAGGCTAGGTTTAGGCCCGGTCGCTTTTTTTGGTTAAAATATGTCAAAATGTAATGAATGTACTCCGGTTTATATGTAAATCATATGGTTTACATGAATTTTGCCCTGTTTGTTGAAATCCGGAGTGAAATGTATGCGGGCATGGTTGAATGGTCGGCTCCTGCATCCATCTCCATGGGCTAGTCCTCACCGGTCCACTGACGTATATGGTGTCCCTGGACACTGTGTCGTAAATCGTCTACAAATGTCTGGACCACTGTGTCAGTATTATTTTTGCAATCCAACGCAATGTCGGATACGTCTAGGGGCCATCCGCGCGTTAGGATATCACAAACAAACACCAAATCCAAGGGAGGTTTACAGGCGTTCGGACCCATGCCACACACACATCCGATTATGCAGTCCCACATAAAACCGTCTTCGACGCGTCTCTTCAACCGTGCCTCCGCATCATGCCGGTACAGAGCGAACGCGACTGATCTGCAGCATGCCGTCTGAAAGGCACAGCGTTGAAGTGGGACGATGACCGAGAACTAAAATATACATTACGAATACTTTCATATGTAGCATAGACAAAAAAGGCATATACGTACATGAAAATGGCCAAGGATATTCTTTTGGGTAGCTGGCAAATCATAATATTTTGGACCGGAAATTTACAGATCCGTCATGAATGAGTATAAGTTTTCACATGATTTTTTTTGAAACTTGGAAATATCCTTTTCATTTTATTGAAATAACGGGCTACAAATGTCCCGTCCTACACAAGTTTGGTATCGACATAGTGGGCCTATTTAGGTTCCTTTTTTCAAGACGATCCGCCGCCCAACAATAACTATGTGAATAGTTTCTGTGAATAGTATCTGTTTGAGTGGTGCCATATTTTTTCATAAGGGTTGTGCATAATACGTTTTTTTTGAGAAAAACTCGCCAAGCTTTATTACTCCATGGTTATGTTCATAGGTACAATTGTTGGGTCATGAGGGGCACCCAACCATACATGTCTACCTGGAGCAAATTTACAAGAGAGCTTGGCAAGCTTATGTGCCTCATAGTTAAAATTCCTACGTTCATGAATGAAATTGCATAAAATAAAACTAGATTTGTGAGCTAATATTTCATGCACTATTGCTGCATGCGGACCTCCTGTCCCCTGATTAATGTCGTTGATGACCGCCTTGCAATCCGAGGCCACCGTGATGTTCTGAAGCACCAAATCTTCTGCAAGAGCAAGGGCTTCCCGACACGCATAAGTTTCCAAAATTTGTGGATTATTCACCCCTTGGAACACAACTGCTGAAGAGCCCAGGTATAGCCCCTGGCTATCTTGGCAGACCGCAGCAACATCTCCTCCCCATTTGTTCCTTGCGATCACTCCATCAACATTAATTTTCATGCAGTTCGCCGGAGGAGGGAGCCACTTTTCCTCTGAAACTCGCGCAGTCTCTGCAACTACAGTCCGCTGCCCGCCCTTTGGGATCAACATGAGATCATGCAAATATGAGTTCACAAATGCTATTGTTTGGAAAGGGCTATGGAACTCCGCTTCAGAAATGGCCTTACGCCGTGCAAACCACAGTGCCCACAACGTCACTGCCATCTTAGTAAACAGTTCATGACTCAAAGTGTCATATAGTTGGAAAATCCATTGCTTTGCACTTGCTTCATTATTTGATGTCATCTATGAGACCAACTCCTCATTTGAAAGAGCCCATATACATATTGACATGGTACATGAAATCAAAGCGTGACGCCACAGATCTTCACACCCGCAAAGTGGACACACATCCTCAACAGACATGTTATGATTCTTCAGAACATCCATTGTTGGCAGTGAATGCTTGGCCAATCTTCACATAAACACTCTGATCTTTGACGGGATGGTTAGATTCCATAACGAAGACCAGGATTTACCTTCGCTAATTTCATTAGACGGGCCACTTCTACCCTCCAACCAATTCTCCCTCTAAAGCTTTGTTCTCATAACAAACTTGTAAGCTGAACTCACCGAGAAAACTCCCTTGCAGTCCAGAGCCCATGCCCAAAAATCCTCAATGTTTCTTGTACAGACCGGGATTCTCAGAATTGCCTCTGCGTCAATTGGTATGAAGACTGAGCGAATAAGATCCACATCCCAAGCGGCATTCGCATGCAACAGTAGATCCGAAACCTTCCTGGGATGGTTTTGTACGAGGGATGTGATCGGTCTTGGGACCTTCTCCTTGGGAATCCAATTGTCTTCCCATATCATGGTATCTTGGCCATTACCTATCCTCCGAATCAGGCCTTGCTTGAGCATGTCTCAACCTTCTAGCATTGACCTCCAAATCTGAGACGGTCTTGAGCCTAGTTCAGCCTCTAGAATTGTGCTATTTGGAAAGTATGAAGCCTTGAGAATACGAGCACTTAGAGATGTTGGTTCTTGAAGGATCCTCCATGCTTTCCTTGCTAAGAGGGCAAGGTTAAACAACTCCAAATCCCGGAAACCCAGGCCCCCCAAGTACTTCGGTCTTGTCATCACTTCCCAGGAAACCCAAGCCGGGTTGCGTTCCCCCTGCTTGCAACCCCACCAAAACTTACGTATAATGGGTTTGATATGATCACATAGTCCTCTAGGGAGTTTGAAGCAAGACATCGAGAACACTGGAATGGCTTGCGCCACTGATTTTATGAGCACTTCTTTTCCTCCAGTGGACAAACATTTGCTCATCCACCCCTTCACTTTGTCCCATACACAATCACTTAGGTATTTGAATGTCCCTTTTTTGGAGTGGCCAACATCAGTTGGCATGCCAAGATACTTGTCACTCAAAGATTCGTTAGGAACATGCAAGTATCCCTTAACAACATCTTTTACAATCTGCGGACATCCCTTACTAAAGAAAATTGATGATTTCTTTCTATTAATTCTTTGGCCCGAAGGCATGCAATATGTATCCAGCAGGTGTGACACCTCCTCTGCTCCATTGACACTTGCCCTGAAAAACAGCAGGCTATCATCCACGAATAAAAGGTGATTCACCTCCGGTGCCGTCGGTGCTACCTTAATGCCACCAAGTTGGGATGACTGATTGTGAGATTTCAAAAGGCACGAAAGGCCCTCTGCTGCCAACAAGAAAAGATATGGATAGATAGGATCTCCCCACGAATACCTCGTGTAGGTTTAAACTCCTCCAACTTACTCCCATTAAACATAACAGAAAAGGAAACTGAGCTCACCATGTTCATGATGACTGATATACAGGGTGCTGCAAAGCCCAGTTTCTCCATGATAGCTTTTAGAAAACCCCATGCAACCCTGTCATAAACCTTCATCATATCCAGTTTTAGGGCACAAAAGTTGTTATTTTTCGACATGTTCCTCTTCATGAAGTGCAAAGACTCATATCCAGTTTTAGGGCACAAAAGTAGGTTTAAACGATCATGCTGTGCATAATACGTGAACTCGGTGCCGAAGAAGAATGCCTGATAAGCCGAAGTCGCCGAATACAGTTCATTGGTTGAGATGAGAGCTTCTAGTCAGCGCTCGTGGCACTGGTTGGCCACACTAGCGCTCACGCGCACCCTCACCTAAGCCGACCCAATAGTGGGCGTGTTCACTCTGGCTTGGTTGGACAGTTGACTACGAGGATGACCATTGACCATGAGCCCCGTCCGTTGACTTTCAAAAAAAGTTCATGGAATTTTTAGAAAATAGCATAACTCAAAAACAAATGTTTACGAGTTTGAAAAAAGTTTATGGATTTGAAAATATGTTCACAAATTTAAGAAAAACTATACACATTTTGAAGTATGGATTTGAAAATATGTTCACAAATTTAGGGAGCGGGTCCACCACGATAGCGGAAAACTAAGGCGACAGGGAGGCGATCGCGGGGCGATCAACTTCCTGCGCTAGGGTTAGGGTTTCGTCTAGGGGGTGGTGTGCATTTGGTGGTAGCGAGGGGGCGACTGCGCTTTCCTCCGCTGCCGACTGGGTTGATCATCACTCTCTGCCAGGGGGCGGTGCCAATGGCGGAGAAGGCGAGTGGGGGAGGAGCGGTTCTAGAAGAAAAGATCGCATCTGAGAAGAGGGTGGCGGCTACGTCAAGGTCTATGGTTCCTTCGGCTTCAACTGAGGTGGACGGGGCCAACAAGGAGGGGACGCCGCTGCCCGCTGCTACGTCTTGAGCTTGCGTTGGTTTTCCCCGAAGAGGAGAGGATGATGCAGCAGAGTAGCGTAAGTATTTCCCTCAGTTTTTGAGAATCAAGGTATCAATCCAGTAGGAGGCCACGCGCAAGTACCTCGTACCTACACAAAGCAAATAACTCCTCGCAACCAACGCGAATAGGGGTTGTCAATCCCTTCACGGTCACTTACGAGAGTGAGATCTGATAGAGATGATAGATAATATTTTTGGTATTTTTGGTATAAAGATGCAAAGTAAAATAAAAGGCAAAGTAAAGAGCAAAGCAATAATAAAGCGTAGGAATATTAATATGATAAAAATAGACCCGGGGCCATAGATTTCACTAGTGGCTTCTCTCAAGAGCATAAGTATTTTACGGCGGGTGAACGAATTACTGTTCAGCAATTGAAAGAATTGAGCATAGTTATGAGAATATCTAGGTATGATCATTTATATAGGCATCACGTCCGAGACAAGTAGACCGACTCCTGCCTGCATCTACTACTATTACTCCACTCATCGACCGCTATCCAGCATGCATCTAGAGTATTAAGTTAATGAAAACAGAGTAACGCCTTAAGCAAGATGACATGATGTAGATGAATAAATTCATGCAATATGATAAATACCCCATCTTGTTATCCTCGATGGCAACAATACAATATGTGCCTTGCAACCCATTCTGTCACTGGGTAAGGACACCGCAAGATTGAACCCAAAGCTAAACACTTCTCCCATTGCAAGAACTACCAATCTAGTTGGCCAAACCAAACAGATAATTCGAAGAGACTTGCAAAGATAACCAATCATACTTAAAAGAATTCAGAGAAGATTCAAATATTGCTCATAGATAATCTTGATCATAAACCCACAACTCATCGGTCTCAACAAACACACCGCAAAAAGAAGATTACATTGAATAGATCTCCACGAGAAAGGGGGAGAACATTGTATTGAGATCCAAAAAGAGAGAAGAAGCCATCTAGCTACTATCTATGGACCCGAAGGTCTGAAGTAAACTACTCACACTTCATCGGAGAGGCTATGATGATGATGTAGAAGCCCTCCGTGGTGGATTCCCCTTCCGACGGAGCTCCGGAACAGGCCCCAAGATGGGATCTCGTGGATACAGAAAGTTACGGCGGTGGAATTAGGTTTTTGGCTCCGTGTCGATCTGTTAGTACGAGGTATATATAGGAGGAAGGAGTACGTCGGTGGAGCTTCGGGGGGCCCACGAGGCAGGGGGCGCGCCCTCCACCCTCGTGGCTTTCTTGATGGAGGGTCCAAGTCTCATGGGTCTTATTTGATGAGAAAATCACGTTCCCGAAGGTTTCATTCCGTTTGGACTTCGTTCGATATTCCGTTTCTTCGGAACACTGAAATAGGCAAAAAAACAGCAATTCTGGGCCGGGCCTCCGGTTAATAGTTAGTCCCAAAAGTAATATAAAAGTGGAAAATAAAGCCCAATATAGTCCAAAACAATAGATAATATAGCATGGAGCAATCAAAAATTATAGATACGTTGGAGACGTATCAGGCATCCCCAAGCTTAATTCCTGCTCGTCCTCGAGTAGGTAAATGATAAAAAGAGAATTTTTGATGCGGAGTGCTACTTGGCATAATTTCAATGTAACTCTTCTTAATTCTGGTATGAAAATTCAGATCCGAAAGATTCAAGACAAAAGTTCATATTGACATAAAAATAACAATACTTCAAGCATACTAACAAAGCAATTATGTCTTCTCAAAATAACATGGCCAAAGAAAGTTATCCCTACAAAATCATATAGTCTGGCTATGCTCTATCTTCACCACACAAAATATTTAAATCATGCACAACCCCGATGACAAGCCAAGCAATTGTTTCATACTTTTGACATTTTCAAAACTTTTTCAATCTTCACGCAATACATGAGCGTGAGCCATGGATATAGCATTATATGTGGGATAGAATGGTGGTTGTGGAGAAGACAAAAAGAGGGAAGATAGTATCACATCAACTAGGTGTATCAACGGGCTATGAAGATGCCCATCAATAGATATCAATGTGAGTGAGTAGGGATTGCCATGCGACGGATATACTAGAGCTATAAGTATATGAAAGCTCAACAAATGAAACTAAGTGGGTGTATATCCAACTCGCTTGCTCACGAAGACCTAGGGCAATTTGAGGAAGCCCATCATTGGAATATACAAGCCAAGTTCTATAATGAAAAATTCTCACTAGTATATGAAAGTGACAAAACGAGAGACTCTCTATTATAAAGATCATGGTGCTACTTTGAAGCACAAGTGTGGTAAAAGGATAGTAACATTGTCCCTTCTCTCGTTTTCTCTCATTTTTTGGGCCTTTTTTATGGCATCTTTTTTTCCTTTTTTTTTAATTTTTTGTCCGGAGTCTCATCCCGACTTATAAGGGAATCATAGTCTCCATCATCCTTTCCTCACTTGGGACAATGCTCTAAAAATGATGATCATCACACTTTTATTTTTCTTACAACTCAACAATTACAACTCAATACTAGAACAAAATATGACTCTATGTGAATGCCTCCGGCGGTGTACCGGGATATGCAATGATTCATAAGTGACATGTATGAAAGAATTATGAACAGTGGCTTTGCCACAAATACAATGTCAACTAAATGATCATGCTAAGCAATATGACAACGATGGAGCGTGTCATAATAAACGGAACGGTGGAAAGTTGCATGGCAATATATCTCGGAATGGCTAGGAAATGCCATGATAGGTAGGTATGGTGGCTGTTTTGAGGAAGGTTATGGTGGGTGTATGATACCGGCGAAAAGTGCGCGGTAATAGAAAGGCTAGCAATGGTGGAAGGGTGGGAAAAATGCGTATAATCCATGGACTCAACATTAGTCATAAAGAACTCATATACTTATTGCAAAAATCTACAAGTTATCAAAGCAAAGTATTACGCGCATGCTCCTAGGGGGATAGATTGGTAGGAAAAGACCACCGCTCATCCCCGACCGCCACTCATAAGGAAGACAATCGATAAATAAATCATGCTCCGACTTCATCACATAACGGTTCACCATACGTGCATGCTACAGGAATCACAAACTTTAACACAAGTATTTCTCAAATTCACAAATACTCAACTAGCATGACTATAATATTACCACCTTCATATCTCAAAAGAATTATCAAGCATCAAACTCTTCTTAGTATTCAACACACTCAAAAGAAAGTCTTACAAATCTTGAATACCAAGTGTATTATTATTAAGCAAATTACCATGCTATTTAAGACTCTCAAAATAATCTATGTGAAGCATGAGAGATCACTAGTTTCTTTAAAACAAATCCACCACCCTGCTCTAAAGATATAAGTGAAGTACTAGAGCGAAACTATAAAGCTCAAAAGATATAAGTGAAGCACATAGTGCAAAACTATCAAGCTCAAAAGATATAAGTGAAGCACATACAGTATTCTAACAAATTCCAATTTATGTATGGCTCTCTCAAAAGGTGTGTACAACAAGGATGGTTGTGGTAAACTAACAAGCAAAGACGCAAATAATACAAGACGCTCCAAGCAAAACACATATCATGTGGTGAATAAAAATATAGCTTCAAGTAAAGTTACCGATGGAAGTGGACGAAAGAGGGGATGCCTTCCGGTGCATCCCCAAGCTTTGACTTTTTGGTGTCCTTGGATTATCTTGGGGGTGCCATGGGCATCCCCAATCTTAAGCTCTTTCCACTCCTTGTTCCATAATCCATCAAAAGAATTTACCCAAAACTTGAAAACTTCACAACACAAAACTCAACAGAAATCTTGTGAGCTCCGTTAGCGAAAGAAAACAAAAGATCACTTCAAGGTACTGTAATGAACTCATTCTTTATTTATATTGGTGTTAAAACTACTTTATTCCAACTTCTCTATGGATTATAAACTATTTTACTAGCCATAGATTCATCAAAATAAGCAAACAACACACGAAAAACAGAATCTGTCAAAAACAGAATAGTCTGTAGTAATCTGTAACTAACGCAAACTTTTGGAACTCCAAAACTTCAGCCAAAATAGGACGACCTAGGCAATGTGTTTATTGATCATCAGAAATTGTAATCACTATTTTATCACCTTCTGGTGATTTTTAACAATTATTTTTGTGAACCGAAAGTTTCTGGAAATTACAGCAAGATCAAATAACTATTATCCAAGAAGATCCTATAGGTTTAACTTGGCACAAACACTAACTAAAACCTAAAACCACATCTAAACAGAAGGTATATGGATTATTTATTCCTAAACAGAAACAACAACAAAAACTAAAAATAAAATTGGGTTGCCTCCCAACAAGCGCTATCGTTTAACGCCCCTAGCTAGGCATAAAAGCAAGGATAGATCTAGGTATTGCCATCTTTGGTAGGCAATCCATAAGTGGCTCTCATAATAGATTCATATGGTAATTTTATCTTCTTCCTAGGGAAGTGTTCCATGGCTTTCTTTAATGGGAATTGGAATCTAATATTCCCTTCCTTCATATCAATAATTGCACCGATCGTTCTAAGGAAAGGTCTACCAAGAATAATAGGACATGAAGGATTGCAATCTATATCAAGAACGATAAAGTCTACGGGCACATAATTCCTATTTGCAACAATAAAAACATCATTAATTCTTCCCATAGGTTTCTTAATAGTGGAATCCGCAAGGTGCAAGTTTAGAGAGCAATCATCAAAATCACGGAAATCTAGCAAATCACACAAAGTTTTGGGAATAGTGGAAACACTAGCACCCAAATCACATAAAGCATAAAATTCATGATCCTTAATCTTAATTTTAATAGTTGGTTCCCACTCATCATAAATTTTTCTAGGGATAGAGACTTCCAACTCAAGTTTTTCCTCATAAGATTGCATCAAGGCATCAACGATATGTTTAGTAAACGCTTTATTTTGACTATAAGCATGCAGAGAATTTAGCACGAATTGTAACAAGGAAATACAATCAATTAAAGAGCAACTTTAATAATTAAATTCCTTGAAATCCAAAATAGTGGGTTTAGCAACATCTAAGGTTTTACTTTCTTCAATCCCACTTTTATCAATTTTAGCATCATAATCTAAAAGCTCTGAATTTTTAGAACGCCTTCTAGGTAAAGGTGACTCATATTCAATCTCATAATTATCAAGATTCATATTGCAAAACAAAGATTTGATAGGGGACACATCAATAACTTTTAGATCTTCATCTTTATTTTCATGGGAATCGGAAGAACACGCTTTAATAAACACATCTTTCATAGCACGCATCCTAGCGGTACTTTCCTTGCACTCATCAATGGAAATTATCATGGCTTTGAGAGACTCATTGATATCATGCTTAGGAGGAATAGATCTAAGCTTTAAAGAATCAACATCAAGAGAAATTCTATCAACGTTCCTAGCCAATTCATCAACTTTAAGTAATTTCTCTTCAAGCAAAGCATTAAAATTCTTTTGTGAATTCATAAACTCTTTAACACTATTCTCAAATTCAGAGGGCATTTTACTAAAATTTCCATAAGAGTTGTTATAGGAATTTCCATAATTATTAGAAAGATTACTAGGATAGGGCCTAGGATTAAAATTCCCTCTATATGCGTTGTTACCAAAATTATTCCTACCAACAAAATTCACATCCATAGATTCATTATTATTCTCAATCAAAGTAGACAAAGGCATATCATTAGGATCAGAAGAAACACGCTTAGTAGCAAATAATTTCATAAGTTCATCCATCTTTCCACTCAAAACATTGATTTCTTCTATCGCATGCACTTTTTTATTAGTAGATCTTTCAGTGTGCCATCGAGAATAATTGATCATAATATTATCTAGGAGTTTAGTAGCATATCCTAAAGTGATTTCCATAAAAGTGCCTCCCGCGGCCGAATCTAAAAGGTTTCTAGAAGCAAAATTCAATCCGGCATAAATTTTTTGTATAATCATCCACAAGTTTAAACTATGAGTAGGGCAATTACGTATCATTAATTTCATTCTCTCCCAAGCTTGTGCAACATGTTCATGATCAAGTTGCTTAAAATTCATAATATTGTTTCTAAGAGAGATGATCTTAGCGAGAGGAAAATACTTAGAGATAAAATCATCTTTGCACTTGTTCCAAGAATCAATACTATTTTTAGGCAAAGACGAAAACCAAGCTTTAGCACGATCCCTAAGCGAAAAAGGGAATAGCTTCAATTTAACAACATCATTGTCAACATCTTTCTTCTTTTGCATATCATACAAATCAACGAAGCTATTTAGATGAGTAGCGGCATCTTCACTAGGAAGGCCGGCGAATTGATCTTTCATAACGAGATTCAATAAAGCAACATTGATTTCACAAGATTCAGTATTGGAAAGAGGAGCAATCGGAGTGCTAAGAAAATCATTATTGTTGGTATTGGTAAAGTCACACAATTTGGTATTATCTTGCACCATGGCAACAAGTAATCCAACACACAAGCAAACAGGAAAAAGGCAAGCGAAAAAGAGAGGAGGAGTTTGGGAAAGAGAGGGCGAATAAAACGACAAGGGTGAAGTGGGGGAGAGGAAAACGAGAGGCAAATGGCAAATAATGTAATGCGAGAGATAAGGGATTGTGATGGGTACTTGGTATGTTGACTTTTGCGTAGACTCCCCGGCAACGGCGCCAGAAATTCTTCTTGCTACATCTTGAGCTTGCGTTGGTTTTCCCCGAAGAGGAGAGGATGATACAACAGAGTAGCGTAAGTATTTCCCTCAGTTTTTGAGAACCAAGGTATCAATCCAGTAGGGGGCCTCAAGTCCCTCGTACCTACACAAAGCAAACAACTCCTCGCAACCAACGCGAATAGGGGTTGTCAATCCTTTCACGGTCACTTACGAGAGCGAGATCTGATAGATAATATTTTTGTTATAAAGATGCAAAGTAAAATAAAAAGGAAAAGTAAAGAGCAAAGCAATAATAAAGCGTAGGAAGATTAATATGATGAAAATAGACCCCGGGGCCATAAATTTCACTAGTGGCTTCTCTCAAGAGCATAAGTATTTTACGGCGGGTGAACGAATTACTGTTGAGCAATTGACAGAATTGAGCATAGTTATGAGAATATCTAGGTATGATCATGTATATAGGCATCACGTCCGAGACAAGTAGACCGACTCCTGCCTGCATCTACTACTATTACTCCACTTTGGAAGTGAGGGTGATTGGAAGCATGCTATGTTCAGTGGTCCTTGGCAATTTGACTTCAATGTGGTCATTATTAAAGAGTATGAAGGTGATGTCAGACCATCTGAAATGATTTTTGACAGTGTGGATATCTGGGTTTGTGTCACTGATCTCCCTCCGGATAAGAGAAATGAGGAATTTGGCAGGGCCCTTGGCAACTGGCTGGGGTCGAAGGTGAGGATTGATGCGGACAAGGAAGGTTTCGCCCGTGGTAACTGTTTGCGGGTTAGAACGATGATCTCTGTCTTTGTGCCGCTTGTGCGAGGCTTCTACCTCAAAACCTCACTAGAGGACAAGGTTGGGGACTGGTTCGACTTTTACTATGAAAAGGTGCCTCATTTTTGCTTTGAATGCGGTCGATTGGCTCATGTTGGAGGTGTTTGTGTTCCCCCGACTGGCCCGTCCTCTCAATGGGGAGGCTGGCTTCGGGCATCTCCGGGCAGAAATAACAATGGGAAAGAGCACTCGGATGGGGTGGCAGCAAGTAGCAGCAACATTTCGAGTGGTGGCCGAGTGGGTGTGTTTGAGTCAGCCCGGCTTGGATCTACCAGTAAGTGGGATCCTCCAATCAGGCGCAATCTGTAATCTGATTTTTCAGGGTCCGGGGGCTCACGCACTGGTGTCGGTCAACGGGCAAGCGGTGCGGAGGTCAACAGTCCAGAGAAGCGCAGGGGTGGACAGGAACATCGGAGGGATGTGGATCTGCGTCAGGGGCTAGAACTCCGTAGGGAGAGAGATACGCGGGACAAGATGTTTCAACAATGGTATGCTGATGATGAACAACACCATCAGGACTGGGAACGCAAGGGGAAAGACGACGTGCATGGGCCATGCAGCAGCCGTGTTGAACAAGGAAGGAATACCGAAGGACACAGAGGGTTTTGGGGTGACAGGAGGGAGAGGAAGCAAGGAACATGAAAGGACATGCGGTGCCCCCATGTGTGGTTTTGGTAATTGATGACATTCTCTATGTACTAATGGTTGCATTGAGTTATATTTGAAGGATTTGTCCATAGGCATTTCTTGAAGTCCATGTGTTGGTTTCAAGGAGTTTATGTGTTGACCAAGGTGCTATTAAGGAATTATCCAAAGATTGGTCATGTGAGTATTGAGCTTATTGCAAGCATGTCTTGAAGAAGAAGATTGTGTGATCATTCATGTTTACCTTCAAGACATCATCCAAACGAAGAGAGCTGGAAAGATTCAAGGTTGATCAAGACTAAGTCAAGAGTGAATCAGGTTGATCAACTCACAAAGCGTAAAAGATGTACCGAGAGGGATCAAGTGATCCCATGATATGGTAAGCATTGTCCATTGCACTTTGTGTACTAACCCATGGTCTATGTGAGAGTTCTATGTGGGGTTAGGTACGTGTCCATGGGCTTGCGTCAAGAGGAAGATATCATACAACCCATGGAAAGGATGACATCAAGTGGTGATCGTCATCAAGATTGCCATGTGCAAGTTCAGGTGGAGCATCACGAAGAGATCAAGTTCTTGAAGCTTGCCATCAATTGTGGTGTCAATGGACTTGTGAAAATGTGCCGAAGAGTGGCTCACCCATATTGGAGTATGGGGGAGCAATCATCTAGTCTCCATCGACCCAACGCAATCAAGAAAGGTGGTCCATCTTAAGAAGGACAAGATCGTCATCATCTAGCTCAAGTGGATCATGTGCAAGGCAAAGGTTTGCCCTTGATAGGTTTTCTATTTTACCGGTCTCATGGTGGTAGTTGGGAGACCGGGTTATAGGATTGTTTGCCGTACTATCAAGGGGGGCTCTCAAGTTGGTAGCTTGATCGTATCGTTAGTACAGAGCTCAAATCATTGCATCCTTGCATCATGTTTCTTGGTTCTTTTTTGGTTCTCTTTGTGAGTCTTAGAGCTTATGTTCATCTTGATGACAAGCTCGAGTTCATCAAAAAAGGAGTTCACATGCCTCTTCTATTGCGTTTTCGGTGTTGTAGTTTTTACCGGTCTTATTCGAGGAAGAGTTCTCACCATTTTCTCTTGGGCATTTTCTAATTTGCTTCTTATTGTTATTTCTATCAAGATTGTGTTAGCCCTTGTCGCTAGCTTTCCAACAAACTTAGTTTCGTCGAATTCGGAGTCCGTTTGCAGAAGTTGTGGTAGTTTTGGTGTTCTGAAAAGTCTGCAGCGGTACTACCGCGGACAGGAGCGGATGTAATTTTTTTACTACCGCGGCTACTTCCATGGCTACTTCCGCTCTGGACCAAAAACTTGTCACAGGTCCAGCGGTGGTAGGCACAGATGTATTTTTTTAGTACCGCTCGCAAGCAGTAGTACCGCTACCCCTAGCGGTAGTACCATGAGGACGAGCGGTAGTACCGCTCTGTGCGGGCTATGAGCATAACGGTTGGATTTTTCCCCACCTATAAAAGGGGGTCTTCTTCCCCAATGAACCTTATCCTTTGAGCTCGTGTTCTTCCCCCATTGTTTACCTTCTTCGAGCTTGCTAACTCTCAATCCCTCCATGGATTCTTGCTAGTTTTTGAGGGAAAAGAGAGAGGAGATCTAGATCCACATTTCCACCAATCACTTTCTCCTCTTTGTGAGGGGAATCTCTTGGATCTAGATCTTGGAGTTCTTGGTGTTCTCCTTTTCGTTCTTCCACTCATTTTCCTCCCTAGCATTTGTTGCTTTGGTGGGATTTGGGAGAGAAGGACTTGGGCACTCTGTGTGCCCTTGCCATTGCATTTGGTGCATCGGTTTGAGTTCTCCATGGTGATACGTGGAAGTTACAAGTTGAGAAGCTTATTACTCTTGGGTGCTTGGTACACTTGAGCTTGTTCCTCTTAGGTGCTTGGGCGCCCTAGACGGTTGAGGTCACCTCGGAGCCATATTCCATTATGGTGAAGCTTCGTGGTGTCGTTGGGGAGATAGCCCCAACCTTTGTGGTGTTCGGAGCTCAATCATTGTGGTGGAAAGCTCCGGGCAAGCGTCGGGGTCTCCAATTAGGTTGTGGAGATCGTCCCGAGCATTTTGACGGGTTCTGGTGACCGCTCCCAAGGGTTGCCAAAGTGTACGGGTTCGGTGACCGCCCCCAAGGGTTGCCATTTGTACGGGTTCGGTGACCGCCCTCAAGGGTCCCTTAGTGGAATCACGACATCTTGCATTGTGCGAGGGCGTGAGGAGATTACGGTGGCCCGACCTAGTGGCTTCTTGGGGAGCATTGGCACACCGTCCAAACGGAGATTAGCATCCGCAGGGGTGTGAACTTCGGGATACATTGTCGTCTCCGCGTGCCTCGGTTATCTCTTATCCGAGCCCTTTACTTATGCACCTTACTTTGTGATAGCCATATTGTTTCTTGTCATATATCTTGCTATCACCTAGTAGTTTATCTTGCTTAGCTTAAGTTGTTGATGCACATAGGTGAGCCTAGTTGTTGTAGGTTTTGTGCTTGACAAATTAACAGCTAGGTTTATTCCGCATTTGTTCAAGCCTCAATCGTAATTATGTTAAAGCGCCTATTCACCCCCCCCCCCTCTAGGCGACATCCACGATCTTTCAGAACATATGTCAGAAAAGTAAGGCAAGATCATGAGAATGTGATGCGGGGAAGATGATACTAGAGAGTAGAGGATGGTAGCAAGAAGAGGGGCCCCAAGCAGATTTGGGTTGCTAAAGATGACCTTGACAAGCAGCCCCCAAGGGATGACTTCATTCGCGATACTAGACGGAAGACGGCTGGTGTGTTTGAATGCATCTCTGATCGTGATGACAGATCGGCGGACCCTGTGAGGCAGGGCCACCGAACGCCATGAATCTCTTGGCCTGGAACTGTCGGAGGTTGGGATTGACCTCGATAGTTGGCAAGCTTAGGAATCTCATTAGATCCTACAATCCTGCCGTGGTGTTTTTATGTGAGACCCTTAAAACGGCTAGAGCTATGGATAGACTGAAATGGAGTTTGGGCTTCAAGCAAGGTGTGGCAGTGGACTGTGTGGGCCGGAGTGGTGGTTTACCTATGTGGTGGAGGGACAATGTCCAGGTGACTGTCAGACCGTGGAGCCAATATTTCATTTATACTCAGATGTTGTGGGAGGGCAAATCCTATAGAGTCACTAGATTCTATGGGGAGCTCAAAACGGACCATTGGAAGAAGTCATGGGATGCAATTCAATATCTCCGTGCACAAGATGATCTGCCGTGGATATGTTTGGGCGAATTTAAGGAGGCCCTTTTTCATACTGACCAGAAAGGGGGGAACCCGCGAAACTTTGCTCAAATGGAGGACTTCAGAGATTGCCTGGCAGAATGTGGACAATAAACGTGATGGAGCTGAGAACATTCAAGTGAGGCTTGATAGAGCCACTTGTACTGACGAGTTTAATCTTTTTCCTGAAACTGAACTTGAGCATGTGATGACAGAGGAGTCCGACCACCAAGCCATTATTGTGCATGCGCTGGAAACTGCTCCATGTTGGGGAACGTAGTATTTCAAAAGTTTTGCCTACGATCACGCAAGATCTATCTAGGAGAAGCATAGAAACGAGCGGGGAGAGTGTGTCTACATACCCACGTAGACCGAAAGCGAAGTGTTTAGTAACGCGGTTGATGTAGTCGAACGTCTTCGCGATCCAACCGATCCAAGTACCGAACGTAGAACACCTCCGTGATCAGCACACGTTCAGCTCGGTGATGTCCCTCGAACTCTTGATCCAGTTGAGGCCGAGGGAGAGTTCCGTCAGCACGACGGCATGGTGACGGTGATGATGAAGTCATGGGCGCAGGGCTTCGCCTAAGCACTACGGCGATATGACCGAGGTGTGTAACTGTGGATGGGGGCACCGCACACGGCTAAAAGATCAACTTGTGTGTCTATGGGGTGCCCCCTGGCCACGTATATAAAGGAGGGGAGGGAAGAGGTGCCCAGCCCTAGGGGGGTGCGCCAGGTGTGGAGAATCCTACTAGGACTCCCCGGTCCAAGTAGGATTCCCCTCCTCTTTCCTATTCCTAGTAGGAGAAAGAGGGAAGGAGGAGGAGGAGAGAAGGAAAGGGGGGCCGCCCCCAACCCTAATCCAATTCGGTTTGGGCTAGTGGGGGCGCGCGCCACTCCCTGGCCGTCCTCCTCTCTTCCACCACTAGGCCCATGAGGCCCAATAACTTCCCGGGGGGTGGGGGGGTTCCGGTAACCCCCGGTACTCTGAAACTCATCCGAAACGACCCGAACCATTCCGGTGTCCGAATGTAACCTTCCAATATATGAATCTCTATGTCTCGACCATTTCGAGACTACTCGTCACGTCCGTGATCTCATCCAGGACTCCGAACAACCTTCGGCTATCAAATCACATAACTCATAATACAAATCATCATCGAACGTTAAGCGTGCGGACCCTACGGGTTCAAGAACTATGTAGACATGACCGAGACACATCTCCGATCAATAACCAATAGCAGAACCTGGATGCTTGATACGTCTCCAACGTATCTATAATTTTTGATTGCTCCATGCTACTTTCTCTACTGTTTTGGACTATATTGGGATTTATTTTCCATTTTTATATTATTTTTGGGACTAACCTATTAACCGGAGGCCCAGCCCAGAATTGCTGCTTTTTGCCTATTTCAGTGTTTTGAAGAAACGGAATATCAAACGGAGTCCAAACGGAATGAAACCTTCGGAAACGTGATTTTCTCACCGGACGTGATCCAGGAGACTTGGACCCTACGCCAAGGCACCGAAGAGGCGGTCACGAGGGTGGGGGGCGCCCAACCTAGGGCGCGCCCCCTGCCTCGTGGGCCCCCTGTTGCTCCACCGACGTACTCCTTCCTCCTATATATACCTCACGCACTTCAAACGATCGTAACAGAGCCAAAACCTAATTCCACCGCCGCAACTTCCCAGATCCACGAGATCCCATCTTGGGGCCTGTTAGGAGCTCACGAGGGGGCATCCACCATGGAGGGCTTCTACATCATCACCATAGCCCCTCCGATAAAGTGTGAGTAGTTTAGTTCAGACCTACGGGTCCATAGCTAGTAGCTAGATGACTTCTTCTCTCTTTTTGGATCTTAATACAATGTTCTCCCCCTCTCTTGTGGAGATCTATTCGATGTAATCTTCTTTTTGCGGTGTGTTTGTTGAGACCGATGAATTGTGGGTTTATGATCCAGCTTATCTATGAATAATATTTGAATCTTCTCTGAATTATTTTATGTATGATGGAGTTATCTTTGCAAGTCTCTTCGAATTATCCATTTGGTTTGGCCAACTAGATTGGTAGTTCTTGCAATGGGAGAAGTGCTTAGCTTTGGGTTCAATCTTTATGTGTCCTTACCCAAAGGATGTAAAGGGTTGCAAGGCATGTATTGTATTGTTGCCATCGAGGATAACAAGATGGGGTTTTATCATATTGCATGAATTTATCCCTCTACATCATGTCATCTTGCTTAAGGCGTTACTCTGTTTTTAACTTAATACTCTAGATGCATGCTGGATAGCGGTCGATGAGCGGAGTAATAGTAGTAGATGCAGAATCGTCTCGGTCTACTTGTCTTGGACGTGATGCCTATATCCATGATCATACCTAGATATACTCATAACTATGCTCAATTCTGTCAATTGCTCAACAGTAATTTGTTCACCCACCGTTGAATACTTATGCTCTTGAGAGAAGCCACTAGTGAAACATATGGCCCCCGGGTCTATTCTCATCATATCAATCTCCATCACTTTAATACTTGCTTTGTTTTTACTTTGCCTTTTACTTTTCACTTTGCATCTTTATACCAAAAATACCAAAAATATCATTTATCATCTCTATCAGATCTCACTCTCGTAAGTGACCGTGAAGGGATTGACAACCCCTAATCGCGTTGGTTGCGAGGAGCTATCGTTTTGTGCAGGTACGAGGGACTTGTGCGTGCCCTCCTACTGGATTGATACCTTGGTTCTCGAAAACTGAGGGAAATACTTACGCTACTTTGCTGCATCATCCTCTCCTCTTCGGGGAAATCCAACGCAGTGCTCAAGAGGTAGCAAGAAGAATTTCTGGCGCCGTTGCCGGGGAGGCTCACGCAAGAGCAAGTCAAGCATACCAAGTACCCATCACAATCCCTATCTATCGCATTACATTATTTGCAATTTGCCTCTCGTTTTCCTCTCCCCCACTTCACCATTGCCGTTTTATTCGCCCTCTCTTTCCCAATCTCCTCCCCTCTTTCCGTTGCCTTTTCCTCGTCCGTTTGTTTGCTCATGTGTTGGATTGCTTGTTTGTCGCGATAGCTCAAGATGCTACCAAATTGTGTGACTTCACCAATACCAATAATAATGATTTCCTTAGCACTACGATTGCTCCTCTCGCCAATACTGAATCTTGTGAAATCAATACTGCTTTGTTGAATCTTGTTATGAAAGATCAATTCGCCGGCCTTCCTAGTGAAGATGCCGCTACTCATCTGAATAGCTTCGTTGATTTATGTGATATGCAAAAGAAAAAAGATGTTGATAATGATGTTGTTAAGTTGAAGCTATTTCCTTTTTCGCTTAGAGATCGTGCTAAAGCATGGTTTTCATCTCTGCCTAAAAATAGTATTGATTCTTGGAACAAGTGCAAAGATTCTTTTATCTCTAAGTATTTTCCTCCCGCTAAGATTATCTCTCTTAGAAACGATATTATGAATTTTAAGCAACTTGATCATGAACATGTTGCACAAGCTTGGGAGAGAATGAAATTAATGATACATAATTGTCCCACTCGTGGTTTGAACTTGTGGATGATTATACAAAAAATTTATGTCGGATTGAATTTTGCTTCTAGAAATCTTTTAGATTCGGCCGCGGGAGGCACTTTTATGGAAATCACTCTAGGAGATGCTACAAAACTTATAGAAAATATTATGGTCAATAATTCTCAATGGCACACTGAAAGATCTACTAATTAAAAAGTGCATGCGATAGAAGAAATTAATGTTTTGAGTGGAAAGATGGATGAACTTATAAAATTATTTGCTACTAAGAGTGTTTCTTCTGATCCTAATGATATGCCTTTGTCTACTTTGATTGAGAATAATAATGAATCTATGGATGTGAGTTTTGTTGGTAGGAATAATTTTGGTAACAACGCGTATAGAGGGAATTTTAATCCTAGGCCTTATCCTAGTAATCATTCTAATAATTATGGAAATTCCTACAACAACTCTTATGGAAATTTTGATAAGATGCCCTCTGAATTTGAGAGTAGTTTTAAAGAGTTTATGAATTCACAAAAGAATTTTAATGCTTTGCTGGAAGAGAAATTGCTTAAAGTTGATGATTTGGCTAGGAACGTTGATAGAATTTCTGTTGAGGTTGATTCTTTAAAGCTTAGATCTATTCCTCCTAAGCATGATATCAATGAGTCTCTCAAAGCTATGAGAATTTCCATTGATGAGTGCAAAGAAAGAACCGCTAGGATGCGTGCTTCCAAAGATGCCTTTATTAAAGCGTGTTCTTCCAATTCCTATGAAAATCAAGATGAAGATCTAAAAGTTATTGATGTGTCACCCATTAAATCTTTGTTTGGCAATATGAATCTTGATGAAACTGAATATGATCTTACTTTACCTAGAAGGCGTTCAAAAAATTCGGAGTATTTAGATCTTGATGATGAAATTGACAAATGTGGGATTGAAAGAAATAAAAACCTAGATGTTGGTAAACCCACTATTTTGGATCTAAAGGAATTAAATTATGAAAATTTCTCTTTAATTGATTGTATTTCCTTGTTGCAATCCATGCAAAATTCTCCGCATGCTTATAGTCAAAATAAGGCCTTTACTGAACACATTATTGATGCCTTGATGCAATCTTATGAAGAAAAACTTGAGTTGAAAGTTTCTATCCCTAGAAAAATCTATGATGAGTGGGAACCTACTATTAAAATCAAAATTAAAAATTATGAGTTTCATGCCTTGTGTGATTTTGTTGCTAGTGTTTCCACTATTCCCAAAACTTTGTGTGATTTGCTAAATTTTCGTGATTTTGATGATTGCTCTCTAAACTTGCACCTTGCGGATTCCACTATTAAGAAACCTATGGGAAGAATTAATGATGTTTTTATTGTTGCAAATAGGAATTGTGTGCCCGTAGACTTTATCGTTCTCGATATAGATTGCAATCCTTCATGTCCTATTATTCTTGGTAGACCTTTCCTTAGAACGATCGGTGCAATTATTGATATGAAGGAAGGGAATATTATATTCCAATTCCCATTAAAGAAAGGCATGGAACACTTCCCTAGGAAGAAGATAAAATTACCATATGAATCTATTATGAGAGCCACTTATGGATTGCCTACCAAAGATGGCAATACCTAGATCTATCCTTGCTTTTATGCCTAGCTAGGGGCGTTAAACGATAGCGCTTGTTGGGAGGCAACCCAATTTTATTTTTAGTTTTTAGTTTTTGTTTCTGTTTAGGAATAAATAATCCATCTAGCCTCTGTTTAGATGTGTTTTTATGTTTTAATTAGTGTTTGTGCCAAGCTAGACCTATTGGATCATCTTGGATGATAGTTATTTGATCTTGCTGTAATTTCCAGAAACTTTGCGCTCAGTGCCCGAATTATTAAAAATCACCAGAACGTGATAAAATACTGATTCCAATTGCTGCTGATCAATAAACAAATTGTCTAGGTCTTCTAAGTTTGGTAGAATTTGTTGAGTTCCAGAAGTTTGCGTTAGTTACAGATTACTACAGACTGTTCTGTTTTTGACTGATTCTGTTTTTCGTGTGTTGTTTGCTGATTTTGATGAATCTATGGCTAGTAAAATAGTTTATAATCCATAGAGAAGTTGGAATACAGTAGGTTTAACACCAATATAAATAAATAATGAGTTCATTACAGTACCTTAAAGT
Organism: Aegilops longissima; assembly: GCA_021605205.1. Lineage (NCBI taxonomy): Eukaryota > Viridiplantae > Streptophyta > Magnoliopsida > Poales > Poaceae > Aegilops > Aegilops longissima. The sequence goes on from CM038680.1 coordinate 594,872,945, forward strand.
AGTCTTTTGTTTTCTTTCTCTAACGGAGCTCACGAGATTTCTATTGAGTTTTGTGTTGTGATGTTTTCAAGTTTTGGGTAAATTCTTTTGATGGATTATGGAACAAGGAGTGGCAAGAGCCTAAGCTTGGGGATGCCCACGGCACCCCCAAGATAATCCAAGGACACCAATAATTCAAAGCTTGGGGATGCCCCGGAAGGCATCCCTTCTTTCGTCTACTTCCATCGGTAATTTACTTGGGGCTATATTTTTATTCACCACATGATAAGTGTTTTGCTTGGAGCGTCTTGTATTATTTGCATCTTTTCTTGTTAGTTTACCACAATCATCCTTGCTGTACACACCTTTTGAGAGAGCCATACATGAATTGGAATTTGATAGAATACTCTATTGATGACCCACAAGTATTGGGGATCTATCGTAGTCCTTTCGATAAGTAAGAGTGTCGAACCCAACGAGGAGCAGAAGGAAATGATAAGCGGTTTTCAGCAAGGTATTCTCTGCAAGTACTGAAATAAGTGGTAACATATAGTTTTGTGATAAGGTAAATTGTAACGAGCAACAAGTAACAAAAGTAAATAAGGTGCAGCAAGGTGGCCCAATCCTTTTGTAGCAAAGGACAAGCGGAACAAACTCTTATAATAGGAAAAGCGCTCCCAAGGACACATGGGAATATCGTCAAGCTAGTTTTCATCACGCTCATATGATTCGCGTTCGTACTTTGATAATTTGATATGTGGGTGGACGGTGCTTGGGTGTTGTTCTTACTTGAACAAGCATCCCACTTATGATTAACCTCTATTGCAAGCATCCGCAACTACAACAAAAGTATTAAGGTAAACCTAACCATAGCATGAAACAAGTGGATCCAAATCAGCCCCTTACGAAGCAACGCATAAACTAGGGTTTAAGCTTCTGTCACTCTAGCAACCTATCATCTACTTATTACTTCCCAATGCCTTCCTCTAGGCCCAAATAATGGTGAAGTGTTATGTAGTCGACGTTCACATAACACCACTAGAGGCTAGACAACATACATCTCATCAAAATATCGAACGAATACCAAATTCACATGACTACTAATAGCGAGACATCTCCCTTGTCCTCAGGAACAAACGTAGCTACTCACAAAGCATATTCATGTTCATAATCAGAGGGGTAATAATATGCATAAAGGATCTGAACATATGATCTTCCACCAAGTAAACCAACTAGCATCAACTACAAGGAGTAATCAACACTACTAGCAACCTACTAGCACCAATCCCGGACTTGGAGACAAGAATTGGATACAAGAGATGAACTAGGGTTTGGAGATGAGATGGTGCTGGTGCAGATGTTGATGGAGATTGCCCTCTCCCGATGAGAGGAGCGTTGGTGATGATGATGGCGATGATTTCCCCCCTGAGGGAAGTGTCCCTGCAGAACAGCTCCGCGGAGCCCTAGATTGGTTCCGCCAAGGTTCCGCCTCGTGGCGGCGGAGTCTCGTCCCGAAAGGTAGCCTCTCGTTTTTTTTCTCATCGAAAGACTTCATATAGGAGAAGATGGGCATCGGAGAGCAACCAGGGGGCCCACGAGGTAGGGGGCGCGCCAGGGGGCCCTCCACCTCGTGCAGTGGTGTGGGCCTCTGGCGCTCATCTTTGGCGATGATTTTTCTTTATTTATTTTAAGATATTCCGTGGAGTTTCAGGACTTTTAGAGTTGCACAGAATAGGTCTCCAATATTTGCTCATTTTCCAGCCCAGAATTCCAACTGCCGGCATTCTCTCTCTTCATGTAAACCTTGTAAAATAAGAGAGATAGCCATAAGTATTGTGACACAACGTGAAATAACAGCCCATAATGCGATAAATATCGACATATAAGCATGATGCAAAATGGATGTATCAACTCCCCCAAGCTTAGACCTCGATTGTCCTCAAGCGAAAAGCCGATATCAATAAATATGTCCTCATGTTTAAAGGTAGAGGCGTCGATAAAAAATAAAATACGGACATGAAGGCATCATGATTAGTCTCATAACAGCAACATATATAGAGTTTGTCATATGATTACTTATGTTCAAGTGATGATCTATTCACAATGCAAAAGTATGAATCAGAAACCTTATTGGGCACCAACAAATTATAACCTCAGTCATTGAAGCAATTGCAATTTATCATAACATCGAAAAGAGTCTATGTCAGAGCTTAAAAGCAAGTCCACATACTCAGCACCACGAGCGCTGACTAGAAGGGGACCTCCTATATGCCACTTATTGCGGCAAAATGTTGCAGGTTCGCACAGACGACGGGTCACCTGGGCTGGCCCATTCACTGCCCTTGGCTGAATGAAAAATCACAAAAAAGGGGCGCGCTAGGAATCCAACTCCCTACCTTCTACAGATGCCCGCGATGCGCAAGCCACTGGGACACGCGCACTACTCTGCAAGAATTGCAGCGCGACTCATAAAAGAACTATAGGCAGCCGTGAAAATAAAACAAGTTTGCTAAATTCCATAAAAATGAAATTTGTGGGCTACTGATCGAACCCTTCTCCCCACACCATGGAAGCCAGTCCATAGCCACTGCGGTAATTCCAATACATTTTTTAATTTATGACAAAGTTTAAACTGTGAGCGTTTTTAAAAACTACCGATTTTTTAAAACAAATGTGAACTTTTTCCAAAACAAGTAGTTTTTGTTGTGTGAACATAATTTAAAAAGGTGAACACTTTTTGAATTACCGAACATTTTTTGAAACGAGCAAACAAATTTTGAAATTTATGAACAAAATTTGAAAACGGTAGCATTTACAGTAAAAATGAACAAAATTCGTAAAAATAAGAACAAAAACTAAGATTCCAAACAAATTTTGAACTCCAAACTTTTGAAACACGAACAACATGAACAAATTTTGAAAAAATAAGAACAAAATTTAACATTCTGAACAAATTTTCAGAACAAAAATAAGATTCTGAACGGTTTTTAAACACAAACAACAATGAGAACAAAAATTAACATTCCAAACAATTTTTCAACTCCAAACTTTTGAAAACACGAACAACATAAACAAAATTTGAAAAAAAATGAGAACAAAAATTAAAATTCAACAAATTTTCAGAAAAAAATTAAGATTCCAAACAATTTTGAAAAAACGAAAAAATTCGAATTATAACATTTTTGAAATTTCTAAGCAAATTTTGAAAATGAGAACAATTATTGAGATTCTCATTTTTTCGAATTTTGTACATTTGAAACAAAATTTGAAAACAGGAAATATTTTCATATATTTTAACAAAAATTTAAAAATATAATCATTTTTAAAATTCGGAAAAAAATTTGAAAAAGGAAAATAAACTTAAAAAAGAAACAGAGAAAGAAACAGAAACAGAAACAGAAAAACGAAAAAGAAAAATGAGAAAAGAAAAAGAAAAAAAAATAGAAAGCCGAAAAAACCAGAAAAGAATAAAAAAATAATTTAGGAAACCATGTGTGTATCTGGAAGTGGGCCGGCCCATGTTTTGTCGCTAGCTTGGCTGCTCTGTGCGATCGCCCGACACTTTGCCGCAGCAAGCGTCCAATAAGGTTTTCCGACTAGAAGCTCTCCTCTCGACCAATGAACTGTAGTAGGTGGGTTGGCGCACTCCGCTGCGCCCGATGAATCACCATTTTCTTTCTGAGTGTTGATTCAGTGTTCTTCAATTGTCGTGCCATTGATTCTTGTCACCATTATTGTACCACATCAAAGTTCAAGCACTATTTGCACCACGCATGTTTTGGAGAAATATGTACATGATTTTTAGGTGTTACATTAATATAGGGATACAAAGCTACTAGCACCGCATAGCGCAAACATCTCGAGGCAGGGCTCACATAACTAAACTACACCTTCCTATAAGAACGTGACCACTTTTTCATTTCCGGCAGCGACTCGGGAGAAACCCTAAATCGCCGCCGCCACCACCCCCACCCCACCACAACCCTTCCCTCGCCGCCGCCGGGCAAAGCCCGTACGGCGTCGGCGGCGGCGGGGCCAGTCCCATCTCGTGAGGACCAAGTGCAGCGCGGGAGCAGCTTACCTTCGGAGATGCGGGCGCGTCTGCTACTCTGTGGGTGGGCTGGCGTGCTGTATGGTGGAGGAAGTGCGGGCGCGAAAAGTCTGTGGCCTGGGCGAGGCGTGGGCGTCTGGCGGCTGGGCGATCTTGTGGCGTGGGCGGCTGGGCGTGAGAGGCATGGGCGTGCGGTGAGGCGCGTAGGGCGCAGGAGGGGTCCCCAGCGGTGTGCTGCTGGGCTAGAGGCACGGAAGGCGCTGGATCTGTTGCGTGCTTGCCTTGCTGGTGTGAGCTATGTGGCCAGCCAGGTTGGCCTGTGAGGGCTGCGGCGGATCTGGTCGGCCGGTGTGCAACCGGTCGGATTCTGCATGGGGCTCGAGGAAGAGGTGCAGCAGCGACACGAGATCAGCAGGCGTGTTGTTCGCGGGAGGCGCGTGTGGGGCTCCGGGACGCCCGGATCTAGCTCGTAGGAGGCGTGCTGGGCGGGGGGGAGGGGGGCAAGCAGCACGGATCTGGGCATGGCGGCGCGTGGTGACCACGGCCGGTTCGCGACCGCAGATGGTGCTGGAGCAGAGAGGCTTTGACCGCGGTTGGATGCGGGGTGCAGAACCTGATCTAGTCTTTGCAGGCCCGTCATGGGGGAGGCTTGGTGGTGGCCCTGCACAGCGGTGGCGTGCTTACTGTGTGTGGGATGCGCGGTCCAGTGGAGGCACGGGTTGACCTCGGCCTGCTGCGCGGGAGTGGCTGCCCGGGTGAAAGCCTAGCCCGTGCTAGCCGGCCGGCGGCGACGGCGCCTGCGGGCATCGCTATCCTCCTTGGAGGCGTCGTCGGGAATTTCACAGCCAGATCTCCTGGATCAAGTCCTTCGGGGGAAAACCCAGATCCTGTTGCACGGTTGGGCAGTGGGGTCGTCTTCAACGCTCCCCTCTTTAGGGCGTCGTCTTGAATACTTTGATCCCTTTGGTGCTTCCTATGATTGGACGTGCATGGTGGTTTCTGTGGCAATGATGACGGCGGTGAGCAATGTCGGAGGCGTGGCCTTGGTCGTGGTAGTCGGCTCTTCTTCTCTGGCATGTCTGTGGGAGTGCCTCGATTGTCTGTTGCTGTGAAGCCGAAGCCGCGGTGGGGGGCGGTGGTATATGATGACGAGTGCACATGACAGGTGGTTTCGTTCGGTGATCCTCCATGACGACATCCCTGCCTAGTTTCCTTAGTAGTTCACCGTCAGAGTCGGAGCTGCGCTGCCTAGTATGGGTTGTGTGGAGTGTTGTATTGCAGCTGTTAGGGCTGATGATTTTTGTTTTTCTTTAATCTTCGGATCCTCTGGTCTTAGGACCTTCACCACCATGTTGTTTTCTGTTGCTTTCTGCTATTATCAATGAATGCCAGCGATGCTGGATCTTTCAACAAGAACATTTTCATTTCTCTACATTCGAGCAAGTTACATACACATATATGAATGGAGGGGCTATCTTGACGAAAAGCAAGAGTACATATGTTGCATCACTACAAATGTGATGTACTATCAACAATAATCAATAGATAAACAAAATTATAAAATGATGGCTAAAAAATATATAGTTGACAAATTCAGAAGGGCAACAACACATGAAACATACTTAGAGTCTTGGTTGGGGCCGTGTGGCGGTGGTGATGTCCCTCAGTAGAAATTATGTCTCCCACGTCCGAGCCCCACCCGGATGATGCAAATAGCGTTGGAGGAGGATGTGTGGAGGTATGTCTCGTCGAATCTCGCAGGACTCAGTCGGTGCTGGTCTTCGGTGGATCTATTTGGATCCCTTTTTTGTTTGTCTTCGTTTGTGTGGTTGCAGATTTGATCTTTTCGATCTACAACTCTCCTCATCGGCAGTGGTTATTGCTCTAGTGCCCTGGTCCTTTGGGGCCTTAACACGATGACTTTCTGACTGTCTGCTACAACGAGGTTTGCCCGACTCCGGTGAGAGTAAGACGAGGACGGCGGCGCCCCTTCGGCTCGCTCCAGTGTTTGTAACTCGTCGTTAGGTGGTCCATGGAGCTGGTTGTAATTTTTATTACCTCTAATGTTCTATGTACTGCCATGATTGATGAAGGATAAAAAATTCTCAAAATAAAGCATACTTAGAATTTTGTAGATTTTTTTCGCAGGGTGAGAAATTGTCTAGATTTGCTTTTTAGAGTGATAGAAATTTTATAGATACACGATGCCCTAATTTACTTTCCGGTCCCATGCGGGAGAGCGATACGCATGAGGTTGGTGATGCACTCTTTAGAAAATCTCACATACATGATGCAGATGCAAAAATAACTAACTTTTGCATCTCCGAGGCCTAAAACCCCCTCTTCAACAGATGATGTAGATGAAAAGAAATACATTTCCGCCTCCCGGAGATGTAAACTACAACACTTTGCTGTGCAAATTTGCATCTCTACCTAGAGGAGATGTAAAAACACTGGTCGCGCGCCAAACGCCCAACTGCCTTCATTTCGCTTCCACTCGACCGCCACCCGTCTGCCCGACGGTCGGCCGCCGCCATGGCCGACGCCGATGACCCCGCCGTGCTGCCCGCCTGCCGCTAGTCTGACCCACCTCGCCGCAGCCGCTGTTGGCGCGACCACGGTCCCCAATTTGGCCTCTGCCTTCATGCTGCCGCCCCGAATTTGCCCCACCTTGGTCGGTTGCTGTCGCGCGGGAGCTGCGTGCGAAGAAGCAGCGGGCCGCCGAGCCACACGGTGGAGGCGTGAAGCGGTAGATGGCGCGGGGGCGCAACTCGGCGGCGAACCAACCTCGGTCGGCCAAAATTTCGAAGCCGAACGCGGTTGCAGCGGGCGATTGGCTTCTGCTGGCGGCCGTGGCTTCCTCCTCCGGCCAAAGAGGCCCTCCTCCACCATCGTCGCACCCCTACGCCGTTCCTCCTCCTCTCTCCGCCTCGAATGCCGCTGCTCCACCGCCTCGATTCGCGTCGCGGCCGCTGCTCCGCCGCCCCGTTTCGCGCCGCCGCCGGACCTATTCGCCACCCCGAAACGCGTCGTGTTGCCACCGTCCCCACTACCGATGCCTCGATTCGGCCGCCGCCCACTAGTTTTTACATCTCCCTTTTGCATCATCTATTGGAGTTGCACTTTTACATCTCCGTTTTGTATCATTTATTGGAGTTGCCCCCTTTTTTGAAGATGCAAAAAACACTTTTAAAAGATGTAATTTTTACATCTCCAAATTTGCATCTTCTATTGGAGAATTCTAGCTCTTGGTTGTTGTGATGCCGCTTCAATGTCGTGCCTCCGGACGTCATGCTACAGACCGGTCGTGCCTGCTATGTACCGGCATGAATGTGGAGGCACGGTTGAAGAGACACGCTGAAGATGGTTTAATGTGGGACCGCATAATCTGACGTGTATGTGGCACGGGTCCGGATGCCCGCAAACCTCCCTCGGATTTGGTGCCGGTTTACGGCAATTCAGACGCGTGGACGGGTCCTCGGACGTATCCGGCAGTGTGTTGGGTTGCAAAAATGATCCACAAATTTGTAGGCGATTTATGACACGGTGTAGGATATTCCATTAGGGCATCTCCAACGCTGACGCTCAAACCGGACACTGCATCTGTCCGCGGACTGGTGGGGACAAGTTCACGAGCACTGATAAGGGAGCCGCCCATCCAACCATGCTCGCATACATTTCAAACTGTATTTCAACCAATCAAACAAAATTGATGCAAACTAGATGATTTTTCATAAAATTAGAGTACATTTACTATATATTTAACATATTTTCACAAAAAAAATCAATCAGGCCTAAACCTAGCCTACGGAGGCGGTCGTCCACATCTCGTCCTTGTTGTTCCCTTCCGGCGATCGCCAGGGTCCAGCTCGCCATCTCCATGAGCGGCATGGATAAGACCCATAAGTGAAGGTGCGGTCGCCGGCGAGGAAGGAAGAGACGGACCGACCCACTTGGGACTCGAGGCCCCGCCGCCTCCCATGCTCTACTCGTCCTCGTCGGAGTCTGGGACCTGTCCTTTGCGGATGGACATAAGGTCGACCATGGACGTGGATGGGCCGGTACTCTTCCCGTGCCATCGTCGCGAAGTTCGCTGGCGTCTTGGCGGCACATGTGATGCGCAGCTGGTGGGGGTGATTATTTGCGCCACCTTTGTGTTGCAAGCAGTGGTGGCGTGAGCGCGAGCTACCTCGTAGAGCTCCTGCTTCTCGGTGACGAAGTTGGGATTCATCGCGACCATGGCCGCCACGACTTCCTCGTTCACGCGCTCGCTGTAGATTTGGCCCTCCGCCAACCAGTGCTGCTCGAGGAGGAACAAATTGTATCGATGCAAAATGCCGACACATATCCCCTCGATGTCCGTCTCGGCCCCACATGTCAGCCGGCAAACCACCAGACGCGGTCGTATTCAACGCGGCCACCAACCACGGGCCCATGCATCAGCGACTGGAAGCGCAGGGGGGCGTCCTTTTTTAATCCATGCGTGTGGGGGGCGGCCTCATCCACTTCCATTGCCCTTCCACATCTAGGCCCCCTCCCACGTGCTCCCTCGCTGGCGACAACCAAACCCTAGCCATGGGTTTCTTTAGTGGCTCCTGCAAGAGCAAGGGAAAGTTCGCCCCCGGCACATCCTCCTCCCGCGCGGTTCCTCCTCCGCCGCCACCGGCGCCTGACTACCCCGTGCGGCAGCGCCTGCACATTCCGGTGCATCAGGCGCACTGGCACTGGTTGTACAGGCAGCCGCTGCTGTACCCGGATGGATCCTAGTGCCGGCTGTGACGCAGTCGCAGCGAGCGCACGCCAAGGAGGTGCGCAGGTGGCGGGAGTTCCTCACGCGGGAGCAACGTCAGATTCCGGTGTACGCGTCAGACTCTCATAATTGGGAGATGTGGTTTGCCCTCGAGCATGAGGAGCAATGCCGCCTCGGTGTCCAGGAGCACCACACCAACCCTCCGCCGCCTCGGTCATCAAGCCTGAGGAGGAGGAGGATGCGTACCACGCGGCGCTGGCAGCGACCGTGCAAACCTCCATCGAGGAGGAGGCGGACTACCAGGCGAGGCTGGTGGAGGCCCTCGCCCTCTCTGCGACCGACGACTACGTGGTGCCTCCGTCACCCCCCCCCCCCCCGCCTATGGCCGAGCCGACGACGATGGAGCCCACCGAGCGGTACATCTGGACTTGCGAGCTGCGCGAGTGGGTCCGTCCCTTCCCCCCAATCCGGCTGGGCGTGGCATCGGCGCCCGGAGGCCACATACCTCGAGCATTGGAGGAAAGTGCACCGATGGCGAGCAGCTCATGCAGAGGGAGCACGAAGAGGAGCGTCGTGCCCGCGCCAAAGCAGCCTAGCAGGCGGTGCAGCCGGCGCAGCAGGGCGATGTGGCCTGCGCATGGGAGGTGGCATTCCCGTGGGCTGGCCCGGCTCTGCAGCTGGTCGACTTCGTCGATGTTGCTTCGGACGACGAAGACGCCTAGGGCACCGTGTGCGGCGGCGCAGACTTTTTTATTTTTATGTTTAATATAAGTGTGGCTTCCCTTGTCTTTGTCCTCTTTGTCACCGTAGCGGTTGAAGACAAAGTACGAGTCAAGACTGATTTGCTCGCTCCCGAAGCTATGGGGTCGGATGCGGCACCGTCATCCTCCTCATCATCTAGAGAGGGCACGCACATCACTGCTTTGCTCCCGTGCGAAGCCACGCGTATCCCGGGCTTGTCGCTTCGCCCAGATGCGAGCACGGGCGTCCTCAGCATCCAAGGCCTTGTTCGACGCGGCGAGGCGTGACTCGACCTCGACGTCCTTCCAGGCCTTGACCCACGCACGACAGGCAAGCCGGTCCTCGGCCGCAGTATTGCCACTGCACCTTGGGCATACGACGCATCCGAGGCAATGCGCAGTGCCGTCGTTGACCTCGGACTCAAAGTCGACCATCGCCAGGACGAGACCCACTGTATGGGTTTCGCGGGCTAGCCCAACTGCCCAAGAACATCCGGGTTGGAGTGAATTTACCGCCAGCTGCCGCTCGCAAGCTCCGAGGCCTCCGCGGTCGGGCGCCTCGAGCTACCAACACCCACTTGTGCGAACGCATTGGATTCCCGTCGGAACGACTCGGATGGCGGAGCTCGGGCGGATTCCCCTCAGGACCGACGAAGAGCCAGGTGGATGGCAAACTCCTCCTCGTCCTAGGGATCCTAGTTGACGGATCCGGAGTTGTCATACTCGGATTCGCTACTCGCCATACCAGCGTAGGTCAGAGATCACCGGTGATGAGCTGTGGTTGGATTGAAGCAGAGCGGAGTGAAGGGATATTTATAGGGTCGGGGTGGGCCAGCTGGGGCCAGATTCAGCGTGGCGTGCACGCCCGGTCTTACCCATATCTATGGCCCATAGATATGGGTTGGGTTTAAGGGGCATCATACAACCCAGATGTATATAAGTGGCTTGAGCATACAGTTGGATCGATTTTTTATGACCGGCCAGTGACAAGCCGTTCACCAAACATGTATAAGTAGTTTAAGGAGACCATACACATAAGAGTGGTTTGAGCGTCCTATTGTAGATGCTTTAACGATTCCGCGAGCTCTTTCTCACGTGTGCGCACGTTCAAGTATGTCGATCAACATTATGAAACAACACAGATCGACATGTCTTCAGAAAGGGCTAGCCTAGACTAGTTCAGGCTCGTATGAAATCCTTATTGCCAAATTATCTTGGCTGGTCCCATGAAAGAGCCACTAATCATTAACACCACACTGTGTTCTTTTAACAATATTAACACCACATTGGTTAACTCCACAAAAATACTCAAGAGTACTCCCTCCGTCCTTTAAAGAATGTACTTCCAACTTTATTGAAAAGTCAAACTTTTTTATGTTTGACCGCATTTCTACAATAATGCATCAACATTTATGCCATCAAATTAGTAGCACTAGATTCATTATAAAATATATTTTCATCATATACCTATTTGGTTTTACAAACATTGATATATTTTTGCACAAACTCGGTCAAATTTTGAGAAAGTTTGACCCTTCAACAAAGTTAAAAGTACACTCTTTAAAGGACGGAGGGAGTATATATATAGATGACGGCATGATGTATACGGTGATGGAGACAAATCCAACAGCACAACCTAGGCTCACGAGTATATCTGGCCATGGGTCGGGCCTAAAAATGCCCATGGCAGAAAACTGAGGCCCAGACCCTCCCAGGCCCTACCATCGGGCCTACTTTTCAAGCCCAAGCCCGGCCCATATGGTAAAAAGCCCTGAAAAGCCCTTAGAGCTTAGGGCCATGGGGCGGGCCTCTTCCTTAAAATGTCAATATGCCAAGCCCAAGCCCGTCCAAGCCCTGTTGGTGGGCTCAAAACTCAGGCCCAAGCCCGGCCCATAGGCAAGCCCATTGGGTCTAGGCCCTGGATTTTAGGGCCGGGCCTGGGAGGGCCGATAGGGCCGGGCCTGAGATGGCCAGGACTGCTCACGAGTCACGATCCATTCGAGTACTCCGTAGGTGCATGTAACACGAGAGCGAGGGCACCTCGCCGCGGCGGTTGGTGGAGAGGCGATAATGATGCTCGAGTACGCGAGCCTGCTAAACCGTACGCACATGCATGGGTGGACACAGCCCTCATGATTCCAAACCACGCCATCCGCGTGGGCTATACCATAAGCTTTGTGTCAGGTACTGATACAGTCACATGCCATGGTGCGCTGACAAGGCACACATGCACCAACTATCAGGGGCTGAAGCATGCTGAATCAAGATGATATATCATTAGATAAAAATGATTGGTGTATATTATGTTTCTAAAATGATTGCTGTATATAGCAGCCAAAATGATATATCATCAATCAAAATGATTGATATATATTATGTTTTCAAGATGATTTTTTTAAAGAAAAATATTCCCTGCCTCCACATCAGGACGAGGGAAAATATCCAGTGCTACCATGCATGCGATGATACCCTGCTCCAGGGCTGCATGCTGCGTCAGATCTGAAATAAAGGGGCAGGATCAAGTCACTGAAGCATTTATATATGGCCCCTTGGAACATTTGCATCTTGCCCTTAAAAAGTGACATGTCTTGCAAAAATTGCCTTACACACTTCCATCGGCTGTTTCACTTGGACCTAAGCACTTCTGTTCTTGCACTTTTAATAAATAAAAAAAACAGAATTAAGTCAACTAAACGGAAACTTCCATAGATAACTAGATCCTTTACATGGTAAGCACTAGTACTGACAACATAATCGGTCCAGCTAAATGACATGGCCACGAAGGCTAATTACAGTCAGCTACTACAAGATGAGCTACACTCCAAGCATTACAGAATTAGAACAAAAGTAGACAATGGCAGCACCCAGTACTAGAACGGTAACCACTAAGTTGGTCGCGGCCAACAGCTAACAGAACTTGAGAGCAGCGAGCCATGGAGTTTGCGCCATGTACGCCATCCATTGGTGGCCGCAAATGCACACCTATATATAAACCTTTTGAATACGAGCCAAACTTACTTCACCCTAATGCATTCAAAATAACTGAACCACCACGAACCCTGTTTCAAGGACTCGTTACTTACCATGTTCCTGTTACCTAAAAATTTAACCACGCCAGCTTAATGACATCAATGAAAATAGCAGCAGTTCGACATCTTTATTAAAATTGGAGGATTAACCATAAGTTCTTTCAACAAACAGTCAAGCTTCTACCAATTTTCTGTAAATGGAAGGCATACAAGAAGAGGAACAAACCTTAGGTGTTCTCTTTTGTATGTCAAAACAATGCTGGCATCTTATTTACACATAGTATTTGTTAAACAGTAAAGACTACACTATACCTTTTCACTGAAGAAACTTAGTCTTGCTGAAATGGCAGGTAATTAATTACATAAGCCACGTCAAATATAAAGTTTATTTTACGTGGTCACATGTTCGCATTCTATTTTAGAACCTGCCTGAATTAGCAAGATGGTCTGAACTTACGCTAAGCTAAGCTGTACATGTGGTTTTTAACTACTGTATGTAAGAAACATTATATAACACTTTAATAAGAGAGATTATGTGCATAACAGAGTTCAGCTAGACATGTTAGGAGAAGAAAGCAACAGCCAAACATTTTAACACTAGTACATTTCTGGATTAGATGCCAAAACTGAATTAGAAAGATGCTTTAACGAGTGAGTAAACAAGAATTTTGTGCACGTTGCAAGTAGGATTCTTCTAATTTTGCAAATACTCATGCATATCTCCTATCACCAAACAGGCAAAAATCACGAAATCGAAGACCAGAAATTGGCCCACGTGTGGAAGAAGTAGGCGCTGCATCTTACCCAATTGTCGTCGTGTAGGCTCTCTGGCTCCGGATCCAGCGACACGGTCTGCTCCAGCGGCGGCGGGGAGATTCCCGTCTCGGCTACCAGGGTACTCTCGGCAGTTCAGATTTGATCTAAGTGAAGGATTCGACACGAGTGTGGGAGTCTAATTGTCTAGTCTTGATTCGCATAAACAGGGGCGGATGGGGCATGAGGCATGGCTGTCGGCGGCGGAACAGATCGTACTGAAGAATGTGAACAGAACAGGGCGCGATCCATTAAGATATGCACTTGTACCTTGATTACAGAATAACCAAGGGTGTCTTTTGTATATTTAACAATGGAAAGTAAGGCTGCTCCATCATGTGCCTTCAGCACACATCCAACGGCTTACATGGTCTCGTATCATGGGAGCATTTCATGGTCCGTATCACCAGATACGCACCCATCAGGACGATGCATGCAACCATATATTATTAATAAAGCAAAGTACAGCAACCGAACAACTTCGACCCGGAAATAAAGCCAAAAAAGAAACCTCAGGCCGCATGCCTCACGACAGTAACTCCACCAGCCAGATAGCCACTAACCTTATGTAACAAGACACATCAGAAACGAAAAATACACAACTCCTATGTTGCGTCTTCAAGAAGGAATCACCGTGCGTGCGTTGATGATGACGAGTCCACCACAAGGTTGAACTCCGGATTCTCATCCTCAAAGCCAAGCTTCAATCCACCACATTCGGTAAGGACACGACGCAGGCGCGTGTCGACATAGCTTGATCAGAGAACTTGTCTTCCTATCGGAGTGCATAAACTCATCGTTGAAGCCATCTGTATCATCCGCCGTTATCCGGCTACCGACGCCTCGATAGCCGGTTACCTTTGGAGAAGACAACAAAAGAGAAAGACGCCACATACCACCTGCCTCCCGCTACTGCTGCACCACCTTCGATCCAGTAGCAACATGCTAAACATGACATCTTCGCCGGAGCCACCGTGCAACACCTGCCTGTAACAGGCATGACTTGATGTCTCCGCATTAGACGACGTGCGCAGCAGTCGCCGGTGGCTTCATCTGCTGGCAATAGGCACTTCCCGATAACTTCAAAAGAGACGCATGTGTCACCTTCCGAGCCGCATCGAACCCGATTTGGACGTTCCATACCACCACCAGCCTCAGAAAGGCCGCCAAAAATCGTTATAGTAATTCATTTTTAAGCTGGTTGCTTTGAGATCTCAAACTACTGAAATTGTTAATATTTGCTACGAAGAAAAATGGGAGAAGATTTGCTTCGTCTTTGCATTTGCATGATAATTTACACTGAAGAGGAATTAGCAGTTGCTCTTCTCATGAAATTATTAAAAATAATCTTATTTGTCGGCGTAGAAGCCAATTAGACCGTCTAGATTACTACTTGTCACAACTTGGGCATTCATCGGTGTTTGGGGCGTCGGCCATGACGAACGAGCAGGGGAGTTTTGGGGAAAGGAAAAATTGGGGTGGTTGTTTCACCGATGGACGGGCCCGTGAAAGGATAAGGGCAGGCGATGCGTGCGTCCATGTTATGTCCGCGCCGGCGCAAATCAGACACAACTTTGGGCCAAAAATCAGTCGCAAATGGATGAAAAAAACACTCATCCATTGCGTTGGCGCGTTGGGCCGCGATTTATGTCTGTTTCGATCCAAACAGGCATGCTCAGACCAAATGGGTCGGACCAAATGGGTCGGCGCATTGTAGTTGGCCTAAGGAATATGCCATGCAGACTCAGCCAAGCACGCCGGTGGTTAGCTAAGAGCATTTACAACCGGAGTCCCCATACCCACCCCAAACGTCTCGGCGGCTGCCCGGTTATAGCTCGGACCATTTTTGGCCATCCAACGGGGTTACCCGTAGCTGGCGCAAACGCCCGAACTGTCGGCATTTCCCGTATCCGGCCTAAATCGGGGGCGGATATGGGGACGCCCGGATGCGCCCGGGCATGCCCGCAACATAGGTCTGACCGTTATGGCCGCGTCACCCCTACCACCGTCCCCATAAAACCCCACCCGTGGACGAACACTAGTCACTCTCACCATCCACTCGCCCTCTCCGCCTGTCTTCTCCCCCGCCCCCCCAAATCTCTTCGCCTCCTCTGCCATGGCCAACTCCGGTGACGAGTCCGGCAGCGAACCAATTCCATGCACTGGGACAACCACGTGAAGGAGGAGGACTCTGGCTCCGGCTAAGATGTGCCCAACGATGAGGACCTCGCGTTTGCCCGTCCCGCTTTGGCCCGCTCCAGATCCGGAGCAGGAGGACCGCCCGGCGTGAGCAGCAGCGGGCCGCGGCCGCGGCGGAGACCAGCTCGTCCCGGTAGTGCACACGCTCCGTGCCTGTGGATCCGGAGGAGGCGCTCCTCCGTGAGGTGATGCAATGCTCGCTCACCACGACGGAGACCGACGTGAGGCGCATGCAGCGGAAGAACGCGAAGGCGCTCCGCCTCGGGCTCAAAGCTTTGGAGCGGCACGCGAGGGAGGAAGAGAGCACCAAGGCAAAGAAGGCACGCCACGCCTGGGAGCAGAGCCACGCCATCTGCTGACTGTCGGGCTACATCTCCTCCGCGTTGGAGAGTGGCACCACCAGCTCGAACGGCGACGATGACGATCCTCCTCCCGCCGCGGATGCGTACACAGAAGAGATGGACTGCCGCTGAGGTGGCCGCAAGGGCAAGGACCCCAAGAAGGGGCGATCTTGCCCTCTCCGCATCGTTTATGTGTTTTTTTTTGTAGTATAATCCAGTGAACAATGTCTTTTGGGTCGGATTCAATCTGTCCGATGAACTATGCCCTAATTTTCTCGTTGGATGTCGATCTATGTTGTGTTGTTTACGTAATTGCATGCGCATTGTATGAATTTGGTTCAGACATATGAAGTCTACGGTTGTGAACAGCGAAAAATGAGCAATGTCCGGTCACTGCCAGCGGGGGTGTCCGGACGTGTCTGGGGGTGTGGGTGTATAGAGACTCATATTAGGTAACTGTGGTTGTAGATGATGTAAACGAGCCAAATTTACTGCTCCAGCGCCTGCATGGTTTGAATGCGAGCGACCAAACAAACACTTTGTTTCTGCCCGACGTCGTTGCCGCGGCGTGCTCGGCGTCGGTGATCTTGAGCGACCGCGGGGCGCACGAATTTCTCGTGGGGGCACGTCGTCCATGACGCTGCTGGTCTCAAGTCGCGCGCGCACGCACGTGCGTGCCTCTGCCGCGCGCGCCTGCTCGGTCGACGCCGGAGATCATTGAGTCGACCGATTTGGGCACCGATTTGATACGTATACTGGCTCGAAGCTATATTCTCACGGGCTGTATTTCGAAGCTCGTCAATGCAGAGGTCATTCCACGTGTATGCGCCCCGGGTTGGTGAAGGCGTGTGAAGGGCACGTACCAGGAAGCCGGGTTTGATCCCCTGTTTCAAATAGAAAAATCCACACCTCTCCCATGATTGAGATAATGCCGTGATCGACGCTCTAATTATAATTACAAATTACAGTTAATCAGCCCACGCTATCCCGATGCAGCTACTCCGCCTGTATATTAACCGAGATCTTATCTTGATCCCCTGATAATCTAATCAACTTACAGTACTACCAAACAGTATACCACTAGGCCCAAAGTCCAACGTTATACAGGTAGCCAACGCTGAGAGCACCTCCAGTCGATGCCATACACTTAATCCCTCGAATCTTTCCCTTATCCTTAATTAAAAGTTAAATGTTTTGAGGGGTTAAACATTTGCTTAGCTAGCAGATGCCGTAAACTCTTATCCTCTGTAAATGACATTTGGTTTCCTGCCAAAAAAAAAGACATTTGGTTCTGGCAATTAATAGAACACTTTGCCTGGGTGCATGTTGTCCCCTCTTCCCTCCCCATCCCTCGCCGCCGCCTGGTGGCTCGGTCGGGCAAGGCTTGGCCGGAGCAAGCGGCGACGGGGCGGCTTCTTCCCCTCATGTGCGGGGGCCGACGCGGAGCGGCTCCGTGGTCGAGCGTCGCGCTGGTTCCGTCTTGGCGGCACACTGACTCTCTGGCGCAGCAGCGTCCCGCGGGTGGTGCGCTTAGGTGCGGGGCAACGGGCAGGAGCGGCAGCTGCGTGTTGGGCGTCGCGTTGGTGATGGTTCTTGCTGGTGGTGGCGCTGGCGGCGGTGTGGGCTTCGCCCGACCCTTGCGTGCGGCGGCCGTTGGCAACGAGGGCTGCGACGGCTTGGGCCGGTGGCTGGTCCTTTGCGTCCGGCGGTGATGGCCGCTGGTAGGGGTGGTCTTGGCCCGTGCTTGCCCAGATCTGCGGTGAGTAGGGTCGGGATGGTGGGGCGATCCTGTGGTGGCTGCGTCATAATGGGCGTGGTGCTGTAGGAGGCGCAGGGGGCGGGCTGCAAACTCCGCGGCGCGCCGTAGCCGCTACAGGGCGGCTCGGGGCTGTCCTTCGGGGTCTCGTCGTGGATGTGGGCTGCCACGGCGTGGTGGTGGCTCATGGCGGCGGTCTGGGTCGTTTCACGGCGGCGGCTGGACTTTCTCGGTGTCGACCGGTCCGTGAGCGCCCTTGTCGACCTTCTATTCCTCTCCTGCTCGTTCGGGCGCTACCTTCGTCGAAGGGTTGGCCCTCTCCTAGTTGCGGTCCATCGCTCATCTTGCGCCCGGCAGCAGGACCAGACTCGTCTTGCGCCCGGCAGCAGGACCGGGCTCGTCTCGCGCCCGGCAGCAGGACGGGCCGATGGAGGCCAGTTTTGGCCGGCCTATTGGGTCTCGGCGCCGGGGGCAGCTCAGGGGCACAAAAGGAGGTGCCTTTCCACTCGTCTCTTTGGTTGGGGTCGCGGGTGAGGTGGCGTCGAGGTCTTGGATGCCGGGGCGGTGGCCCTGGCGGTGGTGTCGCGGTGCTCATGGGCAGAGCCCGTGGCTTGGTGCTGCCTGGTGGCCATGGTCGTGTGGGTGGCATGGTCGCCAGGGTGTGGCGTTCGGTGGCGATGAGTATTGGCCGGCGTGAAAACGTGCTCTATCTACAGACGGACCGGCCGCGGCGAAGCTCGTTCCCTTCTTGAAGGCGTCGTTTCGGCCATCACTGTCCATCGTGTTGCTTCAGGGGAAACTCTGACCCTTGCGTCCGGCGGTGGCGGCGCTCAGTGTTGTATCCTTTCAGAAGACGCAGCCTTGGAGCTCATGGTTCGTCGTATGGGCTTCATCTTTTCGCAGTGGCATGTTCATGATCGAGGACCCGACTGCTCTTGTAGTGCTTGGGGTGATGTTACTGCGCTCAACGTTTATGTATCTTGCCTTGCGTGTGATGGATTTACCGTGTTGTGGTGGCGTGTTTTTGTATCAGGTTGTTATTGGTTGTTGTTTTATTATATATAAATCGGCGCGAAGGGCTTTTTCGGTAAATCCATCATACGCACTTTGAAATACTCCCTCCATTCCTAAATATAATTCTTTTTAAAAATTTCTATATGGACTACATGTGAATGCGTATAGACGTATTTTAAAGTGTAAATTTACTTAAAGACTTATATTTAGAAGCCGAGGGAGTAAAACATTGGCAGCTTTCCATCATGAACATAACCCCAACTAAATCAAACCATCACGCAGATTCTGGCGAAATAAACCATTGACATGGTTGCTGCTGCCGTCCGTATGGAGCACCACAAATCAAAACCCAACCCATTGGCATGGCTTCTCCCGTGTGTACGATTAGGATCTTATTCTGATCCCCTAATAATCAAATCGATCTACAGTATCAAATCAAACAGTAGGCCACTAGGACCCAACGTTGTACACACTAGCCAACGCCAAGCTCACCGAGGCACACCCTACCCTTGGTCCATCTATAAATAGCCCCGTTGCTCGTCGAGAACCCTCACACCATCCACGGCAAGCCACACTGCTACCACCACTGCTTTTCCGTCTTAGAAGAAGCACACACACACACACACCAAGATGTTCGGCGGCGGTCTCGACATCATCGGCGGGATCACCGGGAGCAAGACCCGGCTCAAGGGGTCAGTGGTGCTGACCCGCAAGAATGCGCTCGACTTCAACGACCTGGGCGCCACCGTCATGGACAACGTCACCGAGTTCCTCGGCCGCGGCGTCACCTGCCAGCTCATCAGCTCCACCATCGTCGACTCCAGTGAGCACCATCGACCACTCCCCTTCATTGTTACGAACTTATCTTACCGTGCGATGCAATGCAGTTTCTGACTATAGCTTGCTTGATCACGTGGCTGAACAATGGGAACCGCGGGAAGGTGGGCGCGGAGGCGAGCCTGGAGCAGTGGATCACGAGCCTGCCGTTCATCACGGTGGGCGAGAACAAGTTCAGCGTCAACTTCGACTGGGCGGTGGACAAGCTGGGCGTGCCGGGCGCCATCATCGTCAAGAACAACCACGCCTCCGAGTTCTTCCTCAAGACCATCACCCTCGACAACGTCCCCGGCCACGGCAAGGTCGTCTTCGTCGCCAACTCGTGGGTGTACCCGCAGGCCAAGTACCGCTACAGCCGCGTCTTCTTCGCCAATGATGTGAGCGAGCTCTTCAATCGCCATCGGCATCAATAGATGCAATTTTTTGCTTGTCCACTTATTTAAGTAAACGTGTATGTACGTGCGTGCGCAGACGTACCTGCCCAGCGAGATGCCGGCGGCACTGAAGCCGTACCGCGACGACGAGCTCCGGAACCTGAGGGGCGACGACCAGCAGGGGCCCTACGAGGCGCACGACCGTGTCTACCGCTACGACGTCTACCACGACCTCGGCGACTCCCGCCAGATCCTCGGCGGCTCCAAGGAGTTCCCCTACCCTCGCCGCTGCCGCACCGGCCGCAAGCTCTCACAAACCAGTGCGTTCATTTCTCTCTCTCTCTCTCTCTCTCTTTCTTTCTCACTCACTAGCATGCACTCTCCTTGGAACTTACGTTGCGCGCGCATGCAGACCCCGATCGCGAGGGCCGTCTTCTGCCGCTGGTGCAGAGCATCTACGTGCCGCGGGACGAGCTGTTCGGGCATCTCAAGAAGTCGGACTTCCTGGGCTACTCGCTCAAGGCGCTGGTGGAAGGGATCATACCGGCCATCCGCACCTACGTCGACCTCTCCCCCGGCGAGTTCGACTCCTTCGCCGACATCCTCAAGCTCTACGAGGGCGGCATCAAGCTGCCCGACATCCCGGCCCTCCAGGAGATGCGAAAGCGCTTTCCGCTCCAGCTCGTCAAGGACCTCATCCCCATGGGCGGCGACTACCTCCTCAAGCCCCCCAAGCCACAAGTCATCAAACGTACTCTACCTACCTACTTATATTTTATACTTACGTACATATACTACTACCTAAAATGGGTGTATAAGTCATTCGCGTAGTTACAGGTCGATAATTTAACTATCTAAATATGTATTATATGTGACAAAAAATATATATTTAAAAAATACATCCGTGTGGAAATCTAGTGGTATACTTTTCATGACATATAACACATATTTATTTTCTTAAATTGATGACCTAGAACTACGCGAATGATTTATACACCCGGACGGAGGGAGTACTACAAGTACATAGGAGTCACCAAACGTTGGAAGAAAATTAAATATAATTTCCATCATTTACGCACGTGCAGAGGACGAGAAAGCATGGATGACCGACGCGGAGTTCGCAAGGGAGATTCTCGCCGGCGTCAACCCGATGATGATCACCCGTGTCACGGTGAGAACTAAAAAAATTCATATATCCATCGGCCAAATTATAAGCACCGGTGATTAAGCATGGACTAAACTAATGGTAAAAATAAAATTAATCCATTGCATTGCAGGAGTTTCCCCCCAAGAGTACTCTGGATCCCAGCCAGTACGGCGACCACACCAGCACCATCACCCAGGCGCAGATCGGGTCGAGCCTCGAGGGCCTCACGGCGCAGCAGGCCGTCGCCAGCAACAGGCTCTACATCCTCGACCACCACGACCACATGATGCCGTACCTCGTCAGGCTCAACAACCTCGACGACACCTTCCTCTACGCCACCAGGACTCTGCTCTTCCTGAAAGGTGACGGCACGCTGGCGCCGGTCGCCATCGAGCTGAGCACGCCGCTGCTCCAGGGCGGCCTCACCACCGCCAAGAGCACCGTCTACACTCCGGCGTCCACAGGCGTCGAGGCCTGGATATGGCAGCTCGCCAAGGCGTACGTCTGCGTCAACGACTACGGCTATCACCAGCTGGTCAGCCACTGGCTCAACACGCACGCCGTCATGGAGCCCTTCATCATCGCCACCAACCGGCAGCTGAGCGTGACCCACCCGGTGCACAAGCTGCTGCACCCGCACTACCGTGACACGATGAACATCAACTCGCGGGCGCGCGAGCTGCTCGTCAGCGCCGGCGGGATCATCGAGCTCACCGTCTTCCAGCGCAAGTACGCTATGGAGATGTCCTCCGTCACCTACAAGGACTGGAACTTCAACGAGCAGGCCCTACCAGACGACCTAATCAAGAGGTAAGCAAGCTTTTCTACGTATATAGCAGGTTAATTATGTGAAGAACCTTTCGTCAATTACTGACATGCTACTAATCATGAATTGCAGGGGCATGGCGGTGCGTGACCCATCTAGCCCGCACAAGGTGCGGCTGCTGCTTGAGGACTACCCTTACGCGGTGGACGGGCTGGCTATCTGGACCGCCATCGAGCAGTGGGTGACAGAGTATCTGGCCATCTACTACACCAGCGACAGTGTGCTTCAGAGCGACGTGGAGCTGCAGGCGTGGTGGAAGGAGGTTCGCGAGGTCGGCCACGGCGACCTCAAGGACGCCGCGTGGTGGCCTAAGATGAAGACGGTGGCGGAGCTGGTCAAGGCATGCGCCACCATCATCTGGACCGGGTCGGCGCTGCACGCCGCCGTGAACTTCGGGCAGTACCCGTACGCAGGTTACCACCCCAACAAGCCGTCAGCGAGCCGTCGTCCCATGCCTGAGCCGGACACCGAGGAGTACGCACTGCTGGCCCGCGACCCGGAAAAGGTGTTCATCCGCACCATCACCAACCAAATGCAGGCCATCATTGGCATTTCTCTGCTGGAGATCCTGTCCAAGCATTCCTCCGATGAGATTTACCTCGGGCAGCGTGACACGCCGGAGTGGACGTCGGATGCCAAGGCACTAGAGGCGTTCAAGCGGTTCGGCACGAGGCTGGAGGGCATCGAGAGCCAGGTGGTGGCCTTGAACGGAAACCCCCAGCTCAAGAACCGCAATGGACCAGCCCAGTTCCCCACATGCTGCTCTACCCCAACACGTCCGACCACACAGGCAAGGCCGAGGGCCTCACGGCCAGGGGCATCCCCAACAGCATCTCCATCTGATGAGATATTTGGAGGAAGGTCGTCGCTCGCCAGCATGCAAAATGTTGGGGTGTGTGCTTCCAGGATCATTGCTTGAATAATCTAGTACACCTGTGCTCATTTGACAACCAAGTGTTATGTGCGTGGGTAGCCACTGGTCAATGTATGTTCCATGTAATTTTCCCTTCTAAATTATATATTAATAAAGTGATAAGTTATGCTTGTTTTAACTCGAAGAGTAGGAAATTTCCTACTGTAATTTTATTATAGAAAACATAAATAAACATATGCAGACTATTTGTAGTGAAACGGGCATTGAAGGTGGTTTTAGTAGATGGGCCTGAGACGGTTTCCGTCCACCTAATGTGCCTAGAATTGGAGACGGATATCTAACTGCACGCAATGATTTATCACTGTAAGCGGTGCATTGAAAGAAATGCCTCACATGCTTGGAACATCACAAGTGGCTTCTTATTTGGAACCACCTCCTATATACTAACATCACAAGTGGCTTCGTGTTTGAGGGTGGTTTTTTTTTCAGTTTTAGCGGTATTTAAAATACACATTCAATGTGTTTTCATAATGCACACATCCACATTCATCTCATAATTGCATTGCATCCTATTTCATAAACACGTGTATATATATCCATATGTGTGAGCAACATATGCAAGAAACAAAATGCTACAAGCTCAAATGTGTCTAGAGTAAATTTATGAAACAAAATTTCAAAATCGGCAATGTGTGATCACCAACTGGGAAAATAGTCTTTAGTCCGTCAACTCTCTGAAAATGACCACTGCATTGTCCCTTGAGCAGTTAAGAGTCCAGGTAAGACCCACAACTTCTTGGATCGCAGGCGACTACTTTTATCATATCTGTAACATGCAATTGAGAGTCCAGGTATTCGTCCTCCTCCTTTTATAGTGGCGCCGGTCCTCCATGAATTAACAATTTCAAAAACTGCCGCAAATTTGTAAGAAAACGTTCATGATTTTTATTAAATCAGGATATCAAAAAATGTTAGCGGACAATGTACACGAATTGGAAAGATGTTCGTAAGAAACAGAAAAGGGAAGAGGAACAATAAAATAAATGTGAAATAAATAAAAAGAAAATATAAACGGGTATGAAAAATTGAGAAAATTAAAATGAAAAAGGAAAAGAAAAAAGCAAAAAAGAAAAAAAAACATGAAAAACGTTCTTGAATTAGAAAAAAAAAGTCTGCAAATTCAAACAATGTTCATGATTTTGTTAGATGTTCGAGAATTATAAAATATTCCAGAATTTGAAAAACTATCATGAATGTGAAAAATGTAGGCAGATTCAAAAAAAATTTGTGAGTTTCAGTAAGTGTAAAATTCAAATTAAAAAATGTCTGTGAAGTTGTAAAATTCTAAAGATGTTCATTATTTTAAAATGTCCGCAATTTCAAAAATGTTCGTTAGTTTAAAAAATGTTCATGATTTCTAGAGAATGTTTGTGAATTTAAAAACTGTTCACATATCTGTAAAAAATATTCATGATTTCAAAACGATCGTGAATTTACAAAAACAAAAATGTTCAGGAATTCAGGAAATGCCAAGAGTTTGTAATAAAATGTGTGGAAATTGGGAAAATTCTAGTGATTTAGAAAATCATGATATCAAGAAATTTTCACCAACTCAAAAATGTTCATAATTTCAGAAATTGTTTAAGATTTCAAATACGATTCAATAATTTGAAATATGTATGCAAGATGAAACAGAAAAAATGGAAAAAGAAATGAAAATAAAAAATTAAAAACCAACAAGATAAAATGACAATAGAAAAAGGAAATGAAAAAGGGAAAAGCAAAAAATAGAAATGAAAGAAAAAACCAGAAGTAAAACCTATAGGAAAAGGTCGAAATGGAGCGGCCTGTACACAGGCACACGGGTCGCGCTAAAATATTATCCCGCGGCCAGAAGATTTAACCTCGGGAATCGGCCTTGATGCGGCACGCCCAAGGTGGGCTCGGCGCATGTATCCTTGTGGCGTGCCGCGGGCTGGCTCATTATAAGCACGACCCATATGGCCGGTTCTGCATCTGACGGCAAATCCATCGTCCTCGTCGTCCTCTCCCCTAAAAAAAGAAAAAAAATCCAGCGTCCTCTCTTGTTTGTTTAGGATCGAGAAACCGTCGCGGATTGAGATCGCGCTGCCCTTCTCTGGCTCCTCATCCTCCGCCGCCGCCGCGACGTCCTCCTCGCCACTCCCTCCACAACGGACCAAAACTACATGAGGTCCGCCGACAAAACGTCAGTCATGACTCCGCCCTCACCTTCCCTCTTCCTATTGCGTCCCTTCATGGACACCTACCTCCCCGGCGACGAGACAACCAAGAACCAGAGGCCTGTACTGTCCTCTGGAACCAGTCGGGCGTTCGGGCTCCCCGCCGACGTCGACTGGGACACGCTCTTGCGGGACATGGCGCTAGAAGCAAACCTTGCTGGCGCGCCCGATCTGTGCCGCCTGACCCTCCGAGGCGGCACTCAGTTGTCCACCAGTATCCATGCCGTCGACAAGGACCTGATTATCATCGCAACGGCCTTTCCCAAAGTCTACTACGGTGATGTCTTTATCATCTACGACGCCATCGACAGGTCGCTCCGCATGATCCCTCACGCGCCCAGCACGCACCCTCCCGTCCGTACGACCCGTGTTCTCAAACGACGCTGATGGAACGACGACAGTCGTGACGCCTGGTCTTTCCAGGGACCGTCTGCGGCATAGGCGTGATACGTCTCCAACGTATCTATAATTTTTTATTGCTCCATGCTACTTTATCTACTGTTTTGGACTATATTGGTCTTTATTTTTCACTTCTATATTACTTTTGGGACTAACCTACTAATCGGAGGCCCAGTCCAGAATTGCTGTTTTTTTTGCCTATTTCAGTGTTTCGAAGAAACGGAATATCAAACGGAGTCCAAACGGAATGAAACCTTCGGGAATGTGATTTTCCAACCGAACGTGATCCAGGAGACTTGGACCCTACTCCAAGAAGTGCCAGAGGCGGTCACAAGGGTGGAGGGCGCCCCCCTACCTCGTGGGCCCCCTGACGCTCCACCGACGTACTTCTTCCTCCTATATATACCTACGTATCCCCAAACGATCAGAAGAGGAGCCAAAAACCTAATTCCACCGCCGCAACTTCCTGTATCCACGAGATCCCATCTTGGGGCCTGTTCCGGAGCTCCGCCGGAGGAGGCATCCACCACGGAGGGCTTCTACATCAACACCATAGCCCCTCCGATGAAGTGTGAGTAGTTTACTTCAGACCTTCGGGTCCATAGCTAGTAGCTAGATGGCTTCTTCTCTCTTTTTGGATCTCAATACAATGTTCTCCCCCTCTCTCGTGGAGATCTATTCGATGTAATCTTCTTTTTGCGGTGTGTTTGTTGAGACCGATGAATTGTGGGTTTATGATCCAGCTTATCTATGAATCTTCTCTGAATTCTTTTATGTATGATTGAGTTATCTTTGCAAGTCTCTTCGAATTATCCGTTTGGTTTCGCCAACTAGATTGGTAGTTCTTGCAATGGGAGAAGTGCTTAGCTTTGGGTTCAATCTTGCGGTGTCCTTACCCAGTGACAGAAAGGGTTGCAAGGCACGTATTGTATTGTTGACATCGAGGATAACAAGATGGGGTATTTATCATATTGCATGAATTTATTCCTCTACATCATGTCATCTTGCTTAAGGCGTTACTCTGTTTTTAACTTAATACTCTAGATGCATGTTGGATAGCGGTCGATGAGTGGAGTAATAGTAGTAGATGCAGAATCGTTTCGATCTACTTGTCACGGACGTGATGCCTATATACATGATCATACCTAGATAACCTCATAACTATGCTCAATTCATCAATTGCTCAACAGTAATTTGTTCACCCACCGTAGAATACTTATGCTCTTGAGAGAAGTCACTAGTTAAACCTATGGCCCCCGGGTCTATTCTCATCATATCAATCTCTATCACTTTATTTACTTGCTTTGTTTTTACTTTGCTTTTACTTTTTACTTTGCATCTTTATACCAAAAATATTATCTCTATCAGATCTCACTCTCGTAAGTGACAGTGAAGGGATTGACAACCCCTAATCGCGTTGGTTGCGAGTAGCTATCGTTTTGTGCAGGTACGAGGGACTTGCGCGTGGCCTCCTACTGGATTGATACCTTGGTTCTCAAAAACTGAGGGAAATACATACGCTACTTTGCTGCATCATCCTCTCCTCTTCGGGGAAAACCAACGCAAGCTCAAGACGTAGCAAGAAGGATTTCTGGCGCCGTTGCCGGGGAGTCTACACAAAAGTCAACATACCAAGTACCCATCACAATCCCTATCTCTAGCATTACATTATTTGCCATTTGCCTCTCGTTTTCCTCTCCCCCACTTCACCCTTGCCGTTTTATTCGCCCTCTCTTTCCCAATCTCCTCCTCTTTTTCCCTTTGCCGTTTGTTTGCTCGTGCGTTAGTTTGCTTGTTTGGCGCGATGGCTCAAGATGCTACCAAATTGTGTGACTTCACCAATACCAATAATAATGATTTCCTTAGAACTCCGATTGCTCCTTTTGCCAATACTGAATCTTGTGAAATCAATACTGCTTTGTTGAATCTTGTTATGAAAGATCAATTCGCGGGCCTTCCTAGTGAAGATGTCGCTACTCATCTGAATAGCTTCGTTGATTTATGTGATATGCAAAAGAAAAAAGATGTCGATAATGATGTCATTAAATTGAAGCTATTTCCTTTTTCGCTTAGAGATCGTGCTAAAGCGTGGTTTTCAACTTTGCCTAAAAACAGTATTGATTCTTGGAACAAGTGTAAAGATGCTTTTATCTCTAAGTATTTCGCTCCCGCTAAGATTATCTCTCTTAGGAACGATATTACTAATTTTAAGCAACTTGACCATGAACATGTTGCACAAGCTTGGGAGAGAATGAAATTAATGATACGTAATTGTCCTACTCATGGTTTGAACTTATGGATGATTATACAAAAAAATTATGCTGGATTGAATTTTGCTTCTAGAAATCTTTTAGATTCGGCCATGGGAGGCACTTTTATGGAAATCACTTTAGGAGATTCTACTAAACTCCTAGATAATATTATGGTTAATTATTCTCAATGGCATACTGAAAGATCTACTAATAAAAAAATGCATGCTATAGAAGAAATCAATGTTTTGAGTGGAAAGATGGATGAACTTATGAAATTATTTGCTAAGAGTGTTTCTTCTGATCCTAATGACATGCCTTTGTCTACCTTGATTGAGAATAATAATGAATCTATGGATGTGAATTTTGTTGGTAGGAATAATTTTGGTAACGACGCTTATAGAGGGAATTTTAATCCTAGGCCTTATCCTAGTAATCCTTCTAATAATTATGGAAATTCCTACAACAACTCTTATGGAAATTTTAATAAGATGCCCTCTGAATTTGAGAGTAGTGTTAAAGAGTTTATGAATTCACAAAAGAATTTTAATGCTTTGCTTGAAGAGAAATTGCTTAAAGTTGATGATTTGGCTAGGAACGTTGATAGAATTTATATTGAAATTGATTCTTTAAAGCTTAGATCTATTCCTCCTAAGCATAATATCAATGAGTCTCTCAAAGCCATGAGAATTTCCATTGATGAGTGCAAGGAAAGAACCGCTAGGATGCGTGCTTCCAAAGACGCCTTTATTAAAGCATGTTCTTCCAATTCCTATGAAAATCAAGATGAAGATCTAAAAGTTATTGATGTGTCCCCTATTAAATCTTTGTTTTGCAACATGAATCTTGATGAAACTGAATATGATCTTCCTTTACCTAGAAGGCGTTCTAAGAATTCGGAGTTTTTAGATCTTGATGATGAAATTGATAAAAGTGGGATTGAAAGAAATAAAAATCGAGATATTGCTAAACCCACTATATTGGATCTCAAGGAATTTAATTATGAAAATTGCTCTTTAATTGATTGTATTTCCTTGTTGCAATCCATGCTAAATTCTCCTCATGCTTATAGTCAAAATAAGGCCTTTACCGAACACATTGTTGATGCTTTGATGCAATCTTATGAAGAAAAGCTTGAGTTGAAAGTTTCTATCCCTAGGAAACTCCATGATGAGTGGGAACCTACTATCAAAATTAAAATTAAAGATTATGAGTTTCATGCTTTGTGTGATTTGGGTGCTAGTGTCTCTACTATTCCCAAAACATTGTGTGATTTGCTAGATTTCCGTGATTTTGATGATTGCTCTCTAAACTTGCATCTTGCGGATTCCACTATTAAAAAACCTATGGGAAGAATTAATGATGTGCTTATTGTTGCAAATAGGAATTATGTGCCCGTAGATTTTATCGTTCTTGATATAGATTGCAATCCTTCATGTCCTATTATTCTTGGTAGACCTTTCCTTAGAACGATTGGTGCAATTATTGATATGAAGGAAGGGAATATTAGATTCCAATTTCCATTGAAGAAAGGCATGGAACACTTTCCTAGAAAGAAAATAAAATAACCATATGAATCTATCATGAGAGCCACTTATGGATTGCCTACCAAATACGGCAATACCTAGATCTATCCTTGCTTTTATGCCTAGCTAAGGGCGTTAAACGATAGCGCTTGTTGGGAGGCAACCCAATTTTATTTTTAGTTTTTAGTTTTTGTTTCTGTTTAGGAATAAATAATCCATCTAGCCTCTGTTTAGATGTGATTTTATCTTTTAGTTAGTGTTTGTGCCAAGTTAAACCTATTAGATCTTCTTGGGTGATAGTTATTTGATCTTGCTGTAATTTCCAGAAACTTTGCTCTCAGTGCCCGAATTGTTAAAAATCACCAGAGCGTGATAAAATACTGATTGCAATTGCTGCTGATCAATAAACAAATTTTCCAGGTCGTCTAAGTTTCGTAGAAATTTTTGGGTTCCAGAAGTTTGCGTTAGTTACAGATTACTACAGACTGTTCTGTTTTTGACAGATTCTGTTTTGCGTGTGTTGTTTGCTTATTTTGATGAATCTATGGGTTAAAATAGTTTATAATCCATAGAGAAGTTGGAATACAGTAAGTTTAACACCAATATAAATAAAGAATGAGTTCATTACAGTACCTTGAAGTGATCTTTTGTCTTCTTTCTCTAACGGAGCTCACGAGATTTCTATTGAGTTTTGTGTTGTGAAGTTTTCAAGTTTTGGGTGAATTCTTTTGATGGATTATGGAACAAGGAGTGGCAAGAGCCTAAGCTTGGGGATGCCCATGGAACCCCCAAAATAATCCAAGGACACCAAAAAGTCAAAGCTTGGGGATGCCCCGGAAGGCATCCCCTCTTTCGTCTACTTCCATCGGTAATTTACTTGGAGCTATATTTTTATTCACCACATGATATGTGTTTTGCTTGGAGCGTCTTGTATTATTTGCGTCTTTGCTTGTTAGTTTACCACAATCATCCTTGCTGAGCCATACATGAATTGGAATTTGTTAGAATACTCTATGTGCTTCACTTATATCTTTTGAGCTTGATAATTTTTGCTCTAGTGCTTCACTTAGATCTTTTAGAGCACGGTGGTGGATTTGTTTTAAAGAAACTTGATCTCTCATGCTTCACTTAGATTATTTTGAGAGTCTTTAATAGCATGGTAATTTGCTTAATGTTAATATACTTAGTGTTCAAGATATGTGAAACTTTCTTTTTGAATGAATTAAATACTAAGATAAGTTTGATGCTTGATAATTGTTTTGAGATATGGAGGTAATAATATCAAAGTCGTGCTAGTTGATAATTGTGAATTTGAGAAATACTTGTGTTGAAGTTTGCAAGTCCCGTAGCATGCACGTATGGTTAAAGCTGTGTAACAAATTTGAAACATGAAGTGTACCGGCTTGTGCATCCTTATGAGTGGCGGTCGGGGACGAGCGATGGTCTTTTCTACCAATCTATCCCCTAGGAGCATGCGCGTAGTACTTGATTTTGATGGCTTCTAAATTTTTGCAATAAGTATATGAGTTCTTTTGACTAATGTTGAGTCCATGGATTATCGCACTTTTACCTTTCCGCCTTTGCTAGCCTCTTGATGCCGTGCATTGCCCTTTCTCACCTTGAGAGTTGGTGCAAACTTAGCGGTGCATCAAACCCCGTGATATGATATGCTATTTCATACATAAACCTCCTTATATCTTCCTCAAAACAGCCACCATACCTACCTATCATGGCATTTCCATAGCCATTCCGAGATATATTTCCATGCAACTTTCCACCGTTCCGTTCATCATTATTATGACATACATTACTTTTGTCATATTGCCATTGCATGATCATGTAGTTGACATTGTATTTGTGGCAAAGCCACCATGCATTTTTTTCCATACATGTCACTCTTGATTCATTGCACCATCCCGGTACACCGCCGGAGGCATTCATATAGAGTCATATTTTGTTCTAAGTTTCGAGTTGTAATTGTTGAGTTGTAAGAGAAATAAAAGTGTGATGATCATCATTATTAGAGCATTGTCCCAAGTGAGGAAAGGATGATGGAGACTATGATTCCCCCATAAGTCGGGATGAGACTCCGGACGAAATAAAAAAAAAAGAGCAAGGCCAAAAAAAAGAGAAAGGCCAAAAAAAAAATGAGAGAAAAAGAGAGAAGGGACAATGCTACTATCCTTTTACCACACTTGTGCTTCAAAGTAGCACCTTGTTCTTCATGTAGTGAGTCTCATATATTGTGCTTCAAAGTAGCACTAAGATCTTCATGATAGAGAGTCTCTCATTTTGTCATTTTCATATACTAGTGGGAATTTTTTATTATAGAACTTGGATTGTATATTCCAATGATGGGCTTCCTCAAAGTGCCCTAGGTCTTCGTGAGCAAGCAAGTTGGATGCACACCCACTTAGTTTCTTTTGTAGAGCTTTCATACACTTATAGCTCTAGTGCATCCGTTGCATGGCAATCCCTACTCCTCATGTTGACATCAATTGATGGGCATCTCCATAGCCTGTTGATTATCTTCGTCAATATGAGACTTTCTCCTTTTTTGTCTTCTCCACACAATCCCCATCATCATACTCTATTTCACCCATAGTGCTATATCCATGGCTCGCGCTCATGTATTGCGTGAAGGTTGAAAAAGTTTGAGATTATTTAAGTATGAAACAATTGCTTGGCTTGTCATGGGGGGTATAGAAGTTGGGAACATCTTTGTGTGACGAAAATGAAGCATAGCCTAACTATATGATTTTGTAGGGATGAACTTTCTTTTGCCATGCTATTTTGAGAAGACATGATTGCTTTGATTAGTGTGCTTGAAGTATTATTATTTCTGTGTCAATATGAACTTTTGGCTTAAATATTTCGGATCTGAATATTCATATCACAAGTAAGAAGATTTACATTGAAATTATGCCAAAGTATCACTCCGCATCAAAAATTCTCTTTTTATCATTTACCTACTCGAGGACGAGCATGGATTAAGCTTGGGGATGCCTGATACGTCTCCAACGTATCTATAATTTTTGATTGCTCCATGCTACTTTATCTACTGTTTTGGACTATATTGGGCTTTATTTTCCACTTTTATATTACTTTTGGGACTAACCTATTAACCGGAGGCCCAGCCTGTAATTGCTGTTTTTGCCTATTTGGTGTTTCAAGAAACGGAATGTCAAACGGAGTCCAAACGGAATGAAACCTTCGGGAACGTGATTTTCCAACCGAGCGTGATCCGGAGACTTGGACCCTACTCCAAGAAGTGCAGAGGCGGTCACGAGGTGGAGGCGCCCCTGGCGCGCCGCCTACCTCGTGGGCCCCCTGACGCTCCACCGACGTACTCCTTCCTCCTATATATACCTACGTATCCCCAAACGATCAGAAGAGGAGCCAAAAACCTAATTCCACCGACGCAACTTCCTGTATCCATGAGATCCCATCTTGGGGCCTGTTCCGGAGCTCCGCCGGAGGAGGCATCCACCATGGAGGGCTTCTACATCAACACCATAGCCCCTCCGATGAAGTGTGAGTAGTTTACTTCAGACCTTCGGGTCCATATCTAGTAGCTAGATGGCTTCTTCTTTCTTTTTGGATCTCAATACAATGTTCTCCCCCTCTCTCGTGGAGATCTATTTGATGTAATCTTCTTTTTGCGGTGTGTTTGTTGAGATCGATGAATTGTGGGTTTATGATCCAGCTTATCTATGAATAATATTTGAATCTTCTCTGAGTTCTTTTATGTATGATTGAGTTATCTTTGGAAGTCCCTTTGAATTATCCGTTTGGTTTGGCCAACTAGATTGGTAGTTCTTGCAATGGGAGAAGTGCTTAGCTTTGGGTTCAATCTTGCGGTGTCCTTACCCAAAGGATGTAAAGGGTTGCAAGGCACGTATTGTATTGTTGCCATCGAGGATAACAAGATGGGGTATTTATCATATTGCATGAATTTATTCCTCTACATCATGTCATCTTGCTTAAGGCGTTACTCTGCTTTTTAACTTAATACTCTAGATGCATGCTGGATAGCGGTCTATGAGTGGAGTAATAGTAGTAGACGCAGAATTGTTTCGATCTACTTGTCACGGACGTGATGCCTATATACATGATCATACCTAGATAACCTCATAACTATGCTCAATTCTGTCAATTGCTCAACAGTAATTTGTTCACCCACAGTAGAATACTTATGCTCTTGAGAGAAGTCACTAGTGAAACCTATAGGCCCCGGGTCTATTCTCATCATATCAATCTCTATCACTTTATTTACTTGCTTTGTTTTTACTTTGCTTTTACTTTTTACTTTGCATCTTTATACCAAAAGTATTATCTCTATCAGATCTCACTCTCGTAAGTGACCGTGAAGGGATTGACAACCCCTAATCGCGTTGGTTGCGAGTAGCTATCGTTTTGTGCGTGTACGAGGGACTTGCGCGTGGCCTCCTCTTGGATTGATACCTTGGTTCTCAAAACCGAGGGAAATACTTACGCCATTGTGCTGCATCATCCTCTCCTCTTGGGAAAACCAGCGCAAGCTCAAGGCGTAGCAAAGGCGCTCGGATCGACGGGAGGATGTTCTATTCGTGTCGCCATCCTCATCCAGCTTGCGATTGGGAGATAACGGTTGCCGCTTGACTTCCCGACCATTTGCTCGCTGAAACAAGCTACTTCGTCGCCAAAGAGGTGTTTTCGCACCGTGGCCGTGGTTACTGGGTGGATCTCCTGCTCGGCGGCATGTACTGTGACTGCGATGACCTACTCTCCGACACCCGTTCCGTGGAAATCCGCTCCTTAGACCTGCCCGTGGGGTGCGAGAGGGACTTGGGCTGCGGAGACTACATACCAGAGACCAGAGCCTTTAGAGCCATGGGCTGTGTTGAGAACTCCGTCAAGTTCATCTCCATCACCGGCTTCCTTGAGCGTGTGGATCATGTGGATGACCGCATGGTGAGGATCTGGAGACTGATGGAAGATACGATGAGCTGGGATGTACACTACAAGATCAAGCTGGGGATCCTGCGTGAAGACGGGGAGTTCCAAGGGAACGCCGACTTGCCAACCTCCATGGCACCCATGTACCCCTTCCTTAGCTTGCAGGAAGACCATGCTATCTACTTTGCACTCGACGACTGCACATACAAGCCATGCTTTTGGGTCCGTATTGATATGAGCACCAAGACTTTTAATTGCACACCTCTCTCTCTCTGACAGACGCCGGCATTGGCGGTCTTGTTCCTGTCTCGGCAACTCTGAGGGCAAGCTTGCTTGGACTTCCTGAAGGAAATATGCCCTAGAGGCAATAATAAAAGTTATTATTTATTTCCTTATATCATGATAAATGTTTATTATTCATGCTAGAATTGTATTAACCGGAAACATAATACATGTGTGAATATATAGACAAACAGTATGTCACTAGTATGCCTCTACTTGACTAGCTTGTTAATCAAAGATGGTTGTGTTTCCTAACCATGAACAAGGAGTTGTTATTTGATTAACAAGGTCACATCATTAGTTGAATGATCTGATTGACATGACCCATTCCGTTAGCTTAACAGTTGATCGTTTAGTATGTTAATGCTTTCTTCATGACCCATACATGTTCCTATAACTATGAGATTATGCAACTCCGTTTACGGAGGAACACTTTGGTACTACCAAGCGTCACAGCGAATCTGGATGATTATAAAGGAGTACTACAGGTGTCTCCAAAGGTACTTGTTGGGTTGGCGATTTGAGATTAGGTTTTGTCACTCCGATTGTCGGAGAGGTATCTCGAGGCCTTCTCGGTAATGCACATCACTTAAGCCTTGCAAGCATTACAACTAATGAGTTAGTTGTGATATGATGTATTACGGAACGAGTAAAGAGACTTACGTAACGAGATTGAACTAGGTATTGGATACCGACGATCGAATCTCGGGTAAGTAACATACCGATGACAAAGGGAACAACATTATGTCGTTATGCGGTTTGACCGATAAAGATCTTCGTAGAATATGTAGGAACCAATATGGGCATCCAGGTTCCGCTATTGGTTATTGACCGAGAATGGTTCTAGGTCATGTCTACATAGTTCTCGAACCCGTAGGGTCCGCACGCTTAACGCTTCGATGACAGTTCATAATGAGTTTATAAGTATTGATGCACGAAGGTTGTTGAGTCCGGATGTGATCACGGACATGACGAGGAGTCTCGAAATGGTCGAGACATAAAGATTGATATATTGGAAGCCTATGTTTGGACTTGAATGGTTCCGAGTGAAAGCAGGATGTTACTGGAACACCGGGTTACGGAACCCCGGGGTATATGGGCCCTCATGGGCCTTGAGGGAGAAGGAGAAGGGCCGGCCAGGTGGGCGCGCCCCTCCCCTTCCAGTCCGAATAGGACAAGGAGAGGGGGCGCGCCTTCCCCTTCCCTCCCCAATCCTACTCCAACTAGGAGAGGGGGAGTCCTACTCGGTGGGAGTAGGACTCCTCCTTAGTGCGCCTCCTCTAGGGCCGCCACCTCCCCTTGTCTCCTTTATATCTGAGGCAGGGGCACCCCAATACACACAAGTTGATCTACGGATCTTGCCTTAGCCGTGTGCGGTGCCCCTTCCACCATATTCCACTTCGGTCATATCGTCGCGGAGCTTAGGAGAAGCCTGCGCGGAGAAGTCATATCGTCATGAGCTTAGGCGAAGCCCTGCGTCGGTGGAGCATCAACATCGCCACCACGCCGTCGTCTTGTGGAACTCATCCCGACACTTTCTTTGGATCGAGTCCGGGGATCGTCATCGAGTGAGCGTGTGCGAGAACTCGGAGGTGCCGTCGTTCGGTGCTTGGATCGGTCGGATCGTGGAGGCGTCGACTACATCAACAGCGTTGTTATAGCGCTTCCGCTTTCGGTCACGAGGGTGCGTGGGACGGACACTCTCCCTCTCGTTGCTATGCCATCACCATGGTCTTGCGTGATCGTAGGAATTTTTTTGAAATTACTCGTTCCCCAATGATGGTATCGAGCCTGGTTTTATGCGTTGATGTCATGTGCACGAGTAGAACACAAGTGAGTTGTGGGCGATACAAGTCATACTGCCTACCAGCATGTCATACTTTGGTTCAGCGGTATTGTGAGATGAAGCGGCCGGACCGACATTACGCGACGCTTACGCGAGACTGGTTTCACCGCTCGAGCACTCGTTGCTTAAAGGTGACCGGCGGTGTCTGTCTCTCTCACTTTAGTTGAATCGAGTGTGGCTCGCCCGGTCCTTGAGAAGGTTAAAGCGGAGTCTATTTGACGAAATATCGTTGTGGTTTTGATGCGAGGTAAGAACGGTTCTTGCTCAGCCCGTAGCAGCCACGTAAAACTTGCAACAACAAAGTAGAGGACGTCTAACTTGTTTTTGCAGGGCATGTTGTGATGTGATATGGTCAAGGCGTGATGCTATATTTTATTGTATGAGATGATCATGTTTTGTAACGAGTTATCGGCAATGGCGAGAGCCATATGGTTGTCGCTTTATTGTATGAAATGCAAGCGCCATGTAATTGCTTTACTTTATCACTAAGGAGTAGCGATAGTCGTAGAAGCAATAGTTGGCGAGACGACAACGATGCTACGATGGAGATCAAGGTGTCGCGCCGGTGGCGATGGTGATCATGGCGGTGCTTGGCGATGGAATCACAAGCACAAGATGATGATGACCATATCATATCACTTATATTGATTGCATGTGATGTTTATCCTTTATGCATCTTATCTTGCTTTGATTGACGGTAGCATTATAAGATGATCTCTCACTAAAATTATCAAGAAGTGTTCTCCCGAGTATGCACCGTTGCGAAAGTTCTTCGTCTTTGAGACACCACGTGATGATCGGGTGTGATAGGCTCTACGTTCAAATACAACGGGTGCAAAACAGTTGCACACGCGAATACTCGAGTTAAACTTGACGAGCCTAGCATATAACAGATATGGCCTCGGAACACGAGACCGAAAGGTCGGCGTGAATCATATAGTAGATATGATCAACATAGTGATGTTCACCATTGAAACTACTCCATCTCACGTGATGATCGGACATGGTTTAGTTGATTTGGATCACGTGATCACTTAGATGACTAGAGAGATGTCGTCTAAGTGGGAGGTTTTAATATGATTAATCAAACTTAAATTTATCATGAACTTAGTACCGATAGTATTTTGCTTGTCTATGTTTGATGTAGATAGATGGCTCGTCTTTGTTGTTCCGTTGAATTTTAATGCGTTCCTTGAGAAAGCAAAGTTGAAAGATGATGGTAGCAATTACACGGATTGGGTCCGTAATTTGAGATTATCCTCATTGCTGCACGAAAAATTACGTCTGGAAGCACCATTTGGGTAGCGAACCTCTTTGGAGATCTTGAGCGAAGTTGTGAGCGTCCGCAAAGCGGTGATGACTACTCTATAGTTCGATGTGCCATGCTTTACGGCTTAGAACCGGGTCTTCAACGGCGTTTTGAGCGTCATGGAGCATATGAGATGTTCCAGGAGTTGAAGTTAATATTTCAAGCAAATGCCGGATTGAGAGATATGAAGTCTCCAATAAGTTCTATAGCTGCAAGATGGAGGAGAATAGTTACGTCGGTGAGCACATACTCAAAATGTCCGGGTATAACAATCACTTAATTCAGCTGGGAGTTAATCTTCCGGATGATAGTGTCATTGATGAAATTCTCCAATCACGCCACCAAGCTACAAGAGCTTCGTGATGAACTATAATATGCAAGGGATGACTAAGACAATTCTGAGCTCTTAGCGATTTGAAAGCAGCGGAGGTAGAAATCAAGAAAGAGCATCAAGTGTTGATGGTCAGCAAGACCACTAGTTTCAAGAAAAGGGCAAAGGGAAGAAGAAGGAAACTTCAAAAGAACAGCAAGAAAGTTCTGATCAAGAGAAGAAACCCAAGTCTGGACCTAAGCCACAAATCGAGTGTTTTTACCGCAAGCGATGGACCTCGAAGCGGAACTGCCCCAAGTATTTGGCGGATAAAAGGATGGCAAGGTGAACAAAGGTATATATGATATACATGTTATTGATGTGTACCTTACTAATACTCGCATAGTACAGGTATTTGATACTGGTTACATTGCTAATATTTGCAACTCGAAGCAGGAACTACGGATTAGCGAAGATTGGCTAAGGGCGAGGTGACGATGCGGCGTTGGAAATGGTTCCAAAGTCGATGTGATCGCGATCGGCACGCTACCTCTACATCTACCTTCGGATTAGTTTTAGACCTAAATAATTGTTATTTGGTGCCGCGTTGAGCATGAACATTATATCTGGATCTTGTTTATTGCGAGACGGTTATTCATTTAAATCAGAGAATAATGGTTGTTCTATTTATATGAGTAATATCTTTTATGGTCATGCACCCTTGAAGAATGGTCTATTCTTGTTGAATCTCGACAAGAGTGATACACATATTCATAATGTTGAAGCCAAAAGATGTAGAGTTGATAATGATAGTGCAACTTATTTGTGGCACTTGCCGTTTAGGTCATATCGGTGTAAAACGCATGAAGAAACTCCATCTTGATGGGCTTCGGAATCACTTGATTATGAATCACTTGGTACTTGCGAACCGTGCCTCATGGGCAAGATGACAAAACGCCGTTCTCGGAACTATGGGCGTGCAACTGATTTATTGGAAATCATACATACCGATGTTTGTGGTCCAATGAATGTTGAAGCCTTGGCGGGTATCGTTATTTTCTCACCTTCACAGATGATTTGAGCAGATATGGGTATATCTACTTAATGAAACACAAATCTGAAACATTTGAAAAGTTCAAAGAATTTCAGAGTGAAGTGGAAAATCATCGTAACAAGAAAATAAAGTTTCTACGATCTGATCGTGGAGGAGAATATTTGAGTTACGAGTTTGGTTTACATTTGAAACAATGTGGAATAGTTTCACAACTCACGCCACCCGAACACCACGGAGAAATGGTGTGTCCGAGCGTCGTGTCGTACTTTACTAGATATGGTGCGATCTATGATGTCTATTTCGATTTACCGCTATCGTTTTGGGGTTATGCTTTAGAGGCGGCCGCATTCACGTTGAATAGGACACCGTCAAAATCCGTTGAGACGACGCCTTATGAACTGTGGTTTGGCAAGAAACCAAAGTTGTCGTTTCTTAAAGTTTGGGGCTGCGATGCTTATGTAAAGAAACTTCAACCGGATAAGCTCGAACCCAAATCGGAAAAATGTGTCTTCATAGGATACCCAAAGGAGACTGTTGGGTACACCTTCTATCACAGATCTGAAGGCAAGATTTTCGTTGCTAAATTCGGGTCCTTTCTAGAGAAGGAGTTTCTCTCGAAAGAAGTGAGTGGGAGGAAAGTAGAACTTGATGAGATAATCATGATCTGCTCCCTTATTGGAAAGTAGTTCATCACAAGAAATGGTTCTGTGACAACTACACCAATTAGTGAAGAAACTAATGATGATGATCATGTAGTTTGAGATCAAGTTTCTTCTGAACCTCGTG
The DNA here is from genome assembly GCA_021605205.1 of Aegilops longissima. Lineage (NCBI taxonomy): Eukaryota > Viridiplantae > Streptophyta > Magnoliopsida > Poales > Poaceae > Aegilops > Aegilops longissima. The sequence goes on from CM038680.1 coordinate 594,912,635, forward strand.
AGGTCAACCAGAGTAAAATACGCACGAGTGGTGCGGTAATCCTATTCGGAAGTCATGTTACTTGACCATGGCGAACCTACGAACTATGAAGAAGCGATGGTGAGCCCAGATTCGCAAAATGGTGGAAGCCATGAAATCTGAGATGGGATCCATGTATGAGAACAAAGTATGGACTTTGGTTGACTTGCCGATGATCGGCAAGCCATTGAAAATAAATGGATCTTTAAGAAGAAGACCGGCGCCGATGGTAATATAACTGTCTACAAAGCTCGACTTGTTGCAAAAGGTTTTCGACAAGTTCAAGGGGTTGACTACGATGAGACTTTCTCACCCGAGCGATGCTTAAGTCTGTCCGAATCATGTTAGCAATTGCCGCATTTTATGATTATGAAATTTGGCAAATGGATGTAAAACCGCATTCTTGAATGGATTTCTAGAAGAAGAGTTGTATATGATGCAACCAGAAGGTTTTGTCGATCCAAAGGGTGCTAACAAAGTGTGCAAGCTCAACGATCAATTTATGGTGCGGTGCAAGCCTCTCGGAGTTGGAATAAGCGCTTTGATAGTGTGATCAAAGCATATGGGTTTGTACAGACTTTTGGAGAAGCTCTGTATTTACAAGAAAGTGAGTGGGAGCTCTGTAGCATTTCTAATATTATATGTGGACGACATATTATTGATTGGAAATGATATAGAATTTCTGGATAGCATAAAAGGATACTTGAATAAAAGTTTTTCAATGAAAGACCTCGGTGAAGCTGCTTACATATTGGGCATCAAGATCTATAGAGATAGATCAAGGCGCTTAATTGGACTTTCACAAAGCACATACCTTGATAAAGTTTTGAAGAAGTTCAAAATGGATCGAGGCAAAGAAAGGTTTTTACAGTATTACAAGGTGTAAGATTGAGTCGGACTCAATGCCCGACCACAGCAGAAGATAGAGAAAATGAAAGATGTTCCTATGCTTCAGCCATAGGCTCTATCATGTATGCAATGCTGTGTACCGGACTGACGTATGCTTAGCTGTAAGCTTGGCAGGAAGGTACCAAAGTAATCCAGAGTGGATCATTGGACAGCGGTCAAGAACATCTGAAATACGAAAAGGACTAAGGATATGTTTCTCGTATATGGAGGTGACAAAGAGCTAGTCGTAAATGGTTACGTCGATGCAAGCTTTGACACTGATCCGGACGATTCTAAATCGCAAACCGGATCGTGTTTTTATTAAGCGGTGGAGCTGTCGGTTGGTGCAGTTCTAAACAAAGCGTCGTGGCGGGATCTACATGTGAAGCGGAGTACATAGCTGCTTGAAGCAGCGAATGAAGGAGTCGGATGAAAGAGTTCATTTCGATCTAGGTGTCATACCTAGTGCATCGGGACCGATGAAGATCTTTCGTGACAATCTTGGTGCAATTGCCTTGGCAAAGGAATCCAGGTTTCACAAGAGGACCAAGCACATCAAGAGGCGCTTCAATTCCATTCGGGACCAAGTCCAAGTGGGAGACATAGAGATTTGCAAAATACATACGGATCTGAATGTTGCGAGACCGTTGACTAAGCCTCTTCCACGAGCAAAACATGATCAGCACCAAGACTCCATGGGTGTTAGGATCATTACATTGTAATCTAGATTATTGACTCTAGTGCAAGTGGGAGCTGAAGGAAATATGCCCTAGAGGCAATAATAAAAGTTATTATTTATTTCCTTATATCATGATAAATGTTTATTATTCATGCTAGAATTGTATTAACGGAAACATAATACATGTGTGAATATATAGACAAACAGTATGTCACTAGTATGCCTCTACTTGACTAGCTTGTTAATCAAAGATGGTTGTGTTTCCTAACCATGAACAAGGAGTTGTTATTTGATTAACAAGGTCACATCATTAGTTGAATGATCTGATTGACATGACCCATTCCGTTAGCTTAACAGTTGATCGTTTAGTATGTTAATGCTTTCTTCATGACCCATACATGTTCCTATAACTATGAGATTATGCAACTCCGTTTACGGAGGAACACTTTGGTACTACCAAAGCGTCACAACGAATCGGGTGATTATAAAGGAGTACTACAGGTGTCTCCAAAGGTACTTGTTGGGTTGGCGTATTTGAGATTAGGTTTTGTCACTCCGATTGTCGGAGAGGTATCTCGAGCCTTCTCGGTAATGCACATCACTTAAGCCTTGCAAGCATTACAACTAATGAGTTAGTTGTGAGATGATGTATTACGGAGCGAGTAAAGAGACTTACGATAGCGAGATTGAACTAGGTATTGGATACCGACGATCGAATCTCGGGTAAGTAACATACCGATGACAAAGGAACAACGTATGTCGTTATGCGGTTTGACCGATAAAGATCTTCAGTAGAATATGTAGGAACCAATATGGGCATCCAGGTTCCGCTATTGGTTATTGACCGAGAATGGTTCTAGGTCATGTCTACATAGTTCTCGAACCCGTAGGGTCCGCACGCTTAACGTTCGATGACAGATTCATAATGAGTTTATAAGTATTGATGCACGAAGGTTGTTGAGTCCGGATGTGATCACGGACATGACGAGGAGTCTCGAAATGGTCGAGACATAAAGATTGATATATTGGAAGCCTATGTTTGGACTTGAATGGTTCAGTGAAAGCAGGATATTACTGGAACAGGGGTTACGGAACCCCGGGGTATATGGGCCCTCATGGGCCTTGAGGGAGAAGGAGAAGGGCCGGCCAGGTGGGCTGCGCCCCTCCCCTTCCAGTCCGAATAGGACAAGGAGGGCGGCGCCTTCCCCTTTCCCCTCCCAATCCTACTCCAACTAGGAGAGGGGGAGTCCTACTCGGTGGGAGTAGGACTCCTCCTTAGTGCGCCTCCTCTAGGGCCGCCACCTTCCCTTGTCTCCTTTATATACGGGGCAGGGGCACCCCAATACACACAAGTTGATCTACGGATCTTGCCTTAGCCGTGTGCGGTGCCCCTTCCACCATATTCCACCGGTCATATCGTCATGAGCTTAGGAGAAGCCTGCGCGGAGAAGTCATATCGTCATGAGCTTAGGCGAAGCCCTGCGTCGGTGGAGCATCAACATCGTCCCACGCCGTCGTCTTGTGGAACTCATCCCGACACTTTCTTTGGATCGAGTCCGGGATCGTCATCGAGTGAGCGTGTGCGAGAACTTCGGAGGTGCCGTGACGTTCGGTGCTTGGATCGGTCGGATCGTGGAGGCGTCGACTACATCAACAGCGTTGTTATAACGCTTCGCTTTCGGTCTCAGAGTGCGTGGGCGGACACTCTCCCCTCTCGTTGCTATGCCATCACCATGGTCTTGCGTGATCGTAGGAAATTTTTTTTTTGAAATTACTACGTTCCCCAACACTTCCAGCCAAGAGAAAGATGGAATTATGAGACTTCCAGCAAAGAGGAAGTTGCCAACTTCTGAAGCCATGTCATGCTAGTTAGGTAATTACTAGTCATCAACCCGTGCAAATGCACGTGCTAGGTATTTCTTTTAACACTGCATGATACTGTTAATATCCACTCAAAAACACTTTTTGAATAGGAAAAACTAAGATATGTATAAATGAATATCATGCTTGTTTTTTATTCCACCTAACATTATGCAAGTCCATGAATTTGCTTATATCTATGAAAAAAAATCAATGTCTAAAAATCCACATAATGATATTTTATGCTCGGAATCTACATAATGATACTTTATGTAATGTCATGGCAGTATTATTTTTCATATATGAATGAAAAGGTTAAGATGTCAGTACACCTTCAAAAGCAGATTAAAAACAGAGAAGAAAACATCATCGTGGTACACACAACCTATATATTTTGATGATTAATTCCAACAGTTAATTTAGCTAATAATAGATTAATCTTCCACATTCGTAGCGATGAAGTGTTATTTAAAGACAAACTTGGAGAAATTAGACCAACGACACCACTATGTATATTGCATTGAGGATAAACATGATGATTTGAATATACTTGTCACATGATATCCATGTCCGTAATTGTAACGGGAGCACCAGTCTAGCTTCTTGTGTAGGCTTCTTTGCACACGAGATCAATAGGAAAATCAATGAGGGGAAGATAAAGCGTACATGAGTTAACTCACCCGCCGAATCAATCAAAAGTGGTGCCTTGCATTCCTTTTTATCACATCACGTCGATTCTGATGACGTCTTCAATTCTGCAAGGGAGGGATCGATCTACAAATTTCCATCACTCATACGTGAGAGTCTGGTGTTTAGTACATGGCCGGTTTGTATCATGCATAGATGGTGGTGAATCAGAGGACACTGACAGAACTCACGATAGGGATCGATGTCTACATGTTAGGAAGTCCGCGGCGGCAAAGAATCAGAGGACATGGCAGGGAGAGATCGATGCATGTTCTTAGAGAAGGAATAAATCAAAAAAAAAACTTAAGATGAGGATACCTCACATACCTCAAATCTATTAGGTCAACACGCTGAGATTTTCACATACGTGGGGTATATAGGAGAGCAAGCACCATATTTTTTTTAATTGGGAGAGCAATACGCTCCATGCAAGATTATTATTTTTTGAGTTGGGAGAGAAGAGTCGTGAGAGATAAGGACATGGCTAAGCTGAGTCCTTATCTTTTTTGTATGTGAGGTATATAGGAAAGCACACACCATTTTTTTTAATTGGGAGAGCAATACGCTCCATGCAAGATTATTATATTTTGAGTTGGGAGAGAAGAGTCGTGAGAGATAAAGATGGTGCTGAGCTGAGTCCTTATCTTTTTTTCTTAGATGTGAGACCATATCTACTACTACGTACTGCAGCTAATGTAGTTTCAAAAAAATATATCTCCTTCCAAGGTTTTTTTTTTTAAGTTGGGAGAGCAATACGCTCCATCCAAGATTTTACTTTTAGTTGGGAGAACAATACGTGTAGGTTGGGCCAGATTTGGTCTTGGTTACGTGTAGATTGTCTCTATTTTTCATCACAAAAGTAACATAAATCGTGGGGTCAATATAGATCAATTACATAGATCAACGGTTTATATATTTTTAATGATGTGGATTAACGTGGTGTCTTGTATGGTGCATCCAATTAGTAAATATAAGATTTTTTCACGAATAAGTTAGGTGATTACTTGCTGCTTCCAAATGCTTTGATTCATATATATTTCACTTATGCAAGTAACTGTTGTTCGTACTCTGGGCGTGTCTAGCGGGCGGCTGTTTGCCCCCTAGAGCTTCCGAGCGGCCCACCTTTTTAGGAAATTTCCTGTCCTTTTCTCCCCGATTTGGAAATCCCATAGCGCGTTATTTCTTTGCGGTTTCTGTGGTCTTTCTTTTCACCTAACGGGCTAGTCTGCTGGTCCCCCATGTACATGCATGTGCATCTAGCACCATGTACTCATCATTAGTTGGCATTTGCACTATCACGTGGTCTTCCTCATAGCTGTCATTTATTTTTAAGTTCAACTTCTTAAAAAAAATTATAACTTTTGAACGAAACATCGAAATTAAGATCTGCTTTCACCGTTGGAACCCTCTCATCATGCTCTTCAAAACTAGATCTCACATGAGTATGTTTTGATGAATTTTTTTGTGCAATTTTGTCTCCATTTTGTGCAACTGACTAGCCGTCAATGTACAACTACCTAACATGGATGTGCAATTTTTCTCGTACACCGTAAACATGCAATTTTCCTCTATGAGACCTCCACCCCCAAACAACCTCCTTGCCGCGCCAACTGAGCTGTGCAGAGAAGTGCACATTGTCGCACCAACTGAGCATATGTGTGTGTCAATAGTTCTGCCAACTAAACATCAATGTGTGTGCACCTAGACTACATTGCCGCGCCAACTGAGCATATGTGTGTGCCAATAGTCCTGCCAACTAAATATCAATGTGTGTGCAACCAGACTACATTACCGCGCCAACTGAGCATATATGTGTAATTAGGCCTGCCAACTAAATATCAATGTGTGTGCATCTAGATTACATTGTCGCGTCAACTGCGCATATGTGTGTGCAACTAGTGTCCTGCCAACTAAACATCAATGTGTGTGCAACTAGACTAGATTACAAGCCAACTGAGCATATGTGTGTGCAACTAGTCTTCCTGCCAACTAAACATTAATGTGTGTGCAACTAGACTACATTACAAGCCAACTAAATATCATTGTGTGTGCAACTAGATTACATTACAAGCCATGACAATTCACATGCAACTATGCGGACTAGATTGTGCAACTCTGTGGCCATGCATGTGTCAATTAGGACTACTATGTGCAGTGGCGGAGCCAGGAATTAAGGATCAGGGGGGCCAAATGACTCAAACTTTCAATAACAGGGGCCAAATACTAATACATGTACTTTTTTTATAAAATGCATATTGTTCATCTAGTAATTAGTAGCAAACCAGTAAACTTAGTGGGGGCCAGGGCCCCTGCTGGTCCCCCTGTCTCCGTAACTGACTATGTGTGCAACTACAACTACTATAGATGCCAACAAAAAATATTCGCATTTTCCAGCAGCTACACACCATGAACCCTGAAGGAAAGAGGAGAAGAAAGCTGAAACTTGTGCAATAATGCTGAAGTTTGGTCACTTGTGGATCCTAAGAACAGAGGACAAAAATGCAAAAGGAACCAAAAGATAAGGTTCCTCATCGTTGTGTGGTTACAAATCAATCGATTCGTTTGCTGCTGGTTCTAAACGGAGAAAACAACCACTCTGAGGATCAAGCGACACTCCTTTGCTCGCCCACTGCTGAACCGGAGGGCATCCTCGTCGTTCATCGACCATGGCCGTCGTTGCTGCACCTTTTGCCGTCACACTGTGGAGCACAGTACTTGCCGTTGGCGCCGCACTTCCGCGAGGATGAGCGCCACTTCAGTCGCTGCCGGCGAGCACCTTCATCCCACTCGGCTAGCCCTTCTTCTTCTCCTGTGGCTGTTCTTCGTCACCGCAGCTCCTGTAGACTGCATCGGCATGGCTCCGTTGAGCCAATCCCACAACGAAGCGGATCTCAGCTAGCAGGACCCGATCCCATCAAGGAGCACGGGGTACAACAGGATGGATACGCTGCGGTAGCGGTGCCGCCGCGCTTGAGAGGTGGGTTAACGGCGGGCGCCACAAGTTGGAGCAGAGGCGGTCGGCGCGAGGTGTGGGTTGTTGGGGAACGTAGTAATTTCAAAAAAATCTTACGCACACGCAAGATCATGGTGATGCATAGCAACGAGAGGGGAGAGTGTTGTCCACGTACCCTCGTAGACCGAAAGCGGAAGCGTTAGCACAACGCGGTTGATGTAGTCGTCGTCTTCACGATCCGACCGATCAAGTACCGAACGTCTGGCACCTCCGAGTTCAAAGACACGTTCAGCCCAATGATGTCCCTCGAACTCCGATCCGGTAGAGTGTTGAGGAGAGTTTCATCGACGACGGCATGGTGACAATGTTGATGTACTACCGACGCGGGGCTTTGCCTAAGCACCGCTTCTGATGATATCGAGGTGGACTATGGTGGAGGAGGGCACCGCACACGGCTAAAAGATCAAACAGATCAATTGTTGTGTCTTTGGGGTGCCTCCCTGCCCCCGTATATAAAGGAGCAAGGGGGGGTGCGGCCGGCCAAGTAGAGAGGCGCGCCGGAGGAGTCCTACTCCTACCGGGAGTAGGACTCCCCCCTTTTCCATGTTGGACTAGGAGAGAGAGGGGGAAGAGGTGGAGGGGAGAAAGGAAAGGGGGGGGGCGCTGCCCCTCTCTCCTTGTCCTATTCGGACTAGGGGAGGGGGCGCTGCCCCTGCCAGCCTCCTCTCTCTCTTCCACCAAAGCCCACTAAGGGCCATTAAGTTGCCGGGGGGTCCGGTAACCTCCCCGTACTCCGGTAAAATCCTGATTTCACCAGGAACACTTCCGATATTCAAACATAGGCTTCCAATATATCAATCTTTATGTCTCGACCATTTCGAGACTCCTCGTCATGTCCGTCATCACATCCGGGACTCCGAACAACCTTCGGTACATCAAAACACATAAACTCATAATAAAACTGTCATCGTAACGTTAAGCGTGTGGACCCTACGGGTTCGAGAACTATGTAGACATGACCGAGACACGTCTCCGGTCAATAACCAATAGCGGAACCTAGATGCTCATATTGGCTCCCACATATTCTACGAAGATCATTATTGGTCGGACGCGAGAACAACATCGTTGTTCCTTTGTCATCGGTATGTTACTTGCCGAGATTCGATCGTCGGTATCTCAATACCTAGTTCAATCTTGTTACCAGCAAGTATCTTTACTCGTTCCGTAATACATCATCCTGCAACTAACTCATTAGTTGCAATGCTTGCAAGGCTTAAGTGATGTGCATTACCGAGAGGGCCCAGAGATACCTCTCCGACAATCGGAGTGACAAATCCTAATCTCGAAATACGCCAACCCAACATGTACCTTCGGAGACACCTATAGAGCACCTTTATAATCACCCAGTTACGTTGTGACGTTTGGTAGCACACAAAGTGTTCCTCCGGTAAACGGGAGCTGCATAATCTCATAGTCATAGGAACATGTATAAGTCATGAAGAAAACAATAGCAACATACTAAACGATCTGGTGCTAAGATAACGGAATGGGTCATGTCAATCACATCATTCTCCTAATGATGTGATCCCGTTAATCAAATGACAACCCATGTCTATGGTTAGGAAACATAACCATATTTGTTTAATGAGCTAGTCAAGTAGAGGCATACTAGTGACACTCTGTTTGTCTATGTATTCACACATGTATTATGTTTCCGGCTAATACAATTCTAGCATGAATAATAAACATTTATCATGATATAAGGAAATAAATAATAACTTTTTTATTGCCTCTAGGGCATATTTCCTTGAGATCCCACTTGCACTAGAGTCAATAATCTAGATTACGGTAATGATTCTAACACCCATGGAGCCTTGGTGTTGATCATGTTTTGCTCGTGGAAGAGGCTTAGTTAACAGGTGCGCAACATTCAGATCCGTATGTATCTTGCAAATTTCTATGTCTCCCACGGACTAGATCCGGATGGAATTGAAGCGTCTCTTGATGTGCTTGGTTCTCTTGTGAAATCTGGATTCCTTCGCCAAGGCAATTGCACCAAAGATTGTCACAAAAGATTTTCATTGGACTGGTGCACTAGGTATGACACCTAGATCGGATAGGAACTCCTTCATCCAGACTCCTTCATTTGCTGCTTCCGAAGCAGCTATGTACTCCGCTTCACACGTAGATCCCGCCACGACGCTTTGTTTAGAACTGCACCAACTGACAGCTCCACCGTTCAATGTAAACACGAATCCAGTTTGCGATTTAGAATCGTCCGGATCAGTGTCAAAGCTTGCATCAACGTAACCATTTACAATGAGCTCTTTGTCACCTCCATAAACAAGAAACATATCCTTAGTCCTTTTCAGGTATTTCAGGATGTTCTTGACATTTGTCATGATGATCCGCTCCTAGATTACTTTGGTACCTCCTGCCGGACTTATAGCAAGGCACACATCAGTGCAGTACACAACATTGCATACATGATAGAGCCTATGGCTGAAGCATAGGGAACATCTTTCATTTTCTCTCTATCTTTTGCAGTGGTCGGGCATTGAGTCTTACTCAACTTCACACCTTGTAACACAGGCAAGAACCCTTTCTTTGCTTGATCCAGTTTGAACTTCTTCAAAACTTTGTCAAGGTATGTGCTTTGTGAAAGTCCAATTAAGCGTCTTGATCTATCTCTATAGATCTTAATGCCCAATATGTAAGCAGCTTCACCGAGGTCTTTCATCGAAAAACTCTTATTCAAGTATCCCTTTATGCTATCCAGAAATTCTATATCATTTCCAATCAGTAATATGTCATCCACATATAATATCAGAAATGCTACAGAGCTCCCACTCACTTTCTTGTAAATACAAAGCTTCTCCAAAAGTCATACAAAACCAAATGCTTTGATCACACTATCAAAGCGTTTATTCCAACTCCGATAGGCTTGCACCAGTCCATAAATGGATTGCTGGAGCTTGCACACTTTGTTAGCTTCCTTTGGATAGACAAAACCTTCCGGTTGCATCATATACAACTCTTCTTCCAGAAATCCATTCAGGAATGTAGTTTTGACATCCATCTGCCAAATTTCATAATCATAAAATGCGGCAATCGCTAACATGATTCGGACGGACTTAAGCATCGCTACGGGTGAGAAGGTCTCATCGTAGTCAATCCCTTGAACTTGTCGATAACCTTTCGCAACAAGTCGAGCTTTGTAGACAGTAATATTACCGTCAGCGTCAGTCTTCTTCTTGAAGATCCATTTATTCTCAATTGCTTGCCGATCATCTGGCAAGTCAACCAAAGTCCACACTTTGTTCTCATACATGGATCCCATCTCAGATTTCATGGCTTCAAGCCATTTTGCGGAATCTGGGCTCACCATCACTTCTTCATAGTTCGTAGGTTCATCATGATCTAGTAGCACGACTTCCAGAATAGGCTTACCATACCGCTTTGGTGCGGACCTTACTCTGGTTGATCTACGAGGTTCAGTAACAACTTGATCTGAAATTTCATGATCATCATCATTAACTTCCTCACTAATTGGTGTAGGTGTCACAGAAACCGGTTTCTGTGATGAACTACTTTCCAATAAGGGAGCAGGTACAGTTACCTCATCAAGTTCTACTTTCCTCCCACTCACTTCTTTCGAGAGAAACTCCTTCTCAAGAAAGGATCCATTTTTAGCAACAAATGTCTTGCCTTCGGATCTGTGATAGAAGGGGTACCCAACAGTCTCCATTGGGTATCCTATGAAGACACATTTCTCCGATTTGGGTTCGAGCTTATCAGGTTGAAGCTTTTTCACATAAGCATCGCAGCCCCAAACTTTAAGAAACGACAACTTTGGTTTCTTGCCAAACCATGGTTCATAAGGCGTCGTCTCAACGGATTTCAATGGTGCCCTATTTAATGTGAATGCGGCCATCTCTAAAGCATAACCCCAAAATGATAGCGGTAAATCAGTAAGAGACATCATAGATCGCACCATATCAAGTAAAGTATGATTACGACGTTCGTACACACACCATTACGCGGTGGTGTTCCGGGTGGCGTGAGTTGCGAAACTATTCCGCATTGTTTCAAATGTAGACCAAACTCGTAACTCAAATATTCTCCTCCACGATCAAATCGTAGAAACTTTATTTTCTTGTTACGATGATTTTCAACTTCACTCTGAAATTCTTTGAAATTTTCAAATGTTTCAGAGTTATGCTTCATCAAGTAGATATACCCATATCTGCTTAAATCATCTGTGAAGGTGAGAAAAATCCGCCACGAGCCTCAACATTCATCGGGCCACATACATCTGTATGTATGATTTCCAACAAATCTGTTGCTCTCTCCATAGTACCGGAGAACGGCATTTTAGTCATCTTGCCCATGAGGCACGGTTCGCAAGTACCAAGTGATTCATAATCAAGTGGTTCCAAAGTCCATCAGTATGGAGTTTCTTCATGCGCTTTACACCGATATGACCTAAACGGCAGTGCCACAAATAAGTTGCACTATCATTATCAACTCTACATCTTTTGGCTTCAACATTATGAATATGTGCATCATTACTATCGAGATTCATCAAAAATAGACCACTCTTCAAGGGTGCATGACCATAAAAGATATTACTCATATAAATAGAACAACCATTATTCTCTGATTTAAATGAATAACTGTCTCGCATCAAACAAGATCCAGATATAATGTTCATGCTCAACGCTGGCACGAAATAACAATTATTTAGGTCTAAAACTAATCCCGAAGGTAGATGTAGAGGTAGCGTGCCGACCGCGATCACATTGACTTTGGAACCATTTCCCACGCGCATCGTCACCTCGTCCTTGGCCAGTGTTTGCTTAATCCTTAATCCCTGTTTCGATTTGCAAATATTAGCAACAGAACCAGTATCAAATACCCAGGTGCTACTGCGAGCTCTAGTAAGGTACACATCAATAACATGTATATCACATATACCTTTGTTCACCTTGCCATCCTTCTTATCCGCCAAATACTTGGGGCAGTTCCGCTTCCAAATGACCGGTCGCTTGCGATGAGAAGCACTCGAGTTTCAGGCTTAGGTCCAGACTTGGGTTTCTTCTCCTGAGCAGCAACTTGCTTGCTGTTCTTCTTGAAGTTCCCCTTCTTCCTCCCTTTGCCCTTTTTCTTGAAACTAGTGGTCTTGTTAACCATCAACACTTGATGCTCCTTCATGATTTCTATCTCCGTAGCCTTTAGCATTGCGAAGAGCTCGGGAATCGTCTTATCCATCCCTTGCATGTTATAGTTCATCACGAAGCTCTTGTAGCTTGGTGGTAGTGATTGGAGAATTCTGTCAATGACGCTATCATACGAAAGATTAACTCCCAGTTGAATCAAGTGATTATTATACCGAGACATCTTGAGTATATGATCACTGACAGAACAATTCTCCTCCATCTTGCAGCTATAGAATTTATTGGAGACTTCATATCTCTCAATCCGAGCATTTGCTTGAAATATTAACTTCAACTCCTGGAACATCTCATATGCTCCATGACGTTCAAAACGTCGTTTAAGAGCCGGTTCTAAGCCGTAAAGCATGGCACACTGAACTATTGAGTAGTCATCAGCTTTGCTCTCCCAGACGTTCATAACATCTGGTGTTGCTCCTGCAGCAGGCCTGGCACCCAGCGGTGCTTCCAGGACATAATTCTTCTGTGCAGCAATGAGGATAATCCTTAAGTTATGGACCCAGTCCGTGTAATTGCTACCATCATCTTTCAACTTTGCTTTCTCAAGGAACACATTAAAATTCAACGGAACAACAACACGGGCCATCTATCTACAATCAAACATAGACAAGCAAGATACTATCACGTACTAAGTTCATGATAAATTTAAGTTCAATTAATCATATTACTTAAGAACTCCCACTTAGAAAGACATCTCTCTAATCCTCTAAGTGATCACGTGATCCAAATCAACTAAACCATAACCGATCATCACGTGAAATGGAGTAGCTTTCAATGGTGAACATCACTATGTTGATCATATCTACTATATGATTCACGCTCGACCTTTCGGTCACAGTGTCCCGAGGCCATATCTGCATATGCTAGGCTCGTCAAGTTTAACCTGAGTATTCTGCGAGTGCAAAACTGGCTTGCACCCGTTGTAGATGGACGTAGAGCTTATCACACCCGATCATCACGTGGTGTCTGGGCACGACGAACTTTGGCAACGGTGCATACTCAGGGAGAACACTTTTTATCTTGAAATTTAGTGAGAGATCATCTTATAATTCTACCGTCAATCAAAGCAAGATAAGATGCATAAAAGATAAACATCACATGCAATCAATATAAGTGATATGATATGGCCATCATCATCTTGTGCTTGTGATCTCCATCTCCGAAGCACCTCCATGATCACCATCGTCACCGGCGCGACACCTTGATCTCCATCGTAGCATCGTTGTCGTCTCGCCAATCTTATGCTTCTCGACTATCGCTACCGCTTAGTGATAAAGTAAAGCATTACAGATGCATTGCATTGCATACAATAAAGCGACAACCATATGGCTCCTGCCAGTTGCCGATAACTCGGTTACAAAACATGATCATCTCATACCATAAAATATAGCATCACGTCTTGACCATATCACATCACAACATGCCTGCAAAAACAACTTAGACGTCCTCTACTTTGTTGTTGCAAGTTTTACGTGGCTGCTACGGGCTTAGCAAGAACCGTTCTTACCTATGCATGAAAACCACAACGATAGTTTGTCAAGTTGGTGTTGTTTTAACCTTCGCAAGGACCGGGCATAGCCACACTCGGTTCAACTAAAGTTGGAGAAACTGACACCCGCTAGCCACCTTTGTGCAAAGCACGTCGGGAGAACCGGTCTCGCGTAAGCGTACGCGTAATGTCGGTCCGGGCCGCTTCGTCCAACAATACCGCCGAACCAAAGTATGACATGCTGGTAAGCAGTATGACTTATATCGCCCACAACTCACTTGTGTTCTACTCGTGCATATGACATCTACGCATAAAACCTGGCTCGGATGCCCCTGTTGGGGAACGTAGTAATTTCAAAAAAAATTCCTACGTACACGCAAGATCATGGTGATGTATAGCAACGAGAGGGGAGAGTGTTGTCCACGTACCCTCGTAGACCGAAAGCGAAGCGTTAGCACAACGCGGTTGATGTAGTCGTCGTCTTCACGATCCGACCGATCAAGTACCGAACGTCACGGCACCTCCGAGTTCAGCACACGTTCAGCCCGATGACGTCCCTCGAACTCCGATCCAGCCGAGTGTTGAGGAGAGTTTCGTCGAGACGACGGCGTGGTGACGATGTTGATGTACTACCGACGCAGGCTTTGCCTAAGCACCGCTTCAAGATATCGAGGTGGACTATGGTGGAGGAGGGCACCGACACGGCTAAAAGATCAAACAGATCAATTGTTGTGTCTTTGGGGTGCCCCCTGCCCCGTATATAAAGGAGCAAGAAGTGCGGCCGCCAAGGGAGAGGCGCAAGACGGAGGAGTCCTACTCCTACCGGGAGTAGGACTCCCCCTTCCATGTTGGACTAGGAGAGAGAGGGGAAGAGGTGGAGGGAGAAAGGAAAGGGGGCGCGCCTCTCTCCTTATCCTATTCGGACTAGGGGAGGGCGCGCCCTGCCTCGCCTCCTCTCTCTCTTCCACCAAAGCCCACTAAGGCCCATTAAGTTGCCGGGGTTCGGTAACCTCCTAAGTACTCCGGTAAAATCCCGATTTCACCCGGAACACTTTAGATATCCAAACATAGGCTTCCAATATATCAATCTTCATGTCTTGACCATTTCGAGACTCCTCGTCATGTCCGTGATCACATCCGGGACTCCGAACAACCTTCGGTACATCAAAACACATAAACTCATAATAAAACTGTCATCGTAACGTTAAGCGTGCGGACCCTACGGGTTTGAGAACTATGTAGACATGACCGAGACACGTCTCCGGTCAATAACCAATAGCGGAACCTGGATGCTCATATTGGCTCCCACATATTCTAAGAAGATCTTTATCGGTCAGACCGCATAACAACATACGTTGTTCCCTTTGTCATCGGTATGTTAATTGCCCGAGATTCGATCGTCGGTATCTCAATACCTAGTTCAATCTCGTTACAGGCAAATCTCTTTACTCGTTCCGTAATACATGATCCCGCAACTAAGTCATTAGTTGCAATGCTTGCAAGGCTTAAGTGATGTGCATTACCGAGAGGGCCCAGAGATACCTCTCCAACAATCGGAGTGACAAATCCTAATCTCGAAATACGCCGACCCAACATGTACCTTCAGAGACACCTGTAGAGCACCTTTATAATCACCCAGTTACGTTGTGACGTTTGATAGCACACAAAGTGTTCCTCCGGTAAACGGGAGTTGCATAATCTCAACTATGTATAAGTCATGAAGAAAACAATAGCAACATACTAAACGATCGGGTGCTAAGCTAACGGAATGGGTCATGTCAATCACATCATTCTCCTAATGATGTGATCCCGTTAATCAAATGACAACCCATGTCTATGGTTAGGAAACATAACCATCTTTGATTAATGAGCTAGTCAAGTAGAGGCATACTAGTGACACTCTGTTTGTCTATGTATTCACACATGTATTATGTTTCCGGCTAATACAATTCTAGCATGAATAATAAACATTTATCATGATATAAGGAAATAAATAATAACTTTATTATTGCCTCTAGGGCATATTTCCTTCATGGGTGACCGTGGCAGACGACACGGGGGAATAGGGAAGAAGGGTGTGGATACGGGTGGATAACGACAAAACACCTGGACCGTTCGGGGCGGAGTCGTACGGTCACGAGCCGGCCGCTCGGGACGACGAAAAAGTGCGCGTGTACTAAGAAGAATTTAGGATATTTAAAATTCATTCATGAGGCTGAGGCTCATATTTTTTACGGCAACGGATTACTCAGCTGGGCGAGGCAATAGTTGGGTCAAATTATGGCACGACAGGTGGATCAACGGGCGCAACATCTTGGACATAGCCTTTGGGAAGCAATTCTTGTGGGTTTTCTTCATTTATTTATTTTCATTTTTCGTTTTTTATTTCTATGTTCTTATTTTTTGTGAACATATTTTCAAATCCACATATATTTTCAAATTCGTAATCTTTAAAACATAATCATGAAAGCCTTTCAAATGTATTAACCTTTTCAAAATTGTGAACTTTTAAAAAATGTTAACCTTTTCAAATCCTAAAAAATCAAATTTGAGAAGATTTTTACAATATAAGAACATTTTTAAATGCGTGAACTTTTTATCAAATCCATGAACTCTTGTGAAATTCTTGAATATTTTCCAAAATTCTTAAAAAAATCCTGATTTGTGAACATTATTTTCAAATTGATGAACTTTTTCAAACTCTTAAAAAATTCGATTTATGATTTTTTTTTTTAAATTCCATGGACTTTTTTCAAAAGCCAACGGTGAGGGCTCATGGTCAATGGTCATCGTCGCGGTCAACGGTCCAGCCGAGCGAGAGCGAACATGCCCGCTATTGGGCTGGTCTAGGTGAAGGGTCGCGTGAGCGCTAGTGTGGCCAACCAACTATCACTTAGTCCTGCATAATTGCTAGCACTCACGCAAGACTTGTGGTTACGAAGTTTTAATCGGACACAGAGAAAGATAGGGGCTTATAGTTTTGCTCCACAACCTTTTACCTCAAGGGTAATGTCAACGATAACAATTCATGCTCCCCTACATCCAATTAGATATATATATCATGTTCTTTCCAACATTCTGGGCTTGCCAAAGGATAAAATGAAAAAGGAAAGGTGAAGATCACCGTGACTCTTGCATAAGGTAGAAGGTAATAATAAAATATAGGCCCTTCGCAGAGGGAAGCAGAGGTTTCCATGCGCTTTTATGGTTGGATGCACAAAATCTTAATGCAAAAGAACGTCACTTTATATTGCCCCTTGTATGTGGAACTTTATTATGCAGTCCGTCGCTTTTATTACTTCCACAACAAGTTTGTACAAAGCTTATTTCTCTGCACCAATAAGTCATGCATATTTAGAGAGAAATTTTTATTGCTTGCACCGATGACAACTTACTTGAAGGATCTTACTCAATCCATAGGTAGATATGGTGGACTCTCATGGCTAAACTGGTTTAAGGGTATTTGGAAGCACAAGTAGTATCTCTACTTGGTGCTGAGAATTTGGCTAGCATGAGGGGGAAAGGCAAGCTCAACATGTTAGAGGATCCATGACAACATACTTTATCTCAGATATAAGAAAACATAACTCATCACGTTGTCTTCCTTGTCCAACATCAACTCTTTAGCATGTCATATTTTAATGAGTGCTCCCAATCATAAAAGATGTCAATGGTAATATATCTATATGTGAAACCTCTCTTTCCTTATTACTTCCTATTAATTGCAACGATGACCAAAACTATATTTGCCAACTCCCAACAACTTTTAATCATCATACTCTTTTCATGTGAAGCCATTACTTTCAATAAGATCAGTATGAACTCTTTGTTTTTTTATTCTTTTTCTTTTATTCACCCAAGATCATGGCAAAACAATCAAGCCCTTGACTCAACACTAATCTTTATTATATAACTGACGGACTCGATTACATAGAGGGATCATAAAGCAAAACTTCAAAACTAGATCATGCCATGACTTTATTCTACTAAATCAAGATACTACTAATAGGATCGAACTAAGAAAAATGGTAAAGATAGGAGTTGTGATGGTGATACGATACCGGGGCACCTCCCCCAAGCTTGGCAGTTGCCAAGGGGAGTGCCCATACCCATGTGATTATATCTCCTTTGTTGGTGAAGGAAGTGGAGGTGTTGTTGATGATGCGGGCTTGTCGTCCACCTTCCATGGCATAGGCTCACCATCATAGAAGGATGATCGAGTCTCCAGAATCCTCAAATCTACAGCCAAACTCATCCTTTTGAATCTATATTCATACTCACAGTTTTGATTTTGCAGATCATAGATTTGGGCTTGGAGGTTCTTGATCTTCTCATGTAGCTTGAAGATGGCTTCCTCGGTGTTCTTGGCATCCGGCTCGTAGTTGTTGGTGAACTCCGCGAGCATCTTGTGGCTAGCGTTAATTCCACACTCCACCATCCCTTGGCACTTGAAAACTTGTTGCTCCATTGTTTCGAGCCTCGCCTCCACGCTTCCGGTTCCCTTTGGTCCCTCAACATCGCGGATGTGCAGCAACCCATCACGCATCTCAATGGTTTGAGGGTGTCACAGCACCTCCGCGAGGTAAGGGTTGATCACCTTCTCGAAGAACTTGTCCTTGGAAGCACTTGGGGACGTCACAATGATCTGGATCTGTCAGAAAAACGGCTCAAAACAAGAACATGATATATTTGCGTGATACAGAGGTCAAAACCTTCGGGAGAACATATAATGAATTTTTACCGACCAAAATACGTATCGTGCAAGAAAACGGAGTCCAGAGGGCACACGAGGTGCTCACGAGGTAGGGGGCGCGCCCAGGAGGGTAGGGCGCGCCCTCCACCCTCGTGAAGGCCTCGTGAAGGCCTCGTGTCCTTCCCGGACTGCCACTTATTTTTCTATTTTTCTAAATATTCCAAAACGGAGAAATATTACCTTCAAAATTATTTTGGAGTCGGTTTACTTACCGTACCACATACCTATTCCTTTTCGAAGTCTGAAACGGTCTGGAAAATGTCCCTTATGTATTCCTCGGGGGTTACGGTTTCAATAATATTGGTTTCAACATTTATTGGATTACCTGAGATATAATGTTTGATCCTCTGACCGTTTACCACCTTCGGATTTGTGCCTTCAAAGTGGTTGATTTTTATGGCACCGGAACGATAGACCTCCTCGATAACGTAGGGTCCTTCCCATTTAGAGAGAAGTTTTCCTGCAAAAAATCTTAAACGAGAGTTGTATAGCAATACATAATCACCTACATTAAACTCACGCTTTTGTATCCTTTTGTCATGCCATCTTTTAACTTTTTCTTTAAATAGCTTGGCATTTTCATAAGCTTGGGTTCTCCATTCATCCAGTGAGCTAATATCAAATAACCTCTTCTCACCGGCAAGTTTTAA
Source organism: Aegilops longissima (assembly GCA_021605205.1). Lineage (NCBI taxonomy): Eukaryota > Viridiplantae > Streptophyta > Magnoliopsida > Poales > Poaceae > Aegilops > Aegilops longissima. The sequence goes on from CM038680.1 coordinate 594,931,846, forward strand.
ATCATAGTTGAGCTCTTTAATAGCCCAATATGCCTTATGTTCTAGTTCGAGAGGTAAGTGACATGCTTTTCCATAAACCATTTTATACGGAGACATACCCATAGGATTCTTATATGCAGTTCTATAGGCCCATAATGCGTCATCAAGTTTCTTGGACCAATTCTTTCTAGACCTATTAACAGTCTTTTGCAAAATTAATTTGAGCTCTCTATTACTCAATTCTACTTGACCACTAGACTGCGGGTGATATGGAGATGCAATCCTATGACTAACGTCATATTTAGCAAGCATTTTACGGAAGGCACCATGAATAAAATGTGAACCACCATCAATCATTAAATATCTAGGGACTCCAAACCTCGGAAAAATAACTTCCTTAAGCATTTTAATAGAGGTGTTATGATCAGCACTACTAGTTGGAATAGCTTCTACCCACTTAGTAACGTAATCAACAGCAACTAAAATATGTGTATATCCATTAGACGCAGGAAAAGGTCCCATATAATCAAAGCCCCAAACATCAAATGGTTCAATGACAAGTGAATAATTCATAGGCATTTCTTGACGTCTACTAATATTACCAATTCTTTGACATTCGTCGCAAGACAAAACGAACTTACGGGCATCTTTGAAGAGAGTGGGCCAATAAAACCCGGATTGCAATACCTTATGTGCAGTTCTATCTCCAGCGTGGTGTCCTCCATAAGCTTCGGAGTGACACTTGCGTAGGATCTGTTCCTGTTCATGCTCAGGCACACAACGTCTAATAACACCATCTACTCCTTCTTTATAAAGATGTGGGTCATCCCAAAAGTAATGTCGCAAATCATAGAAGAACTTTTTCTTTTTTTGGTATGTGAAGCTAGGTGGTATAAATTTAGCAACAATATAATTAGCATAATCAGCATACCATGGAGTGCTACGAGAAGTGCTTATGACATTTAATTGTTCATCAGGAAAGCTATCATCAATAGGTAGTGGGTCATCAAGAACATTCTCTAACCTAGATAAGTTATGCGCAGCAGGGTTCTCAGCTCCTTTTCTATCAACAATATGCAAATCAAATTCTTGCAGCAAGATAACCCATCTAATAAGTCTAGGTTTAGCATCTTTCTTTTCCATAAGATATTTAATAGCAGCATGATCAGTGTGAATAGTTACTTTAGAATCAACAATATAGGGTCTGAATTTATCACAAGCAAACACAACTGCTAAAAGTTCCTTTTCGGTAGTAGCATAATTTCTTTGAGCATTGTCTAGAGTCTTACTAGCATAATGGATAACATTTAATTTCTTATCAACTCTTTGCCCTAGAACAACACCTACAGCATAGTCACTAGCATCACACATAATTTCAAAGGGTAAATTCCAATTAGGTGGCTGAACAACAGGTGCAGAGACTAATGCTTTCTTAAGTATTTTAAATGCTTCTACACAATCATCATCAAAGACAAATGGTACATCTTTTGTAATAAATTAGTCGAGGTCGAGAAATTTTGAGAAGTCCTTAATGAACCTCCTATAAAATCCGGCATGACCAAGGAAACTTCTTATACCTTTGATGTCCTTGGGACATGGCATCTTTTCAATAGCATCAACCTTGGCTTTATCAACTTCGATACCTCTTTCAGAAACTTTGTGCCCCAAGACAATTCCTTCATTAACCATAAAGTGGCACTTTTCCCAATTCAAGACCAGATTAGTTTCTTCACATCTCTGCAAAACTCGATCAAGATTGCTCAAGCAATCATCAAAAGAGGAACCATAGACAGAAAAGTCATCCATGAAAACCTCACAAATCTTTTCACAAAAGTCAGTGAATATAGCCATGATGCATCTTTGAAAGGTAGCAGGTGCATTACATAGACAAAAAGGCATACGTCTATAAGCAAAAGTACCAAAAGGACATGTAAAAGTAGTCTTTGATTGATCTTTAGCCGACACAGGTATTTGAGAGGCCATAAAAAAAGAGAAAAGGCCCAAAGAAAAAAAGAATATGAGAGAAAAAGAGAGAAGGGACAATGTTACTATCCTTTTACCACACTTGTGCTTCAAAGTAGCACCAAGATCTTCATGATAGAGAGTCTCTCATTTTGTCACATTCATATACTAGTGGGAATTTTTCATTATAGAACTTGGCTTGTATATTCCAATGATGGGCTTCCTCAAATTGCCCTAGGTCTTCGTGAGCAAGCGAGTTGGATGCACACCCACTTAGTTTCTTTTGTTGAGCTTTCATATACTTATAGCTCTAGTGCGTCCGTTGCATGGCAATCCCTACTCACTCACATTGATATCTATTGATGGGCATCTCCATAGCCCGTTGATACGCCTAGTTGATGTGAGACTATCTTCCCTCTTTTTGTCTTCTCCATAACCACCATCCTATTCCACATATAGTGTTATATCCATGGCTCACGCTCATGTATTGCGTGAAGATTGAAAAAGTTTTGAAAATGTTAAAGTATGAAACAATTGCTTGGCTTGTCATCGGGGTTGTGCATGATTTAAATATTTTGTGTGGGGAAGATGGAGCATAGCCAGACTATATGATTTTGTAGGGATAAACTTTCTTTGGCCATGCTATTTTGAGAAGACATAATTGCTTAGTTAGTATGCTTGAAGTATTATTATTTTTATGTCAATATGCACTTTTGTCTTGAATCTTTCGGATCTGAATATTCATACCCCAATTAAGAAGATTTACATTGAAATTATGCCAAAGTATCACTCCGCATCAAAAATTCTCTTTTTATCATTTACCTACTCGAGGACGAGCAGGAATTAAGCTTGGGGATGCCTGATACGTCTCCAACGTATCTATAATTTTTGATTGCTCCATGCTACTTTATCTACTGTTTTGGACTAATTGGGCTTTATTTTCCACTTTTATATTACTTTTGGGACTAACCTATTAACCGGAGGCCCAGCCCGGAATTACTGTTTTTTTTTGCCTATTTTAGTGTTTCAAGAAACGGAATATCAAACGAGTCCAAGCGGAATGAAACCTTCGAAGCGTGATTTTCTCACGAGCGTGATCCAGAGACTTGGACCCTCGCCAAGGCACCAAGAGGCGGTCACGAGGTGGGGCGCCCCCTAGGGCGCGCCCCCTGCCTCATGGGCCCCCCTGTTGCTCCACCGATGTACTCCTTCCTCCTATATATACCTCGCACCCCAAGCGATCGAACAGAGCCAAAACCTAATTCCACCGCTGCAACTTCCTGTATCCACGAGATCCCATCTTGCGGCCTGTTAGGAGCTCACGAGGGGGCATCCACCACGGAGGGCTTCTACATCATCACCATAGCCCCTCCGATGAATTGTGAGTAGTTTACTTCAGACCTACGGGTCCATAGCTAGTAGCTAGAGGGCTTCTTCTCTCTTTTTGGATCTCAATACAATGTTCTCCCCCTCTCTTGTGGAGATCTATTCGATGTAATCTTCTTTTTGCGGTGTGTTTGTTGAGACCGATGAATTGTGGGTTTATGATCCAGCTTATTTATGAATAATATTTGAATCTTCTCTGAATTCTTTTATGTATGATTGAGTTATCTTTGCAAGTCTCTTCGAATTATCCGTCTGGTTTGGCCAACTAGATTGGTAGTTCTTGCAACGGGAGAAGTGCTTAGCTTTGGGTTCAATCTTGCGGTGTCCTTACCAAAGGATGAGAAAGGGTTGCAAGGCACGTATTGTATTGTTGCCATCGAGGATAACAAGATGGGGTTTTTATCATATTGCATGAATTTATCCTCTACATCATGTCATCTTGCTTAAGGCGTTACTCTGCTTTTTAACTTAATACTCTAGATGCATCTTTGGATAGTGGTCGATGAGTGGAGTAATAGTAGTAGATGCGAATCGTTTCGGTCTACTTGTCTTGGACGTGATGCCTATATACATGATCATACCTAGATATACTCATAACTATGCTCAATTCATCAATTGCTCAACAGTAATTTGTTCACCCACCGTAGAATACTTATGCTCTTGAGAGAAGCCACTAGTGAAACCTATGGCCCCGGGTCTATTCTCATCATATCAATCTCCATCAATTTAATACTTGCTTTGTTTTTACTTTGCCTTTTACTTTTCACTTTGCATCTCTATACCAAAAATACCAAAAATATTATTTATCATCTCAATCAGATCTCACTCTCGTAAGTGACCGTGAAGGGATTGACAACCCCTAATCGCGTTGGTTGCGAGAAGCTATCGTTTTGTGCAGGTACGAGGGACTTGTGCGTGGCCTCCTACTGGATTGATACCTTGGTTCTCAAAAACTGAGGGAAATACTTACGCTACTTTGCTGCATCATCCTCTCCTCTTCGGGGAAATCCAACACAGTGCTCATGAGGTAGCAATGCTCATATGGGCTCCTACATATTCTATGAAGATCTTTATCGGTCAAACCGCATAACAACATACGTTGTTCCCTTTGTCATCGGTATGTTACTTGCCCGAGATTCGATCATCGATATCATCATACCTAGTTCAATCTCGTTACGGGCAAGTCTCTTTACTCGTTTTGTAATGTATCATCCCGTAACTAACTCATTAGTCACATTGCTTGCAAGGCTTATGTGATGAGCATTACCGAGAGGGCCCAGAGACACCTCTCCTACACTCGGAGTGACAAATCCTAATCTTGATCTATGTCAACTCAACAAACACCATCGGAGACACCTGTAGAGCATCTTTATAATCACCCAGTTACGTTGTGACGTTTGATAGCACACTAAGTGTTCCTCCGGTATTCGGTAGTTGCATAATCTCATAGTCATAGGAACATGTATAAGTTATGAAGGGAGCAATAACAATAAACTTAAACGATCATAGTGCTAAGCTAACGGATGGGTCTTGTCCATCACATCATTCTCTAATGATGTGATCCCGTTCATCAAATGACAACACATGTCTATGGTTAGGAAACTTAACAATCTTTGATTAACGAGCTAGTCTAGTAGAGGCATACTAGGGACACTTTGTTTGTCTATGTATTCACACATGTACTAAGTTTCCGGTTAATAAAATTATAGCATGAATAATAAACATTTATCATTATATAAGGAAATATAAATAACAACTTTATTATTGCCTCTAGGGCATATTTCCTTCACTCCAAGCCAAAATGCCAGGGGTCCGAGACCATTCAGATATGAAGAAGCCTGGACTAGGCACGATCAGTATGAGGGCATGGTGGAGGCGGCATGGTTGGCTGCCATCTCGGGGGATCATAGCCTTATGGGTGTGTGGAAAAAGCTTGGAGACCTCTCTGGAAATATGCAAAAATGGGCTAGAGAGGTCTTTGGATCTATTCGGAGGAAGATCTCCAAACTGAAATCTCAGTTGGTGGAGGCAAAGGCGAGGGGAGGCGTGGCTGGACACTCACTGGAGGTCCGGGATATAGAAACGCAGCTCTGGGAGTTATATGAATAGGAAGAGATCATGTATCGACAACGCTCGAGAGTGGATTGGCTCAAAGCGGGGGATTCGAATACAAAGTTTTTTTTCAGAATCGTGCAACCCACAGAAAGAGGAAGAATACTGTTAAAGCCCTAAGACGGGATGATGGAACTCGATGCATTGTCAATGAGGAAATGAGGGAACTTGCAGCGTCCTTTTATGAGCGGTTATTCACGTCAGAGGGTTCACAAGGAACAAATGATCTCCTGGAAAATATTGCTACGGTGGTGGATGAGGGGATGAATGTGAGGTTAACTGTTGCGATCACGGATGATGAGATTCAGTTGGCCCTTTTTCAGATGGGGCCCACTAAGGCCCCTGGCCCTGACAGCCTACCGGCCCTCTTCTATCAGCGCCACTGGGCTCCGGTGAAAGACGATGTGTGTCGGGCGGTTAAGGAGTTCCTGGAGGGGCAACCACGCCGGAATCTTTTAACGACACTGTTATTGTTATGATTCCTAAGATTAGCTCACCGGAGCTTCTTTCCCAGTTTAGGCCCATAAGCCTTTGTAATGTGCTTTACAAGATTGCCACCAAGGTCTTGGCAAATAGGCTCAAGAATATCCTGCCTTTGCTAACCTCAGAAGAACAAAGTGCTTTCATGCCGGGCTGACTTATTACTGATAATGTTCTTGTGGCCTATGAATGTGTGCATGCAATCCGTACTAGAAAGTGGAAGAAACCTCTCTGTGCGGTCAAGTTAGATACGATGAAGGCATATGGCAGGGTTGAGTGGATTTTTTTTGGAGCAGATGTTGCACAAGGTTGGCTTTGCTGATCAGTGGATTCAGATGATTATGAGGTGTGTTAAATCTGCCAAATTTTGTGTCAAGCTCAATGGAGGTTTCTCTAGGGCTTTCTTTCCATCTCGGGGACTACGGCAGGGTGACCCTCTCTCTCCCTACCTGTTTCTCTTTTGTGTGGAGGGTTTCTATGCAATGCTTCGGAGGGCTCAAGGGGAGGGGATGATTAAAGGGGTTTCTTTTGGGAGCACTGGCCCCCAATGTAACACATTTGCTCTTCGCCGATGATAGCATTTTCTTCTTGGAAGGGTCGAGGGAGAATATGAACACATTTGCTCTTCGCCGATGATAGCATTTTCTTCTTGGAAAGGGTTGTGGGGATGAGATGACGGATGAGCTAAAAGGTGAGATTGGTATTTCCTCTGAAGCTCTGAGTGAGAGATATCTTGGGCTGCCTACTCAAGTGGGCAAATCCAAAGAAGGTACTTTCAAATATGTGACTGAGAGCTCGAAAGGCAAGGTTACGGGTTGGAAGGGACAAGGAATGTCAATGAAAGCCAGAGAAGTTCTTGTCAAATCGGGGCTCCAAGCCACCCCTACTTTTACCATGAGTTGTTTCCACCTCACAAAGAAAACGTGCCGGAATCTGACCTCTATCTCCTCTAAATTCTGGTGGGGTGCGATGAATGGTGAAAGAAAGGTGCATTGGGTCTCGTGGGAGAAGATGTGTGAATCAAAGCGTGTGGGAGGATTGGGTTTTCGTGACCCTGAAGTTTTCAACCAAGCCCTCTTGGCGAAACAAGCATGGCGCATCTTGACAGCCCCTCACAGTTTGGTTGCAAGGGTCTTAAAGGATAGGTACTTCAAGGGATGTTCCATCATGTCCGCTACATGCCCCTCCAATGCGTCTTTCACCTTCAGAAGTATGTTGCATGGCTGGAACCTCCTGAAAGAAGGACTGATATGGCGCGTCGGGGATGGCAGTAGCATCAACATTCACCATGACAATTGGATCCCAAGGCAAGGCTCCTTAAGACCACCGGGCCAGATTTTTTTGCCGGGCATTACTAAGGTGGCCGACTTGCTGGACGAGGAGGGATCTGGTTGGGATGTGCACAAGGTTGAGGCTATGTTTACTCCTTCGGATGCCAATGACTTCAAGCAGATTGCTGTGGGTGGTTTTGGAGTGGAAGACTATTTGGCGTGGAACGGCACAAAGAATGGAATTTTCAGTGTGAGGTCTGCTTATCATTTGGCGGTGTCCCTTAAACGTGTGAGGTCTGGACAGTCGGCCTCGTCAAACTCGGTTCAGGACCACAAGGGGTATCTTAGTTTCTGGAGTACGAACGCGCCGGGGAAGGCCAAAATTCATGTGTGGAGAATGGTCCGGAATGGCTTGGCAGTGGGTCACGAGCTTCATCGACGCTGAATCAAACCGGGTGTCTTTTGTGCAGCTTGTGGAAGGGAGGAAACAGTTCATCACAGATTTTGGGCTTGCCCACACTCCTCCCAGTTCTGGCAATTGCTGTCTTCAGAGAAGGGCGTCGCGGTGGCAGCCCCACCGCTTCCTATGGACTCCCAGAAGGCACTTTCGAACTGGCTGCTAAGTTGGTTTGCGGGTGCACGTGATGAAGAGAAAGAAGCTATGGTTCATGCGACTTACGGGCTGTAGCTCGCTCGCAATAAAGCTAGGGATGGAAAGAGAATTGTTCATCCACATGAGATAGTTGAAGGGGTCTAGTCGCATATGTTGGAGTTGTGCCCGTTGATCCACCCGTTGTGCTGTAATTTGACCCTAGTGCCTCGCCCAGCTGAGTAATCCGTTGCCGTCAAAAACATGAGCCCGAGCCTCATGTATGGATTTTAATTATATGGACCATATCTTTTCTGTTGTATGAACAATTGTTACTTGCATAAGTGAAATACATATGAATCAAAGCATTTGGAAGCAGCAAGTCCTATAATCACCTAACTAGCAGGACACTTTGCTGGAAGTCTCACAATTCCATCTTCCTCTTGGCTGGAAGTTCAGGCAAGCTTGCCCTCAGAATTGCCGGAGACTGGAACAAGACCGCCAATGCTGGCGTCTGTCAGAGAAAGAGAGGTGTGCAGTTGAAAGTCTTGGTGCTCATATCAACACGGACCCAGAAGCATGGCTTGTATATGCAGTCGCCCAGTGCAAAGTACTCCCTCCGTTTCTAAATAATTGTCTTTCTAGCCATCTCAAATGGACTACAACATACGGATGTATGTAGACATGTTTTACAGTGTAGATTCACTCATTTTGCTCCGTATGTAGTCACTTGTTGAAATCTCTAGAAAAACAATTATTTAGGAACGGAGGGAGTAGATGACATGGTCTTCCTGCAAGCTAAGGAAGGGGTAAATGGGTGCCATGGAGGTTGGCAAGTCGGCGTTCCCTTTGAACTCCCCGTCTTCACGCAGGCTCCCCAGCTTGAGCTCGTAGTCTACATCCCAGCTCATATCTTCCCTCAGCCTCCAGATCCTCACCATGCGGTCATCCACATGATCCACAGGCTCAAAGAAGCCGGCGATGGAGACAAACTTGATGGAGTTCCCGACACAGCCCATGGCTCGAAAAGCTTTTGTCTCCGGTATGTAGTCTCCGCAGCCCAAGTCCCTCTTGCACCCCACGGGCAGGTCGAATGAACGGATGTCCACGGAACGGGCGTCAGAGAGCAGGTCACCGCAGTCACAGTACATGCCACCGAGCAAGAGATCCACCCAGTAACCACGGCCACGGTGGGAAAACACCTCTTTGGCGACGAAGTGGCTTGTTTCAGCGAGCAAATGGTGGGAGAAGTTGGCGCGCTTCGTTATCTCCCACTGCAAGCTGGATGAGGATGGCGACACGAATAGAACATCCTCCCGTTGAGCGCCTACGCCGCAGATGGTCCCTGGAAAGACCAGGGCGTATGACCTGTCGTCGTCCTGGCCGCGTGCCACGAGAACACGAGTCGTACGGACGGGAGGGCGCGTGCTGGGCGCCTGAGGGATCATGCGGAGCGATCTGTCAACGGCGTCATAGATGATAAAGACGTCGCCGTAGTAGACTTCGGGAAAGGCCGTTGCGATGATGATCAGGTTCTTGTCGACGGCATGGACACTAGTGGACAGCTGAGTGCCGCCTCGGAGGGTCAGGCGGCACAGATCGGGCGCGCCAGCAAGGTCTGCTTCTAGCGCCATGTTCCGCATGTGCGTGTCGCAGTCGACGTCCGCCGGGAGGCCGAGCGCCCAATTGGCTCCAGAGGACAGTACAGGCCTCTGGTTCTTGGCTGTCTCGTCGCCGGGGAGGTAGGTGTCCACGAAGGGACGCAATAGGAATAGGGAAGGCGAGGGCGGAGTCATGACTGACGTCTTTTCGGCGGATCTCCTGTAGTTTTGGTATGTTGTGCAGGGAGTGGGGAGGAGGTCGTCCGCGGCGGCGACGGCGGAGGAGGAGGAGGATGAGGAGCCAGAGACGAAGACGGGGGGCAGGGGCAGCGCGATCTAAATCGGCGACGGTTTCTTTCTCGATTGTAAGCAAACAATAGAGGACAATGGATTTGCCGTCGGATGCAGAACCGGCCATATGGGCCGTGCTTATAAGAGTTAGCCCGCGGCAGGCCACCAGGATACATGCGACGGGGCCACCTTTGGTGTGCCCTTTTTTTTAAGATACGTGAACAGTTTTTTTTAATTCACAAACATTCTTTAGAAATCATGAACATTTTTTAAACTAACGAACGTTTTTTGAAATTGTGCACTTTTTTAAATCATGAACATCTTTATATTTTTTACAAATTCACAAACATTTTTTTAATTTGCATTTTAGACTTTCTGAAACTCACAAACATGTTTTGAATCTGCCTACATTTTTCACATTCATGATAGTTTTTCAAACTCTGGAACATTTTATAATTCTCGAACATCTAACAAAATCATGAACATTTTTTGAATTTGCAAACTTTTTTTTTCAAATTCAAGAACGTTTTTCATGTTCTTTTTTATTTTCTTTGTTTTTTCTTCCTGATTTTTTCTTTCTTTATATTTATATTCTTTTTCTTTTTTATTTTCCTTTCTCATTTTAATTTTCTCACTTTTTCATACGCGTTTTTATTTTCTTTTTATTTATTTTCACATTTATTTTATTTTTCCTCTTCCCTTTTCTGTTTCATCTTACAAACATCTTTCCAATTCGTGTACATTGTCCGCTAACATTTTTTGATATCCTGATTTAAAAAAAATCAGGAACGTTTTCTTACAAATTTGCGGCAGTTTTTGAAATTGTTAATTTGGGGAGGACTGCCGCCACTATAAAAGGAGGAGGACGACTACCTGGACTCTCAACTGCGTGTTACAGATATGATAAAATCGTCGCCTGCGATCCAAGAAGTTGAGGGTCTTACCTGGACTCTTAAGACTAGTCACAATGGGGAGTAACTTAGAGTAGTAACATGCATATGTTACTACTCTATGTTACTACCTCCATAATGGGTAATAACATATGTGTTGTGTCATGCATCAGTTCATTTATTAGGTTGTAGACTCATCTTTTCTTGATATGTGTGATGTTACAGTAACTAGCTATGTTAAAACATGCCTCCTTTTCTTCATTAATTACATGCCACATCATCTATTTTGCCTAGATAAGTGTGATGTTACCACCTAATTGCTCAAGGGACAATGCAATGGTCATTTTCAAAGAGTTGACGGACTCAAGACTATTGTCCCAGTTGGTGATCACACATTGCCGATTTTGAAATTTTGTTTCATAAATTTACTCTAGACACATTTGAGCTTGTAGCATTTTGTTTCTTGCATATGTTGCTCACACATATGGATATATATACACGTGTTTATGAAATAGGATGCAATGCAATTATGAGATGAATGTGGATGTGTGCATTATGAAAACACATTGAATGTGTATTTTAAATACCGCTAAAACTGAAAAAGAAAACCACCCTCAAACACGAAGCCACTTGTGATGTTAGTATATAGGAGGTGGTTCCAAATAAGAAGTCACTTGTGATGTTCCAAGCATGTGAGGCATTTCTTTCAATGCACCGCTTACAGTGATAAATCATTGCATGCAGTTAGATATCCGTCTCCAATTCTAGGCACATTAGGTGGACGGGAAACCGTCTCAGGCCCATCTACTAAAACCACCTTCAATGCCCGTTTCACTACAAATAGTCTGCATATGTTTATTTATGTTTTCTATAATAAAATTACAGTAGGAAATTTCCTACTCTTCGAGTTAAAACAAGCATAACTTATCACTTTATTAATATATAATTTAGAAGGGAAAATTACATGGAACATACATTGACCAGTGGCTACCCACGCACATAACACTTGGTTGTCAAATGAGCACAGGTGTACTAGATTATTCAAGCAATGATCCTGGAAGCACACACCCCAACATTTTGCATGCTGGCGAGCGACGACCTTCCTCCAAATATCTCATCAGATGGAGATGCTGTTGGGGATGCCCCTGGCCGTGAGGCCCTCGGCCTTGCCTGTGTGGTCGGACGTGTTGGGGTAGAGCAGCATGTAGGGGAACTGGGCTGGTCCATTGCGGTTCTTGAGCTGGGGGTTTCCGTTCAAGGCCACCACCTGGCTCTCGATGCCCTCTAGCCTCGTGCCGAACCGCTTGAACGCCTCTAGTGCCTTGGCATCCGACGTCCACTCCGGCGTGTCACGCTGCCCGAGGTAAATCTCATCGGAGGAATGCTTGGACAGGATCTCCAGCAGAGAAATGCCAATGATGGCCTGCATTTGGTTGGTGATGGTGCGGATGAACACCTTTTCCGGGTCGCGGGCCAGCAGTGCGTACTCCTCGGTGTCCGGCTCAGGCATGGGACGACGGCTCGCTGACGGCTTGTTGGGGTGGTAACCTGCGTACGGGTACTGCCCGAAGTTCACGGCGGCGTGCAGCGCCGACCCGGTCCAGATGATGGTGGCGCATGCCTTGACCAGCTCCGCCACCGTCTTCATCTTAGGCCACCACGCGGCGTCCTTGAGGTCGCCGTGGCCGACCTCGCGAACCTCCTTCCACCACGCCTGCAGCTCCACGTCGCTCTGAAGCACACTGTCGCTGGTGTAGTAGATGGCCAGATACTCTGTCACCCACTGCTCGATGGCGGTCCAGATAGCCAGCCCGTCCACCGCGTAAGGGTAGTCCTCAAGCAGCAGCCGCACCTTGTGCGGGCTTGATGGGTCACGCACCGCCATGCCCCTGCAATTCATGATTAGTAGCATGTCAGTAACTGACGAAAGGTTCTTCACATAATTAACCTGCTATATACGTAGAAAAACTTGCTTACCTCTTGATTAGATCGTCTGGTAGGGCCTGCTCGTTGAAGTTCCAGTCCTTGTAGGTGACGGAGGACATCTCCATGGCGTACTTGCGCTGGAAGACGGTGAGCTCGATGATCCCGCCGGCGCTGACGAGCAGCTCACGCGCCCGTGAGTTGATGTTCATCGTGTCACGGTAGTGCGGGTGCAGCAGCTTGTGCACCGGGTGGGTCACGCTCAGCTGCCGGTTGGTGGCGATGATGAAGGGCTCCATGACGGCGTGCGTGTTGAGCCAGTGGCTGACCAGCTGGTGATAGCCGTAGTCGTTGACGCAGACGTACGCCTTGGCGAGCTGCCATATCCAGGCCTCGACGCCTGTGGACGCCGGAGTGTAGACGGTGCTCTTGGCGGTGGTGAGGCCGCCCTGGAGCAGCGGCGTGCTCAGCTCGATGGCGACCGGCGCCAGCGTGCCGTCACCTTTCAGGAAGAGCAGAGTCCTGGTGGCGTAGAGGAAGGTGTCGTCGAGGTTGTTGAGCCTGACGAGGTACGGCATCATGTGGTCGTGGTGGTCGAGGATGTAGAGCCTGTTGCTGGCGACGGCCTGCTGCGCCGTGAGGCCCTCGAGGCTCGACCCGATCTGCGCCTCAGTGATGGTGCTGGTGTGGTCGCCGTACTGGCTGGGATCCAGAGTACTCTTGGGGGGAAACTCCTGCAATGCAATGGATTAATTTTATTTTTACCATTAGTTTAGTCCATGCTTAATCACCGGTGCTTATAATTTGGCCGATGGATATATGAATTTTTTTAGTTCTCACCGTGACACGGGTGATCATCATCGGGTTGACGCCGGCGAGAATCTCCCTTGCGAACTCCGCGTCGGTCATCCATGCTTTCTCGTCCTCTGCACGTGCGTAAATGATGGAAATTATATTTAATTTTCTTCCAACGTTTGGTGACTCCTATGTACTTGTAGTACTCCCTCCGTCCGGGTGTATAAATCATTCGCGTAGTTCTAGGTCATCAATTTAAGAAAATAAATATGTGTTATATGTCATGAAAAGTATACCACTAGATTTCCACACGGATGTATTTTTTAAATATATATTTTTTGTCACATATAATACATATTTAGATAGTTAAATTATCGACCTAGAACTACGCGAATGACTTATACACCGGGACGGAGGTAGTAGTATATGTACGTAAGTATAAAATATAAGTAGGTAGGTAGAGTACGTTTGATGACTTGTGGCTTGGGGGGCTTGAGGAGGTAGTCGCCGCCCATGGGGATGAGGTCCTTGACGAGCTGGAGCGGGAAGCGCTTTCGCATCTCCTGGAGGGCCGGGATGTCGGGCAGCTTGATGCCGCCCTCGTAGAGCTTGAGGATGTCGGCGAAGGAGTCGAACTCGCCGGGGGAGAGGTCGACGTAGGTGCGGATGGCCGGTATGATCCCTTCCACCAGCGCCTTGAGCGAGTAGCCCAGGAAGTCTGACTTCTTGAGATGCCCGAACAGCTCGTCCCGCGGCACGTAGATGCTCTGCACCAGCGGCAGAAGACGGCCCTCGCGATCGGGGTCTGCATGCGCGCGCAACGTAAGTTCCAAGGAGAGTGCATGCTAGTGAGTGAGAAAGAAAGATAGAGAGAGAGAGAGAGAGAAATGAACGCACTGGTTTGTGAGAGCTTGCGGCCGGTGCGGCAGCGGCGAGGGTAGGGGAACTCCTTGGAGCCGCCGAGGATCTGGCGGGAGTCGCCGAGGTCGTGGTAGACGTCGTAGCGGTAGACACGGTCGTGCGCCTCGTAGGGCCCCTGCTGGTCGTCGCCCCTCAGGTTCCGGAGCTCGTCGTCGCGGTACGGCTTCAGTGCCGCCGGCATCTCGCTGGGCAGGTACGTCTGCGCACGCACGTACATACACGTTTACTTAAATAAGTGGACAAGCAAAAAATTGCATCTATTGATGCCGATGGCGATTGAAGAGCTCGCTCACATCATTGGCGAAGAAGACGCGGCTGTAGCGGTACTTGGCCTGCGGGTACACCCACGAGTTGGCGACGAAGACGACCTTGCCGTGGCCGGGGACGTTGTCGAGGGTGATGGTCTTGAGGAAGAACTCGGAGGCGTGGTTGTTCTTGACGATGATGGCGCCCGGCACGCCCAGCTTGTCCACCGCCCAGTCGAAGTTGACGCTGAACTTGTTCTCGCCCACCGTGATGAACGGCAGGCTCGTGATCCACTGCTCCAGGCTCGCCTCCGCGCCCACCTTCCCGCGGTTCCCGTTGTCTAGCCACGTGATCAAGCAAGCTATAGTCAGAAACTGCATTGCATCGCACGGTAAGATAAGTTCGTAACAATGAAGGGGAGTGGTCGATGGTGCTCACTGGAGTCGACGATGGTGGAGCTGATGAGCTGGCAGGTGACGCCGCGGCCGAGGAACTCGGTGACGTTGTCCATGACGGTGGCGCCCAGGTCGTTGAAGTCGAGCGCATTCTTGCGGGTCAGCACCACTGACCCCTTGAGCCGGGTCTTGCTCCCGGTGAGCCCGCCGATGATGTCGAGACCGCCGCCGAACATCTTGGTGTGTGTGTGTGCTTCTTCTAAGATGGAAAAGCAGTGGTGGTAGCAGTGTGGCTTGCCGTGGATGGTGTGAGGGTTCTCGACGAGCAACGGGGCTATTTATAGATGGACCAAGGGTAGGGTGTGCCTCGGTGAGCTTGGCGTTGGCTACTGCCTAACGTTAGACTTTGGGTCCTAGTGGTCTAGTGTTTGATTTGATAGTACTGCAAATCGATTTGATTATCAGGGGATCAGGATAAGATCCTACTAATTGTGTACAGGGGAGTAGCTACGTCGGGATAGCGTGGGCTCATTATTAATTAGGGCATCGATCAAGACAAGATCTCAATCGTGGGAGAGATGTGATTTTTTTTTTTTTTATTGAAGCAGGGCATCAACCCCGGGTTCCTGGTGTGTGCGCTTCACGCGCCCTCAGTCCCTCACTAACCCGTACACACGTGGAATGACCTCTGCATTGAGGAGCGGCGACGAAATGCAGTGGCAGCTCGATCGAGTTCAAGGCTTCAAGCTAGTATGCGTATCAAATCGGTCGATTGCGCGGGTGATCTCCGGCGTCGACCAAGCAGGCGCGCGCGGCAGACGCACGCACGTGCGCGAATGCAGCAGTACGCGCGCACCATCTCTCTCTATGCGCGCGACTTGGGACCAGCATAGACGATGCGCCCCCACGACCACGAGAGATTCGTGCGCCTCGCGCGCGCTCAAGATCACCGACGCCGAGCACGCCGCGGCAACGGCGACGGGCAGAAACAGCAACTGTTTGTTTGGTTGCTCGCATTCAACCCATGCAAGATTTAGATGAGTAAAATTGGCTCGGGCATCTTCAACCCCGACCCTCAAATCGTCCGCATACGTCTACATCTTACTTTCGGACATGTTGTGTAATCCAACATTGGGCTATATCGATCTGTCGAGTGGTCCAGATATACTTTTTTCACAAATCAGAGACATCCAGACACCTCGTCAGTGCAAGACGGCGGAAGGCAGATGCTATTTGGCGGAAGGAGAACTTGATTAGTAACTGATTAGCATGATGTTTGGCGGAAGTTATCAAGTTGAACATGATTTTCTTAGCAAAAAGCTCTAATGCATTACTTCCGCCAAATGTTGAAACACCTTTCACCAAAACGCACTGACGTTAATTCTTTTTCTTTTCTTCAGAATACATTGCTTTGGCCGAAGTGTTTGGCGGAAGTGCATGCAATGCAATGCATCCATTGGCGGAAGGTGCATGCAATGCAATGCATCCATTGGCGGAAGGTGCATGCAATGCATGTTGCTTGTTTGGCAAATGGTGTTGTTTCTTTTTTAATTGATTAATTGATCACTGTTTAGCATGTTTAACGAAACACTGTTGCGGACATTTACGGCTACGATTGGATGGCCGGCTCCCGCATCAATATCCGTGGACTGGACCCTAATTCTGCGGACGGATGTCGTGTCCTATTTGCGGGTCAACGTTGGAGATGCCTTTAGAGCATATACATCCGTGGTCACCTAATTTGGGCCTCTATACGCCCGCGGACTTGCTCATCGGAGTGGAACCGCCGTGACGTGCTTCAACTGAAGGGGAAGGGGACGTTAGTGACCTGTGACCGGGCAAGACACCGGCTGTGTACGCCGGCGTCGCCTTGGTGGTGGCCTTCCCGAGACCCAAGCGGCAGTGGCCTCCCATGTTCTATTTCTCCTCGATGAGCGGCGGGCGCGACGTGCTGACCACCGTTTCGTCCATCTCTGCGATGCCGACTTTTCTCCGCCGACAGGGCGCGGTTACGCGTACGTTGACGGCGGATGACGCGGTCACGGGCATGGAAGGAGCGGTACAACACGACTTCGTCCATGGCAGCCAAGATGCCTGTGCCGTTGTGCTCCCCGCGTGCCGGCCTGGAGCAACTCGTCACTCCTCGACGAGCTGTTGAACAATGCACCGGCTTGGAGCTTCTGCATCCGTGAGCTGGCCTGCAACGGCCTGAAGCATCGAGGGTGATGGAGCATAGAGTTATCTGGCTCGTATTCATTGGGCTCGACAGGCCACCCAGCCGGTTTTTATGCCGGAGAACTCCTCTTCCTGCTTGCTGGATGCCATGGTCATTGTAAAGATAACGATGCAAAGAGGAGATGTGAGCGGACTGTGCTGCATTTCTGCCCCGCATCTGGCACCGTTTATATACGGACGGATGGGCGGAGCCAACCAGCGATGTGTTTAATGACGGATGGCTCGCGAACACATGTGTGACCGGAGTAGATTTCTCGGCACACGCGCGGGTTTTAATGAAAAAAGGCAGGCAGTCTGTGGCCATTTGAATGCACGAGGATGTGTGTTCAGTCAGGCGTGTTTCGGCCGACGCGCCGCTTCAATGCCGACAAAGAAATGTCGCGTCCGTCCCCTGCCGTCCGGTCAAATCGCGGGCATCAATGTTGGCTGCTGCATGCTCTAGACCGGCATGAATGCGGCGCGACAAGCGGCGCGAGTGTTCGATGAAAAGCGCGGGAGAGGCGGGCCGGACTTTCTTTGGCTCAGGACGGTTAGGAGTGGACGTGAGAGCGGTCTGGACGCCCGCAAAGGCCCCCTAGTTTGACTCCGGTTTGCCGCAAAAAGCACATCCGGATCGTGTTGGATGACACAACACATTCGGGCAACGTGGTCCGGACGTATGCAGACAGTTTGAGAATCGTCGTTGAAGATGCTCTTAGCACTATCAGTTTGCAACAGCAATGGCTGTGATGTATGTGGTAGAGCTACTTGTGTGCCCTCTGTGATGGCCAATAGTTCAGCTCCATATACATACTCGCATCTAGGCATATACGGCAAGCGCACAGTAAAGCCTGTCCCAGATTAATTATCTCTGATGGTTGATACGACAATGACACACAAGAGGGTAGTTTGTGAAGATGCAAGCATGGCATCATCTTGGAAATAGAATATACATCAATCATTTTGATTGATGATATATCATTTTGGCTGCTATATACACCAATCATCTTGGAAACATAATATACACCAATCGTTTTGGTTTGATGATATATCATCTTGATCGAGTATGATTAAGCCCCTGATAGTTGGTACATGTGTGCCTTGTCAGCGCACCATGGCATGTGACTCTATCAGTGCCTGACACAAAGCTTATGGTATAGCCCATGCGGATGGCATGGTTTGGAATCATGAGGGCTGTGTCCACCCATGCATGTGCGTACAGTTCAGCAGGCTCACGTACTCAAAAACGATGCGCGCATCATTATCGCCTCCCCACCAACCGCCGCGGCGAGGTGCCCTCGCCCTCGTGTTACATGCACCTACGAAGTACTCGAATGGATCGTGACTCGTGAGCCTAGGTTGTGCCGTTGGATTTGTGTCTCTATCACCGTATACATCATGCCGTCATCTATATATTTACTCTCGAGTACTTTTGTGGAGTTAACCAATGTGGTGTTAATATTGTTAAAAAAACCCATTGTGGTGTTAATATTGTTTAAAAAGCCCATTGTGGTGTTAATGATTAGTGGCCCTTTCATTGGACCAGCCAAGAAAATTTGGCAACATGGATTTCATACGAGCCTGAACTAATCTAGGCTAGCCCTTTCTGAAGACATGTCGATCTGCGTTGTTTCACAATGATGATCCACATACCCGAACGTGCGCACACGTGAGAAAGAGCTCGCGGAATCGTTAAAGCATCTACAATAGGACGCTCAAACCACTCTTATGCGTCTGGTCTTCTCAAACCGCTTCTACATGTTCGGTGGACGGCTTGTCACTGGCCGGTCATAAAAATTCGATCCAGCTGTATGCTCAAGCCACTTATATACATCTAGGCGACGCTGAATCTGGCCCCAGCTGGCCCACCCCGACCTCATAAATATCCCTTCACTCCGCTCTGCTTCAATCCAACCACAGCTCATCACCGGTGATCTCTGACCTTCGCTGGTATGGCGAGTAGCGAATCCGAGCATGACAACTCCGGATCCGTCAACTAGGATCCCTAGGATGAGGAGGAGTTTGCCATCCACCTGGCTCTTCGTCGGTCCTGGGGAGGATCCGCCGACTCCGCCATCCGAGTCGTTCCGACGGGAATCCAATGCGTTCGCATAAGTGGGTGTTGGTGGCTCGAGGCGCCCGACCGCGGAGGCCTCGGAGCTGGCGAGCGGCAGCTGACGGTAAAGTCACTCCAACCCGGATGTTCTTGGCGGTTAGGCTAGCCATGAAACCCATCTGATGGGTCTCGTTACGCGACGGTCGACTTTGAGTCCGAGGTCAACGACGGCACTACGCATTGCCTCGGATGCGTCGTATGCCCAAGGTGCAGTGGCAATACTGCGGCCGAGGACCGGCTTGCCTGTCGTGCGTGGGTCAAGGCCTAGAAGGACGTCGAGGTCGAGTCACGCCTCGCCACGTCGAACAAGGCCTTGGATGCTGAGGACGCCCGTGCTCGCATCTGGGCGAAGCGACAAGCCCGGGATACGCGTGGCTTCGCACGGGAGCAAAGCAGTGATGTGTGTGCCCTCTCTAGATGATGAGGAGGATGACGGTGCCGCATCCGACCCCATAGCTTTGGGAGCGAGCAAATCCGTCTTGACCCGTACTTTGTCTTCAACCGCTACGGTGACAAAGAGGACAAAGACAAGGGAAGCCGTAGACGAGTTTTCTCCATAACTCTAGTTCCAAGAAGATGCCAATTTTTGATAGTCCAATAGTCGATGGCTTGTATGATGAACTACCAGTGGTTGATGTCTGTTAATGTGGGCCTCTTGCGAGGAAGCTATGTGCACCTCACCATCGTGTCAAAAACTTTAAAAAATATTCTTGCATCATGTGGATATCACAACCATCCTAAAAGAAAAAAAACTAAAATAATTTTCTCGAAAGAAAGTCTACCTATCATTTAAAAAACTCTAAAAGAACTTCTCACTGTGACCAACCAGAATGCGCCACATGACGTAGCTGGTTGGCCACCATTCTAGCGCCTCTTAATGGGTCCAATGTCTATGCTGTGTGTGAGACCTAAATGAAGTACGTGTGTGGGAATATATGAGTTTGATGATTTGGTAAATAAAGGACACGGCTGTATGGAACGCGAGAAACAGAAACGAAGTCGACGGTATGCAAGATCTGTAGTGGGTAAATATAATCTAACTGGGCAGAGTTGAATCTCAGTTTCTCAGACCTTGGGCTGATGAATCAGGAGTTAAAAAGGCTTCCGTGAAATCTCGTTTAGCTTA
The DNA here is from genome assembly GCA_021605205.1 of Aegilops longissima. Lineage (NCBI taxonomy): Eukaryota > Viridiplantae > Streptophyta > Magnoliopsida > Poales > Poaceae > Aegilops > Aegilops longissima. The sequence goes on from CM038680.1 coordinate 594,952,143, forward strand.
TGGGACCATAGCATCGATAGAGAAATCAAACTTGTCTTCACAAGCTTTCATTAGCCGATATGCACTCGCTGCTCCTCGAATCCACTGACTTCATGCACGGGGACTCGACCATCAATCCTTTCTTGTGACGAGCTGTGACTGGTGCTCTGAAACCTTCTTAAAAGGAGGGGCGGTGGGGTAATGTAATTGAAGTAACTAGCCAGTATTAAGATTAGGCATAAGCATAATATGCCAGCACCAAGGCATCGGCCGAGCTCTGGATCTCGAAAACTTACTGGTGAGTGATCTCGATCTCCTCTCGTGCACTTGTCTTAAAAGTGAAATAATCTGGCTGCCGTTCTGTTTTTCTTCCCACCCCTGACTCCTTTGTTCATTTTCCTTCTCTCTCCCTGCTCTCCTGCTTTCGTCCGAACACATACATAATGCAGTATGAAAATTATAAATAATGCAAATCGGGGTATGGAATCCTTAATTTTCTCAATGATTATATAGTTTTGATGGTGATGGTGACTCAACCCTAGTCGAAAATCGACCATGCGATGCACGCATTTGTCGGGACCCGGGACATTGTATCGTTCTTATCCATTGCCCAGCGCATCCTGACGTGTTGATCACAAAATGACAACGGGCAAATTGATATTGTTTTTGTTCTTTCCGGCCCCCAAGGACAGAGCAAGCATCTCAACTTGTCATCAAACGCGTAAACAAATATGCCGGTGTCTGCGTACTATCCTGACTATAAGCCACTCTCCTTGATATTTTCACATCTTATAGCTACCAGCTGAGCCGGGTGTGCATCACGCTTGATATATAGTACAATTATTAGCTGAGCGCTAAGAGTCTAGTGGTTGTCCTTGATAGCCAATCTAGTAGTCCAAAATAATGATACTCCCCCCTATCGTTTGAGCGATAAGTAATACGAATCGGAGGGAGTAGTAGGTTTGAGTAGACAGTTACTTAGGTCTCCTTCCATTCAAAAATAATTTCATAGGATATGCGGATGATTAGGATTCTTACGATTTACTTTTCCTGCCTCGCTTGTTTGATTCAAAGGAGATTTTTTTTCTAAGGATTTGCTTGCACTCAAGTTTGGAGGGAAAAAGAAAAAATAAACACTCCTCGATCTAAATACATGTACACTGCGTTTGGATGTATGTATTCAGGCTCCGAATTGTGAATTGATATTGGAAGGTTCCAATTCAGCTGTTTGGATGGCCTTTGTATTGGTAGGTGGAAACGTATCTCAATACAGAGCGTGATTTTCCCCACTTGTGCACGTTGCTCGTGAATACCGAGCCTGAGGCCTCCGATTTGCTCCGAAACGCTCGCTCCCGCAAAACGTACCGCTTCGTCTCGCCCAGGAAAACAGACATCCGTGGAGGTCCCCCACCGCCACCCATGGAGCTCCGCCCTCGTCCCTCGCTCGCCGGACTCTAAGGACCCCCCTCCCCCGCCGCCGAGGGGCAGGGAGATCTGCCGCCGCGCTCGTCCCTCCGAGCCTCCCCGCCGCCCGTGGAGGAGAGGAGTAGGGAGCTCCACCGCCGCCCTCTTCCCTCGCGCTCGCCGGCCTCCAAGACCACCCCCAGCTGCTACTACCAGCCCCTCCACGAGCACCACGCTGAGGCGCGCTAAGCTGTAACCTGTAAGTGCCCTTGCTAGATCCTTTGATGTGTGTCCTGCTCGCTACACAGTACACACTTCCAATGTTAATATGTAGCTCTATTTGTTAATTATTAGGTTATTGGTGTTTAAGTCTGAAGCACTATTTCTGGGTAAAATAGGTAATTAGGGATGTAAACTTTGAGTCTGAAGCACTTCCCGTTCCCTGCTACCTTTTCTTCCTACCATCATATGCTTTGAATAATAGTCATATTTTGTACAGATTTTGTTTTAAAGTATGTTGAACAAAGCATAATCTTCTAATTCATCTGAATATACAAATTCAAGAGTTTGTAATACAAACACGATTTGGTATTGAAACCTCATTGAGATTCAATGAGCCAATTCAGTGGACAATCAAACAAGTGAATTTGTATCCCTGTCCATTTCAATTTCCTTGCTGAATTGGTATTCCAGCCAATTCAATACGGAGCCCTTCAATACAGACATCCAAACAGAGCGGTAGTTTACTGCTAATTCTATAAGATTCAAAAAGGCATGCCACTATAACCATGCACTCTTTCTATTCCTACATTTTGAGAATCTTGCTAATATGGAACTTATGTTATACATATGTATGTTGAGTTGTTTGTCACCCTGCGCGCTTTCAGCACATGTTCAAAAAACAACTAGGCAATCATCTTTCTATACCTAGTGGCAACAACAGAATGCTGGAATTTTGTCTATTTTGGGCCAAGCCCAATAGCAGTTTTAGAAATTTCTAATAAATCTTAGAGGCCCACACGCAGCCTATTCGTGCAAGGCAAGAGGTAGAACTAAAGTTTAGTCCCACATTGCTAGTTTAGAGGGTGTTGGACCGCCTCATAAGGGAGGCTCTTACCCCACATGTATGAGGATGAGAACAATAGGGACATCCACGCGCGCTCCTCCTCCACCGCCCGCCTCGGCACGACGCGCCGCGCCGCGCCGCGGGTTGCGGGAATGAGCCGATGTCTAAATTTTTGCCACGCACGACGGGTATACGAAAGGTCACGCGGAAGCTGAAACGTTTTGCTGTAGTGGAGATTGAATATGAATGGCGCACCTCTTCGCCTGCTGCCTGTTTGTTTCGTCTCCCTCGTTTCCTTCGGCTCCCGGCGCAGCCTCTCGCCTTCTTCTCTTGCACCTATAAAAGGGAGGTCGCTCCTCTGAGAGAGATGCACCACAACTTCTTCTTCCTCTCGCCACAAGTTCCTGAGCACTGCGCTGCTGCTACGTTCTTCCCCATCCCGGCTTGCGGCGTGCACCGCAGGTTGGGACAGTAGGCCTCCGAAACCGTACCTCTTTGAGTCCTGTACGGGAGAAGGGTGATAAGGTTTTTGGGGAGCGCTTCGCGCGACTACTGACTTCTTCTTCACGGACTCCCCGGACTCCGACGACTTCTTCCCCGACCTCGACAACCTCCTCGACGACATGGCTGGCGAGGACACCGACCCCAAGTCAGCGCTTCTGCTGCTGTTGTCCCGTACGTGTTCTTCCTCTTTCTATTAGAGGCCCTGCTACAGTTCCTTGTTCTAGTGTTTTCCCTAGATTTGTTAGGCTCAATTTCATATATGCAACTTGCTATACTGTCTGCTCTACATATGTTTAGTTACAGTTCATATATGAAGATGTTGTTTACCTTCTATTTGTCAATTCGCATGACTTGTTTTATCACTTCTATACTAGTCGTGCTTTATCTAGTATTTCTGTTAATAAAATCATTCGGTAAATTGCTCATATTTGCAACACAGAATACAAGACTTTTTCACTTTCTTTTACTGTGGTAGATTACTTGCAAGATTGAACCCAACTATCATACACAAGTCCCTCTTGAAGATCATCTATCATAATTGGCCAAAGATAGACAAATAGATCATAGAGCATATATGAATAAGAATTATGCAACTAAGTAAGCAAATTGGTCTCAAAAGAATTCATGGATAGATCTGATCATAAAGTGACAATTCATCACACCACAGCAAACACACCAAAATATTACATCAGATGGATCACAATCATGTAGGGCAGCTCATGTGATCATTGTATTGAGAAGCCAGGGAGAGAAAGCCATCTTGCTACTGCTACGGACCCAGAGTCCAAAGGAAACTACTCATCGGCGATCATGGTGACTGTCGGTGTCAAAACCGGCGGATCTCGGGTAGGGGGTCCCAAACTATGCGTCTAGGCGGATGGTAACAGGAGACAAGGGACACGATGTTTTACCCAGGTTCGGGCCCTCTTGATGGAGGTAAAACCCTACGTCCTGCTCGATTGATATTGATATTGTGGATGTTTACAAGAGTGGGTCTACCACGAGATCAAGGAGGCTAAATCCTAGAAGCTAGCCTATGGTATGATTGTAAGGGTTGTTGTGATGATAGTCCTACGGACTAGAGCCATCCGGTTTATATAGACACCGGAGAGGGCTAGGGTTACATAGAGTCTGTTACAATGGTAGGAGATCTACATATCCGTATCGCCAAGCTTGCCTTCCACGCCAAGGAAAGTCCCATCCGGACACGGGGAGAAGTCTTCAATCTTGTATCTTCATAGTCTTGGAGTCCGGTCGATGATGATAGTCCGGCAGATGATAGTTCGCCTGATGATGGTAGTCCGGCTATCCGGACACCCCCTAATCCAGGACTCCCTCAGTAGCCCCTGAACCAGGCTTCAATGACGATAAGTCCGGCGCGTATATTGCTTGGCATTGCAAGGAGGGTTCCTCCTCCAAATGATAGAAGATTGTGAACACCAGGATAGTGTCCGGCTCTGCAAAATAAATTCCACGTTCTATCGTAGAGAGAATAATAATATATACACAAGTTCAATCTGCTGACTTTTTTGTGGCATGACGTCACACCACTACCAAGCCATTACTTGAATTGTTTTTTACTTTACCACCTTAGCGCATTTAGCGAGGCGGTTTCCTTGGCACGTCTTTGTCGAAGCAGAGATCGTGTTTCCCCTTAATCCAGGATTCTCATTAATACGGACGTGGGTAACCCAACCGCGCCCGTTCGCCACGCCCCCTCTATCGAAGGCGAGTCCCAAGCGGTCACGGAGGCGGCTCTTGGTATTCTCCTCTTTATAACGGGACCAAGGCTCGTTTTTTTTCTTCAATCCTTCATCGAATCCTCTCCCGCTCCAAGTTCCAGCACCTAGAGCTCCAGTTCGAGCTGCGGACTTCCAACGATGTCGGTTCCGACCTCCAGGGCCGGTGGATGCCCTCCTCCATCATGGAGGAGGATGTGCTAAAGTTGCGGGAGGCCAAGTACCTGTCTTACGAGATTTCACACAGGTTGCCTGCCGAAGGGCAGGCCATCCCCACCCCCGAGCCCGGCGAGTATGTCATTTTTGTATCCCACCTCCGTCGGGGTTTAGGCTTCCGATGGATCCTTTTGTGAGAGGGCTCATGTTTTATTATGGGTGAATTCCACGATTTGGCTCGAGTCCATCCTCCATATTTCCGCATTTATAGTCGTCTGCGAAGCCTTCCTCCGCGTCACCCTCACTTCGGCCTGTGGCTGAAGACCTTTAATGTGGCGCCGAAGATGATCGGGGGGCGTCAAGCGGAGTGTGGCGGGGCGACCATAAGTAAGAGGGCCGATGCCCGTGGCCCGCTGGCTCCTTCAAGAGGAGCTCGGCTGTGGCAGCAAGAGTGGTTCTATATTACCGTTCCGAGGGGCGCGCAGACAAAAGCCGCCGCCCTTATTCCGCCGGGACCTCCACGACGGTTGATGTCGTGGGTCAACCAAGGAGCTCAGCTGGGGCCGTCAAAGGGCGTGCCCCTCTTGCGCAGGCGGTTCGAGATCTCCAAGCGAGGGAGATCGATATGGTGGTGGTGATGCAGGTTATGCTGATCAGCGTCTCTCGCCCGCAAGCGCCGCCCTCTCCGGCTATGGGAGTTCAATCCGAGGGTCCACGGATTCTTCAACACTTCATGGGCTTGACACCCCGGAGATGTACAAATTATTCTTGGATCGCAAGAGGTGCGTCCGGAATTGACCGAGGATGTTGGACTAAGCTGCAATCGCCGGATACTCAAGTAAGTAGTTCGAGTCCGGACATACCGTTTGTTTGCCTTCGATGATTAGCCTTATGACCAATTTCCTTCTACAGGAGTGGATAGCGGAAGAAAAATTGATATGGTGTCCGCCCCCCTCCGAGACCGCGCGGATCCGTGCTGGTCCGTATGCTTGAGGTTGTGCCTTCAGAGGAAGGTGAGGGGAAAGGGAAAGCTACTTGCCTCGCCTAAGGAGGCTCTTGAAAGAGGGGATCGAGAATCCCTCCTCCAAGGGGAGAAGAGGACTGCCTCCGAGGACCCGGGGGCAAAAGCCCCTAAACGGGGGAAGAAATCTTCGCCGGAGGGTCCTGCGTCCGTGGAGGCCCCGGCCGCACAATCTCCCTTAATGAGTCAGCCCTCCAAGGAGCCGTAAGTAGAAAGAAAGGAGTATTATAATAAGGGACATCCCTATTTGTGCTTCTGAGGATAACTAAAGTTCTTACCTTGTAGTTCGGATCTCCGTCCTTCGCAAATGAGCTCGTCTTGGGGACCTTCTTAGGAGATGATGGAGAGCGAGCACGCCTTCGTCCGGGCACCATCGGATAGGGCGGACGAGCCACGAAGTGTAAATCACGGAGGAGCCCCAGGTTTGGCAAAGCCGGATAGTTCGGCGCCAAGCGGTGTCTGCTAAAGGATCTGCTTGAGAAGGCGTCTATCTCGGAAGATCAGCACGCATTGATGAGCATGGTGATTGAAAGGATTTAAATCGCGAAGGCGGGTTGCACGATGCCGTCGGGGAGTTCTTGGCGGGGTTTGAGGTACGTAAAATGACACACCTTTTAACATTTTTGCATATAGAATCGCCTGTATAGATAGTAGCCCCGAGACTCGGTAGGTTGTCAAAATCGACGGCGTCGAGGATCAAAATCGCAGGTTTAAATTCCGTCGTGCCGATGCAGGTGGCGGGTCGTCCGAGGCCAGCCGGACTGATGGAGTTGTTGAACTAAAGCGGCAACTCGATGCTGCGGATCACGGACATCACGCTGATCAACAAGGCGACTTGATGAGTCGCAAGGTAAGTATTCTTGCGCGGTCACTTGGTAAGGAGCGAAGCCATTTCCTTACAACATGTGCGTGAAATGCGAGATAGTGCCGCTGCCGTGGAGAGCCTTGGGCGAACTTGCTCAAGCCAAGGAGCAGGCGGAAGGAGTAATCTGGCGACCTCGAGGCGGCCGAGGAGTTAGCGGCGAAAGGTCGCTGCTTGTCGGAGCAGGAAGAGATAGCGAAATGGCCGTGAAGTTAAAAGATGCTACCGACCGCAATGAGGCTCTTGGGAAGGAGCGCCTAAGCGGGCAAGAAGACCTGCGGAAGGCCACCGCCAAAGCCAAGAATGCCCGCTCTGCAATGCGGGCTATGAAGGAAAGAGTTGCGCCAGGGCGGAAATATTGTGGTGGCAAGCCTTTTACGCTAAGCCGAAGGTTCTGGATCAAAATATGCTCAGCTGGGCCAAGCTGTGGGGTTCAGAGGACCCTTATATGGACTTAGCGGCGAGTGCGGCGATGCCGTTGTGCATTTTCGAAGCGGAAGGATCACAAGGCGGAAGAGCTGTTTTGGTCTCAATTCCATAGTCCGGGCGTTCACTTCCGCTGACCGACCGTTTGGCTGAGTGGGCTGAGCTAAATAGGTTGTCGGGCTTGCTATAGCGGATATAGTGACTCATATCCGGCCGGATAGGCCCCAGCCGAAGAGTTACTTTGGATTATTGCAGCAATTTCTTGGGGCGGTGCCGCATATCAAGGCGATGAAGCGGTCGGCCTGCATAGAGGGTGCGCGGATGGCGCTCGCCCGTGTGAAGACACATTGGACAGAGATGGATGCCACCGCTGTTGCGACCCCGGGTTCGGATGATAACCGGTTACCCGCCGAGCACTATTTTGGCGAAGTACTGCGTGGTGCTCGTGTAATAGAGTCACAGTGTTCAAAAAATGTTACGTTCGAATGAACGTTTATATTATGTAAAACCATATTTATGATGTAAGCGCCTTTTATACTTGTGCGTTCAAGTAATAGAATATCTCCTATGCGGCCGTTCATGTATACGCGTGTATAACCTGAAAGATGGCAGTCATCGGCTTTCAGCCCCCACGCACAAGGTGCGGGGTGTTCATAAAAAAAATAGCGTTTTCACACTTAATCCGGCGTCTCGGTCCTGTAAAGGAGGTGGTAGTGTAGCAAGCGAGGCAACCGGACTATAATGCTTTATCACTTTCACTTAGCCATGGAGTTCGAGGGTGGGGCTACGACATAGCCCACAGGGCACCGCGCTCTCGAATTGGGAAGCGTATGTGCTGGCCGGAAAGCGGCCCTTCGTCAAAGCGGAGGAATCCTAAACATTCCCAAGGTCGATCGAGTGGTTGACCAGTCTCTCGCTGTATCATGACGTCAGTTTCAGCTTTCTCTCTTGAGGTGCTCGCCCGGCCAGGCGGGGCACAATCGCGATAGTTCTCCGGAGCAGCGTTAGCCGATGATCTGAGCGTAAGGCAGCAAAACACAGAGCCGGGCAAGCCCAACATTTGACCAAAGACATGATTGGAGCTGATGCATATAAGGCCTAACTCGAGACGCCGAACACTCCGAAGGTGTTCGGTCTTTATAATAGCGGGCAAAACAAAGCCCTAAGCCCCTTGTGTCAGTGCAGGCAGGTTCTTCCGGCGGCCGATGCCAAAACGCCGATCTCCACTCTGGTTATAATGATAAACCAGGGGATTATAGCAACAAGAGACAGAAGAAAGGTTTACGAGGGTCTTAGTCGAAAAGAGTCCTTACAGCGGGTCCCTCTTGCACGCCTGCGCTTTGTGTCTCCGTTGTGCCGTATCACGGGACGGTGTGCACGCTGTTCATCTGTAAAAAAGAAGAACTTGGTTGGAAAGAAATCGATGCGAGAAAGTGCATAAAAATTGAAATATAGATTAAGAAAGCTGAGCCTATGCTAGCTCATTATGGCTTATATGTGCAAACCCTTGTGAAGGATGTGCGGCTAGGTAGCCCCTAGCTTATTTATTCGGACTCGTCCAGCCGTGTCCGGGTCTCAAGCGACCTTTTAATGAAATGATGCCCGTGGACCGGGCATTTTAAGCGTAAGAGACGCGTAATGTGGTATTGTATTGAAGCGGACGAAAGCTTCCGTCGATGATGCTTAATAGCTACTTGTAAATGGGGCGACATGAAAGGTTAGCTTTTCTCGTCGGAAGTTGTCGGTGACCCGACACAACTTCTAGTAATAATGAAATTGTGCACTGGCGTAAGGGCTGGCGCCACTCCTTTGAAGGAAGTGCGGCTATGCGAATTGTAGTAGGGTCTATCCCAACTTGCGGATTGTGTCCGGAATAGCAGGTTCAAGTCCTTTGCCGCCGTCCATCAAAACCTGCGTTAATTGCAGTCCGTCTATTATGGGATCCAATATCGGGCAGTCTATCCTGCGTTCGGATATACGGACTAATCCGGATGGTCGAAAGTGATTGGTTTTGACGTCCAATCTCGGTCCACTTGGGTGGATCGTGCGACACTTGTCTTAGCAAGTGCCGTGTTGGTTTTCTGTACTATCACGTGAAGCGAGTTTACTGTTTTGACTTCTTGTGGGAAAGTCTTTTGACTTCCGGTGCTCTGCTGGTGGGGTTCGTCATCGTCCTCGCTTGGCACATCGAGCCTTGTGTCCGGCGTTGAGTCTGCGGACTGTTTGAAAACCCAACAATTTGGTTGGTATGGTTTGCGAGGCCTTCCGAATCTTGTGGATTTGACATATCCGATCTAAAATTTTGTTTAAATTTGATAGCTCGCCTCTGTTCTCCTTAAGAGGCCGTGTTGTATTGTTTGGCATGAGCTTTTGAATCGGCGTTGACCGCCGTGCCCTTTGGGCTTTTTCTTTATTCGCGCTGGTCTTTCTGCGCCATGACTATCCGTTCCATCTCTAATCTTGGATGTACTCGGTTCGCTGGTGCTGCATCTTGCTAGCCAGTTGTCTTCTCGCAGCAAAGCGCGTCATGAGGTTTGTTAAGCGGCCATTGTTCTTGGCTTCTCTTGGCGAGGTGTCGGCGAGCCATTCGTCTCGGATGTTGTATTTAAAAGCTGCTAGGGCTTCTGCGTCCGGACGATCGACTATTTGGTTCTTTTGGTAAGGAACCTGTTCCAGAATTCTTGTGACTCTCGGGCTGTTGGGTTATATGACTCAGATAAATCGCATCCGGAGGGCGGACATAAGTCCCTTGAAAATTTGCTCTAACGCGTCCTCAAGCTCTTCCCAACTTCCAACAGTATTTTACGGGAGGCTTTTGAGCCAATGCCGAGCTGGCCGTTTGAGCTTGAGGGTAGGTATTTTATGGCGTGGACATCATCTCCTCTAGCCATGTGTATGTGTAGTATGTAATCTTCTATCCAGACTCCGGGTGCATTGTGCCGTCGTATGCCTCTATGTTTATGGGTTTGAACCTGCTGGAAATTCATGATCCAGCACCTCATCGAGTAAAACATAGCGGGTGTGCGGCGCCCAGATTTGGGTGTGCCGCTGTCTTGAACACGTGTCGTGGTGTGTTACTTCTGGGGTCCTCTTTTTGGCCCGTAGATGGACCTAGTTGGGTCGTCCGTTTTCCTGGATTATAATTGCTTGTGTGCAGCCCGCTTGTCGCTTTGGGCTGTCATCGGCCGTCTATCCGCCCAGCGGCCTCTTTATTTTTGACCGTGAAGGCTCTATGGCTTCCTCGTCAAATTCTGGCAACAACTTGCGCTTGGGTAGCTCTTAGTTTGATGGCCATTGCCATATTTGTCTGCTGTCTTGAATACTTTGCTCCACTTCATTACGGCGTGTCTTCGCTGTTTTGAGCTTCCGTTTCGCCTTCTTCAAACTTCTTGCAGTGGCGACGAGTTTTTTGTGTATGTTCTTATGCTCCGGTGTTGTTTCCAGACTGTTGATTGCTCCGTGAAGGGGTTGATTATCCGGCTCGTCCTGTTCGTCGTCCGCTGGTTTTCCCTGCTCTATCGCTGGGTCGTTAGGAAGGCTGCTTTGATCGAGGCGGGACTTAGGGCGGCGTCTTCGTCGCCGTTTTGGCTCTTTATCGGCGAGATTATCCTCTGCCGCGTCCCGTTGTTCCTCGTTATCGCTTCCCTTTGGGGTGTCCACCATGTATATGTCGTATGATGAGGTGGTCTTCCAGTGTCGTGTAGGCACTGGTTCTTGGTAGTCTCCGGCATCGTTGTCCATACCGTCGATGTCTTGGTCGTAGTTGAAATCGTCGGTTAAATCGTCGGCGGTGGCTCTGAAGTGGGTGGTGGGTGGGCTCTGAATTTCTTCGTCGTCCGCATCCCAACCATCCCGCCATAGTTCGCCAGGCTCTCCGGATAGCGAGAGATGCTTGATGAATTTGTGATATCGCCGAAGGCGAAGTGCTGAAAGATGTCCGCAGCGGTGAATTCCATGATCGGCGTGCCAATCGGATTCGGTGGCGGGCGCAGGAGGTTCGGAGTCCGCGGAGAGTCCGGCACCTCGGAGTCATGAGCTTTATGCGGGACAAGGTAAGTATTCAGCTCCATCGCCGAGAAGTTGCAGCTCGGCGGTGTCCAGCCATCCGTCCTCGATCCGGCGATCGGCTCCGGACTATGGGTCGGAGCGGATCGTGTCTGACCTCAAGGTGCTGTCCGGCAGCGAGTTAGGTCATGCCCATCGTGACAGCGCGACACGCTTCGGCTGTGGCTTAGATCCATCGAAGATCAAGTCCCGCGGATATCGGCCGTGAAGTTTAGGCTTCAAGCGACTCGACGGCGCAGGGGCGTAACTTCGATCTGCTCCAGATGGCCAGCGAGTTGGCCCGCGATCGCGGCCGCCCGAATCTGAAGATCTGTCCGGGAGAAAAGTCTCACCCGGGACTGCGTCGTTGTTGATTGAAGAGGCCATCAAGCCTATCGGTGGCGACACGGAGGAACTCTCAATGAAAGGACCAATGTCGGTGTCAAAACCGGCGGATCTCGGGTAGGGGTCCCGGCGTGCGTCTAGGCGGATGGTAACGGAGACAAGGGACACGATGTTTTACCCAGGTTCGGGCCCTCTTGATGGAGGTAAAACCCTACGTCCTGCTCGATTGATATTGATATTGTGGATGTTTACAAGAGTGGATCTACCACGAGATCAAGGAGGCTAAACCCTAGAAGCTAGCCTATGGTATGATTGTAAGGGTTGTTGTGATGATAGTCCTACGGACTAGAGCCATCCGGTTTATATAGACACCGGAGAGGGCTAGGGTTACATAGAGTCGGTTACAATGGTAGGAGATCTACATATCCGTATCGCCATGCTTGCCTTCCACGCCAAGGAAAGTCCCATCCGTACACGGGGAGAAGTCTTCAATCTTGTATCTTCATAGTCTTGGAGTCCGGTCGATGATGATAGTCCGGCAGATGATTGTTCGGCTGATGATGGTAGTCCGGCTATCCGGACATCCCCTAATCCAGGACTCCCTCAGTGACCTTCAAGTTCATGGAGATGGCCACCATGATGATTTCCCCCTTGGACAGAGTACCGGAATAGGCCTTCAGATTGGATTGCCATGGAACCAAGAGGTGTGGCGGCAGGAACAGAAAACCACCTTGATGTTTAGGGTTTTCAGAGCGAAAGAAAAATATAGGCGTCAAGAGGTGGTGGAAAGAAGTCTAGTAGGGCCCATATGGGTCCACCACGTGGCCAACACCCTGGCCGCGTGCTCTGGCCGTGTGAGGCCCATAGGGCTCCCCTCCGGTGGGGCCTGGGCTCCCTGGAAGCTCCTCGACTCAAACAAATCTCGAATTTATTCGTAATTTTTGGAGCTCCGTAAAATTGATTTTCCTGTAAGTCCAAAAAAGCAGAAAACAACAACTGGTACTAGGCATTAAGTTAATATGTTAGTTGAGGTCTACTACGCAACCTACTTCTTGTAGACTCGTGTTGGGCCTCCAAGCGCATAGTTTTATAGGACAGTAGCACATTTCCCTCAAGTGGCTGACCTAAGGTTTATCAATCCATGGGAGGCGTAGGATGAAGATGGTCTCTCTCAAGCACCGGTCCACCCACATATCAAATTATCAAAGTACCGAACGCGAATCATATGAACGTGATGAAAACTAGCTTGACGATATTCCCATGTGTCATCGGGAGTGCTTTCCTTCATATAAGAGTTTTTTCAGGCTTGTCCTTTGCTACAAAAAGGATTGGGCCACCTTGCTGCACTTTATTTACTTTTGTTACTTGTTGCTCGTTACAAATTATCCTATCACAAAACTATCTGTTACCACTTATTTTAGTACTTGCAGAGAATACCTTGCTGAAAACCGCTTATCATTTCCTTCTGCTCCTCGTTGGGTTCGACACTCTTACTTATGGAAAGGACTACGATCGATCCGCTATACTTGTGGGTCATCAAGACTCTTTTCTGGCACAGTTGACGGGGAGTGAAGTGCCTTTGGTAGGTGGAATTTGGAAAGGAAAAATTTATATAGTGTGCTGAAATTTACTGTCACTTGTTACTATGGAAAGTAATCCTCTGAGGGGCTTGTTTGGGGTATCTTCACCCCGACCAGTAGAGCAAAGAATTGCTCCTCAGCCTACTGAACCTATTGCAAATGAAAATGTTCCCTTTGAAGTTCCTTCGGGTATGTTAGAAAAACTGCTAGCTAATCTTTTTTTAGGAGATGGAACAAAGCATCCTGATGAGCACCTAATCTATGTGGATGAAGTTTGTGGATTATTTAAGCTTGCAGGTATACCCGATGATGTTGTTAAGAAGAAGGTCTTTGCTTTATCTTTGAAGGAAGATGCATCGACATGGTATAGGCTATGTGATGATACAACATCATGGAACCATAAACAATTGAAATTGGAATTTCATCAAAAAAATTATCCTATGCATCTTGTTCATTGTGATCGCAATTATATATATAATTTTTGGCCTCGCAAAGGAGAAAGCATCGCTCAAGCTTGGGGCAGGCTTAAATCAATGTTATATTCATGGCCCAATCATGAGCTCTCAAGAGAAATAATTCTTCAAAAAATTTATGCTCGGCTTTCTAAAAACAATCGCACCATGCTCGATACTTCTTGTGCTGGCTCTTTTATGATGAAGACTATTGAATTCAAATGGAATTTATTGGATAGAATTAAACGCAACTCTGAAGATTGGGATCTCGACGAAGGTAAGGAGTCAGGTATGACACCTAAGTTTGATTGTTTTAAATCTTTTATGGATACCGATATTTTCCGTAAGTTTAGCACTAAATATGGACCTGACTCTGAGATAGTAGCCTCTTTCTGTGAATCTTTTGCTACTTATGTTGATCTCCCCAAGGAGAAGTGGTTTAAATATCATCCTCCCATAGAAGTAAAAGTAGTTGCACCTACTAAAGTTGAAGAAAAGACTGTCACTTATAATGATCCTATTGTTCCTACTTCTTATGTTGAGAAACCACCTTTCCTTGTTAGAATAAAGGATCATGCTAAAGCTTCAACTGTGGTTCGTAAAAGCAATATGAGAACTTATACACCTCCTGAGCAAATTAAAGTTGAACCTAATATTGTTATTGTTAAAGATCTCTTGGCTAATAATATTGATGGGCATGTTATTTATTTCTGCGGTGAAACTGCTAGAATTGCCAAACCTTGTGCTAAAGATAAACATAGACCTGTGGTAGGCGTGCCTATTATTTCTGTTAAAATAGGAGATCACTGTTATCATGGCTTATGTGATATGGGTGCTAGTGCTAGTGTTATACCTATTGCCTTATACAACGAAATTAAGCATGATATTGCACCTGCTGAGTTAGAAGATATTGATGTCACAATTAAGCTTGCCAATAGGGATACTATGTCACCAATGGGAATTGTTAGAGATGTTGAAGTCTTGTGTGGGAAAACTAAATATCCTGCCGATTTTCTTGTTCTTGGATCCCCACAAGATAGCTTCTGTCCCATTATATTTGGTAGACCCTTCTTGAACACTGTCAATGCTAAAATAGACTGCGAAAAGAATGTTGTTACTATTGGCTTGGGTGATATGTCCCATGAGTTTAATTTCTCTAAATTTAGTAGACAACACCGTGAAGAAGAATTGCCTAGTAAGGATGAAATTATTGGTCTTGCTTCTATTGCTGTACCTCCTAGTGATCCTTTAGAACAATATTTGCTAGACCATGAAAATGATATGTTTATACATGAAAGAAGGGAAATAGATGAAGTATTCTTTAAACAGGAACCTATTCTGAAACACAATTTGCCTGTTGAAATCCTAGGGATCCTCCTCCACCCAAGGGTGATCCGTGTTTGAGCTTAAACCGTTGCACGATACTCTTAAATATGCTTATCTTGATGAAAAGAAGATATATCCTGTTATTATTAGTGCTAACCTTCAGAGCATGAAGAAGAGATTATTGAAAACTACGAAGAAGCACCGTCTTGATATTGGATATACTCTTGATGATCTTAAGGGCATTAGTCCCACTCTATGTCAACATAAAATAAATTTGGAGAAAGATGCCAAACCAGTTCATGATCACCAACGAAGGCTGAATCCTAAGATGAAGGAAGTGGTAAGAAAGGAAATACTAAAGCTTCTCGAGGCAGGTATTATATATCCCGTTGATGATAGTGAATGGGCAAGTCCTGTCCATTGTGTCCCTAAAAAGGGAGGTATTACCGTCGTCCCTAATGATAAAGATGAATTGATTCCGAAAAGAATTATTACAGGTTATAGGATGGTAACTGATTTTCGCAAATTAAATAAGGCTACTAAAAAAGATCATTACCCCTTACCTTTTATCGATCAAATGCTAGAAAGATTATGCAAACATACACATTATTGCTTTCTAGATGGTTATTCTGGTTTTTCTCAAATACCTATGTCAGCTAATGATCAATCAAAGACTACTTTTACTTGCCCTTTTGGTACTTTTGCTTACAGACGTATGTGAGGGAGTCCTGGATTAGGGGGTGTCCGGATGGCCGGACTATAACCTTTGGCCGGACTCCTGGACTATGAAGATACAAGATTGAAGACTTCGTCCCATGTCCGGATGGGACTTTCCTTGGCGTGGAAGGCAAGCTTGGCGATACGGATGTAAATCTCCTCCCATTTGTAACCGACTCTATGTAACCCTAACCCTCTCCGATGTCTATATAAACCGGAGGGTTTTATTCCGTAGGACGAACAACAATCATACCATAGGCTAGCTTCTAGGGTTTAGCCTCTCTGATCTCGTGGTAGATCTACTCTTGTACTACCCATATCATCAATATTAATCAAGGAGGGTAGGGTTTTACCTCCATCGAGAGGGCCGGACCAGGTAAAAACATCGTGTCCCTTGTCTCCTGTTACCATCCGCCTAGGCGCACAGTTCGGGACCCCCTACCGAGATCCGCTGGTTTTGAGACCGACATTGGTGCTTTCATTGAGAGTTCCTCTGTGTCGTCACCTTTAGGCCCGATGGCTCCTCCGATCATCAACAATGATGCGGTCCAGGGCGAGACTTTTCTCCTCGGACAGATCTTCGTATTCGGCGGCTTTGCACTGCGGGCTAATTAAGCAGCCATCTGGAGCAGATCGAAGCTCGCCCTGACCATAAGGTCGGTTGGAAGTTTGAACTACGGCGGCGTCGCGGAGACTTGATCTTGATGGGTTCGAGCCACGGCCGAGCGCGCCCGACTTGTCACGATGGGCATGATCTAGCTCTGCCGCCGAGCGATTGCCACGAGCCCGCATCCGGTGTCGCTCCGACCCTCAGCTCGAGCCGATCTGCATGTCGAGGACGGGTGGCTGGACACCGCTCGGGGGCTGTAATCTCTACGGCGATCGAGTCGAACACCAACCTTGTCCTTTGCGAAGCTTGTGAGTCTAAGGTGCCGGACTCCCCTCCGGACTCCGAACCTTCCATGCCCCTGCCAATCGAATCCGATTGGGCGCCGATCATGGAGTTCACCGCCGCGGACATCTTTCAGCACTCGCCCTTCGGCGACATCCTGAACTCACTAAAGTCCCTCTCTTTATCGGGGGAGCCCTGGCCGGACTATGGTCAGCAAGGTTGGGATGCGGACGACGAAGAAATTCAAAGCCCACCCACCACCCACTTCGTAGCCACTGTCGATGATTTAACTGACATGCTCGACTTCGACTCCGATGACATCCACGGTATGGACGCCGATGCAGGAGATGACCAAGAACCAGCGCCTACAGGGCACTGGAAGGCCACCTCGTCGTATGACATATACATGGTGGACACCCCAAAAGAAGGGAACGTCGATGGAACAACGGAGGATGACCCCTCCAAGAAGAAGTCTAAGCGCCGGCGTCAGCGGCGCCGCTCTAAATCCCGCCAAAGCAAAAATGACGATTCCGACACGAGAGATAATAACACCCCGGACAGTGCCGAAGACAACCCCCTCCAGTAGGATTCAGCGCAGGAGGATGGAGAAGCCAGCCCTCATGAGAGAGCGGCAGACAGAGAGGTAGAGGACGATAATTACATGCCTCCCTCCGAAGCGAGGCAAGCTCTCGGCAACAGCAATTTGTCGTGCACGAGGATCTCGTCGAACAAGAGCGTTTCAAACGCAGGCTTATGGCCACGGCGAGCAGCCTCAAGAAAAAACAGCAACAACTTAGAGCTGACCAAGACTTGCTAGCCGACAGATGGACTGAAGTCCTTGCGGTCGAAGAGTACGAACTCGAACGCCCCTCCAAGAGCTACCCAAAACGCAGGCTGCTACCCCGATTAGAGGAGGAAGCACCTAGACCTACATCACCAGCGCATGATACGACCGACCGGCCACCTCGTGGATGCGACAGAGAGGCCTCTCGGCCCTCCATTCAAGCCGCACCCCGGCATCGCTCAAAGAATACCAAGGCACAGGGAAATGCGCCAGACCTGCGAGATATATTGGAGGGCAAGGCAAGGCAATCAAGGTCGATCTATGGATCGCGTGGGCGCCCCACGACAAGTGACAATAACCCTCATGCCGGATATGGTAAATCCAGCCGGGCCGAACAAAGTAGACAAAGCTCGTTTGAGCTACGTCGTGATATAGCCCAGTACAGAGGCGCCGCAGAACCACTATGCTTCACAAATGAAGTAATGGATCATCAAATCTCCGAGGGTTTCAAACCCGTAAACATCGAATCATACGATGGCACAACAGATCCTGCGGTATGGACCGAGGATTATCTCCTTCATATCCACATGGCCCGCGGTGATGATCTACACGCCATCAAATACCTCCCACTCAAGCTTAAAGGACCAGCTCGGCATTGGCTTAACAGCTTGCCAGCAGAATCAATTGGTTGTTGGGAGGACCTAGAAGCTGCATTCCTCGACAATTTCCAGGGCACCTATTTGCGACCACCAGACATCGATGACCTAAGCCACATAATTCAGCAGCCAGAGGAATCAGCCTGACAATTCTGGACACGGTTCCTAACCAAGAAAAATCAAATAGTCGACTGTCCGGACACAGAGGCCCTTGCAGCCTTCAAGCATAACATCCGTGACGAGTGGCTTGCCGGCACCTAGGACAGGAAAAGCCGAAATCCATGGCAGCCCTCACAACACTCATGACCCGCTTTTGCGGCGGAGAAGACAAGCCAGCTAGCTCGTAGTAATAATATGACCAAGAGCCCGGTAATTCGGATACCAAGGACAACAATGGCGGTCGCGTCGCAACAAGCAAAAGCGCCGCATTAACGGCGACAATGCCGAGGATACGGCGGTCAATGCGGATTCAGAGGCTCTAAAACCGGTCAGCGGAAAAAGCAATTTAAAAGAAATACTCCGGGCCGTCCGGTTTGGACCGAGTACTCGATCGCTCGTGCGGATACACGGCACCCCAGAAACCAGCCAATCACACCAACGAGGATTGTTGGGTGTTCAAGCAGCAGAGCAAGTTAAGTGCGAAAACAGAGACAAGGGCTGCATAGAGATGGCGAGGAGGCCCGTCCGCGAACAATAGGGGACGAAGGGCTTCCCCCACAAGTGCGGACGGTGAACATGACATCGCAACCCACATCCCCAAAAGGGGCGGAAGCGTGCACTCGAGGGGCGTATATGCGTTGGGCAGTCTCCCCAAAGTTCAACCCATGGTCCTCTGCCCGATCACTTTTGATCGAAGGACCACCCACTAGCATCCGCCATGGCGGATTCGCCGCATTGGTTCTAGACCCAATCATTGACGGATTTCACCTCACTAGAGTCCTTATGGACGGCGAAGCAGCCTGAACCTGCTTTATCGGGATCTGATGTGAAAAATGGGCATAGATCCCTCAAGGATTAAACCCACAAAGACGACCTTTAAAGGCGTCATACCAGGTGTAGAGGCCAACCGTCTGAGCTCGATTACACTTGAGGTGGTCTTGATCCCGGATAATTTCGAGCGAGGAGTTAATCTTGACATAGTCCCGTTCGCGATGGCTATCACGCCTTTGCTTGGACGAACCGCACGGCAAAGTTCAATGCGGTGCCGCTTTCACGCATACCTCAAGCTCAAGATGCCAGGCCCTCGAGTCATTACGGTCAATGGAAACACTGAACGCTCTCTCCGAACGGAAGAGCATACGGCGGCCCTCGCGGCGGAAGTACAAAGCAGCCTTTCAAGGCAATTCCCCAGTCCGGCTATTAAACATCCGGACACCATCAAGCGCGCCCGGAGTAACCTAAAACAAGACCGCCTGGCACGTACCGAGCAAGCGTAGCAATGCGGCCCCAACCCCAGCCCTCGCCAAAATTGCGAAACCAGTACTACGCGTACATAACTACGCTCTGGAAATACCATGGGCATAGGGGGAGGGGCACGACCACGGCATGCCCAAAATGCGGCTCAACCGCACCAGGGGCTCCCGATTTTGTAATTCTTTTTTTCTTCTTACTTTCAGGACTCCACTCTATGGAAGGCCTGTCCGGCAGTACAATAGCCGAACACACGATGCAACAGTCAGGGAGGCAGAAAGCTACGTCGAGTGTCCAAGTGGTCTCTATAACGAGCAGCATACTTGTTTCACATATTATCCCGCAGCTCGCCCCTGGAGGGGGACATGTCAAATAGTCCCATCTCTTGCTTATCGCACTATTTGTATCGTCCTGCTTTTACCGCAGCCTTTTTGAATAAACAATACATAGCTTTCGTCTATTATTGCATTCCTTTTTTATAAAAATATGTTCAGTTATGACATTATGCAACCGTACACTTTGGTACGGCCAATACACCAGGGGCTTACGTACCCCAGAATATGGTGTGAGAAGTCCAAACACTCTCATGAGTGCGGCAACCCGAACTTATAGCATTATATGCATCGGCTCCGAATCATGTCTTGGGTCAATAGTTGGGTTTGCCCGGCTCCCATGTTTTGGTACCTTACGTTCCGTTATATCGGCTAAGGTAGCGCTGGGAGAACCACTGCGATTGTGCCCCGGTTGAGCTGGGCTAAGCATCTCAGTGAAGAAAGCTGAAACTGACCGTCATGATAGGGCAAGAGCTGGTCGCTGTTCGAGAGGTTTTCGAGTCCCTAAAGACTTATGCCGCTTAGAGCGAGGAGTCGGCTTTGTCCGGCCTAGGCGTGGATAGCACCCCGAACTCGGTCTTCCGAATACTAGGGGCTTTGCCGAAATTTAAAATTATAGAATTCTATGGCTAAGTGAGAGTGTTCAAGCATTATAGTCTGATTGCCTTGTTCGTTGTGTTGAGTGCCTCCCTCGAAGGACCCAAGAATGGAAAAAAGAGCGCTCAAGTTTATCCCGAACACCCCAGCACTCGCGACATGGGTGCAGAAGCCGACGACTCGCCATCTCTCAATTCTAATAAATGGCCGCACAGAAGGTAATATTTTAAATTCAAAAGCGTTGCTTAGCGCATATGAACAAGTTTTCAGCGTACAGGATCACAAATGCGAGTTTACTCAAAAATTACATCTTCTGAGCACTCATCCGCTATAAGGCGGGCACCCTTCAGGACGCCCTCATAATACATCTCGGGCTTGTGATGCTCCTTGCCCGGCGGTGGTCCGTCCGTCACAAGCTTCTCAGCGTCCATCTTGCCCCAGTGCACTTTAGCACGGGCAAGGGCCCTACGGGCACCTTCGATGCATTTGGAGTGCTTGATGACTTCAAGCCATGGACAGGCATCCACCAGCCGCCTCACTAGCCCGAAGTAGCTCCCAGGCATTGGCTTCCCCAGGCCACAGCTGGACTACGAGACCCTTCATGGTCTGGTCGGCCACCTTATGGAGCTCGACCAGCTGCTTCAGCTGGTCTCTCAAGGGAACCGGGTGTCCGGCCTCAGCATACTGAGACCAGAACACCTTCTCCGTCGAGCTCCCCTCTTTGGCTCGGTAGAATGCGGCAGCGTCAGACACACTCCGGGGAAGATCCGCGAATGCTCCTGGAGAGCTCCGGACTCGGGTAAGTAACAAGTAATTCACTTTCACGTGCTTGCTTTGCATAAAGAATGCCTTACCCGTCGCTATCTTCTTCATCGCCTCAATTTCCTGGAGGGATTTTTGGGCTTCGGCCTTGGCAGATTTGGCGCTCTCAAGCGCCAAGGTGAGCTCGGACTCTCGAGTCTTTGAGTCAAGCTCCAAGCTCTCGTGTTTTTTCACGAGATCCTGGAGCTCTTGCTGCACCTCCGCCACCCGCGCCTCCTGCTTTTCTCGTTGGAGTACGCCCACGGCCGCATTTTCTTGGCCTTGGATAGCGCTTCCTTCAAGTCGCCACAGGTTGTGGCCTGTAATACTCACGTTAGTCCTGTCATTTTTGCAACCACATCTTTTTATATACTTACATAAGGTATTACTTACCTTCCTTGTCCTCGAGCAGCTTCTTGGCAAGGCCGAGCTCGTTCTCGGACCGCTCGAGGCTCTGCTTCAATGCATCGACCTCCACAGTCAGTGCGGCAGAGGTCAGCAGCACAGCCTGCATTCCCATATTGACATACTTATGGTAGACTCCTGCGTATATCTTTTTTGATCCTCAGTTCGGCTTTTCTTTCCGAACACCAAATTGAGCATCGAGGCTCTGTCTATGCGGTAATATTTTTACATATCTTAAATACATACCTCAAAGCCTGTTAGAAGGCTGGCACATGCTTCAGTCAGCCCGCTCTTGGTGGACTGAACCTTCTGGATCACCACACTCATAATAGTGCGGTGCTCCTCGTCGATGGAGGCGCCGTTAAGCACCTCCAGCAGATTATCCGGTGCCTCCGGTTGGACGGAGGTCATCGGCGTCGTAGGCTTGCCCTTCCTACTAGGGGGGCGCCCGCCGGACTCTGGAACCACTGAAGGTTCCGGGGCGGTGTCCGGCCTAGGGCCGGACTTGGAGCTCTTGGTGGTTTTATCCCCTTTGCGCCTGGAGTCCGGGAGGTCGCCTTGCGGCGCCTCCAGGACCACCTCCTCCTGGCTTGGCCCCTTTTGGGGCGCCACCTCGGCATCATCCTTGGCGAGGAGAGGCGGCGCAGAAGTGAAGTGCTATTCATCCGGCGAACCCGTGGAACCGCTCGGCGAAGCATCGAGCCCGGCCTTGGGCGGACTGCATGATTATATTCTGCGTCAGAAGATACTGTGCAACAAAGAAACGCCATGAGTTATTCTGGTATCCGGATACTTACGATTTGGCCAGGGGCTTGGCCCTGGATGACCACTACTCTTCGCCGTCATCGGCGTTGGTGGAGTAGTCCGGAGGAAGGGTCCTCCCCTTCTTGGACCCTCCGGCCCCCCGGTTGGGGCGGCCTTCCTTTTCATTCCTCCCCCCGCTGGAGGGGGAGAGGCCTCTTCTTCTTCCGTTCGGAGGAGGAGTGCGCCTCAGAGTCATCGGACGATGAATCCGACACCACCGGGCGCCGGGAACTCTTTTGAGTTCCCGTGGCCTTCTTCTTGGCCTTCTTCTCCGGCACCACGTAAGGTGTCGGAACCAGTAGCCCGTCAAGCGGGCGTCCGCTAGGTCTTCGGGCAAGGGAGCCGGACAGTCAATCTGCCCGGACGTCTTCTGCCAATCCTGTCAAAGGTAAGGGAGTTTAGATCATGCATAGAATCAAACTATGGAAAACAAGTAACCCGTAAAGGGTAAAATAGCTTAGCGCGTTGGCTTGACGCTGCGCGCTGAATCTGTGATCCTCGGTAGCGGATGCGGGGGCCTCGGCGCCCTTGAACAACACCTTCCAGGCATCTTCGTACGTAGTGTCGAAGAGCCTACTCAGGGTTCGGTGCTGTGCGGATCAAACTCCCTGGCTGAAAGCCCGTTGTTGGCACGGGAGGATCCGGCGGATGAGCACGACCTGGACTACGTTGACGAGTTTGAGCTTCTTCCTCACCAGGTTTTGGGCGCAGGTTTGGAGTCCGGTCAGCTCCTCGAATTACCCACGACAAGCCCGTCTCTTTCCGGAGGTGAGCCGTGTAGGGAAGCCAGATCGGAATTCGGGGGACGCTGCCCATTCAGGGTCACGCGGCTCAGTGATGTAGAACCACCCCGATTGCCACCCCTTTATGGTCTCCACGAAGGAGCCCTTGAGCCATGTAACGTTGGGCATCCTGCTCACCATGGCGCCTCCGCACTCCGCTTGGCGGCCGCCCACTACCTTCAGTTTGACATTGAAGGTCTTCAGCCATAAGCCGAAGTGGGGCTGGATGCAGAGGAAGGCCTCGCACACGACGATGAACCTCGAGATATTGAGGATGAAGTTCGGGGCCAGATCGTGGAAATCCAGGCCGTAGTAGAACATGAGTCCCCGGACAAATGGGTGAAGTGGGAAACCTAGTCCACGGAGGAAATGGGTGAGGAACACCACCCTCTCATGGGGCCTGGGGGTGGGGATGAGCTGCCCCTTGTCGGGAAGCTGGTGCGCGATGTCATTGGACAAGTATCCGCCTTTCCTCAGCTTCTTGATGTGTCCCTCCGTGACGGAGGAGACCATCCACTTGCCTCCCGCTCCGGACATGGCTGGAGAAGGTTGAGGTAAGATGTGCGAACTTGGGTGCTGGAGCTCGAGTGCTCGAAAATGGATAAGCAAAGGAGGAAGAAGGCGTAGATGGAAAAGGTGGATCCTTATCCCTTATATGGGCGGGGCGAAACTATGTGCCCCTACCAGCTGGTAAAACTCGCTTATCTCCCAAGCGCCCGTAAATTAATGGCACGGTTGGGTTACCCACGCCGTATTGATGAGAATCCGGAATAAGGGACACGATCTACGCTTCGACAAGGCGTGCCAAGGAAACCGCCTCGCTAAGTGCGCTGAGGTGGGACAATAAAAGCGATTCGAATAAAGGCTTGGCCGTAGTGCGATGTCACGCTGCGGAATCGTCGGTGATTGGATTTGTGTAAGTATTATTCTCTCTACGGTGGTATGTGGAACTTATTTTGCAGAGCGGACACTATCCTTGTGTTCAAAATCTTCTATGAAGTATTGGAGGAGGAACCCGCCTTGCAATGCGAAGACAATCTGCGCGCCGGACTCGTCGTCATTGAAGCCTGGTTCAGGGGGCTCTTGAGGAGTCTGGATTAGGGGTGTCCGGATGGCTGGACTATAACCTTTGGCCAGACTCCTGGACTATGAAGATACAAGATTGAAGACTTCGTCCCATGTCCGGATGGGACTTTCCTTGGCGTGGAAGGCAAGCTTGGCGATATGGATGTACATCTCCTCCCATTTGTAACCGACTCTATGTAACCCTAACCCTCTGATATGTCTCCGTCCTATCTACTTTTCCAAACACTTTTGCCCTTGTTTTGGACTCTAACTTGTACAATTTGAATGGAACTAACCCGAACTGACGCTGTTTTCAGCAGAATTGCCATGGTGTTGTTTTATGTGCAGAAAACAAAAGTTCTCGGAATGACCTGAAACTCCACGGAATATCTTAGAATAAATAATAAAAAATCCTCGCCAAAGATGAAGACCAGGGGGCCCACACCCTGTCCACGAGGGTGGGGGGCGCGCCCCTCCCCCTGGGCGCGCCGCCCTACCTCGTGGGCCCCCTGGTGGCTCTCCGACGCCAACTCCAACTCCATATATTGGCTTTCGGGGAGAAAAAAATAAGAGAGAAAGTTTCATCGCGTTTTACGATACAGAGCCGCCACCAAGCCCTAATCTCTCTCGGGAGGGCTGGTCTGGAGTCCGTTCGGGGCTCCAGAGAGGGGGATTCGTCGCTGTCGTCATCATCAACCATCCTCCATCACCAATTTCTTGCTGCTCACCGCCGTGTGTGAGTAATTGCATCGTAGGCTTGCTGGATGGTGATGGGTTGGATGAGATTTATCATGTAATCGAGTTAGTTTTGTTAGGGTTTGATCCCTAGTATCCACTATGTTCTGAGATTGATGTTGCTATGACTTTGCTATGCTTAATGCTTGTCACTAGGGCCCGAGTGCCATGATTTCAGATCTGAACCTATTATGTTTTCATGAATATATGTGTGTTCTTGATCCTATCTTGCAAGTCTATAGTCACCTACTATGTGTTACGATCCGGCAACCCCGAAGTGACAATAATCGGGACCACTCCCGGTGATGACCATAGTTTGAGGAGTTCATGTATTCACTATGTGCTAATGCTTTGTTGCCGTTTTCTATTAAAAGGAGGCCTTAATATCCCTTAGTTTCCAATAGGACCCCGCTGCCACAGGAGGGTAGGACAAAAGATGTCATGCAAGTTCTTTTCCATAAGCACGCATGACTATATACGGAATACATGCCTACATTATATTGATGAACTGGAGCTAGTTCTGTGTCACCCTATGTTGTAACTGTTACATGACGAACCACATCAAGCATAATTATCAATCACTTATCCAGTGCCTACGAGTTTTCCATATACTGGTTTACGCTTATTTACTTTTCCGTAACTACTGTTATCATCACTACAAAATACCAAAAACATTACTTTTGCTGTCTTTACTTTTGTTACCGTTACCACCACTATCATATTACTTTTCTACTAAAAACTTTGCTGCAGATACTAAGTTTCCAGGTGTGGTTGAATTGACAACTCAGCTGCTAATACTTGAGAATATTCTTTGGCTCCCCTTGTGTCGAATCAACAAATTTGGGTTGAATATTCTACCCTCGAAAACTGTTGCGATCCCCTATACTTGTGGGTTATCACCCTCTCCGGTGTCTATATAAACCGGAGGGTTTTAGTCCGTAGGACGAACAACAATCATACCATAGGCTAGCTTCTAGGGTTTAGCCTCTCTGATCTCGTGGTAGATCTACTCTTGTACTACCCATATCATCAATATTAATCAAGCAGGAGTAGGGTTTTACCTCCATCGAGAGGGCCCGAACCTGGGTAAAAACATCGTGTCTCTTGTCTCCTGTTACCATCCGCCTAGACGCACAGTTCGGAACCCCCTACCCGAGATCCGCCGGTTTTGACACCGACAGTATGCCTTTTGGTTTATGTAATGCACCTGCTACCTTTCAAAGATGCATGATGGCTATATTCTCTGACTTTTGTGAAAATATTTGTGAGGTTTTCATGGATGACTTTTCTGTCTATGGATCCTCTTTTGATGATTTCTTGAGCAACCTTGATCGAGTTTTGCAGATATGTGAAGAAACTAATCTTGTCTTGAGTTGGGAAAAGTGCCACTTTATGATTAATGAAGGTATTGTCTTGGGACATAAAGTTTCTGAAAGAGGTATTGAGGTTGATAAAGCCAAAGTTGATGCTATTGAAAAGATGCCATGTCCCAAGGACATCAAAGGTATAAGAAGTTTCCTTGGCCATGCCGGATTTTATAGGAGGTTCATTAAGGACTTCTCAAAAATTTCTCGGCCTCTGACTAATTTATTACAAAAAGATATACCATTTGTCTTTGATGATGATTGTGTAGAAGGATTGGAAATACTTAAGAAAGCATTGATCTCTGCACCTATTGTTCAGCCACCTGATTGGAATTTACCCTTTGAAATTATGTGCG